>CM070744.1:26261663-26861663 GCA_036346245.1 Bonia amplexicaulis
GGTTCTAGAGTAAGAAGTAATCGTGAAAAGTCACGAGATAATTGGAGTCCACGACCTTACCCTAGGGTGGAAGCTTGAGCAGATGGGTGGTAATGTCGTTGAGCACAGATGATTGGGGATGTGGTTGGTAGCCTCAAGTGAAAAGTAAGGACAAGAACCTTATGCTGAGTAAAGGCCACAATGATCGCTCAACCACATGTATTGACTTGTCAACCCTAGTTTAGTAGCTGCTCAACTCGATTGAATCTCTACAGGAGGCATGAGTGTAGATGATGGGAAGTTGGTGTGCGGAACGGTAAAACCATACCTAACAACGGTAAGGGCCACTTAGGACGGACAGAAGTGTTAGGACTAGCCAGTTAAACCGTGTCGAGTGGATCTACCAGGTAAAGCCTATATAAAGAATTGAGCAGTGAAAAATCTTGTTTTCTCAACTCAACCACACGCTAACTGAAGCGTGCCTATCGCGTGACATTAAGAGTCTGAGAAATCTTGTGAGTAAAGATGAACAACTCTGTGGAATGAAATAAATGGTATTCGAATACACCGTTCTTCTGGTAAATGAAGTTGTATTTAATTGGTGATTCCAATAGCAAGGCATAAGTAGATTTCATCATGTTTCAATCTGAGTAAACTAAGTAAACAACTACTGAAAGAAAACCCATTTAATCTTAAGGAGTTATGTTATTGTTTTCCTGTTTGAAAATAAAATTGCATCCACTCAAGTTAATAGAACCAGTATATCCCCTTCCTTTGAATATCATTGCAAGCGGTTAAGTTATGATTTATCCTTGTGACTTGTTAAGTACGATTGTACTCATTACTTGCTAAATAACAAACAGAAAATCAATAGAACTGTGATGATCAAGCTGTTGACGAAGCTCAAGAAGAACCCTATTACATTGAAGACGACTAGTTTTAGGTCTTAGTCACGCTCAAGTTTGCCTGGGAGTTTCTTTTGTATTGTAAGATAACTTTGGACTTGTATGCCCGTTACGTCAAAAGTAGGTTGATAAATCATATTTCTGTAATAAAGCTTAGCTCTTTTGTTGTAAGCATGTGTTATTGTGGTGCATACTTGTGTACAGTACTTCATAACTGAATAGAACAGTTCTAGACAGTTACAAAAATTACTAGTGTTTTCAAAAATAAAGGCGTTACATGATTCCTCTTACCCTGCTTTACTATATTTGTGTGGTGCAACCGACGCTTCTGCTCTTTCGGAAATACTCCGTATATTATAGATAGTGGACTCCCCGGCCGGAGAGGCATGCCACGTCATTTTTTTTTGTGAGAAAACCCCTGCATTTTGCGAAATTACGTAAATGTTCTCTGTTCTCGCAAACAGATCCCTGTTAGGTTTTTTTTTCGAAAAGCACCCTCCACTTCAGCGATAGCAACCGACGGTTTCCAAAATTATGGATAAGTCCTTGTTTAGTTACGTACAGATCCTTGCATATATATTGTGCCTTGCAGCATAGCAAGTAGCTACTCCTAGAGGCAATCTGATAATTCAAGCGTGCGTGCCTACAGGCCTCACGTATACATGATTCCCACACAGTGAACTGATCACGATAACCTCCAAATTTCTGGTTACAATAAATTGTGTTTCCAGGAAAAAAAATCTTCTATTCCCATCAAAATCAAGATACCAATATCTTCCACGACGAAAACTGAAGTGGCAGTATTTGCGAAACGATCGGTATAAGAAGTGATTCTGTGCCCCTCGGTGGGAGGAGGTACACCGAACGCGTCGTGTGGAATGGTATTTACAGCAGCCTGCGGCTGGCTCCATCACGAGCCTTCAAGTTTGCTGCGACCCTGAATAAACGGTCCTCGCATAACGGCATAAGCATTTGGTGTCGAAGCTGACGCAATCAGGCATCCCTTTCTTCGATGGTTACAATGCTGCTTACAGTAGGGCTATGTATATTAATTAATATATCTATTCCTAAGCTGCTTTATGCTTCTTAAAGTACGAGCCACACTTTGAATGACCGACAAATATAGAAGAGTCATAGCTAATCCAAATGAAGAAAAAAGAGTCAAAAAAAATTTGGACAACCTGCAAATAGCAAACCCTGCTGCGGCGATGGCACCGAGGCATGACCTAGCCATCAGGCGTACGGCCGAAGCCTTGCCCTCTTGGTGTCCGGGACAATGCTCCGGCGAAAAAGAAAGGTGTTATTCTTATGTGGGCCGAGGCAGCGCTACACGTTAGGCCTGCTGCAGTGTTTATCCCAGTTAAAACGGAGCGAGGGAAGCAAGCTGGGCGCGGCCCATGTCATGCCGGATCCGGCCGGCAGTTGAGCCCGATTAGCGTGCGGTGCGCGCGGATGAGAGCACAAAGGTGGGCTCCGCTGGTGCGGCAGGTGGCACGACAAAGTAAAGCACCATGGAAAGGTTTTAATTACTGTTGTGATGTACAATTGCAATTTTGAAAGTTTCAAGTCTTGAAAATGCAGGATTTGCAAATTTGCTGGAATTGTTTTTTGTCAGTTTTTATCGGAAATGGAAAATTTGATTTTGGCGATGAGGGTCAGGATGGGACAGTTGAGTTGAACAGAATTCCTAGATCAGGTCGTTTCAAGATCCAGAAATTATTTGGCCATTCTGTTCATTGCTGTGAAATGGCAGTGTCCTTCTTCAAGTGAAAACAAGAACGCTAGTGTTGTTCCTATTGTTCAACCGAGATGACTTGGTGATGCCATACGGAATTAATGAGCAGCTCAGTTGAAACATGCTGTCTACCGTTGTGATGTCATGTGTTGCCATGCATGTACAGGGGTAGCATGAATGAGAGACAGCGTGTGAGGATTTCAGTTTGGAGTTGCTTTAATCAGTTATTTGATCTGGAGTGCAGCGGTTCAACCGCTCTGTTATTCCGGTTGGACCGGATGGCACCAGCAGACCGCTGGCATTGAGGTTCAGTCAGACCGGCTGGAGGATCAGGCTTCGGCCAGTTTTTTATATTTGTAGTTATGAGTTTTGCGATGATTTTGTTAACTCTGGTCGATGGTTTTAGCTTGTATGAGACATATTAGTGCTAATATGGATCAAGTTATGAAGAACTTGTGTCTAGAAACGGTTTCTTTATCTTTGGATGTGCAGAGTCACTTCGAATCAATCATGGTCAACAGCGAGAATCGAGACTATGCTCATGGTGGAGCTGAGACCCAAAACGATTGAGGATACCAAGCGAGGTAGTGAGCTCAAGCATGGCATAACAAAGACGGAAAATATTAAAGAAAAATTCAAATGGCGGGATTGCACCATGTAACTTGATCGGTTCAAGTGAGACGTGGTCTGGTAAAATCAAAACAGAAGAGACTTACCGACGTGTGACAAATCAATGGTGCATGTATACGTGGCAAGCATGGTGATTGCTTGCGGTGAAAGATGAAGAACAGATCATAGAAGAGCATTTTGATAGTTTGATCAAAATAGTGGAAATGGTTTTGGAAGAAAACCATGGCACATAGGAAGGCGGTTTAGGTCATGAAGAAGCTAGTATGATCAAGATAGATCAAAACTTAAGATTTAGTGCATTCGGGCTTATGCGTTTTGAAAAGCGTACATAAGTGAATATGTGTGAGTAAAACTCATGTGTGGGGGTTATCGATTTTTTTCATTATACTAAGTGGATAGTATTTACTAAGAGTTAGATGTGACTAGCTAGTCCATCTATTTAAGGGGTTGGGATGGAGATTTTTGGTTAATCATCCAACCTTCTTCTCTTGTACTCTCTTGTTTAGGTTTAGGGTTTGAGAGTTGAGTGCATGATGTGTTCTCTGTCTTTTAAGGTGGAGTGACTGTAAAACTTTCTCTTCAAGCAGTAATAGAATCAATCTTTGATCATCTCGATGGCTATCTCTTGTTTTGATTGATTTGCTCTTAATTTGGTTGGTTTTTTCTCTTCTCTTCTCTTTTCTTGATCTTGTTGTGCCGAGGACGAATAAGAGATGGAGATAACCTCTGGGAATCATTCTTCACTCATCTAAACACTTTGGTAACAAGTTCATCAAGAAACTCGATTTTTGCATGTTTTTGATCTTCCAAGTGGTTTTTGGATCAGAGGTTTTTTAGAGTAATTATTTTGGTGTTCTTGCTTACTGTAACATGTAAAAACATATCCAGAGATATCTTAACTATTCTCTGCCTACGAACAAGTCTTGATTATCGATGTTGGTTTTTACTTGTTTTTGGGTGCAACTTTGCTTAAATATCAAAAAGATCTGAACTTTAACATGAGTTTTTGTGATCCATAGATGTAATAGGTTTCTAAGACCTTGAGTAAGGTGTGTATAACTTTATGGTTTTTAGATCATCGGATTAAGAGTTTTATGGATTTTAAGTTTCACAACAGTGCTAAAATTACTGTAGTGTTCCCTGATTTTATTGTTCACAGTGGTCAGACCGTCCGGAGAGAGGTCAGACCACTTTCTAATTGGAGGTTAGATATCTAGGCTTTGTGTTTTTCTCTGAGGTTGAATTCTTGGTCGATTTGATTTGAGATTTTCACTATGGATTTAATTTTCAGTAGCTCTGAATCTATTAAAAAATAGGATCAAGAATACTTGGAGAAAAATTTTAGTCGGCATCATTCACTCCTTCTGTTGTCTTTCGGTCCTACACAAAGGCCTTGTTTTTGGCTGTAGCCTATGGTTTTTTTGTTGTGGCTAGTGGTTTTTGTTTGTGCTTTTTAAAACGGTAATCGACGGCTTTGACATAGACTCAGATAGTGCACACGATTTTAGGCTCAAAAACTATTTGTAGAATTCACTTTAAGAAATTATCCTATTTATTTTGATTTTTGGAGAAGCCAAAAGCCAAGAGACTAGAAGAACAGGGCCAAAGCGGTAGCACCAATATCAGGCTAAGCTGCGCTCGTCGAAGCGGTTCGACAGCTAAAGCATGATGACAGGGTTCAAAATTTTGGTGAAATTTTGTCGAAATTTCGTTCATTTCGGTACCCTCTGAAATAAATCCAATCAGATCAAATAAATTCGTTTTCATTTGAATTTGGACCCGGCTAGAGATTTTGGTCAAAATTTAGCCAAATTTAGGTAAAAAATTTAAGCTTATTTAAATATTTTATCCAAATTTTAAAACAAAATAACGAAATTTCGTCTATTTCATTCCATTCGTTGCCAAGCGAAATTATTTTCAAGCCGAATTTTTTTTTGCTGATGGTGGCCTGTCAGATGTCGCGGGCCCCGGGTGGGATTTGGAGCGTAGCCGTGTAGCGGGCTGGCACCGCCTAGTGGGTAGTGGCTGCCCAACAGCCTGATGTTGGAGTCTAGAAGACTTTGCGAAAGGTAGTCAAGCATGCGCAATGTAAAGTGGCTGGGTGCGTTTTTTTTTTTTATGCTTTGGTGAGTATGTGGTAGGGATCAAACGTATCGTATGGAGTGGATTAGTGCAGTCCAATCTCCAAAGATGACATGAGCGTAATTCGTAAAAACTTTGCTCCGTGATTGCAGAATGCACGGGTAGTTGTTGGCTGGTTGCATTTGCAAATTGCATTGGTGTCGTTTTCTTTCTTCTTCTTTGAGAGGGGCAATGGTGTCGTTTTCGCCGTAAGAAAATAATGCATTGCTTCGTCTATGCTTGGTTACACTGCAGATGGACGCAAAGCAAAGCAGCGATATTCATCTCCCCCACCTGGGCCACGACAGTTAGCCCGGCAAGACAACAGAACTCCAGAAGGCAACAGAATCTACGAAGGCAGCGACAGGAGAGAAGACGAAGCCTAAGAAAAAACTGTTACTGCCTGTCTCCAGACGCTGCAATAATCAATCAATATGATGTCTTCCTGGACGAGGGCCACAGATCTTCGTCTCTGGAAATGTCGTCCTCAATATTGTAACGCCCTATTTTTCAAAACATGGGTGTCGAATAAACTATAATATAGTTACCGACGAAAAAAATATCATGGGCAAATGCTATATAGCTACTTGACAGGATTCTCAAGTTATGGGAATATAATTGTTTCGTTATGATATATGAATGCGGTTTTGTTTGTAAACATTTTTTAAACACAAAAAGAATAATAGCTACTTAATGATTTAGTATTTCAAGACTTGATTAACAGACCTCAATATTTTTCAAATCATTTGCAAATCTACTTATGTTTCGCTGTTGAAATCAACCATTGAACATAGTTTCTTTTACTGGAAGCACGGCGTATTCAAGATACCATTGTGATTACTCCGTAGAGTTGTCCAGCTTTATCTACAAGATTTCTTAACCTTTATGACCGAGTTAAGAAAACAAGATCATTTCACTGCTCATCTCTTTATATAGGCTCTACCCGATAGATCTCCAGCTCAGACCCGGGTATCCACCGACTCGGTCAGATATCTTCTGCCTGTCCTCATTCATATATCATATTGTGATTGCAGGGCAGCTACCGGATAACATCAGCTCAATGTTTCCAAGCTTGTCTGCTATAAAATTTTCTGACAATAACATTTCTGGAGACATACCGAGGTCATTATGCCACATCGATTCCATGGAATATTTAGACCTTTCGAACAACAAATTGTCTGGTGAACTACCCGCTTGCGTGTTCTCTGATCTTCCCGGGCTGAGCGCCTTGATGGTCTCAAACAACCAACTTGGTGGTCTGATACTTGGCGGGATGAATAATATGTCCACTGAGTTGGACATAATGTACCTAGATAGCAACAAATTTGAAGGAACACTACCTCGTAATCTATCAGGGGATTTGAGATTCATGAATTTACAAAATAATAAGTTGTCTGGCAACCTTGATACTTCATTTTGGGATCTACCATTTCTGTGGGTCCTGAATCTTGCCGGTAACCGTATAATAGGTGAAATTGACCCAAAGGTATGCGGGTTTCCATTTATTGAGCTTTTAGATCTATCAAATAACAACCTTGAAGGGTCTATACCAAACTGTAGTCGTACTACACTCAGGTTTCTTTATGTATCTGGGAATTCCTTATACGGTGATATTCCGAATGCTTTTCTCAATAGCTCAAATGTTAAAGCTTTGGATCTAAGATACAATCAGTTCACGGGTAACCTGGATTGGATACAATATCTTGATGGCATTAGTCTGCTTTCTTTGGGTGGGAATAAGTTTGAAGGGCAAATCACCCCCAAGGTGTGTCGCCTCGAGAGCTTGAGGATAATCGATCTCTCGCACAACAGTCTTTCAGGGTCATTGCCTCCATGCATTGGTGATATCCCTTTCAACGATGTTTATGATGAAGACTTTTGGTCGTTGGACGATGAAAATATAACTTACTACCACTCGCAGCCACACAATCTGGGAATTTATGACCTAGAAGGCTTCGCTTTCAGTACCAAAGGGAATCTTTACACATATCGGCGTAGTTTTCTTTCATCGATGTCCGGCATCGACCTGTCTGGGAATTCGTTGTCTGGAGAAATTCCGTGGGAGCTCGGAAATCTGAGCCATATCAAGGCCCTCAATCTGTCCTACAATCTCTTTACCGGCCCAATTCCAGCGAGCTTTGCAAACATGAGCGAGATAGAAAGCATGGATTTATCCCACAACGAGCTAAGTGGACATATACCATGGCAATTAACTCAGTTATCGTCACTGGAGGTGTTCTCTGTGGCATACAACAACTTATCAGGATGTGCACCAATCACTGGTCAGTTCGGTTCGTTTGATATGGATAGCTACAAAGGCAACAGCAACCTTCAAAAGGCATCGCAGGGTGGCAGATGCACTTCCAGATCAAGACCAGGTTCTTTAACACCGGAAGATACGGAGACGAAGGAAGATGATCCAGTGCTCTACGCGGTCAGTGCTGCCTCGTTTGTATTCGCATTTTGGGCTACCGTGGCATTCGTGTTTTGCCATCCGTCCGGGCAGCGTGTGATACTGAAACTGTAGTCTGTCAGACTAATATCATCCTACAAGAAAACAAGAGGCATGCAATTCTGCCCTAGTTTATCGAGCTTGTATGCGCGACCTTACATGAACTGTATCATTGTACTATAGTTATCATATTGCAAAACTGTCCCGTTACATGATTGTATGTGATAGTTGGAGGATATCCTACTTATTTGTTTCTTCACACATGATTCACTTATCATGAAACAACGTCCAGCAAACTGCAGTCCACCAAAAAGAAGAAGAATCACCGCAACTCAAAAGTACAACTACACAGTGCAGCATTGTCCTCTGTAGAAACATAGCAAGCCAGCTCTAGCTTCAGATGATACAGCCGGTGCTGCAGACTTGTGTTGGGTCGGCGCATGTTGATCTGACGAGCATCTATACACCATTCATTATATTTTAAAAATTGTGTTGCGGTTTTGCCTCTTTCTGCAGTCGCTACGATCACGCAGAATCGATTTACGACCACTCTGAGTCTAGCTACAACCACGTTGTGGCTACTCCGACCACGCCTTCGAACTCCGACCACGTACTTGTAACTTTAGCTAATGAGAGTTATGATCACGTTCACGCTACACTGCACGTTCTTGTAACCGCTCCTTCGACCACTCGATCACCGTAGTCGACGTAGCTCAATTACAACCACGCTGTGACTCATGATCACATTGAAGGCTCTATCGACCGTCGTGGTCGTAAAGCTTACGACCATATCTTCTGCTCTGCGACCGTGGTCGTAACTCGTTTACGACCACGTCTTCTGCTCTTGTAGACACCTCCGCTCAACATGGTCGTAACTCATTTCACATCTGTGAAAACGACAAACTCGATATTTTTCCAGGAGCCAAAGCACTCCACTTTCTTTATTTCTCTCACTCTCGTTTCGATCACCCGATCGCTTCCTTCTCGCTATCTCTCTCGTTACATGATTGCGTGCCTTTTAAAGCCTGCGCGCATGGCCTCTCTACCCGACTATATGACTACGACACGAACTCGAAAACTAACTAGTATTCCTACACGACTCGTACATCAAAACTGACTCGAATACAACTAAACAAGATTACTAACTCTAATAATCGACTCCTTAATCTTATTTCTCCATCTTGATCATGCTGATCTTCTCTCTTGCTTCCGCTTCTTTCTTCTATCTGCGCTCCCATGCGTCGTTCCTTCCTGAGCCTTACACAATTCAACGCTTGCTGCGCCTTGCACCTGGACTGATATCGTCCTTCCTTGTACGCCTGCCTGGACTGGAGCACCTTCTCCCACAGCCACCTTGGCTTTGCCGTTACCTGAGTCTCTCCTGCTCCTCTCTCTTGGACCAAGTTTGTCCACTTTCCGGTATACATCTCAGCTGAGACTACACCGCCCCTAACTTCTGTCTCCAACGCTTCTTGATTTCGTTGGAGTGACACTCACATCGCCTTCGCCAACTGCATGCGCTTTGGAGCCGTTGCTCCCTTCGTACACGCCTGCATGTGCGTGGTCACCCGAGCTGCCGCCTGCAGCGTCTACTTCATGCGGGCCATGCGCATGGGACGCCACGTCAGCCTGTGGTCTCCTGCCCCAGCCATCTCGTTCAGCATCATCTGCATAAGGATGGGGTGTTGCGCCTGCATGCGCGCCATGCTTGCCTCCTGCTGCCTTTGCACCTCGTCTATCCCTGCCTCTCTTCACACAAATCTGTTTACAAGTTTTCAAAGAAATCTTGTACAATCGATTTGAAAATCTCTTCACTTTCGTCAAAAGATCTTTGTTCTTATCATACACACGCAAGAACTCATCATGCAGTACCACCATGCACCCTCTTTGTCATCTGCCTGAGACTAAGTATGTTGTTGCACAGACTTGGTATATAGTAAATCCATGTCAACAATTTCTTATCTCCATTCTCACATTGCAACATCATCGTCCCTTTGCCTTTTATCTCCATCGTGGAGCCGTTGCCAAACTTGACCTTGCCCCAAATCTTCACGTCGATCTCATGAAACATGGAGCAATCTCCTGTCATGTGGTTGCTTGCTCCATTATCCAAGTACCACTGATCCGTGTGATCGTGGCTACCTTCCTTCGTGCGTAGTTTTGGAACTACATTCTCCTCGTTCAGCATCAACATGATCGACGCCTTTTTAACATATGAGAAGAGAAGTAGTCATGGTTCTTCATCTTCCTTTTCTTCTTGGGCGAGGTTCACCTCCCCGTCCTTCTTCTTACTTCAACAATCTGAAGCATAGTGCTCGTACTTGTTACAGTTGAAACACTTTATGTGGCTGCGGCATTCTGACGCGTAGTGCCCGTATTCGCCACATTCAAAGCACTTGACATATGACATATCACAGGAGCTGTCACCACCGCCTTGCCCAGCTTTGTCTCCACGGCCACCTCTGTCTACCTCGACCGCGCCATCTCCTGCGGCTGCTTGATGAACCATTACCATTTCTCGGATCATCCTTTACTAGCAACGCCTACTCGTTGTGAGTCTGAGATCCCTGCTCGTTACGTGACTGAACCCCCTTCAGTAACTCCTCATGCACCTTGAGGGAGCCGGTGATCTCCTCTATCTTCTTCTTGTCTAGATCGGAGGAGTACATAAGTATGGTGACAACAGATATGTACTTCTCCGGAAGCACGCGCGGGTACTTCTTCACCGTCACAGATTCCTCCATCGTCACACTCGATTACGACCACGCTGTGACTTATGATCACGTTGAAGGCTCTATCGACCGCCATGGTTGTAAAGGTTACGACCACGTCTTCTGCTCCGCGACCGTGGTCATAACTCGTTTACGACCACGTCTTCTGCTACTGCAGACACCTCCACTCGCCATGGTCGTAACTCGTTTCACGTCTGTGTAAACGACGAACTCGATATTTTTCCGAGAGTTAAAGCAATCCGCTTTCTTTATTTCTGTCCCTCTCATTTGATTGTGTGAATGAATCAAATGCAGATAAATTACCTTGAAATAGTGGTGAAGAAATCATTCTATTTATTTATTCAAGAGAAATCGTAAATCATAAGTAAAGAACGGGCAAGTAGTGCGAAACTGCCAACTTGCGGTGCGTGGCTGCGCACGGCCAACTTTAAAATCCTACGCGGTGCAGAAGGTGAGAGGCCTAATGTAATGGTGGAAGCAGCCCAGGAGACTCACCCTAATGGTTGAAGTGTTGGGTTGGTTGGAGAGGCCGCACATTGTGTAGTGTTGGGTTGGAAGCTGTGGGGCTGTAGCATTCCGTCCAGCCCGTGAACAAAAAATGGGACAAATCGGCGACTTAAAAAAAAACGAAAAGGGAAACATAGGCGACTTCTTTTATTTCGATTTGCAGTTGAGTGGCAATTTTTTCAGTGGAAAACTACATTCTCACTTTTGCTCCCACGATTGAACTTTTGGATCTCTGACGAAATATCTTGCGAGGATCTATTCCTATAAATTCATCTTTCAATCATTCTTTGCCATTTAAGACTTTTCCAAGAGTAATTGGAGCAGTATTTTTTTCTTCTTCTCTCTTCTAGCCGAGAAACCTCGTTTTTTTTAAGAAACGGGCAGGAGCCCTACCATTCGATTAAGAGGAGAAAAGGAGTGCAGAGGCGGATGGATCCAAGACTAAACTGTTAGGAAACTGGCTCATAGCCAAGAGTCCTGACATATTTGGGCACCCCACCATAGTGTATAAATGGGGATCCATACCAATAGTTTTGTACACGCAATCAAAAGCAATAAAGAAAGATCAGGAGTTCTCTCTACATCTCTCTGTGTTCAATCTATTATTCCTGTTTCTGTGATTGATTCGTTCTTATTCTAAGCAGAGAAATCGTTCGGACTGGTCGCTAGCAACGGTTTCTCAATATAAACAAAAGGCAAGAGACCAAAAGAGAAGACGCTACACGTGCAGGACGGATAGACACTATGTGAGCAAAAACAGATAGACACACAGTTACAAGCTTGAGAAGGCTCTTTGCCGTTGCTCGATGTCTTCTTTCACCTTAAGTGCTACTTCTAGCGCCGTAGAGAATATTTTGGAAGATCCGTCTATTCATTTTCTTCCTTATGTTCCACATAATATGTATTATCTCGCCATTAAAATTCCATATGTTCCATATAATGTATAATTTCTCGCCATTAAAATCTCTCTCTCTCTGGTCTTTTGGGATTTTTTTTTGGCAAGCTGAGAAAACTCGTCAAACTCAAGAGAGAGATCTTTTGATGAATCATAGTTTAGTTGCTGGTGTCAATTTCCAGGGATGGATACGTCCATTCCAACTGAAAAACCTAGTGCTCTCTAGTGTCAACATCATATTTGCACAACCACGTTTTCGACGCATCATTTACAGGAGGTTGTCCGGGAGATTGCCTGGTTAGGAAGTGCACAGATACGGCGCTGTATCTGAACTAAACTGAATTAGTTGTTATCTAGGGTGAACAACGTAATTACTCACCTCTCTACGTTGATACTGGTGCCAAGAAGGACAGAATCAACAACAATTGTGATTACAGTCGGCAGGGAGCTGAACATCGACGGGTAAATAGGCCCACGACAGGCGATCGACACAGACGAGATGCCCGTATTGAACAATCCCTGTTTGGAGGAAGAACGTACCCAATACAAAAAATCGAATTAGTAGTTTTATTTTCAGATGATTCTGCTAGGCTCGGAGAAAAAGAATGCTATCTATATGACAAGGAATGTCATATGATAAAGGATTATCTGAGTTTATAGCAAGAGGGGTGCAGGTACAGAATGTTACTACTAGTACTACTAAGGTTGAGATTGACATATCATATTCGTAATGCATTGTTCCTAACAAAGCACAAGCAGTAATTTATTCAGACGGTAACTGAGTGGGCAAATTGGAGCCAATGTCAATGCGATGTTTAAGTATGAAATGTCCATAAAACTATCTACTAAATTCTCTGCTCCAGTGGCGGCAAATAGAGTTTTTGCAGTGTAACAAAAGATCGTAATATGTCCAAATCAGCAGAAGTAAACCGCCTAGTGGCTGTCGGCCCGGATGCAGCTGGAAGATTTACGTCAGTTATCGATACAGGCAAAGACGAACTGAAGACGTCAGGCATGGTGATGCAAAGAATAGACGAACGTATAACTGGTCATGCATCCCTAGCTAATCCCTAGCACGAATCGAATAAGAGAGGGTCACGTCGGCGACTTCCTTTCTTCGTCGGCAGTGAGAGTCGCACCATCTAAGCTTAGAATCCATCGCATGTTTTGGCCCTCTAATGCACGTTTTTCAAATTTAGTCTTCTCACGCATAAATTTGCAATCCTAATCCTCTCCACGACTACGATAACAGCGACAGATGATATACATCATCTGTCACGCTATCTCACAATCACACATGTCGCCAGAATAGCATCTAATAAGTCTAATCCAGATTCCAGACTGCTCAAAGCTACTCCAGTCACGAAATGAAATCATTTTGAGTAATGTGCAGTCAAACATTATAAATTTTTTCTATCAATATTATTTTTTGAATATTTAGATTAGACACAAGAAAATAATATATGTAGATTTATTTTAAAAAATACTTTCATAGTATTATAATTTTTTAGGTTTTTAAAATATGTTACAATAGAAATAAGTGATCAAGCTAGATTGTATTTCAAAGACTATGTCTATATCTAAAATGACTTTTTTTTTGTGATAGTAGAGAGTAGCCCTTCACCTATTGCACGTAGCTCCAGAATCGCGTGTTCCTATCCCTTCTTAGACCCCATGTCATGTTGTTAGGGCACTACACGTCAAGTAAACGGTACTGTCAGTGGCTTGACTTGTATCGTTGACTTGACTTGACTCCTAGTAAACTCGCTTTGACCCGTCAACTAACCGTGTTTGTTCCCTTCACACAAAATTAAACATGTTTGCCAAGGTTGTAGCTTCCACGTCCCTGCATGTAATCAACAATCTTCTCTCGAACCTGAAGTCTAGATATAACCGCAGTATGAGAGCAGGAGAGAGCAGAGCTTCTTTCAAGATGAGCTGCTACTATATATCCATGGGGATTCTTGTTCTTGGTCTTATGCTTGTTACAGTCCATGCTTTACACGTCCTGTGGCTGCTCCGTGGAGGAGAGAGCGGCCCTAATGGACATCCGCTCTTCTTTGATGCGCGCAAACTCTACGGTGCCCCGTTCGTGGGGACGGGGTGAGGACTGCTGCTCGTGGGAACATGTGAAATGCAACAATAGCACACGGCGAGTATCTCATCTCTACCTTTCCAATCTCTATGAGCCTTCTTACGACACTTCAGCAGAAGATGGATGGCGTATAAACTCGACGGTCTTTTCAGCATTTCATGAGCTTCAGTTCCTAGATTTATCTGAGAATTATCCCAGCTCGCTAAGCTTCGATGGTATGTAGCCAACTTTCATTTCCGTACACGCGTGGTTGCTATTTCTTGTCTTCCTGAAATTAAACACGTACGCAATTTAATTTGTACCACAAACAAACCTCCACAGGCTTAGCAGGACTAACCAAGCTTCGGTACCTCAACCTCAGTTTCAACTGGCTAAAAGTCTTAGGTCTCAACTCTAACCCTACGAAAGAAGCTCTTCCGGATGCAGGTAGAGAAACGAAATTTTACAACTAATAGTACTGCTGAATAAAGAATTGGTGTCCCGTGTTTTCTACTGCTATTTGTAATTGTTATACAACCTTCACGCTTTGCAGCTTTCAAAAATCTTCAAAACTTGCGAATACTGGATTTGAGCTACAATGAATTCAACGGAAGCCTCCCGATGTCATTATTTGCACATCCTCACCTTAAGATCCTAGACCTCTCACATAATTCATTCGGAGGACGTATTCCTATTAATTCATCTTCGAAACCAGTTTCATTGGAAGTACTAGATCTCAGTTATAACATTATGAGCGGTACTCTTCCAACCGATCAAGGTACAAAAATTTGAACTTATTGCTTATATGAGCATAAATAATGTTAATTAGGGTAAAATCATGAATGCCGCTTCTTATAATTGTTATATTTTTCGCAGCATTTGAAAATCTTAGGAACCTGCGCGAATTGCATCTGAGTTCCAATCTATTTAGTGGAAACCTTCCAACATTATTGTTTTCACTTCCACAAATCAAAGTGTTGGATCTCTCAGGAAATCTCTTAGAAGGTCCCATCCCTATAAGTTCATCTTCAAATCTTTCTCTGTCTCTCAGGAGCCCTAGGTTTCCCCAGAATAATTTAGAGGAGCTTGATTTGTCCAACAACAACTTGTCAGGGAGCAACTCTACGTAGACTAAATCTTGGAAATAACTCGCTAACATCTCTAGATCCTGAAACATATCTACAAGTCATCAACATATCTATGAACCGGATTGCAGGGCAGCTACCGGATAACATCAGCTCAATGTTTCCAAGCTTGTCTGTTCTACTATTTTCTGACAATAACATTTCTGGAGACATACCGAGGTCATTATGCCACATCGATTCCTTGGAATATTTAGACCTTTCGGACAACAAATTTTCTGGTGAACTACCTGCTTGCATGTTCTCTGATCTTCCCAGTCTGAGTAACTTGAAGGTCTCAAACAACCAACTTGATGGAATTAATAATTTGTCCTCTGAGTTGGAAATAATGTTCCTAGATAGCAACAAATTTGAAGGAACACTACCTCGTAATCTATCAGGGGATTTGAGATTCATGGATTTACAAGATAATAAGTTGTCTGGCAACCTTGATACTTCATTTTGGGACCTACCGTATCTGCGGGTCCTGAATCTTGCCGGTAACCGTATAATAGGTGAAATTCACCCAAAGGTATGCGGGTTAAAAAATATTTTGCTTTTAGATCTATCAAATAACAACCTTGAAGGGTCTATACCAAACTGTAGTAATACTACACTCAATTTTCTTTATGTATCTGGGAATTCCTTATACGGTGATATTCCGAATGCTTTTCTCAATAGCTCACATGTTATAGCTTTGGATCTAAGATACAATCAATTCACGGGTAACCTGGATTGGATACGATATCTTGATGACATTCGTGTGCTTTCTTTGGGTGGGAATAAGTTTGAAGGGCAAATCACCCCCAAGGTGTGTCGCCTCCAGAGCTTGAGGATAATCGATCTCTCACACAACAGTCTTTCAGGGTCATTGCCTCCATGCATTGGGGATATCCCTTTCAACTATGTTTATGATGACTACTTTTGGGCGATAGGCGATAGTCTTTCTGAAATTCAAAACATTTATGACCTAGAAGGCTTCGCTTTCAGTACCAAAGGGCGATAGGCGATAGGCGTGGTTTTCTTTCATCGATGTCCGGCATCGACCTGTCTGGGAATTCGTTGTCTGGAGAAATTCCGTGGGAGCTCGGAAATCTGAGCCATATCAAGGCCCTCAATCTGTCCTACAATTTCTTTACCGGCCCAATTCCAGCGAGCTTTGCAAACATGAGCGAGATAGAAAGCATGGATTTATCCCACAACGAGCTAAGTGGACAGATTCCATGGCAATTAACTCAGTTATCCACACTGGAGGTGTTCTCTGTGGCATACAACAACTTATCAGGGTGCGCACCAAGCACTGGTCAGTTCGGTTCGTTTGATATGGATAGTTACAAAGGCAACAACAACCTTCAAATGGCATCGCAGGGGGGCAGATGCACTTCCAGATCAAGACCAGGTTCTTTGACACCGGAAGATACGGAGACGAAGGAAGATGATCCAGTGCTCTACGCGGTCAGTGCTGCCTCGTTTGTATTGACATTTTGGGCTACCGTGGCATTCGTGTTTTGCCATCCGTCCGGGCAGCGTGTGATACTGAAACTGTAGTCTGTCAGACTAATATCATCCTACAAGAAAACAAGAGGCATGCAATTCTGCCCTAGTTTATCGAGCTTGTATGCGCGACCTTACATGAACTGTATCACTGTACTATAGTTATCATATTGCAAAATTGTCCCGTTACATGATTGTATGTGATAGTTGGAGGATATCCTACTTATTTGTTTCTTCACACATGATTCACTTATCATGAAACAACGTCCAGCAAATTGCAGTCCACCAAGAAGAGGAAAAATCACCGCACCTCAAAGTACAACTACACAGTGCAGCATTGTCCTCTGTAGAAAAATAGCAAGCCAGCTTTAGCTTCAGATAATACAGCCGGTGCTGCAGACTTGTGATGGCTCGGCACATGTTGATCTGACGAGCAGTGGTTCTATGTTTTTCTGTGGATCAACAGTAACACTAATCTCAAAGCTCATAAAAAAAATAAATAACATATATACACTATTTATCGTGCTCTAAAAATTATGTAAATCACTATTATAGAAAGCGCTGCCTAATCTAAAAGGGAAAAACACTGAGCTCGGTGCAGGTTTTGCGTGTGTTTTTTTCGGCTGCGGCTCATGACTACGGCTGATAGATTTTGAACCTAGCGCGAGCGCTTGTTCAAATTCGCCGGTCATGTGTAAGAGTGCAAGTGGAGCGGATAATTTCCGTCCGACCGACCGAAGGCTTGCAGAATGAATACGAAAGGGGTAGATGGGTATCCGGCACTATCCGTGTTCGACTCTGACTCCGAGGAAAAAATATGGAATATGATACGGGATAAGTGATATCCGTCCGTATGTCAAGTGATATAAGAAAGTCTATTGTGACTTCACCTAGGAACAAGATAACATGTAGGTAAATTGTTACATCTAAACAGGTGGGAGTACTAAGTGTTCTTCCTTCAACATCTCAGTAATTAGTCTTTTCATGTTCGCTTTGATTGTACCATACTATCCAATGCCCTGTGCAAAAAAAAAAACGGATAATTTCGGTTCAACCGACCGTCCGAAACATTATGGAACGGATGCGAAATGGAGAAATGTATATCCGGCATTATCCGCGTCCGACTCCGACTCCGAGGAAAAAAATATGAAATAGGATACAGGATAAACGATATCTATCCGTATCAGCTCTGATTGCACCCCTAGTCATGTGGGAGGTGGCATCGGTGTCGAGGAATCAGTCAGTGGAGCCATTCGGTTGATGCAACGAGGAGGCTTGTAGTTCGTGAAGAAGCCCACTAGTGTCCCAAGTGTTAACGTCGGATGGAGCCATGGAGGTCACCAGCTAGAGCATGACGGGGTAGGCCTGGCCCATGGGTGCTGGAGGCTGACTGCCCAAGATGCCAGGGCCCGTATGTAGCACCCCACATACAGTCAATCTCGGACACTACTATAGAACGTCATCGTCAAGATAAAGAACAAGTAATAAAAGCAATAATAGAAATTCAAGGAAATTAAAATCTTAAAAGTACTTTATTAAAAACTAGCAGAAACTAAAATAAGTGATTGAAACATGGGACCGGTTCACTTCTAATCAAAAGGAAATAAATGAAATAACACAAATAGTGGTAAGCCACGGTGCCGAAACTCGAGTGCTCCCACCCATGCATGATACTATCACTCCACTGGCCTTTTATTTGAGAATAGAAAGAGTAATCGTGAGATTTGGAATCTTAGCAAGTACTCAACAATGGTCGCAACATAGAGAGAAAAGGACAAGAAAGCAACAAGTAATTGACAGGTTAATTGCAATGAAATTATGTTACCAAAAATATTAAAACCGATCAAGGATAGAGATAACGAAGATGTGAAATCAAGGTAATAGTTATTTAACAAGTTATAGCCATGGCCCTGGCGATCTCTTCCCACATACCCGGTTATACGATAGTAGTCAGGCACGTCTCTGTTCTTGACTGTATAACCACTGACAGGGTATAATATCTTAAGTAACGAAAATATACGGCCCCTCATACGTTACTAGGTGGGTGGCAATCTCCCTTATATGTGGGTAACCCCAGGCCAGGTAACAATTATGTTATTAACGAATAATATAATAAGTGATTAGAATAACTAAGGGCAAGTCTGGGTAAGGTTATGATAAGTGACATGATCATTAAGGTTGAGGAGGAAAGGCATAATTTCCTATATGAGACAATGGGGGATGATACTATGGTGGTAGTGATCCAGGAATTACTCTAAACGACACTTTAACATCGCTCACATAATGGTTGTCAATCATCCATATTTTATTACATAATAAGTGGTTATTAGTCAAGTTAATGAATATCATAAATAAATAAGTCGAGGCTCATAAGCAATAACGTACAAATAAAAGATCAGGGAAGCAAGGTATATAAATAAAGCAGCCCCAATGTTAAAAAATTACTAGTGGTTAGCCTTAAATTCGAACATGGTTATACGCTACCCCTATCAACGATTTAAGCATCAATTCTAATCGCTAATTAAAGCATGAATTCTATAATTGCATGTTATGCTAACCTAGAAGCATACAACACCAACTAGCCTAGCAAATCAAGATCTACCCAGTATAATAACAATATACGACTTGGCAATCAATACAATGTAATCATTAAGCACTAAGCTAACAACAATAGTTAATCATGAAACGGTAATATGCGAAGAAGATAGGTTACGACTGCGAGGTACTTACCATGAGCACGCTCGACGGACACATTGCATAATGCGTCCGAACTGCGCAACTGCCCAACTGCTCCCTCAACAGCTGCGTGCAAATCTACAAGATGGAATAGAAGGTAACCGATCAGGCGCAGCTAATTTTGATAAAAGAACAACAAGAGATGAACTTGCTTAAAGAGAAAACAGATTCGCTAGTCCCACGGCCATGCAAAACGCTGTTCGGCCGAGTGAAACGTTGTTCGGCCACGAGAGCAGCGTCCCACTGTGAGGACTAGCAAAATACCGCCGCCTCAACATCGACGTCGGTGCCGCACCACACCGACTGACGCACCGTCGCCGGGCTGTCGTGCCGCTAACGCGCCGCTGCCTGCGTCTCTCGACCGTGCGTCCGCCGCCACGCCTCCCTTTGTGCCGTGCATCCTAGAATTGCAGTGGCCGAACAGATGGGCGACTGGAAGCAGTCGTCTAGTGGTTCGGCGATTGCAATTATTTCACCCAACAATCAGTGGATTGCTAGCGTGTCGTGTGGTCATTGGGCAATAAGTTCTAGTCACCCAACGATTCGGCGATTGGAGCCTATTTTTGTAAAAAAAAAATCGCACGGGTATATTTCTATTATTTCGGATAAAATATATATTATTTATAAAAAATTTCTATTTTATAACCCTAGACTCTCATATTGAAAAGTGGTTATGTGCTTCTCTTTGGATCTCTTCATGCCCTCGCGGTCTTCGTATTTGGTCAGAGTGTCTCTAAGTTTACTGTCCGGATTCGTACGTACAACATCACCAAACTCTGGTTGTGTGCGGATATACGTGTGACTTGAAATGTCGGGCAACCCTCTACAGCTACCTTCTTGCAAAAATCATTTGTCACGTTACACTATTGTCTGCGATCCTGAAATAAATGAATGGGAAGATATACTACTTATTCTATTTTCTTTTGTACACGATTCTTTTACCGTGAAACAGCAAGCAAGTTGCATATCGACCAACAAGAAGAATCGCCCATGATGTGTAGTAAAAGGTAGCCTAGAATTCCCGTGCTTCCCTTTATAAGTTGTAATATATATACACATCAGATCTGACTTCCTTACATAATTTCCATTACTGCACCTCACACACAAGAAAAAAATCGCAAGCCAGCTTTTTTTTTTAAGGTATACAAACGCCGGCCAGCTTTGGAGAAAACTCTGTGAACAGCCGGTGCTGCAGAGTGCAGACTTTGGGTCGGCCCTAGTAAATCTGAAACGACGAAATTACTGAACTGGGTTCGGCGCAGGTTTTGTAGTGCGGAGCTGCGCGCGTAGAAGCGGGTCGGGGGCTGAGGCCAACTTCCTTACGCGGCGGAGCAAAGCCAGTCTAGCCAGAGGTGAGAGGCCTAGTGTAATGGTGGACGCAGCAGACCAGGAGAGGCACCGTGATGGTGGCTCAGTCGACCTATGAGATCTCCTGGGCGTCCTAGAGCTACTTGCGGTTCCCATCCACATCGCGCTTCCACTTCCAGCCTTCCACTGCCACCGCCCCTGCGCACGCCGCCGTTTCTTCAGTTGCCGGCGACCGAAGGCACTGCAGGTGGCGAAAACCGCAGAGAATACACAGGCATCAAAACTGGTCAAGCTTCCCTTAAATGTACTGAAAGAAGCATCTAAGCAACTCCAGCCGCGAAAAGAAATCGTTTCGAGTTACGTGCAATTAAACATTGTAAATTATGTCTATTTCTCTTCAAATATTTAGATTAAACATAAGAAAATAATACACGTTGATTTATCTTAAAAGGTACTTTTATAATATTATAATTTTTTAGATTTTTAAAATAAATTATAGCAAAAATAAATAATCAAAGTTATATTTTAAAGACTATGTTAATATCTAAAATGACTTTCTTTGCGACTGAAGTAGTTCTTCACCTATAGCATTGCACGTAGCTCCAGAATCGCGTGTGTTCCTGTCGCTCTTAGGGCCTGTTTGTTTCGACACGGCATTGCAGCTACTCCTAGAATCTGCAGCTCAAACAAAGGGCCAGATTTTCATCCGATTCTAAGTAGCCGAAGCTACGAATCCGAAAATGAACTAGTAGCCGAAGTGGGGTTATCCACTTCTCCAGATTCTCCGATTCTCCGTGTTGGATTTCGAAAATTGAAACAAACAGGCCCTTAGCCTCCATGTCATGGTGTTAGGGCACTACAAGTAAGTCAAAGATACTGTTAGTGGCTATCCATCGGGAGAATGCACGGAACATTTTTTTCTTCACATTCCACAAGATTATCCCGTGTTTGTTCCAGGTCCTAGTAAACTCGCTTAATTTGACCCTTCAGCTAACCGTGTTTGCCAAGTTGTAGCTTCCACGTCCCTGTAATCAACGACAGGCTACCACGGCAAAGCCTGCATGAGAACATTAAAAACCACCCATCAATCTTCTCTCGAACCTGAAGTCTGTCCAGATACAACTGCAGTATGAGAGCAGGAGAAAGCAGAGCATCTTTCGAGATGAGCTGCTACTATCCATGGGGATTCTTGTTCTTGGTCTTATGCTTGTTACAGTCCACAAGATTAAAAATGCAGGATGAGAAAGTAACAATGTTGTAATAGATCATTCACCAAACTATTCTAGAGCTCTAGATTACAAATAGTGACCTAAATTTATTTTTAATGTCTACAACATAGCAATTTTCACCGAATGTTTTCATGTTATCTTTTAGTTCACATTTCTCACTGCATTCTTGACAAGAACGGCAATCACATCCACATTTGAAGTGAATGTTGAGTTCATCTTTCTTGGTAGATATTAGACTCATTTGTGCCTGACAATCAATGAAGATATCTTATTATGAAGTAGACTTCATGGGTTCTTAGCCTTGGCAATTACTTCCTCTATCCTTTCCACAATGCAGAATGATTGCTTACGAAGGTCATTGTGTTAGCTAATCCGAAAACCCTAGACTCAAACACATGAACACCTAAGAAACATAAATGTGGAAATCTTGAGTGCATACCAGATCCAGAAGAGGAGGCCATGAAGATGAAGTAAAGATTGCGGCAGTAGAGGTGTCGGTCGAAGTCGGTGGAGGAGAAGGAGTCGTCGGCCGGAGTCGGAGAAGAAGACGAAGACGACGGTGGTGGAGATGGCCGGCGGCGAGGTCGTCGGCCTTCGTTCACCCGAGCGCCCAAAAGTAGATCGGGACTTGTTGGGGTTCTTTGGGGGGCTAGACAACGCGTGAACTAACCCCTGCCGAACACCCCCTTTGATTTTATCTGGCGCTTGGTGACCGGGACCGGGACCAATCTGTTGGTAACCGCCTCCGATCAAGGCGCGGGTGGAGACTAAGTCTCCCTGAAAAATCTCAGGCAGTTAGCCTGAGATAAACACAACATTCTCCCCTTTGATCGTAAGGCTAACATCATAAGTCCATCCTTTGATAAAACAGCACACCAAGTTAATGTGTTGTATAGTCAATAAAGTACTATACAACCTCAGTACCTATAGCGTACTATTTATATCTTAGAATGGTTATTCATTATTCTTAATAGGAGTTGGTTTATTTTTTAGGTCCTTTTATCCAGAATCAGAGGCTTTCCAGTAAACCCATGCCGGCAACATGATCACGAAAAATACTGGGTGGTAAGCCTTTAGTAAGCGGATCCGCAAGCATCAACTTAGTACTAATATGCTTGATAATTATGGTTTGATCCTGGATTCTATCTTTCACAACATGATACTTAATGTCAATGTGTTTGGCAGCACCACTTGACTTGTTGTTATTTGCATAAAAGACTGCGGGTTCATTATCGCAGTATAAAGTGAGTGGTTTAAAGATGTTGTCTACCACTCTAAGTCCCGGGATAAAATTCTTAAGCCATACAGCCTGTCCGGTAGCCTCATAACATGCCACAAACTGAGCTTGCATCGTTGAAGATGTCGTAAGGGTTTGTTTGGAGCTTTTCCATGAAACAGCTCCTCCTGCGAGTGTGAAGATATAACCCGACGTGGATTTCTTAGTATCGACACATCCCGCAAAATCAATCAATAACCAATAACATCAAGGCTATCAGAAGACTTATATGTGAGCATGAAATGCTTAGTGCCTTGCATATAACGCAAAACTTTCTTAACGGCTTTCCAGTGGTCCGGTCCTGGATTGGACTGATATCTCGCCAAGCATCCGGTTACAAAAGCTAAATCGTATGTGTACATACTTGAGCATACATAATGCTTCCGACAGCTGAAGCATAAGGAACCGACTTCATCTGATCAGCTTCATATTGATTCCTTGGACATTGAAATGTCCCAAACTTATCGCCTTAACAATAGGAGCAAAGTAGTCGAGCACTTATGCATATTGTATTTCTTGATGATCATCAACGTATGCCTTTTGAGATAAACCCAATATACCTTTGGACCTGTCTCGGTGAATTTCAATGCCAAGAACATAAGAAGCATCACCGAGATCCTTCATATCAAAATTGGATGAAAGAAATCTCTTGGTCTCAAACAGCATGTCCTTATCGCTGCTGGCCAATAAGATATCATCCACATAAAGTATTAAGATGGTGAATTTACTCCCCTTGAACTTAACGTATATACAGTTATCAACTTCATTTTCTTTGAAGTCGAAACTTCTTATGATCTTATCAAATTTGAGGTACCACTGCCTCGACGCTTGTTTTAAGCCATAAATGGATTTCTTAAGTCGACATCCCATGTGCTCCTTGCCTTCCACGACAAAACTTTCCGGTTGAGCCATGTAAACATTTTCTTGCAAGTCGCCATTAAGAAACACCGTCTTAACATCCATCTGATGCAGCTCTAAATCATAATGAGCTACAAGTGCCATAACTATTCTGAATGAATCTTTAGTTGAGACAGGAGAAAATGTGTCATTATAATCAATCCCTTCTCTTTGTGAGAAGCTTTTTGCTACAAGTCTTGCTTTGAACCTTTCGATATTTCACTTAGAGTCATGTTTTGTTTTGTAGACCCATTTACGACCTCTTGTTTTGACTCACGAAATTTCTACTAAGTCCCATACATCATTAGTGCTCATAGACTTTAATTCATCCTCCATGGCTTCAAGCCAATTGGAAGAATGTTGACTCATTATCGCTTCTTTATAGGAGCTGGGATCATCTACCTTTCCTATATCATTAATATCCTCATTCATATAAACAACATAATCATTAGGAATGACAGATCTTCTCTCCCGTTGTGATCTTCTAAGAGGTTCATTAATTATTTTAGGAGGCTGTTGAGGTTCATCATTAGTTGTAACATTAGGAATTTCAGATGCCTCAACAGTCGGTGCAACAACAGCATTTTCTACTGAGGGTGCAACCTCCTGATGCACAGGAATAAAGATCTCTGGAATGAGCGGTGGAATAAGCGGTGCGGGAACATAAACCCGTTTTTCCTCAAGATCTATTTTCCTGGGCTCCAGGTCCTCGTTATTTTCTAAGAACACAGCGTGTCTTGTTTCTACAAACTTAGTTATCCCATCAGGACAATAAAATCGATACCCTTTGGATCTCTCAGGGTATCCGATAAAATGACAACTTACTGTCTTAGGGTCTAATTTCTTAATGTGTGGATTAAATAATTTAGCTTCAGCACGACAACCCCACACTCGTAAATATTTCATACTCGGTTTTCTCCTAGTCCATAATTCATAAGGTGTTTTCGATCGATTCTTGGGAACACGATTAAGAATATGTGCGGTGTCTTTAGTGCTTCCATCCACAAGCCAACAGGTAAACTAGAATGGCTAAGCATGCTCCGTACCATGTCCATAAGTGTACGGTTGCGTCTTTCACTCGTCATTCTCACGAGGTTCGCCTGCATAGAATCTTGGGCAACAATGCCATTTTCTGAATGAACTTAGCAAAGGGCGTGAATTTGCCCATAAGGGGCATGTCTTCCATAATATTCTCCCCCTCGATCCGATCTTACCACTTTAATCTTTAGGTTGTGCTGATTTTCAACTTGACTTTAAATATTTTAAATTTATCAAGTGATTCGGATCGATCTTTAATGGGAAAATATAGTCAGTAACGGAGAAATCATCGGTGAATGTGATGAACGAATCAAAACCATCCACTGATGTCACAGGAAAAGGACCACAAATATCAGTATGAATTAATTCTAAAAGTCATGTACTGCGAGTAGCTCCTTCTTTATTTGTTTTACATATTTTCCTTTAATGCAATCAATGCAGTGGTCTGAGTCAGAGAAATCTAAAGAGTGGAGAATGTCTTCTTTGATGAGACGTTCCATTCTCCCCCTCGAAATGTGGCCCAAACGACAAGCACACAGCCAAGAAGTCTCATCATTATTTTTATGCTTAGCATCATTCACATTCAATACAGAAGATTCATTAAGGGAAAGCATATAGAGCTTGTCTTGTCTAAAAGCAAGACCAACATTATTGGAATTATATTTAAGGATACATTTATTGTCTCCAAAAATACATTAAAAACCTTCATCGTCTAATAAAGAAACTGAAATTAAATTCCTTCTGATGGAAAGAACATAAACTACATTATTCAGACGAAGCAGGAAGCCGTTGTCTAAAGTTAATGAAACAGATCCGACTGATTTCACTTCGGCTTCCTTTCCATCCGCGACTCTAAGACTTCGCTCCCCCTTTCTTAGTGTTGTTGCGTTAAGGAATCCCTGTAAAGAATTGGTAACGTGCACAGTTGCACCTGAGTCAATCTACCAAGCATTTAGGGAGAAATCAGCATAAAGAGTTTCGTCAATAAAAGTAATTGTATCATTACCCTTTTGGCAAGCCATTTTAGAAAGCACCGCATGTCTTTCCGAAAATGCTCGCTATTTGCGTATGGCATTCCCCTTTAGATGTCGCAATGAAGCAACATGAGGCTTTGGTGCATTGTGCACTCTAGGCCCCGATTTATCGGAGTTGGGGAAAATGCAGCTTCTTCTTAGATTTGAAGTCCCCGTGGAACTTCCTTTTATGAGAGCCACCAATATTAAAGGCAAAATCTTTCTTTTCTGTTCTTATTCTCTCTTCCTCCTGGACACACATGGCGATTAAATCGCTCATGCTCCACTTTTCTTTCTGAGTGTTGTAATTAATTTTAAAAGCGGTGTACTCAGAAGGAAGTGATGTCATAATGAAATGAACCAGAAAACCGTCAGAAATTGCCATGTCCATGCCCTTGAGTTTTTCTGCCATATCAGTCATCATCATGATATGCTCTCTTATACTGCCAGACCCATCATATTTAGAGGTTAAAAGCCTCTGAATTAAGGTACTGGTATAAACTTTAGTGGAACCTTTGAATTTCTCCTCAATTGAAGCCATGTAATCTTTAGCTTTTTCAGAATTGGGATTGTTCCCCTAATCATGACTGAAATTGAGGTTTTCATGATCATAAGTGATAAGCGATTAGATCATTTCAGCATTATCATCATAAATCTTCTTTTTCGCAGCAAAATTCTCCTCACCCTCGGAGGGGGGAACGGGAGCGTCTACCCTTAAGGCATAATCAAGGTCCAAAACACCAAGGACAACATAAATTCGTTCTCTCCACGAGGTGAAATTGCTCCCCGTGAGCTGCTCAATATTATCAATAGTGGCAGCAACGTTTGAAGCATTAAGCGCTGAATTTAAAAATACAGGGCAAAAATTAGAATCATCATAAATATATATATATTGCATGTAATTAACCCTACGTTGGTCTGATTAATAACATGCATAAAATTACAGTTCTAATTCATATCACCGTTAGGCAGAAAATGAAAAAGAACTGAAAAACTATGGCGACATACGATTATAAACAACGTTGGTCAGAATATAATCATATGAATACATAATGCCAAAAATTAATCATAAAGTCTCAAATTTAAATATCTCGTTGGTTCAATTTAAATTTGAGATTATTCATTAAATATGGTAATGATACATCATAATTAATTAATTAAAACAGTGCATAGAAATATACTAAAAACAAAAATAAATGCACTGAAAATTAAAATTATAACAGTCTATAAAATTAAAACAAAAGAAAATGTACTGAAATAAAATTTCTGCTAAAAAATGACATCATAAGAAAATTTGGGCTAAAATTCGGCCTCAAAATAAAATTTGGGCTGAAAAAATCAGCTCTAAAGGAAATATTGGGCTGAAAATCGGCCCCTTCATAAAATTCGGGCCGAAAATCCCCACCTGGCCGATTCGCGCCCGGGTGGCCCAACCCACGGCGCAGCCCATTCATGCGCGCCACGCCGAAAGTGGCCGAACGGCCCATTTAACGCGCCCGCGGCCCAGCCAACGTGCACGCGCATGGGAGAGCCGTCGGATGCGATCGAACGGTTCACGCGCCCAACTGAAAAACGCGCACGCACGCACGCCGTTGGATCTTATCGGACGGCTGACACGCATCGCACCCGAAACAAAAACACGTCGAAAACCCTAACCCTAATCATTTGGCCCATTTCCACCGGAAAAGGCGGGAGCAGGTGACGGCTGCTCGTGGGGCGGCTCCGAGCGCAGCGGCGGCAACAGCAGGCGGAGGAGCGCCGGCGCCGAGCGGCACCACGCGCAGCGGCGGCCAAGCAGCAGCAAGGCGGCGCGAGCGGCAACGCTGCGGCATCGGCGGCACTGACGGCGATGCGGCCCAAAGAATAATGAAGCGACACGGCGGCGGGCGACCTCGGCGGCGGCACGTGCGGCAAAAAAACGCGACGAAAACGCCGGAGACGAGTGCGGCGCCCGGAGAGGCCGCATCGGCGGCGGCGGCTTAGCATGAGGTAAGCCCGAGCCGATTCCCCCCTTTTTTGTTTGCCGTTTGATTTGAGATTCGGATGGGGTGAAAATTGGTGTTCTTCATTTGGATTTCGCATAAAAAGAATCCCCTCCTTCTAAAATTCTAAGTGAGCCAATAAGCCTTAGATCCAAAAATAATTTATGAACCCTAACTGAACCTAACAGACCTAGGATTCATGTTCGAGTCTTCAGGCTCTGATACCAATGTTAGCTAATCCGAAAACCCTAGACTCAAACACATGAACACCTAGGAAACATAAATGTGGAAATCTTGAGTGCATACCAGATCCAGAAGAGGAGGCCATGAAGATGAAGTAAAGATTGCGGCAGTAGAGGTGTCGGTCGAAGTCGGTGGAGGAGAAGGAGTCGTCGGCCGGAGTCGGAGAAGAAGACGAAGACGACGGTGGTGGAGATGGCCGGCGGCGAGGTCGTCGGCCTTCGTTCACCCGAGCGCCCAAAAGTAGATCGGGACTTGTTGGGGTTCTTTGGGGGGCTAGACAACGCGTGAACTAACCCCTGCCGAACACCCCCCTTTGATTTTATCTGGCGCTTGGTGATCGGGACCGGGACCAATCTGTTGGTAACCGCCTCCGATCAAGGCGCGGGTGGAGACTAAGTCTCCCTGAAAAATCTCAGGCAGTTAGCCTGAGATCAACCCAACACATTGTACTTCCATTTACAAAAAAACACTCTTGCACATTATAGATGTTTCAGCAAAGCAAACACAGTTAGCAGAAGATGCATTGTTTCTAGAAAAGCATAAGAAGTAACTTATTCAGACGGTAACTGAGTGGGCAAATTGGAGCCAATGTCAATGCGATGTTTAAGTATGAAATGTCACTAAATGCTTTGCTCCAGTGGCGGCAGAGTTTTTGCAGTGTAACAAAAGATCGTAATATGTCCAAATCGGCCCGGATGCAGCTGGAAGATTTACCGTCTAGGGGCTATCAGTGGCTTGACTTGTAGTATCGTTGACTGACTTGACTGCGTAAACTCGCTTTGACCATTCAACTAACCGTGTTTGTTCCCTTCACACAAAAAACCGTGTTTGCCAAGTTGTAGCCTGCATGAGAACATTAAAAACCATCCATCAATCTTCTCTCGAACCTGAAGTCTGTCCAGATACAACTGCAGTATGAGAGCAGGAGAAAGCAGAGCTTCTTTCGAGATGAGCTGCTACGAGAATCCATGGGGATTCTTGTTCTTGGTCCTATGCTTGTTACAGTCCATGCTTCACATGTCCTGTGGCTGCTCCGTGGAGGAGAGAGCGGCCCTAATGGACATCCGGTCTTCTTTGATGCGCACAAACTCTACGGTGCCCCGTTCGTGGGGACGGGGTGAGGACTGCTGCTCGTGGGAACATGTGAAATGCAACAAGAGCACACGGGGAGTATCTCATCTCTATCTTTCCAATCTCTATGAACCTTCTTACGGCACGTCAGCAGAAGATAGTTGGCATATAAACTCGACGGTCTTTTCAACATTTCATGAGCTCCAGTTCCTAGATTTATCCGAGAATTATCTCAGCTCGCTAAGCTTCGATGGTATGTAGCCAACTTCCATTTCCGTACACGTGTGGTTGCTTCTTGTCTTCAACTGCTGAATAAAGAATTGGTATCCCGTGTTTGCTACTGCTATTTGTAATCGTTATGCAACCTTCATGTTTTGCAGCTTTCAAAAATCTTCAAAACTTGCGAATACTGGATTTGAGCCACAATGGATTCAACGGAAGCATCCCGATGTCATTATTTGCACTTCCTCACCTAAAGATCCTAGATCTCTCAGGAAATTCACTCGGAGGGCGTATTCCTATTAGTTCATCTTTGGAACCACTTTCATTGGAAGTACTAGATCTCAGTTATAACAGGTTGAGCGGTGCTCTTCCAACCGATCAAGGTACAAAAATTTGAACTTATTACTTATATGAGCATAAATAATGTTAATTAGGGTAGGATCGTCAATGTTGTTGCTTATAATTATTATATATAGTACTGGTGAATAAAGAATTGGTATCCCGTGTTTGCTACTGCTATTTGTAATTGTTATGCAACCTTCACGCTTTACAGCTTTCGAAAATCTTCAAGACTTGCGAAAAGTGGATTTGAGCAGAAATTATTTCAATGGAAGCCTCCCGATGTCATTATTTGCACTTCCTCACCTTAAGATCCTAGATCTCTCAGAAAATTCACTCCGAGGACGTATTCCTATTAGTTCATCTTCGGAACCAGTTTCACTGGAAGTACTACATCTCAGTTATAACAGGTTGAGCGGTGCTCTTCCAACCGATCAAGGTACAAAAATTTGAACTTATTGCTTATATGAGCATAAATAATGTTAATTAGGGTAAAATTGTCAATGCTGCTGCTTATAATCATTATATTCTTTTTGCAGCATTTGAAAATCTCAGGAACCTACGCGAATTGGATTTGAGTTCCAATCTATTCAGTGGAAACCTTCCAACATTATTGTTTTCACTCCCACAAATCAAAGTGTTGGATCTCTCAGGAAATCTCTTAGAAGGTCCCATCCCTATAAGTTCATCTTCAAATCTTTCTCTGTCTCTCAAGAGCCTTAGGTTTTCCCAGAATAATTTAGAGGAGCTTGATTTGTCCAACAACGGCTTGTCAGGGAGCATGCCGAACTGGCTGTTTACGAAGGAAGCAACTCTACGTATCCTAAATCTTGGAAATAACTCGCTTGTCAGGGTCTCTAGATCCGATATGGTACCCTCAAACATCTCTACAGGAAATCGACATATCTATGAACCGGATTGCAGGGCAGCTACCGGATAACATCAGCTCAATGTTTCCAAGCTTGTCTGCTCTACAATTTTCTGACAATAACATTTCTGGAGACATACCGAGGTCATTATGCCACATCGATTCCATGGAATATTTAGACCTTTCGAACAACATTTTTTCTGGTGAACTACCTGCTTGCGTGTTCTCTGATCTTCCCAACCTGTCGGCCTTGAAGGTCTCAAACAACCAACTTGGTGGTCTGATACTTGGTGGGATGAATAATTTGTCCACTAAGTTGGAAAATATGTACCTAGATAGCAACAAATTTGAAGGAACACTACCTCGTAATCTATCAGGGGATTTGATATTCATGAATTTACAAGATAATAAGTTGTCTGGCAACCTTGATACTTCATTTTGGGATCTACCAGATTTGCGGGTCCTGAATCTTGCCGGTAACCGTATAATAGGTGAAATTTACCCAAAGGTATGCGGGTTACATAATATTTTGCTTTTAGATCTATCAAATAACAACCTTGAAGGGTCTATACCAAACTGTAGCAGTACTACACTCATGTTTCTTTATGTATCTGGGAATTCCTTATATGGTGATATTCCGAATGCTTTTCTCAATAGCTCACATGTTATAGATTTGGATCTAAGATACAATCAGTTCACGGGTAACCTGGATTGGATACAATATCTTGATGACATCAGTGTGCTTTCTTTGGGTGGGAATAAGTTTGAAGGGCAAATCACCCCCAAGATGTGTCGCCTCCAGAGCTTGAGGATAATCGATCTCTCACACAACAGTCTTTCAGGGTCATTGCCTCCATGCATTGGTGATATCCCTTTCAACTATGTTTATGATGAAGACTTTTGGTTGATAGGCGATAGTCTTTTTGAAATTCAAAACATTTATGACCTAGAAGGCTTCGCTTTCAGTACCAAAGGGAATCTTTACACATATAGGCGTGGTTTTCTTTCATCGATGTCCGGCATTGACCTGTCTGGGAATTCGTTGTCTGGAGAAATTCCTTGGGAGCTCGGAAATCTGAGCCATATCAAGGCCCTCAATCTGTCCTACAATTTCTTTACCGGCCCAATTCCAGCGAGCTTTGCAAACATGAGCGAGATAGAAAGCATGGATTTATCCCACAACAAGCTAAGTGGACAGATACCATGGCAATTAACTCAGTTATCGACACTGGAGGTGTTCTCTGTGGCATACAACAACTTATCAGGATGCGCACCAAACACTGGTCAGTTCGGTTCGTTTGATATGGATAGTTACAAAGGCAACAACAACCTTCAAAAGGCATCGCAGGGGGGCAGATGCGCTTCCAGATCAAGACCAGGTTCTTTGACACCGGAAGATACGGAGAAGAAGGAAGATGATCCAGTGCTCTACGCGGTCAGTGCTGCCTCGTTTGTATTGGCATTTTGGGTTACCGTGGCATTCGTGTTTTGCCATCCGTCCGGGCAGCGTGTGATACTGAAACTGTAGTCTGTCAGACTAATATCATCCTACAAGAAAACAAGAGGCATGCAATTCTGCCCTAGTTTATCGAGCTTGTATGCGCGACCTTACATGAACTGTATCACTGTACTATAGTTATCATATTGCAAAATTGTCCCGTTACATGATTGTATGTGATAGTTGGAGGATATCCTACTTATTTGTTTCTTCACACATGATTCACTTATCATGAAACAACGTCCAGCAAATTGCAGTCCACCAAGAAGAAGAAGAATCACCGCACCTCAAAAGAACAACTACACAGTGCAGCATTGTCCTCTGTAGAAAAATAGCAAGCCAGCTTTAGCTTCAGATAATACAGCCGGTGCTGCAGACTTGTGTTGGCTCGGCACATGTTGATCTGACGAGCAGTGGTTCTATGTTTTTCTGTCGAACAAGAGTAGCACTAATCTCAAAGTACCTAAAAAGATAAATAGCATGTATACACTATTTATCATGCTCTAAAAATTATGTAAATCACTATTATAGAAAGCGCTGCCTAATCTAAAAGGGAAAAACACTGAGCTCGGTGCAGGTTTTGCGTGCGTTTCTTTCGGCTGTGGCTCATGACTACGGCCGATAGATTTTGACCCTAGCACGAGCGCTTGTTCAAATTCGCCGGTCATGTGTAAGAGTGCAAGCGGAGCGGATAATTTCCGTCCAACCGATCGAAGGCTTGCAGAATGAATACGAAAGTGGTAGATGGGTATCCGGCACTATCCGTGTTCGACTCTGACTCCGAGGAAAAAATATGGAATATGATACGGGATAAGTGATATCCGTCCGTATATATCCGTATGTCAAGTGATATAAGAAAGTCTGTTGTGACTTCATCTAGAAACAAGATAACATGTAGATAAATTGTCACATCTAAACAGGCGGGAGTACTGAGTGTTCTTCCTTCAACATCTCAGTAATTAGTCTTTTCATGTTCGCTTTGATTGTACCATACTGTCCAATGCCCTGTGCAAAAAAAAAACAGATAATTTTCGTCCAACTGACCATCCGAAAGATTATGGAACGGATGCGGAATGGAGGAATGGATATCCGACATTATTCGCGTCCGACTCCGACTCTGAGGAAAAAATATGGAATATGATACAGGATAAGCGATATCCGTCCGTATCCACTCCGATTGCACCCCTAGTCATGTGGGAGGTGGCATCGGTGTCGAGGAACCAGTCAGTGGAGCCATTCGATTGATGCAGCGAGGAGGCTTGTAGTTCGTGAAGAAGCCCACTAGTGTCCCAAGTGATAACGCCGGATGGAGCAATGGAGGTCACCAGCTGGAGCATGACGGGGTAGGCCTGGCCCATGGGTGCTAGAGGCCGACTGCCCAAGATGCCAGGGCCCGTATGTAGCACCACACATACAGTCAATCTGGGACACTACTATGGAACGTCATCGCCAAGATAAAGAACAAGTAATAAAAGCAATAATAGAAATTCAAGGAAATTAAAATCTTAAAAGTACTTTATTAAAAACTAGCAGAAACTAAAATAAGTGATTGAAACATGGGACCGGTTCACTTCTAATCAAAAGGAAATAAATGAAATAACACAAATAGTGGTAAGCCACGGTGCCGAAACTCGAGTGCTTCCACCCATGCATGATATTATCACTCCACTGGCCTTTTATTTGAGAATAGAAAAAGTAATCGTGAGATTTTGAATCTTAGCAAGTACCCAACAATGGTCGCAACATAGAGAGAAAAGGACAAGAAAGCAACAAGTAATTGACAGGTTAATTGCAATGAAATTATGTTACCAAAAATATTAAAACCGATCAAGGATAGAGATAACAAAGATGTGAAATCAAGGTAATAGCTATTTAACAAGTTATATCCATGGCCCTGGCGATCTCTTCCCACATACCCGGTTATACGAGAGTAGTCAGGCACGTCTCTGTTCTTGACTGTATAACCACTGACAGGGTGTAATATCCTAAGTAACGAAAATATACAGCCCCTCATACGTTAATAGGTGGGTGGCAATCTCCCTTATATGTGGGTAACCCCAAGCCAGGTAACAATTATGTTATTAACAAATAATATGATAAGTGATTAGAATAACTAAGGGCAAGTCTGGGTAAGGTTACGGTAAGTGACAGGATCGTTAAGGTTGAGGAGGAAATGCATAATTTCCTATATGAGACAATGGGGGATGATACTATGGTGGTAGTGATCCAGGAATTACTCTAAACGACACTTTAACATCACTCACACAAGGGTTGTCAATCATCCATATTTTATTACATAATAAGTGGTTATTAGTCAAGTTAATGAATATCATAAATAAATCAGTCGAGGCTCATAAGCAATAACGTACAAATAGAAGATCAGGGAAGCAAGGTATATAAATAAACCAGCCCAATGTTAAAAGATACTAGTGGTTAACCTTAAATTCGAACATGGTTATACGCTACCCCTATCAACGATTTAAGCATCAATTCTAATCGCCAATTAAAGCATGAATTCTATAATTGCACGTTATGCTAACCTAGAAGCATACAACACCAACTAGCCTAACAAATCAAAATCTACCCAGTATAATAGCAGTATACGACTTGGCAATCAATACAATGTAATCATTGAGCACTAAGCTAACAACAATAGTTAATCATGAAACGGTAATATGCGAAGAAGATAGGTTACGGCCGCGAGGTACTTACCATGAGCACGCTCGACGGACACATTGCATAATGAGTCCGAACTGCGCGACTGCCCAACTGCTCCCTCAACAGCTGCGTGCGAATCTACAAGATGGAATGAAGGTAACCGATCAGACGCAGCTGATTTTGATAAAAGAACGACAAGAGATGAACTTGATTAGAGAGAAAACAGATTCGCTAGTCCCACGGCCATGCGAAACGCTGTTCGGCCGAGTAAAACGTTGTTCGGCCACGAGAGCGGCATCCCACTGTGAGGACTAGCAAAATGCCGCCGCCTCAACATCGACGTCGGTGCCGCACCACACCGGCTGATGCACTGTCGCCGGGCTGTCGTGCCGCTAACGCGCCGCTGCCTGCGTCTCTTGGCCGTGCGTCCGCCGCCACGCCTCCCTTTGCGCCATGCATCCTAGAATTGCAGTGGCCGAACAGATGGACGACTAGAAGCAGTCACCTGGTGGTTCGGCGGCTGCAATTATTTCACCCAACGGTCAGTGGATTGCTAGCGTGTCGTGTGGCCATTGGGCAATAAGTTCCAGTCGTCCAACGATTTGGCGACTGGAATCTATTTCTGTAAAAAAATTTCGCGCGGGTATATTTCTGTTATTTCGAATAAAATATAGATTATTTATAAAAAAAATTTCATTTTGTAACTCTAGATTGAAAAGTGGTTATGTGCTTCTCCTTGGATCTCTTCATGCCCTCGCGGTCTTCGCATTTGACCAAGGTGCCTCTAAGTTCCTCTAAATTTACTGTCTAGATTCGTGAGGACGACATCACCAAACTCTGGTTAGTTCGGTTCATTTGACATGGATAGTTACAAAGACAACAACAACCTTCACAAGATATCACACGGAAATAGATGCACTCCCAGTTTAGAACCGGGCCCTTCGCCACCAGAAGGTGGCGATCAGAAGGCAGATATGATCCAGACGTCTACGCGGCCAGTGCTGCCTCATTCGTCTTGGCGTTCTTGTTTTGCCATCCGCTTGGGCGCCGTGTAATTCTCAAATTGTAGCCCGTCAGATTAATATCCACCTACATGAAAACAAAAGGCAAGCGTGCAAATATGCCGTAGTTTATCCAATCAATCTAACATCAACTGTAGTGTGTGCGGATATATGTGTGACTTGAAATGTCGGGCAACCCTCTACAGCTACCTTCTTGCAAAATTGTCCTGTTACACATCTAAAAAATCATTTGTCACGTTACACTATTGTCTGCGATCCTGAAATAAATGAATGGGAAGATATCCTACTTATTCTATTTTCTTTTGTACACGATTCTCTTACCGTGAAACAGCAAGCAAGTTGCATATCGACCAACAAGAAAAACCGCCCATGATGTGTAGTAAAAGGTAGCCTATGAAACATCCCTGAAATTTTCGAATTTTTAGAATTTATTTTGAATTTTATATGAATTTATGAAAACTTACCCAATTCGGAAAGTTTCGGTGGAAATACGCTTTCCCGATTCGGCTTTACCGTTTTCTTCCTCTCCTTCGCGTCTTTGCTCGCGCGACGCTTCCCCGTCATCTTCGCGAAGCCGCCACCGCTAAGCCAGCGCGACGCAGGTGGGCAGCCTCCACCGCCGCTCAGGCGTTCGCGCCATCCTACCTAACTGGTCCCACCAGTCAGCCGCCTTCCTCCCTGCTGCCGCCAACCGCCACGCGCCGCCCGCAAGCCGTAACGGCGTGGGCACAGCCCCTCCTCTCGCGACTTCGCACGCCTCCCTCTCACAGCGGTCAAGCCTTGTACTTGCGCGCCAGAGGCCATGCCAGCTCCCCCTCACAGCCTCTGCACCCGCCCGTATCTTCCCGTTGCCGTGCCTGCGTGGGAGAAGCCCGCCGCACCGCCTCCTCGTGGCCAGCCCGTTACACCCGATGCCAAGCCCTCCCGTTGCGTAGTATCTGCTCCAGACACTCCCACACACCTCCCGGCGCAGCCGATTAGCTTCCCATCGCTCCCGTCGCCGTCGATCGTCTCCCCTGATCCCGGTGAGCCCTAGCTCGACTTCGGCGATTTCGTCCATTGCTTTCCAATTCCTTGCTCCAGCATGATCCTTAGTGTATGCTGAACACCGTAGAAGCTTAGTTGGAACGGTAGAATTAGCCAGGAAGCCTGACGGCTGAGCTCGCCGTCGGCCGAAAAGGTCTCACCGTTGCTAGCTCGACTGAGCTATCCCCGAGCTAAACCGCCACTGATAGCGTGTTCCTAGTGTCCCAGAGATGGTTAAAACACAGCCAATTTGACCTGAGAGTCACCGGAGTCACTTGGCGCCGCCGTGGAGATCGTCTTCTTCCCGGCCGGCGCCAGTCACCGTCGTTCAATCCTTGACATTCTAAAGTGCCAAAATGGAGTTCTAGTGTCAACCCGCTTCGCTCTGTGAAACCCATTCCTATCCTAAAGCCCTGCCGTCGTCGTATCACCGGAGAGGTCGAGCTCTGCTCGCAGCCGGGGAAAAGGGGCGGCGGGAGGTAGAAGACGACCCGGGGGGCGACGTGGTCGCATCCGGGGCGTCGGCGTCGTTTTAATCCAGCCGTCCTGGCCAGTTTAAAACAGAGCCGTAGATTTTACATAACGGTTCATCCAAGCGCTCTCGTTCGTAGGATCGCGACCGCGAGCGTGGGCACGCGTCGCCCATCGGTGGCAAGGTGGCGCGTCATGTTGGGCTTCGCCACAGCAGACATGGGCCGTGGCCCACTCGGCCGCCGCCAAGACTGCGTGCGTGTGGGTCAATGCACTGCATGTAGGCCGAGCCCAATACTGTTCACCGAATTTTAAAATTCAGAAAATGTGTTAAAAATTGTAGAAAATTGTAGAAAATCCCAAAAATTACAAAAATACATTATCTTGACCAGAATAAATTCTAGAATTCAAAAATGGTATTTATTTTCTTAAAACCGAATTTTAGGATTTTATAAGTTTAAAAATATGACTTTAGGCTTAGTAAAATATATTTACTTTCTAATTAAAAATCTAAATGTTACTTATTTTTAGGAAATTGAACTTTAGAATTATTTAAACTCATTTTAAAAGATGTTGTACATTAATATTTATTTGTTTGTGTTATTTCCTTGATTTAGCTAAAATCAAGGTTTGACATGTGTTGTTATTTTATGTTTTTGCGTTAGCTCCCGAGCTTCTCGAGGTTGCAGATCCAGAGCCAGTCGCCCAGCTGTACGAGATCGTTGAGATACCTCATCAGCCAGGCAAGTCATGAGTTTCTGACCATGTTGAATCCCATGAAATTACCATATTTAGTAATTATTTGCATTATGGTTAGTTGTAAAATGCTGGTTGTTTAAACTAAAATGTTTAGAATGGCATGATATTTAGTTATTCCTACCACTGATAAATGTCATGTCTTACTTGATGGTCATATTCACCTTGACAACCTTAGTAATTATGAATTACTGTATTAAGAATAATAGATCATCTCACATGACATTTTGTACTACTAAGTGACTTTGGCTGCTGGCCATTAGAGTTGGAAAATTTTGCACCAAAGTAGGAGTCTGAGGTGGGGTCATCACGCAAGTGATTCTAGCCCACGACTTAACTTTGGAAGAACCAAGGGGAGAGTCAGGAGTGGGGTCATCACGTAAGTGATTTTAGCCCACGGCTTTACCTTGGAAAAACTAGGGGGAGGGTCTGAATGTGGGGTCTTCACATAGATGATTCCATCCCACGATCAAACCCTAGGATTGGACCTGGGGTAGAGAGGCTGGTGGGGCTCCGGTTAATCGGATTAGGCCTACCGCTTTACTCTAGGGTGGAGGCTGGTTGGATTGGTGGTGGCTGGAGCTGTTGAGCTCAGCAGAAGTTTGTGGTTGGTGCCTCAGTGGAAAAATTTAAGGACAAGAACCTTGTGCCAAGTAAAGAACATAGTGATCGCTCAAGCCACAGGAGTTGACTTGTCAACACTGGTTTAGTAGCTGCTCAATTCGATTGAACCTCTACAGGCTGAGGTGTGTTGATGACGTGGGAATTAGGTATGCTGCGGGTACCTAACAATGGTAGTGTTGGCTTAAAACGGTAGGGGAGGTTCAGGGTGAACATGTGGCCGTGACTGAGCGATGCTACCAGGTAGAGTCTATATAAAGAAGCGAGCGGTGAAACGACCTGGCTTTCTTAACTCAGTCATGAGGGTTAAGGAATCGTGTGGGTAAAGTTGAGCAAACTCTGCAGAGTGAAATAATGGTATTCGAATACGCCGTGCTTCCGGTTAATGAAGCTGTGTTAATTGGGTGATTCCAACAATGAGGCATGAGTAGATCTTTGGAGTTGAATTGAGATATGGATGAACGCTTTGATGATTAAAAACCCCCTGATCTTAAGGAGCAAATGTTTTAAATTTTGATTGTTTGTAAATAAAACTGCATCCACAAGTGTAATAAACCTCTATATTCTAAGCCTTGAATATCCTTGCATATAGTAAGAAAGAATTACCCTTGTGGCTTGCTGGGTACGATGGTACTCATGACTTCATGAACAAATTACCAGAAGAACAATGGACGGAGGAAGGTCCAGCAGAGGAAGGAGCCCTGGAAGAGCCAGTCATATCAGATGATGATTGGTGTTAGGTCTTAGCCTCGCTCAGGCCGCCTGGGTTGTGTTGTGTATTGTGGTGTGGTTTGTGGGCTTACGCGCCTGTTGTTATACTCATATTGACCATATGTTGTAATAAATGAAGTCTATATTGTATGCGTGTGCTGTTGTGATAATCGCTTTACAAAAAGGAACGATGTTACTGTGCATTTATGTACGAATGCGGTGTTCCGTAACGTCTCCAGAAATGGGGGCGTTACAGCCTAGAATTCCCGTGCTTCCCTTCATAAGTTGTAATATATGGATATACACATCATATCTGACTTCCATACATAATTTCCATTACTGCACCTCACACACAAGAAAAAAATCGCAAGCCAGCTTTTTTTTTGAAGGTATACAAACGCCGGCCAGCTTTGGAGAAAACTCTGTGAACAGCCGGTGCTGCAGAGTGCAGACTTTGGGTCGGCCCTAGTAAATCTGAAACGACGAAATTACTGAACTGGGTTCGGCGCAGGTTTTGTAGTGCGGAGCTGCGCGCGTAGAAGCGGGTCGGGGGCTGAGGCCAACTTCCTTACGCGGCGGAGCAAAGCCAGTCTAGCCAGAGGTGAGAGGCCTAGTGTAATGGTGGACGCAGCAGACCAGGAGAGGCACCGTGATGGTGGCTCAGTCGACCTATGAGATCTCCTGGGCGTCCTAGAGCTACTTGCGGTTCCCATCCACATCGCGCTTCCACTTCCAGCCTTCCACTGCCACCGCCCCTGCGCACGCCGCCGTTTCTTCAGTTGCCGGCGACCGAAGGCACTGCAGGTGGCGAAAACCGCAGAGAATACACAGGCATCAAAACTGGTCAAGCTTCCCTTAAATGTACTGAAAGAAGCATCTAAGCAACTCCAGCCGCGAAAAGAAATCGTTTCGAGTTACGTGCAATTAAACATTGTAAATTATGTCTATTAATATCTTTTCAAATATTTAGATTAAACACAAGAAAATAATACACGTAGATTTGTCTTAAAAGATACTTTATAATATTATAATTTTTTAGATTTTTAAAATATATTATAGCAGAAATAAATAATCAAAGTTATATTTTAAAGACCATGTTAATATCTAAAATGACTTTCTTTGTGACTGAAGTAGTTCTTCACCTATAGCATTGCACGTAGCTCCAGAATCGCGTGTGTTCCTGTCGCTCTTAGCCTCCATGTCATGGTGTTCCTGTCGCTCTTAGTCAAAGTTAGTGGCTATCCACCGGGAGAATGCACGGGACATTTTTTTTCACATTCCACAAGATACGCTCCGTCCTAGTAAACTGGCTTAAATTTGACCCTTCAGCTAACCGTGTTTGTTCCGTTCACCAAAAAGAAACCGTGTTTGCCAAGTTGTAGCTTCCACGTCCCTGCATGTAATCAACAACAGGCTACCACGGCAAGCCTGCATGAAAACCACCCATCAATCTTCTCTCGAACCTGAAGTCTGTCCAGATACAACCGCAGCATGAGAGCAGGAGAAAGCAGAGCATCTTTCGAGATGAGCTGCTACTATCCATGGGGATTCTTGTTCTTGGTCTTATGCTTGTTACAGTCTATGCTTTACATATCCTGTGGCTGCTCCGTGGAGGAGAGAGCGGCCCTAATGGACATCCGGTCTTCTTTGATGCGCGCAAACTCTACGGTGCCCCGTTCGTGGGGACGGGGTGAGGACTGCTGCTCGTGGGAACATGTGAAATGCAACAATAGCACACGGCGAGTATCTCATCTCTACCTTTCCAATCTCTATGAGCCTTCTTACGACACTTCAGCAGAAGATAGATGGCGTATAAACTCGACAGTCTTTTCAGCATTTCGTGAGCTTCGGTTCCTAGATTTATCTGAGAATTATCTCAGCTCGCTAAGCTTCGATGGTATGTAGCCAACTTTCATTTCCGTACACGTGTGGTTGCTATTTCTTGTCTTCCTGAAATTAAACACGTACGCGATTTAATTTGTACCACAAACAAACCTCCACAGGCTTAGCAGGACTAACCAAGCTTCGGTACCTCAACCTCAGTTCCAACTGGCTAGAGGTCTTAGGTCTCAACTCTAACCCTACGAAAGAAGCTCTTCCGGATGCAGGTAGAGAAATGAAATTTTACTACTAATAGTACTGCTGAATAAAGAATTGGTGTCCCGTGTTTGCTACTGCTATTTGTAATTGTTATACAACCTTCACGCTTTGCAGCTTTCAAAAATCTTCAAAACTTGCGAATACTGGATTTGAGATACAATGAATTCAACGGAAGCCTCCCGATGTCATTGTTTGCACTTCCTCACCTTAAGATCCTAGATCTCTCAGGGAATTCATTCGGAGGACGTATTCCTATTAGGTCATCTTCGGAACCACTTTCATTGGAAGTACTAGATCTCAGTTGTAACTGGTTGAGCGGTGCTCTTCCAACCGATCAAGGTACAAAAAATTTGAACTTATTGCTTATATGAGCATAAATAATGTTAATTAGGGTAAAATCATGAATGTCGCTGCTTATAATTATTATATATAGTACTGCTGAATAAAGAATTGGTATCCCGTGTTTGCTACAGCTATTTGTAATTGTTATGCAACATTCACGCTTTGCAGCTTTCGAAAATCTTCGAAACTTGCGAATACTGGATTTGAGCTGCAATGAATTCAACGGAAGCCTCCCGATGTCATTGTTTGCACTTCCTCACCTTAAGATCCTAGATCTCTCAGGGAATTCACTCGGAGGACGTATTCCTATTAGTTCATCTTCGGAACCAGTTTCATTGGAAGTACTAGATCTCAGTTACAACAAGTTGAGCGGTACTCTTCCAACCGATCAAGGTACAAAAATTTGAACTTATTGCTTATATGAGCATAATTAATGTTAATTAGGGTAGAATCGTCAATGCTGCTGCTTATAATTATTATATTTTTTCGCAGCATTTGAAAATCTCAGGAACCTACGCGAATTGGATTTGAGTTATAATCGATTCAGTGGAAACCTTCCCACATTATTGTTTTCACTCCCACAAATCGAAGTGTTGGATCTCTTAGGAAATCTCTTTGAAGGACCCATCCCTATAAGTTCATCTTCAAATCTTTCTTTCTCTCTCAAGAGCATTAGGTTTTCCCAGAATAATTTGAGCGGTAGAATTTCTTTCTTTTGGCTAAGGAATCTAATGAGACTTGAAGAGATCGACCTTTCAGGCAATACTGATTTAGTTGTTGATGTCAATGTTCCGGGATGGGTACCTCTATTCCAACTGAAACTGCTAGTGCTGTCCGGCTGCCACCTTGACAAAGGCATCATTGCAGAGCCACATTTTCTACGCGCACAGCATCATTTAGAGGAGCTTGATTTGTCCAACAACAACTTGTCAGGGAGCATGCCGAACTGGCTGTTTACGAAGGAAGCAACTCTACGTAGACTAAATCTTGGAAATAACTCGCTAACTGGGTCTCTAGATCCGATATGGTACCCTCAAACATCTCTACAGGAAATCGATATATCTATGTCCCGTTACATGATTGTATGTGATAGTTACTATAGTTATCATATTGCAAAAATTGTCCCGTTACATGATTGTATGTGATAGTTGGAGGATATCCTACTTATTTGTTTCTTCACACATGATTCACTTATCATGAAACAACGTCCAGCAAATTGCAGTCCACCAAGAAGAAGAAGAAGAGTCACCGCACCTCAAAGTACAACTACACAGTGCAGCATTGTCCTCTGTAGAAAAATAGCAAGCAAGCTTTAGCTTCAGATAATACAGCCGGTGCTGCAGACTTGTGTTGGGTCGGCGCATGTTGATCTGACGAGCAGTGGTTCTATGTTTTTCTGTCAAATAAGAGTAGCATTAATCTTAAATCACATAAAAAATAAATAGCATCTATACACCATTCATTATATTTTAAAAATTGTGTTGCAGTTTTGCCTTTTTCTGCAGTCGCTACGGTCACGCAGAATCGATTTACGACCACTCTGAGTCTGGCTATGACCACGTTGTGGCTGCTCCGACCACACCTTCGTACTCCGACCACGTACTTGTAACTTCAGCTAATGAGAGTTATGACCACGTTCACGCTACTCGTTTACGACCACTCTATCGACCGTCGTGGTCGTAAAGCTTACGACCATATCTTCTGCATCATCCTTTACTAGCAACGCCTATTCGTTGTGAGTCTGACATCCCTGCTCGTTACGTGACTGAACCCCCTTCAGTAACTCCTCATGCACCTTGAGGGAGCCGGTGATCTCCTCTATCTTCTTCTTGTCCAGATCGGAGGAGTACATAAGTATGGTGACAACAGATATGTACTTCTCCGGAAGCACGCGTAGGTACTTCTTCACCGTCACAGATTCCTCCATCTTGTCACTAAGAGAGTTAATCTAATTGTACAACGAAGTCAGTTTGCCCGTGAACTCGTCCACTGACTAGGTCTTTTCCATCTAGAGATTCTCGAACTCGCTCCGTAAATTCTAGAGCCGCACCTCCTTGACATGATCAACTCCCTCATGCATCGTCTGAAGCGTCTCCTACTCTTTCCGCGCCATCTGCTTGCCGATGAGCTGATGTATCATCGCCTTTGGCACCGTCTGGTAGATGATGACTAAAACCGCCCGATCCACCTTATTGTTCACCTCCTTATCCTTCCCATTCGGATCGACTGCACTCGAGACTCCGTAGGCACGTATATTCGTCTTCATCTTCATTGCCTACACCGGGTAATTGTCGATCGTTAGGAGAGGGTACTGGAGGGAAGTTAGCCCACCCTGGGCCTTCGCCTTATCACCCATGATCTTCAGAAATCACCGAAATCAACAAGCTCTGATACCACATGTTGCAGTTTCGCCTCTTTCTACAGTTGCTACGATCATGCAGAGTTGATTTATGACAACTCTGAGTCTTGCTACGACCACATTGTGGCTGCTTTGACCACGCCTTCGTGCTCCGACCACGTACTCAGAATTTCAGCTGATGAGAGTTACGACCACGTTCATGCTACACTACGCGTTCTCATAATTGCTCCTTCGACACTCGATCACCATAGTCGTAACTCGATTACGACCACGCTGTGACTTATGATCACGTTGAAGGCTCTATTGACCGCCATGGTCGTAAAGCTTACGACCACGTCTTCTGCTCCGCGACCGTGGTCCAGCCGTAAACAAAAAATGGGACGAATCGGCGACTTCCAAAAAAACGAAAAAGGGAAACATAGTCGACTTCTTTTATTTCGATTTGCACTTCAGTGACAATGTTTTTTGCGAGGTACTACTTCAGTGGCAATTTTTTCAGTGGAAAGCTACATTCTCACTTTTGGATCTCTGACGAAATATCTTGCGAGGATCTATTCCTATAAATTCATCTTTCAATCATTCTTTGTCATTTAAGACTTTTTCAAGAGTAATTGGAGTATTCTTTTTTTTTTCTTCTCTCTTCTAGCCGAGAAACCTCTTTTTTTTTAAGAAACTGTAGAACCCCGCATGCTGATATGAGATACTACTATGAAACGTCATCGCCAAAGTGAAGAATAATAATAAAAGTAATAATAGGAATCATGAGAAAATCAAAACTTAAAAAATACTTTGATAGAGAACCAACGGAAGCTAAAATAAATATTTGAAACATGGGACCGGTCCACTTCTAACCAAATAAGAGCAAATAAAACAATAAATAGTGGCAAGGCATGGTGCTGAAAACTCGAGTGCTCCCACTCATGCATGATGCTATCACTCCACTGGCCTTTTACCTGATAATGAAAAGAGCAAGCGTGAGATTTGGAAACAAGATATGTAAAGGACAAGCAAAGCAAGTAAACAAGCAATTGATACAGATTAAGTGCAAGGAAGCTGGTTATTGAAAACCCTGATGCAGATTGGAGATAGACATCACAGGAACAGTGGTATTAAAGATATATGTTATTTAGCAAGTTATGACGGTGGCACCGACGATCACTTCCCACATACCCGGTTATACGAGAATAGTCAGGCACGTCATTGTCCTCAACTGTATCACCGTCAACGGGGTGTAATATCCTGAGTAACGAAATGTACGGCCCCCGTATGTTACCAGGTGGGTGAAAATCTCCCCTATATGTGGATGACCCCAGGCCAGGTAACCGTCATCTGGTCAATTAGAATAATTGTTATTTAGCAAGTTGTGGCAAAGGCACTGACGATTACTCTCCACATACTCGTTTATACGAGAATAGTTAGGCACGCCATCGTCCTCGACTGTATAACTGCTGACAGGGTGTAATATCTTGAGTAACGAAAGTGTACGACCCTCCATACGTTACCAGGTGGGTGGAAATCTCCTCTATATGTGGATAATCCCAAGCCAGGTAACCGTTATGTTGTTAACATGTGTATATGGTATGAATTTAAGGAACTAAGAGAAAGATAAGATAAAATTAGAAAAAGTGAGGGGATTTACTAAGGTTGGAAATGAAGACACATAATTCCCGATATGAGGATGATACGTGATGATACTATGGTGTTAAGGTAACCAATACATCACAGACATGTTATATAGTATGAACTTAAGAAACTAAAAGATGGCTAGGATAAGGCTATAATAAAGTTATGAGAGGTGAAAAGATGTGCTGGGGTTGAAAATGGAAAGACATAGTTTCTGATATGAGGGCGATGTGGAATAATGATAAGGTGATAGTGATATATGAATTAACCTAAAGATGTATTATAATATCACTCACCCAAGGTTAACAGCCAATCAAGTTTTATTATGTGATAAATGATTATTAGTCAGATTAACAGGTTTAATACATACATCCTTCATGGCTGAAATACAACATCATACAATTATTGAAACATAATATTAGAAAACTAAACATAGCAGCCCTAATATCAAAAGAGTATCAATAATTTAAACCTAAGTTAAAACATGTTTATATGCTACCCCTCATTAACGGTTTAAGCATAGATTCTAAAACACTAATTAAAAGCATGAACTCAAGAACATTTTAACTGAGCATCCTGATAAGCATAAAAACTGGTGGAATAAAATAATCTAGAACATCATGGTGTGGATACAATATTACAAGTCTATAACCAGGCAAACATGAACGATATGAGAATAATCAAATAGCATTAGTGATATGATATTGACCAGATAAGCTTTAGTAATACGCTAATAGCCATGTAACTTTAGCGATATAATATTGGCCAGGTAACTCCGATGATATTGTATCAGCCAGGTAACTTTAATGGTACGATAGTAGTTAGGTAACTTTAATGATATGATATCAGACAGGTAATTTTAATGATATGATATTAGACAGATAAGCATGAGTGATATGATAATTATACTCAATGACAAGGTGACAAGTAATCTGGAAACACATGATATGCAAAACGGAGAGGTCACGGCCGCGAGGTACTTGCCTTGAGCACGCTCAGCAGAACCGCTGCACGAAGGATCCGAGGTGCGCAACTGCCCAAACGTTCCTTTAAAGGCTGCATGTAAACCTACAAGGTGAAACGGAGGTGAATCCGATGGGTGCGAAGATAAAATTGTGGAAAGGCCGCGGGAGGTGGCTTGGCCGGCAAAGACCACGTTCGCAAAGATTTACCGCGTGAATCGCCGTTCGGTCATGCGATTCACCGGTTAGCCAAACGAACCACGGCCCGCAACCCGACCCAGGAAAATACCGCGCGAAATGCTATTCGGCCATGCGATACGTCGTTCGGCTAAGCAAAACGACGTTAGGCCAAGCGAACTACTGTTCGGTCGCGCGAACGGACGTTTGGCTGCGCGAGCGCCATTCGACCGTGCCTCCGCCCGCCGGCCGCCGCCTCCGCTGCGCCTGCGCTGCCGCCGCCATGGCGGCCGCGTGCACACGAACGCGCTTGTGCATGCGCCGCGTGCGGGCCGTCGCCGCTTGCCGGCCGACCGTTGCTGCTGCTGGGCCGGGCGCCACCGTCGGCATGCATGTAGGAGCACAGGTGAGAGGAGGAAGATAGAGAGAGAGGAATAGAGAGAGGGAGATAGGTGTAGATGCACAGAGATGAGAGATATGGAAAGGATAAAAGAGAGATAACAAAAGAGAGATATACACGGGGAGAAAGAGAGTGGGGGATATTACGGTTAGGGTTTTTTTCTCTTTTTTTTGGACGCTACAGAAAAAGGCAGGAGCCCTACCATTCGATTAAGAGGAGAGAAGGAGTGCAGAGGCGGATGGATCCGAGACTAAACAAAAGGCAAGAGACCAAAAGTGAAGACGCTACACGTGTAGGACGGATAGACACTATGTGAGCAAGAACACATAGACACACAATTACAAGCTTGAGAAGGCTCTTTTCCATTGCTCGATGTCTTCTTTCACCTTAAGTGCTACTTCTAGCACTGTAGAGAATATTTTGGAAGATCTGTCTATTCATTTCTTCCATATGCTCCACATAATATGTATTATCTCACCATTAAAATTCCATATGTTCCACATAATGTATATTGTCTCGCCTTTAACAGGTAAACTCATTTCCTCCATACATAACTCTATTGTAATCTTTCCTTCGTTTGCAATGGCCGATGTTAACCTTTTTGAATCACGTAGATCGTTTACCGCTTATGTTGCCCTAGGAGGGAGATACAACAAATTTAGTGACACGCTGCGACACAACACGCGATTTTTGATACCAGCTACCCAGATCACACGCACGCCATCGGATCTTGATCTGACGGCTGGAGACGCAGCTGGCCCAAAAACCTTCTCGAGCCGCAAAATGATGACCGCACGATCTGATCGGACGGTCGAGTGTGCGTCGCAGCGGGTTAAAATCCAGAAAACCCTAACCCTAGCCTCATTTGCGCCTCTACTCGCAAAAACACGGGCGGAGAGCGGCAGCACGACGTCGGCGGCGGCGCTCGTGGAGAGCAGCAGCGCGGAGGGGCGACTGGAGGTGGTCCCTCCACAGCCCTCCTCGCCAGCGCCCGCGTGAGGCGGCGCCTCCACAGCCCTCCTCGCCAGCGCGCGCGTGCGACCGAGGTTGCACGTGCGGTCGTCGAGTGGAGCTACGGCGGCGCCCGTGACCGAAGGAAGCCGAGGTGAAAAAAAAACGTAAGTTTGCGCCGCCGATTTGAATTTTGATTTGGGTTTGAAGGCTCGGGTGATTGGTTTGGAGATTTTCATTAGGGTTTGCAAAAGTTTGTCAAGTCCCCTCCTTCTAATTGCTAAAACCGAGACACTAATCATTAGATCCGAGTTCGGTTGGGACTAATTAAGGTTCATGATGAATCCAGGGTTGCTCTGATACCACAATGTTAGATGAGTTCTAAGGCTAAATATGAACAATAGGCTTTAAACCCTAGGTCAAATATGAACACATAGCGTAAACTTTAGAGCGGAAGCGTACCCGAACTAGGAGATGCCATAGAGAGGTGTCGATGTAGAGATGGTCGGCCGGCGTCGGTGAAGCCGTGGACGGGGACGAAGAAGGCTTTCGGTCTTTGTCCACCTGAGCGCTCTAAGAGATCTGATATGTTGGGATTTTGTGGCCTTGAGCAACAAAAACATAAAACCAAAGCCATGTCGATTCCCTTCTATTTGTATAGCGCTATGTGACCGGGATCAAAACCAAACAAGGGTTGGTTGCGCCTCCGATCAGAGCGCGAGTGGAGGCGTGGCCTCCCTGAAATCTCGGGGTGCAGTTAGCCGAGATGAACCCAACACTTTCAAGAAACGCTAATTTGGCTGTCGGTGTTAATTTCCCTGGCTGGGCACCTTCATTCCGATTGAAAGAGCTAGTGCTCTCTGGCTGTGATCTTGACAAGAGCATTATTGCAAAACCACATTTTCTACGCACACAGAATCAATTAGAGGTGCTTGATTTGTCCAACAATAACTTGTCCGGGAGCATGCCCAATTGGTTGTTTACCAAGGAAGCAACATTACTTTACCTTAATCTGGGAAATAACTCACTGACAGGATCATTGGACTCAATGTGGTACGCCCAAACGAATATCCAAGCTATCAGTCTTTCCATGAACCGTATCTCAGGACATCTACCGGCAAACATCAGCTCAGTATTTCCAAACATGACCTTTCTAGATTTTTCAAGCAATTTTATGGATGGAGAAATACCATCGTCGTTGTGCAACATTAGTAGCATGGAATATTTAGACCTATCAAATAACAACCTTTCAGGGGAATTGCCAACTTGCATGCTCACTGATTATCCTGTACTGAGAACCTTGAAGGTCTCAAAGAACAAACTTGGTGGCCCCATACTTGGTGGGAAGAATCATTTGTCCATCAAATGGGAATTATACCTTGATAGCAACATTTTTGAAGGAACACTACCTCACAATCTAACAGCAGAATTTGAAGATTATGGAACATTGGATTTCCATGACAACAAGCTGTCTGGTAAACTCGATTTTTCATCCTGGAACCTTTCTAAGTTATGCACCTTGAGTCTTGCTGGCAACAGTTTAACTGGTGAAATCCATCCAAGTATTTGCAGTTTAACAAGAATTATGCTTTTAGATCTATCGAATAACAACCTTTCAGGGGCTATACCAAATTGTAGCACTGCAATAGCGTCTGATTTTCTGAGCGTCTCTGGGAATTCCTTGTCAGGCGTTATACTACCATTTCTTTCTTCAATAGCTCCTCTGTCATTGCTTTGGACCTCAGTCACAACCAATTCACCGGAAACATTGAATGGATACAGCATCTAGGTACAATAGGGTACCTTTCCCTTGGCAGCAATAAGTTTGAAGGGCAAATTTCTCCCAACATATGTCAACTCAAATCCTTGAGGATAATTGATTTATCAAACAACAGTCTATCAGGGTCATTGCCGGCATGTATCGGGAGCCTCTCTTTTGAAGAAAAACCATATGATATGTTCTGCGATCATCGTTTTCGATATCTAATTCTCAAATACATCGGTTGTTACGAACAAAGAGGCTTCAGTTTCCGTACTAAACGGAATATTTACACATACAAGCATAAATTTGTCATTTGGATGTCCGGTATTGACTTATCAGCAAACATGCTGTCCGGAGAAATTCCATGGAAGTTAGGAAATTTGAGTGACATCAAGGCCCTCAATCTTTCCCACAATTTCTTTGCTGGCTCAATTCCAGCGACGTTGGCAAACATGAGCGCAGTAGAAAGCTTAGACCTATCCCACAACAAGCTGAGTGGAGCAATACCATGGCAGTTAACTCGTCTGTCGTCACTAGCTGTGTTCTCAGTGGCACACAACGACTTATCAGGATGTATACCGGACTCCGGTCAGTTCGGCTCATTTGATATGGACAGCTACGAAGGGAACAGCAACCTATACAAGGCGTCGCAAGGGAGTGGATGCACTTCCAGTCCAGGATCAGGTCCTTCGCCAGTACAAGACAGTGATGAGAAGGCAGATGATCCAGTCCTCTACGCGGTCAGTGCCGCCTCGTTCGCCTTGACATTTTGGGCCACTGTTGCATTCATGTTTGGCCATTCGTTCGGGCGGCGTCATCTTCTTGCAATACTGTCTGTTACATGAGCGTATGTGACAGTGAAATAAACAGATCGAAGAATGCCCTACTTGTTATATTTTCTTCTTGTGCACTTGTTTTCTCTCTAATCATGAAACAAGAGCCGGAAGATGCACAGTTTCCACACACACACCGAAAAAAAAAGGTCCGAAAGATAGCCTGGAATTCCCGTAGTTTCCTTCCTAATACGAAGCATACACATATGATCTTTTCGGATCAGATATCACCACATAAAACAGTTTCCATGGTTTGAGCTAACGGTGCTCTGGCCAGTGTGGTGCCTTTTTACTGCACCTCGTAGCAGTGCAAGTGCAAGTCGGCGTTGGAGCAGAAAACAGCCGGTGTTGCAAGTTGCAAGCTCGGCTCGACGCATCGTCCCAGGTCCGGCAGCTGCAGCCTACTTAAGCATCGTGCCGCGCAGCTATGTTACAAGATGGGGGCGGCCTGATGGTGGATGCACCCACTGCCTGGGCCGGCCTATCAGGTCTCACGGGGCCTGGGTCTAGACGTAAACCGTCTAGTCGCTGTCGGCCCGGATTCAGCAGGAAGATGCAGGCAAAGACGAACTGAAGACGTCACGCATGGTGATGCAAAGAATAGACGAACGTATAACTGGTCAGGCATCCTTAGCCAATGCGCTGGGACAAGCATGAGTCGAAGAAGAGAGGGTGGCGTCGGCGACTTCCCTCCTTCGTCGGCAGTGAGTGTCACACCATCTAAGCTTAGAATCCATCGCATTTTTTGTCCCTCTAGTGCACGTTTTTTAAATTTAGCCTTTTAATGTGTAAATTTGTAATCCTAATGACAGACGATATATGTTATCTACCGCTCTATCTCACCATAGCATGTTAGTCCAGCACGATAGGTAACAAACGAACGTGGTCGGTGACTAGCTTGTCCCACCACCCTCCACGCAGTAGTCGGCAGAGTTTGGCACCACATCATCCCCTACCATGCCCGAGCACCAGGGCAGGTGTTGCTATAGTCGGAGAGTGCAGCAGGCAGGTGGGATCCATTGCCTGTCATGCTTGACCTTTTGCCGCGGTGGGGTAGCACGATAGATGACACATGTCACTTTCTGTTGTTGTCGTGGTCATAAAAGGAGCTGGAATTGTATGTTTACATATAGGAAGACTAGATTTGAAAAAAAAACCGCTACAGGGCAGATGTACATTAGCTTCGTAAGCTTCATTCAGACAATGGTCTAAAAACCGGTCATATTGTTTGGGCACAGGAATGTGTGTATTCCTGTCCCTATCCGGTCACCCGTCACCAACGGGGGAGAATGGCACACAGTATTCACATAAGGTTGGTGTTGTTTAGTTAAGCTGAAAAATAATGGCTTATTTAGTATAAATAAATTTTAAAAATTCAAAAATAAAAATATGTTAGTCCATCATGGACAATATAGGTGAATACAGAAAAATCAGCAAAAAATTTAAAAAAATTAAAAAACAAAAAAAGATAAAATTTATAAATAATAAAAAATAAACTATAAATCAGAAGTTTAAACCCAAACGATCTGGCCGTTTCGCACAAGGTTCTCTTTCCACGATGGGAGTGATGGTTCAAGTAAACAATTGCTTTGACCCTTGACCCAACCGTGTTTACGCATGCACGTTCGTGGAAACCGGAGTACGTAGCACGTTCAAACCATCCATTATTCACACACACATACATATCTTATATATATGTGTTAAACAATGATATATATATATATATATATATATATATATATATATATATATATACACACACACACACACAAAAATACCTTTTGTACCCGTGTAATTACACCTACCTCTAATATACCACATAAACAAACTTGAAATACTCCTTTATCTCTTTAGTTATATTTGTATATTAATTATAAGATACTCCAATGTGAACCACACGAAAAACTTGTAAAGGAGTTCATAGTTTTTAGCGTATTTTGTAAATACCCTTATATACACGCATAAAAGGAGTATGTCGAAAAAAATGTACATACCACTTCTGAAAAATTGTTCATACCACATAGATGGTCTTAAATACTTGTATACTACACGTACATACCCTTCAGTTCGCGAGATACTCCCTACATTGCGAGATACGATATATGGTGTAATTACACTGGTATATATATATATATATATATATATATATATATATATATATATATATATATATATATATAAAAACTCGAGATATAAATGTGACACTAAGTATCTCATAATATAACAACAAGATATTGCTCAACAAACATTGAAACCTATAGACATACGGTGTGATTTTAGTAGCATAAAAAATGCAGGATGAGAAAGTAACAATAACGTAATAGATCATTCATCAAACTATTCTAGAGCTCTAGATTACAGATAGCGACCTAAATTTATTTTTAATGTCTACAACATAGCAATTTCCACCGAATATTTTCATGTTAGCTTTTAGTTCACATTTCTCACTGCATTCTTGACAAGAACGACATCCCTCAAGAAATCTCTTTGAAGGGCCCATCCCTATAAGTTCATCTTCAAATCTTTCTCTCTCTCTCAAGAGCATTAGGTTTTCCCAGAATAATTTGAGCGGTAGAATTTCTTTCTTTTGGCTAAGGAATCTAATGAGACTCGAAGAGATTGACCTTTCGGGGAATACTGATTTAGTTGTTGATGTCAATGTTCCGGGATGGGTACCTTTATTCCAACTGAAACAGCTAGTGCTGTCCGGCTGTGACCTTGACAAAGGCATCATTGCAGAGCCACATTTTCTACGCACACAACGTCATTTAGAGGAGCTTGATTTGTCCAACAACAACTTGTCAGGAAGCATGCCGAACTGGCTGTTTACAAAGGAAGCAACTCTACGTAGACTAAATCTTGGAAATAACTCGCTAACTGGGTCTCTAGATCCGATATGGTACCCTCAAACATCTCTAGGAGCTATCGACATATCTATGAACCGGATTGCAGGGCAGCTACCGGATAACATCAGCTCAATGTTTCCAAGCTTGTCTGTTCTACAATTTTCTGACAATAACATTTCTGGAGACATACCGATGTCATTATGCCACATCGATTCCATGGAATATTTAGACCTTTCGGACAACAAATTTTCTGGTGAACTACCTGCTTGCGTGTTCTCTGATCTTCCCAACCTGTCGGCCTTGATGGTCTCAAACAACCAACTTGGTGGTCTGATACTTGGTGGGATGAATAATTTGTCCATTAGGTTGGAAATACTGTACCTAGATAGCAACAAATTTGAAGGAGCACTACCTCGTAATCTATCAGGGGCTTTGAGTGTCATGGATTTACAAGATAATAAGCTGTCTGGCAACCTTGATACTTCATTTTGGGATCTACCAAATCTGCAGGTCCTGAATCTTGCCAGTAACCATATAATAGGTGAAATTTGTTAAGGATAGAATAGGAAATAGACTATTTGTTTCCTTATATGCCTCACTTTCCATATTTGTACAAGGCATATTCCTCTGTATATCCCCCTGTACTCTCTATATATATTACCCTTTGGACCTCATGAATATACACACAATATTCATAACATGGTATCAGAGTTAGGGCTCTGACCTATTTTTTTTCCGCTGCTCCGCCGCCGCTCGCCGTTGCCCGAGCTGCCGGCCGCCGCCGCTCGCCGTTGCCCAAGCCGCTTCGACCACTCCGACGCCCGAGCCGAGCCCATTGACGGGTGCTCGCTCTGCTATACCGGTATAGACTAAAGAGAAAAGAAAGAAGTGCATGTGCATATGCATATACATCATGATTGGTTGACGAGAATTTGAGATTAAATGGAAACAAGTGGTAAATGAAACTGTGATGGTTCTGGGCTAATTCGTAAACTTGTTATTTACTGTTTTGCTTTGTGTTTGCTGAGTCTGTAGACTCACCCTTGCTTTATTGTTTTTAGGTTACTGTTGAGGACGACGTGCTCGGGGTGGGAGTAGCACATGAATGTTCTTCACAAACTAATGGCATTCCCTGTACCACCTTTTGTCAGTTATTTTAGTCTCTAATAGTCTGCTAGGGTAAGAGCTAAAAGAAAAACTATGATGTATCTATTCGCCGCTACCTAAATATTTTAGTGTTGGCTTAAAGTTTCTAGAAATTGAAGGAATGGAAGGGTTTGCAATAGTGGTAGCATTCCGGGCCCAGAGGAGGGGCGGGGTGTTACAGTCAATCATCCATATTTTATTACATAATAAGTGGTTATTAGTCAAGTTAATGAATATCATAAATAAATCAGTCAAGGCTCATAAGCAATAACGTACAAGTAGAAGATCAGGGAAGCAAGGTATATAAATAAAGCAGCCCAATGTTAAAAGATTACTAGTAGTTAACCTTAAATTCGAACATGGTTATACGCTACCCCTATCAACGATTTAAGCATCAATTCTAATCACTAATGAAAGCATGAATTATATAATTGCACGTTATGCTAACCTAGAAGCATACAACACCAACTAGCCTAGCAAATCAAGATCTACCCAGTATAATAACAGTATACGACACAATGTAATCATTGAGCACTAAGCTAACAACAATAGTTAATCATGAAACGGTAATGTGCGAAGAAAATAGGTTACGGCCACAAGATACTTACCATGAGCACGCTCGACGGACACATTGCATAATGGGTCCGAACTGCGCAACTGCCCAACTGCTCCCTCAACAACTGTGTGCGAATCTACAAGATGGAATGGAAGGTAACCAATCAGGCGCAGCTGATTTTGATAAAAGAACGATAAGAGATGAACTTGATTAGAGAGAAAACATGTTCGCTAGTCCCACGACCATGCGAAACATTGTTCGGGCACGAGAGCGGCGTCCCACTGTGAGGACTAGCAAAATGCTGCCGCCTCGACATCAACGTCGGTGCCGCACCACGCCGGTTGACGCACCGTCGCCGGGCTGTCGTGCCGCTAACGCGCCGCTTCCTGCGCCTCTCTTTGCGCCGTGCATCCTAAAATTGCAGTGGCCGAACATATGTGCGACTGGAAGCAGTTGTCTGGTGGTTCGGCGGCTACAATTATTTCACTCAACGGTCAGTGGATTGCTAGCGTGTCGTGTGGCCATTGGGCAATAAGTTCCAGTCGCCCAACGATTCGGTGACTGGAGCCTATTTCTATAAAAAAAATTCGCGCAGGTATAGTTTTGTTATTTCGAATAAAATATAGATTATTTATAAAAATTTCTATTTTGTAACTCTAGACTCCCAGTCTCCCATATTGAAAAGTGGTTATGTGCTTCTCCTTAGATCTCTTCATGCCCTCGCGGTCTTCGCATTCGATTAAGATGCCTCTAAGTTTACTCCGGATTCTTACGTACGACGTCACCAAACTCTGGTTAGTTCGGTTCATTTGATATGGATGGTTACAAAGACAACAACAACCTTCACAAGATATCACACGGAAACAGATGCTCTCCCAGTTCAGAACCGGGCCCTTTGCCACCAGAATGTGGCGATCAGAAGGCAGATATGATCTAGACGTCTACGCGGCCAGTGCTGCCTCATTCGTCTTGGCGTTTTGGGCCACCGTTGCGTTCTTGTTTTGCCATCCACCTGGGCGCCGTGTAATTCTCAAATTGTAGTCCGTCAGATTAATATCCACCTACTGACCTACATGAAAACAAAAGGCAAGACTGCAAATATGCCGTAGTTTGGCCCTGTTTGTTTCCACTTAAGATTATTATAATTTAGCTTATAGTTGCAGATTATATAAGCTAGCTTATAATAAGCTGGTGGAAAATAAGCTGTCAGGTGTTTGGCAGCCTGAATTATCAGAGTTATGAATTGTTGTATTCGAATGTTTAAAGACTACAATGTCCTTGAGCTTATAATGTTTAAAGATTAGGGAGTTAATGAATGGCAAATGTGGGTAATTTTTCTGAAGTTTTATGGTCATTTAGATAAAAAGTGATCTATAAGCTGAAATAAGCTCCTTTTTTGAGCTTATTAGATTACAATAATCTGGGCTATTAGATTATAATAAGCTACCTTATAATTTGAACTGTTTGTTTTCACTTATGATTTATAAGCTAGATTATAATAATTTTAAGTGGAAACAAACAGGACCTTTATCCAATTAATCTAACATCAACTGTAGTGTGTGCGGATATATGTGTGACTTGAAATGTCGGGCAACCCTCTACAGCTACCTTCTTGCAAAATTGTCCTGTTACACATCTAAAAAACAATTTGTCACGTTACACTATTGTCTGCGATCCTGAAATAAATGAATGGGAAGGTATCCTACTTATTCTATTTTCTTTTGTGCATATCGACCAACAAGAAGAACCGCCCATGATGTGTAGCAAAAGGTGGCCTAGAATTCCCGTGCTTCCCTTCATAAGTTGTAATATATATATACACACATCATATCTGACTTCCTTACATAATTTCCATTACTGCACCTCACACACAAGAAAAAAAATTGTTTATGATGAAGAGTTTTGGTCGTTGGACGATGGTAATATATTTTATTACTACCCGATGACACCCAGACAACAAATTTATGACCTAGAACGCTTCGCTTTCAGTACCAAAGGGAATCTTTACACATATGGGCGTAGTTTTCTTTCATCGATGTCCGGCATCGACCTGTCTGGGAATTCGTTGTCCGGAGATATTCCTTGGGAGCTCGGAAATCTGCGCCATATCAAGGCCCTCAATCTGTCCTACAATTTCTTTACCGGCCTAATTCCAGCGAGCTTTGCAAACATGGGCGAGATAGAAAGCATGGATTTATCCCACAACGAGCTAAGTGGACAGATACCATGGCAATTAACTCAGTTATCGACGCTAGAGGTGTTCTCTGTGGCATACAACAACTTATCAGGATGTGCACCAATCACTGGTCAGTTCGGTTCGTTTGATATGGATAGCTACAAAGGCAACAACAACCTTCAAAAGGCATCGCAGGGGGGCAGATGCACTTCCAGATCAAGACCAGGTTCTTTGACACCGGAAGATACGGAGACGAAGGAAGATGATCCAGTGCTCTACGCGGTCAGTGCTGCCTCGTTTGTATTGGCATTTTGGGCTACCGTGGCATTCGTGTTTTGCCATCCGTCCGGGCAGCGTGTAATACTGAAACTGTAGTCTGTCAGACTAATATCATCCTACAAGAAAACAAGAGGCATGCAATTCTGCCCTAGTTTATCGAGCTTGTATGCGCGACCTTACATGAACTGTATCACTGTACTATATTTATCATATTGCAAAATTGTCCCGTTACATGATTGTAAGTGAGAGTTGGAGGATATCCTGCTTATTTGTTTCTTCACACATGATTCACTAATCATGAAACAACGTCCAGCAAATTGCAGTCTACCAAGAAGAGGAAAAAATCACCGCACCTCAAAAGTACAACTACACAGTGCAGCATTGTCCTCTGTAGAAAAATAGCAAGCCAGCTTTAGCTTCAGATAATACAGCCGGTGCTGCAGACTTGTGTTGGGTCGGCGTGGTTCTATGTTTTTCTGTCGAACAAGAGTAGCACTAATCTCAAAGCACATTAAAAGATAAATAACATCTATACGTCATTCACCGTGCTCTAAAAATTGTACAAATCACGATTAAAGAAAGCACCGCCTAATCTGAAACGAAAAAAAAAACACTGAGCTCGGTGCAGGTTTGGGTGCATTTTTTTCAACTACGGTTGGTAGCTTTTGACTCTAGCACGAGTGTTTGTACGAATTCGTTAAAATATGATCGTTTGGGCACCGGGGCATCGGAAAGGTGTCCGGTGAGTGAGAGGTTATTGGTATCGGGTTTACGCGTTGGAACATAGTTGGTTGTTTATATGTGCATGCTTGTGTGAATTGCAATGTTGAGTTGAGGGTTCGGGTGATGCTTTCAGGTGGAGGTTTTGATTTGGCGCTCCTCCACACATCGTCCATGGAATAATCAGGCAAGTGCATAATAGAATAGTGGATTATGATGAATGCATGGTATTTGTTTTATGCTATGATTTTATGCCGTGTTATGAAATGATATCCCGGCTTATCTGTTGATTATACTGCGATGAGTGATGCCTATGATTGAATATCAACATTTGAAGAATGTTGCATTTGCATTGCACCATGAGCATTATGAAAGCCCTACGACGGTAGGCATCCCACACGGTAGAAATAACAGGATCTACTTCGGTAGGCACATCCAGGGATAGAAGCAGAGGGGTTTCATCGACGGGTGAAACAACTCCACTATACCGGTATAAGCGGTATTCAACGGCGCATTATGCATTGCATTCATGGACTTACGACGGTAGGCCTCCCACGACGGTGGGGAAATCGAGACCTACTTTGGTAGGCACCTCTAGTGATGGAGACAGAGGGGTTTCACCGACGGGTGAAGTAACTCCACTACACCGGTATAAGTTGCATATAGAGGTGCATCGCATTGCATTTGCAGGAAACGAACAGGAGATAGAGAGGAAACCCAGAGATTCTGGGTTACAGTTCATAAATGTGATTTGATGATTACCGTACCAACGACATAGAATTGATTTACAGTTTCCAGTTACAGATTGTATTTATAGTTTACAGTTACGAATTTAATTTTACAGTTTACAGTTATAGAGTTGATTTACAGCTTACGGTTCATGAAATCGATTGAGTTGCTAAAGTGATGTTACAGTTTTTATCGTATGCTTGCTGAGCCTTCCGACTCACTCTTACTTTGTCGTTGATTTTAGGTATCTGTTGAAGGCGACATGTACGGGCGGGAGTAGCATAGTTGTTTCACGTGCAACAGTAATTCACATATTATCTACAGTTGACATATTTAGTCTTGAACAGTTTGAGTACTTTTTTGGTATTTAGCAAATTTATATCTCTGCTGCGTATAGTGTCAAGTGTATCGACTTTTGTCGTTTGATTGATATTTAAATAAAGGAATTGCTTCATAAGACCAGCGATAAAAGTTGGAGTTGGTAGCATTACAGAGTAGGTGGTAGCACTTTGAGCTTAAGGAGGAGCCGGGGTGTTACATTGTGTGGATGGCGTGCGGAGGTTGTCGTTGAGGTGGAGGTAGTGTTTGGCGAGGAGGTTGCCGACTCATCGGCGAGGTTGTGTTGCGCAGGGAGTTTGCCAAGGAGATTAGGTGGAAGACAAGGGCGAGCGATGTCAGCTCGAGCAGGGCTAGGCAAGTCGGCGGTGTGAAACAATGGGAGCGCATGAGGTTTGACATAGCTTTCATATTTGTGCAGCAAAGGATATCAAATGGCAAGTCGGCGTTGTGAAACACTGGGAGCGCGTGAGGTTTGACAGAGCTTTCATATTGTGGCAATTGTGCAGCAAAGGATATCAAATGGCAAAAGGCTATACCGTGCGATGGGGTGGGAGTGGTATACCGTTCCGTAGTACTTCACTATTTAATTTCCCCGCTCAAGTTTCTTTGATGTCTCTAAACATATATCTTCCAAAACAGGAAATGCGTACTCAGGAGTGTCCATATATTCAGGATTGTGACAAAGAAGAAGAATGAACAATTTGAGTGACAATACGATATATGAAACTTTTGCAGTGCAACGGGAACACAGAACACTCCGGTCACCAGATGGCATAGGTTCAGAGTTATTTCCTGCACTACTTGATACACGACATTTCAGCTCACTCCTATAAATATAGTACAGGCTTGGTTACAGCATCATTGTGTCTTCACTCTTCAGCAATCGAATTTGCCGTCTCTCGAGAAAAACAAGAATCTAACTTGCCAACTTCAGCGATCAGCATACATCTAATTAAACGAAAAGAGTATGCATGCAGGAGCATGTATAACAGTGCTTCACAAATGCATTCGCTCGTCAAGATACAATCCATTGGAGGAATAATACATAGATCATGGTCTAAGGATGGACCGAGTAAAGAACTGTCGTTTTTTTTACTGGCTGACTGAAGAACTGTCGTTGTTGAAAGCTAGATTAGGTAGCCAGCCATGATGCTGATGCAGTAGCACACGTTCGGCTGCCGAGGACAGCAACCAAAACGAGGGAGTTGCCCGGACGGCGCCGGCCGTGCTACAGGCCCAAGCAAGAGGGGAGCGGCCCATGCGGGGCCGAGCACAGCATCGATCTGTGTTACGCGGCCCATGCGGACGGCAGCCCGGCACGGGCTGAACCAAGCGGCAACCATTCCCACCCACTCTAACCCGCCGTAGAGATGGCTAAATGGACCGGGTCTACCTAGACCGCACCACGGCCTGGTACTATAGATCTGATCCGTTTACGACACGGTCCGCCCGCTAAACGGGCCGGGCCGGCAAGGCATGTCCGATCGAGCCGTGCACGGGCAGAGCGCGCGGACGGCGGCCTAAGACCAATGGCGGATTAAGAATTCGGTAGTCTCGACATGCAGACGCCGCCTTCCCAATGACTCTAACGGTAGTCTTGGCAAAGACGCCCAAGACGCCTAAATTCGAAAAATAGCCATTTTTTTGACCGTTGGGGGGAAATTCGAAAAATAGCTGTTTTTTACCGTTAGGGGGAAAAATTCAAAAAAAAATCTGAAATTTTTTCTATAAATAGGGGGGCATCCGGCCTCCATTTTCCACACCTCAAACCTCACTCTCATCTCTCGGTTTAGCTCTAAAAAATCCGAAAGTGTTTGCGTAAATTTGGTGAAAATTCGGGTAAAATTTCGAAAATTCAAAAATCTTCAAAGATTTTTGCAGGAGCTGCAAAGGAGGTAGTAGTGTTGTCTTATTTTAATTTTTGCATTGGGCCGTGCACGGCTCGCACTCGCCCGCTGGTTAAGACGGCACGACGACCCATTTATTAGACAGGCTATAATGGGTCGTGCTTAAACGGACCGTGCTGTGCCGGGCCCAGTGGCCAGGTCTGACCCGCCGAACCGCCAAAACCCAAATCAAAATCCCCCCATCTTGGCGGAATCCCCCAAATCCATCGCGAAACCCCAGCGGTGGCCAGCGCCCAAGCCAAGCCCACCAAAGCGATGACTTCTCTGGTCGCCGTCGTCGACATCCCCTCCGACCCCGACGACGACGACAGAGCCGCCGCCGCCTTCCCTCCCGCCCTCCACAAGCGCTCCCATGTCGCCCTCGCCGCCACCTCCCCCGACTCCCTCGAGGGCTGCTCCCCTTCCCTCTCGAAGCGGCGCCCGCCCGCGTCCCCCATCGTCTTCGACGACACCCCCACCCCGCCGAAGCGGCTCCCGTCCGTAGCTCCTAATCAACCTGTTTCCGCCGTCGCCGAGACGCGCCAGTCAATAGTCCCGTGCTCGCTCGGCTCCCACGCTGCTGTGGCTGAGACGCCCAATTTTGTTCTCCCGTGCTCGTCCCGCTTCCGTGCTGCCGATTCGGAGATCCCGGATCGGCTGTCTCGTGCTCTATCGGCTCCGACATTGTTGTTGCTGAGACCCCGGGATTTACCTCCCCGCGGAAATTGTCCGGTGAAGTTTTTTGACTTGTAGTTGCATTCTGTGTGATCCTCAAGAATTTAGCGATCTCGCTAGGCACACCAGCTTCATCCATGGAAGTTGCTTTGTAGCAAGAGGAACGGCAATTGGTTCTAGTCGTGCTACAGCTTGTAGTTCATTTAACTCTTCTTCCTTTTCTTGGTTTGCATCAAGAGATGCAAAGAAATAATTTAATATTATATTGGTAAAACTGTTAAGTATATTGGATAACTGTAGGTCATAATATTGGTGATTAAGATTGACAAGAACTGGCTTGTTCTGCTGCGTAATCTGAGCTGTTTTTTTGGGTCATATTTGTTTTAACATCTGTTGGATTCAGGCCCAACCTAATGGTTGCAAATTCCTTGGATGACTAAACTGACCAAGAAAATTTGAAATTGACAATCATGAATATAAACGGTTTCTTAATTTGGGAGTTGGAGACTTGGAGTCCACAGGCAATGTTAAGAATTGCTAAAACAAAATGCCACACTTATTTATATATAGAACTTTATCATCTTGACCCTTGAGCTCATCTAATATAAATGGCTCAACCACTCAAGACTCTCTATTATGTTTTTGGATAACGTGTTGGTTCATAGATAACACTGTATATCCAACGCTAAGTCGCTAACCACTGTTTTATTCATTGCTAGATTTCTCCAAAAATTAACATATTATCACCAAAACCAACAATTCCACCTCTTAGAGGGATTTAGTTTGGTTCTTCCTGTTTCTTATGTGGGAGGCATCCTATGGCATCACATTGATGACTAGATGGCAGCATGTTCTGGACTCATCATGATTTGCTTATAGTTTGGTAGGAGTAACTCTTTTTGTGCTTTTCAGGAGTTTCTTGTCCGATATCTCTGGACAGTGATGATTGTTGGATTAATTGGGCTTGGTCCAATTTAATTTAGCAATTAATAAAATGAAATTCCTAGGCCCACATGGAAAAATTGTTTAGTCCCATATAGAAAATTAAATGGGAGTTACACCACTTTAAAAGGTGGAATGTGGTAACCCCCTTGTGAAATTGAAGAGAGCCAACACGCGTGCACGCGCCGCCGCCGCCGCCGCCCGTGCGCGTGCGTGTGCGTGTGCGTGTGCGACGCTGCACTGCGTGCGTAGGCGTGTCGGTGCGGGCGCGTTTTCTTTATCTATTCGAAAATCGAAACACACCGACCGCATTAACGAATTCTTTGGCGATGCGGTGCGATTACTAGTAAATTATGGCTGCGGTTACCTTCGAGTAATGGCTGCAGTTACTAGTGATTAATGACTGCAGTTACTCTGGCCTCTTCGTTTTTGCTTGCGTTACTCGCCTTCGGTTTCTTTGTTACAGAGGAACAGAGTATAAAAGGCTCTCTACTCCATACGGGAAAGAACATAGAAAGAATAATACTCTGGTTCTGTTTTTGTTGCTGCTCTCTGCAATCTCCGGTCCAGAACTTTGCGCGCAGAAAGTTCTGGGCGAGTAGGCCTCCGAAACTCCTTCCGTCTGTGTACCTGCACGGGTAGACGGACGATCAAGTTTTTGGGGAGCGCTTTGGCGCGACTGCTCATTCTGTGACGTCCTCTACATCCTGGTGGTGAACTGCACGGCGAACATCTTCCTGCATCACGCCTCGTCCTGCATCACGCCTCGATCGACTACATCGAATAGGCCATCATGTCGACTGATGGTAACGGCGCATTCGGTGTCTCCGACACTGGTCCCGCCCGAGGGTATAATCTGAAAACTTATTTGATGTATTTGTTTCTGTACGCTATGAATATGTTAATAGATGCTGCTGTTAACTTGTTCGTTAGCGAATATGAATACATCATTGTTGAATCACTCATGCTTTTGTATGTCATGCTTTATATGCTGAATTTCTGGTTTAAAATATGCCGAAAATTGACTAGATTCTCAACAATGATGACTTGGATGACACTGGGTACAGGGAGCAGTTGCCAAGCAATACTGCAAAGTCTGAACCTGTGATTCGACCTGGCACTAGCTTCTCTTCTGATAAAGTGATCAGTTTAATAAGTACAAATCAGAAGGGCTATTTAAAGTCATCAGGACCTCAGACAACCCTTTCTGCACATAAAAACGGTGGTAAGAAAAAATTAGCTGAAGAGATTAAAAAGAAAATACTTACGCAGATTGTAGCATTAAATGCCTGTTGTATATTTCCAACTGAGAGCCAATAATTGATTATCTATGCAATTATTAGGCACAACCAACTTTGAAAAAACACTTCATGCTGATTTACCTTGTGAAAATTCTACTCTGCGGGATGCTGATGTTTTTACTGAAAAGCACAGTCTTCAGGTATTTTAACTTCAGTAGTTTCTGATTTGATGCGATATAATTATAGAACTGATCAATCAAATGATGAATTGTTTGCATGTTTATGTAATTAAGTTGTATTCAACAATCTAATTGTCTATCTTATAAATGATATGTTGGCTGGAACTGTACCTTGATGGTCTTAAACAATTTAGGATATAGATGCTACTAAGCAAGGACCAATGGAAAAGGAGAATGTGCCCATATGACATTAGTGTGATGGAAACTATGGTTGTCACAGTGTACTTGGCAACGCCTAAGAGGAGCCAGGACGTCATGGTGTCCAGGTGGGCACCATGGCTTCTTCAAGGCGAGATACAACGTGGGCAGAGGGCACAGATCGAGATCAAATCAAAGGGCAGAGATACACAATGCAATAGATCGGGAATGCAGAGCAGAGAGAAGCACACCTACAGGAGTGGAGACTGGAGAGATTCGTTGAGGCTTGGAGGGAGGGAACTTGGAGGCAGTGGAGACTAGAGAGACCTTGCCGGTGGCCTAAGGGAGCAGAGGAAGAAGAACCGAGGAAAATAAAAGAGAAGTAGAAGCAGAGGAAGAAGAAGAATACTTGGTGTCGGAAGGAGTGGAGGAGGGAGGGAAGCTCGCCAGAGGGAGTGGTGGAGGGAAGCTCACCGGCAGTCGGCGCAATGAGGGGCGACGGCGGCTAGGGTTCCATGTGGTCGTCTCTCTCTCTTTCTCTCACTCAACTCATTTTCAGCCGAGCGAGACGCCACTTCTCCCGCCCGAACGCCCCTTGCCAGCCTTGCCAAGGTGCCCGCCCAGCTGCTCGCCGTGGACGCCGAGGCAACGTTGTGGATGTCGCGAATTCCTGGGTGCCTGCCTAGATGGCCAAGGCGAGGCGAGTCTCTGTGGCGTCCCCTGGACCGCCACGGCACCTAGGCGACGCCTTGGCAACACTATGACAACCATGATAAAAACAGTAAAACGTTAGTGAGATAAATCTCACTTGATTGAAGAATGGAAGCGTAAACAATATGTCTGTTTTAAGCATGCCAATGAGAGACATCTACCAAAATATATCATAGTTTAGGTGAAAACACATTGTTGTATTTCTAGGAAGATAAGAGTCTACAAAAGGGACAAAATGCTCGACGGTATTGCTTAGTAGGCATGTTAAATTATGAATAGATTTGTTGTTCATATTGTATTTGGTAGGGCAGCAGCTTCTTACATAAATAGGAACAATAAAGACTATACAAGGAAGATATTGCTTGATTGCGCAAAGAGAAAAAGGAAAAACTTACTGGTCGTGCAGGTGTGCTTATAAGAATTGATACCATAACATGCATGACATATTAAAGTGACAGCCAATTCTTGTGTTACTTAGGAAGAGAAGAAACGCAAGAAGGAAGAGAATGCTCGGCTGATTGAAGAAAGGAAGAAAAAACAACAGGTCTGGCTGAGTAAGCATGTCAAAGAACAAACTTGTTAGTGAAGTTTCACAAATGATGCAGTTTAAGTGATGGGGCATTCTTGCATTATATAGGAAGAGGAGACTAAAGAAGGAAGAGAAAGCCAGATTGATTGAAGAAAGAAAACAAAAGGTAGAGGTTTGGCTCATAAAGCATTTTACAAAAGATCATGTTTATTCTGGACTGTGACGGAATGAGATAATAGAGAATATGAGTATGCTTGTCATGGCGTCGCCTAGGTGTCACGGCGGAGCTGGGTGGACATCATGGACACTTGCTGTGCCTTGGGGGGAGGCGGTCGGGAGGAGGAGGCCCCGGGAGGGTGAGGCGTTGGGGAGGAGGCACTGGGGCATTGATCCAAAAATCGGTCTGGGCAGCCGCCTAAGCGTCGTGTAGGCGTTGGGTGGGGGGGTCCACCGGGCCTTGGGCGCAAGTCGGGCGTGTGGGCGGCGAGGTAGTCCGAGGCGGCGTATGGCGGCCTCAGCGCGACAGTTGGCCGGATGGGCATGGCAGCAAGGCGGGCGTGTTGGCCGCTTAGGCGCTCTAGGCGGAGAACAGAGGGGGTATGCATAACAGAGGAGGGGAAAAAAGTAAGTTAGGGTTTATGACACATACCAGTTTGGACTTTGGACTCGAGAGTCGGGGCATCGCACAGAGGGTTTCTTCGCGAGCGCATGGGGCCGCCACTGTTGGTTCGCCGAATTTGTCGGATTCTGCATCGCACAACCGCACAGGTGTGTTCCACCTCCTCTCTCCTTCGTCGTCTTCTTTGCCCGCCCGCCGTTTTCTCCAGCCATGCTTCCCTGCCGCCGTCGTCGCTCCCCTCCGTGGCTCCGCTCCGCTCTATTCGGCACAGGCCACGCCTCCCCACTGCCACTGCCGCGCCCTCGCCCAGATCTCCACCGCGCCATCGCTCTCCTCCGCTCCGCTCAGCACAGGGAGATCTGGAGAAGGTGAGGGCGGATCGGCGGAGAAGGCCAAGGAGCTGCCGCGCCGGTGGAGATCAGGAAATGGCAAGGCCATGAGGGAGGAGAAGCAGAGATGGTGAGAAGCCAAGAAGAGAAGGCGCTGTCGGCGGTCGACCTCGGGTTCAGCTCTCGGCAGCTCGACCAGACTTATTAATGTAGATTGCAGATTGTTTTTGCTTTCTAGTTGCCTAGTTACTAAGGGTCCTTTTGGTTGAGTCATGGTACGTGGGGAAAAGTCATTGTGGTGTGAGTCGTGAGAAAGTCATTGTGTGAGTCAGAGAAAATTGAAAGTCGTTTGGTTAAACAAGTATAAAATATACTTTTTGTCTTTATCTCTTTTAAAACAACTATGAAAGAGTTTTATTCAATCCATTTCCAAAAGCAGAAAGCCAAAAGCAGAGTCAAAACAGCTTTAAAAAATATACTACGGAAAAACAGCTGCTTTTGAAAAAGTTGCTTTCAAAAGCAACCCCTTTGGTTGGGCTTTTGGCTTTTAGGGCCAAAAGCCGAAGCCAAAAGCCCAACCAAAAGGACCCTAAGTAGTAATACTAGTTCCTCTCGGTTAACATGTTATTAGTAGTACTAGTATAGTGATTAGTTGACACAGTTGTTAACTTGTTATTAGTAGTACTAGTACAATGATTAGTTAACACACTTGTTAACTTATGAGAAATTATCTATGTGTGGTTGAGAACTTTTGGTGTGAGATGATGTGAATTGTGAACTATGTCTACATGTGATTGTGAACTTGTTTTATATTTTTATTTTATCTATGTGACTATGTTTTATTGTCTTGCAGTTATTTCTTATTTCTTCCATCTTTTATACTTACACAGAAATTTAAAGAACAATAGTTGTATCGTATTATCCACGTACCAAGAATCTCATGTATTGCGTAATTCTTAATATGCAGGTTTACAATTACATAAAGCATTTACATCAAATGATGAAGTGTCCACCATCATCTATCGAATTTACAACATTACAAGTTAGTCCAGGTAACAATACGCTTCCTTCAAATATCACATATGTCTTGATATCGCCCGTAGTGCATCATGCCAAAGTTAGCCGTGGCCCCGTCTAGTTCTCGCCTAGGCGGCCTAGGCGCTAGGCCCCTGCTTGCCGCCCATCTAGCGTCTACTTGCACATTGCACCAGGGAGGAGAGGAGGCAGACGGCACATTCAGATCAGAGTCATATAGTGTGTTCATGTGCTAATTCTTCGACAAAATCATCCGTGACAGGTTGAAGTCTTTAATAGCTATCCCCAAAGTCCAGCCAAGACATGCTCTCGCAATCTGGAAGAAGTACCGCTCCATGAGATCCCTTCTGAATGTATATATGGATCCCAATAAAACTGTGAGTGCTGTACTTTTTAACAGGTTCAAAAAGAATTCAAAATTCGATAATCGGCCTTTTGGTGTTCTTAACTTGTCCCTGTAACAGGTTCGCGAGAAGAACTTTTGCTTCAAGACTTGGAGCTAGAAGATCACCTGGGTGATGAAAACAGAAGGTTCGGAGAAAAATGTTCTAGAAGAGTGTACAGAATTCTCATGGCACAAAATGGAGCAACGAAAACGGATGATGCTGAGAATCGATAAATCCTAATGGCCGATCTGCGTACATAGGATCCTTTTGGTCTTGTTAAACTATTGTATATGTATTCAGTGTTGCACTTTCAAGATGGAAGTTTCAAGTTAGTTCATGCGATGTTCTGTAGTGCTGAAGCCATCACTTGCTGTGTGATGTAACACAATGGCATTTGTTGTGTTTTGCTATATATTCTCCTTATAAACCATACGCTGCTACGGTAGGGAACCCCAACAAATTTGCACCTTTTGAATAGTTTAGAAAGGCTTAAGTAAATGGTTGGGACCTAAATATAATTTTTTCATATTATATGGGCCTCCAGGGACGGTCCTGCGTCTGTGCATGTCGGCAGTGTAATGCAAAGGACCTTAAGTTGCAGCCGTGCGGTGTACGACTACTCGCATTAATCCACTGGAAGAGGCAACTGCTCTTATAGGGTACAAGGTAGCTAGATTTGCAGTAACTGTGTACTCTGCGTAGAGCAAGCAGGGGATTGTTGTGCATCGATCAGATGCAGAGGTGATGACTGATGCATGTGCAGCATGTGGCTTCGGCAAGTAGACGTCCACGCGCTGCAGCTGCTGCCTGCCTGCAGGTGGGGCGGGGTGGGGGACACCGAAGACGCGCCCGCGTGCACGCAACGCCGGCAGACGGCACACGCCGCGACTGGCAGACGGCCGTCGGCTCATGCGACGCTCGACCTCCAGGTGCTCTGGTCTGCGAGAGCTCGCCCGATGCAAGACGATGTGTGCGTGCGTTCACAATCAGTGTGGGCATCCACGTACAGATGACGCATCGGATCAGATTCAGCGACGTAATCCTCTCTTCCAATTTTCTCAAAGCAGACGTGGTTCTGCTAATGTATACAGGTTAACGAACCATCACAGCCGAAAGGTGTTCTAATTATTTAAAAGAAACGCCTAAAAGAAGGAGATATGATGGGATCGATGCATCTCAATATCGCATCACAACTGTTCATGAAATCCTGTTCTCCTTGCGATTCTATCGGAATGCGTGTAAGATTGACAAATGGCTACATCAAATGTAGTTTTCCGAAACACGTTGTAGTGCCAAAAAATATCGGTCCCAAAAGAAATACATCAAAGACACCAACACTAGCCTCAAAAGGAGAAATTCGACGCTTGGAAAGAGTATCAAACCTAAAACTCTTAGCAAAACACCAACTACACTCACAAGACAAAATATCTCGTAGAGAAACAAAAAAAAAACACCTCCCTCTACAACAACAAAAAAAAGCCTAAAGCTAGGACAAAACATAAAACTATAGAACACATGCAAATGCAACATGCCCAAATGGACGGCATGGCAGATAGGTATGCGATTGTCGGAAATCCATTATGATCACATGCAACATTTGCAAGATTCATCGTGTTACTGGAACCACCAGATTTACGTTTCATGTGCGTAATGACAAGTTTTCGTCTAAGTATCTTTGGCCAGCCTTTGGTGGACCAAGATGTCAAGATGGGATCCAGCTCCAGCACACCCGTTCTTTGGCTGCCATGATGAGGTCATGATGCAATTCACAAGGTGAGAGAAGATTACATTATCCAGCTACGTGTAGCTTTAGCTTGTGATGGCCATGGTCCATCCTCAATTATAATAAAGATAGCTTCGCCTATAGCTATTTCTTATGTTCTTGGGTGCGTGTTGGTTTTTTATTGGCAAGCTGTGTGTGCTGATAATTAAGGTTTCTCGAGTAGCAGTACAATTTAGTATAGCATGTATGGCCATGGTAAACACTCCATTATGAGTTTGGTCTTCGTTTGCTTTCCCTCGGTGTGCTGATAAAACATCTAAATGTCACCTCATTGCATGTCACAACATGGAAGAAGAAGAAAAAACAAAAAGGAAGAGGGGGAGAAAAATCTCAGGAGAATTGGATATCTTCACATGGATACGGTATCACAGGTATTGATTGGTGAACATTCTTTACAGGTATACTTGGCTCCAGTGGCGGATCCAGAATTTTACCAAAGGGTATGCCGTACCAAAATTTTTATATGCAACTCGGTAAAACCATTTGCCAATTCGGTAAATAATTTTGAATTTTGCACCATAGTTCGGTATATAGACACTAAATAATATGATAAGTCTTAAATTCAAGGATTAAATTAGAAACTTGCACAAATTACAATATAAATAGTTCAAACACCATACTAATAGTCTCAAATATATATAAAAAAGACTTACAATACTACTTGTCTGATTTTTTTAGCCTACGCTTTCTAAAGGACATGAAAGTCTCGATTATATCATCTTCATCCACTTCAAAGAAAATATCCCGCTCAATGAATGTGACTAGACAATCATGTCCACGGAATGCCAATCCTTGATGCAAAAGAAACTTGATACATCTAAGAGAATAAGTCAACCTTTTCTTGTAAAGACGAAGATACTCATCAGTCCACTTCTCAATATGATAATCAATTGCTACCTTGGGATTCTTAAAGTTAATGTATCTCTCTTGAGCTGCATTATGTGTCTTAGAACCCCAGATGTTTGAGAAGTGCTTTCTCTCCTATATTCCAATTTCTCCAGCTACCAACAGTAAATTTATCTGACCCGGTACCCTTCTTAAACAAGTAGCATATAAAGCAAAACACAGAATCCTTTTTGATACTATATTCAAGTCACTCCTCATGTTTATGAAACCATACAAAATTGAATTGACGATCTCTATTTCCAATCTTTCTTTTTGGGAAATCATGTGTATAAGGTTGAAATGAACCTTTAATAATATATGCTCTTCGAATTGCATCTTGATTATTAACAGAATAACTTTCAATGGGCTGCCTTTCACCTGGATCATGCAGAAGGCGATTGATGTCATAAACCGGCGACGGTGGTGGTGGCGGGGGCGGGGGCATAGGATTCACAATTTCATCAATTACTCTCTTTTGCTCTTGAGTTTGCTTTTCCGCCACAGTTTCAACTGGAGATGGGGCAGGATTTGAAGCAGCAGCCGCCGCCTTCTTTGCTGTATGTTTCTGAAAAAGAGATGCAATGTCTCCGCTTCTCTTCATAACTGAACAATTCCAAAAAAACAATGGCTCCGCATACGATCGAGGATTCGAGCCTGTCCAAACCGATCTACTTATCAATTTTTTCTCTTTCTAAAATCAATTTGTAATCTCCAATTAAATAAAAATAAAAACAACATAGAAGATAAATTTACCGATCTAGTTGAATTAAAACTCAATTATAATAATCTTAATGATGCGGTTCCATCAAGCGAATGGTTAGCTTCAAGTGGAAATTATGTACAAGGAAAAGGAATTAATTGTTAGGTTTGATCTTGTTTACCTGAGACTTACGCAGACACAGTCACGCATGCGATTTGCTTCACCTGGACGCCACGCCACCGCGCCACGCAGGCAGACGCAGATCGGCAGATACGCAGTACGGTAAATCCAGTGGATGGCTTCACCCTGCCGCCCTGCGTGATCTCGACGCAGACCAGAGTCCCAGACGCAACTGTGCTGCCGTCTGCCGAGTCCACGGCTTCACGCACCCGTGAATCGGGTCGGGCGAGGCGAGCGAGCGATCCGGCGTCAAGCAAACGCTCGCTGAGGATGGAGGCACGAAGACGCAGACGCTGAGATCGAGGCGGCGCGTTCGGCGTTCGTATTCCATCGAATAACGAACCGTCCGTCCGTATTCCGCGCGTATTCCATATTTCCATGCGAATAAGAACCGTCACGGCCACGGCGGGCGCGTCCGCGCGTATTCCATGCGGACCTGCGTACTGCGCCTACTGCACACTGCTGGCTGGGCCCCAGGGTATGCCGTGGCCCACCCGGCATACCCTGTGGGTCCGCCCCTGCTTGGCTCATACCCATCTCATCCGTATGAGATGAGAAGTCGTCGTCCCAAAGAAAGGAATCCCCAAGGCATGGCCACCTTCACATGCTCCTGTAGCCACATCCTCTGCTTGAGCGTACACAGAGACAGAGCTGGTCACTAGTCACCTTCACATGTTTTGCTAAGACCGTATACCTGGTACTGTACACCGGAAATCTATGGACAACGTTCTTTCGATGTCAAGTTTGAACTTTCGGGCCTTGCCAGTTTCCAGAGTCCTTTTGGTCATTATCATGGCGGTCGAGGTCCGTTTGGTCTTTGCCTAAATGGCAAGTGAAATGCAAGCTGAATTAACATTTGTTGGTTGCTGCTATGTCGTTAGATATGCGTCAATGCATGTCCGTCCCCGATGCCAGGATGTCACGGCTGCTGACAAGAGAGGCAGGGGGTCACGGACGACCAAAGGTTTATTAAGGTGGCAAGAGCCCGGTCAATACTCTAATAGTTTGATTAGTTTTCCCTGGACTGTTTAGCTGCTCAATTACATCGACCTATACCATGGTGGGCGACGCTAAGGCTAGTCTGAGTTGAGGCCCCTTCAATTCGGCGGCAGCCGATGATTTTTTTTTATTTTTAGCTCAAATAATATTATAATAGTTGTTAGCTTTTAACTCAAATATTTAATTGAAAATAATATATATATATATATATATTATTATATCTTCACAGCAATACAAATAAAAAAAGAAAAATCATGTTAAGAAACTAACATGACATTGAAAGTGCTTATTTTGAGAGGCTTTTGGCTGAAAATCACTGTAGCTGGTTGAAAAAACACTGTATCTGACTGTGGCTTATTTGGCGTAATTAAATTTTAAAAAATTAAAAATAAAAAAATAGGTTAGCCCGTCACAGACAGTACAAACGAATATGGGAAAAATAGATCCGACAAAAAAACTAAAAAAATAGGAAAAAACGAAATTATTAAATAGTGAAAAATAAATCAGAAACTAGAAACTCAAGTTGACAGTGCAACATCCGACGAGAACGGTGCATCCCCTCTCCCCTGCACCGTTCTCGCCAGCCCGCCGCGCCAGACGCGAAAGCCGGGGCAAAAGAACGTGAGAAAATGAGTGGCGCCGTGTGCCGTGCTCCGTGTGCCGTTGGTGGGGTGTAAGATGCAACAACGTACCAAGTACCAACGCAAACGAGCCACTCGATCACGAGCCTCGCGTCTCTTCGCACGCTGCGACATCCATCTTCAATGACAGACAGACAAACGGGTGTAAGGCTGTAAGCAAGGCATGATTGCGATTACTGCATCACACACAGTGACACAGGTCTCGTGATGCGATTTATGGTGCCCAAGCGTAGCGAACGCTTCTGGGGTTAACAATTCTTTCGTCTCGTGGTGTACCAAGCCGCAAATAAATGACCTGTGTAGGTCCAACACGGAAGAGTGCTGGTACTGTAGGTCCTCCGAGGAAGGAAACGGGAGAAAAAAAAAACAAGCAGCTTTGGGAGCATAATAAACACGCGCTGTGGAACGCCTGTTCCCGGTAAGTACCCACTGGCTGGCACGTCGCTTCCTTCGTTATTTTACCCATTAGCCCATGACGTGAAGCAGGCAGCCGTTGCGTTGGGACAGGCGCGCGCAACAGGATCGTTAATCGGGGAGCAGAGCAGGTAGCCGGAGCCGCTCTCTCGCTCGCTGTGCAGCGTGCACCACAACACATTTGACACAAGACCCGACCCGGAAATTACGATGATGTGTTTGCTGTCCCTCTCCTCTCTCTCTCCCAGTCTGATCTGTCATGGCACCAGCAGCAGCAGCAGCAGCAGCAGCACATCACAGTTGCTGATGGCCCCAAAAGCGTTAGAAAAAAATCCTCTCTCCGTAGGGTGGTTGATGGCCGTCGTTTTGGGCTGGAAAAGGAAGAGAAATCAAGCAAGAAACCGTCGCCGATTCACATTTCATCATGACCAGTCCGGCGGCATCGATCGTGCACCTGCACTGCACGCCCTGTGCTGAGACGAGAGACCCCGGTCTACTTGGTTGGTGATGGTCCAATTCATCAAGCTGCCCAATGTCTGTGTGTAATGTGTTGTTCTGCTGCTTACTTGGCCCCTACCTCGTTTGGACTTGCGTGTCCATGGATGGACGCGATGGGTTTTTTTTTTCCAGGCAGGCACTAGCATCGTGGCCTGGGAATAAAGGCGCTTTGATGAGCACCATTGCAGGGGCTAGTAGGAGTAGTACACTTGGTTAAATATACTACCAAGTCTGGCATGCACGCATTGACTGCTGCATCTTGGCGTGTTGGTGAGTGGTGAGCATCGAGCAAGGTGAGATGATAAAGGCTGGATTGCTTCAGGTCAATACAGAGCGGCAAAACCGGTCCCTTTCTGAATTCCCTTGCTTTTTTTGCGATTTCCTCCGTAGATAGAATGGTCTTTGATTCCCTCGTCCTGTAGTAATGTCCGGTGACTCGATCGTTATGTATTGATGATGTATTCCAAGTGAACTCATGGGGGATAATAGGTATATAAAGGCAAGATTTCATACCAATTCATGCATGATTGGTCCACAACAACCACCGAATAAGCGATTTACAGAGTCAAACTTCAAAAGGAAAATTTCTCAGAATTTTTTCCAAAGAAATCTCACATTTTTTTTCAACATACCTAAAAATTCCTAGATACTTGAAACTTCCTAGATCATCTTTCAGCCACTTCTTTCCCCCACTAAACCACTTCTTTCGGCCACTATCATTCATTTTCAGCGAAAAATCATCAACTATAGTAAAAAAAACTATTAGCTACAGCCAATATAAATAGCCTTATCCACTGCCTTTCTCTGTCCAGGGTAGACACTCGCGGCCAATATGAACATGCCTACCCCCTACCGTCTCTGTCCATGGTGGGCACTCGGCAGCTTTTTAAGTTTTAAGCAGCGTCCATGTCCATGTCTCTCCCCTTTACTATAGTCCATGGAAAAAAGTGAGAGAAACAAAACCAAGCAATGATGCTGATCAGAAAGATGCTTAGAAAAAAAAAGCTCATGTGTAGCCATGCATCACCTAAACAGCTACCACTACCAGTAGTAAACTAAAGCACCAAGCTGAGATACATGTATAATTGTGTACTATTTGTGGATGCTTGCCTTTCAATGGCGCCAAGCATTTTGCCCATCCATGAGTGCTCACTCGCCTACTAGTATTACTCACCTTCTTTACGTTTACGCTAGGGAATGGCAGCAGCACCGTGCTTCCTGGTTCACATGACTTTCTTCCCCAGTAGCATCTTCTTGTAGTAGTAGATGTTTTTTTATCAGATTGGGTTGGTTGACCTGCAAACTTGTTGGATGGATCAATGAAAATTCTCTCTGTGATGTATGAACGTTTTTTTTAAAGCCAGCCTAATGGCAATGGAAATGAGAAGAATAATCCATTGCATATGCCTCTCATTGTGCGGATGTGCCTGCCTTGTGAGCCTTTTGCTTTCAAGAAACTACTTGCATTGTCAGTCATGTAAGGTACTACTAGGAAGCCAGATTCCTGCTTTTATTAATTCAATTTCACTCATTAAAAAGACAATTGCTAGTAACAATCATAAAGACAGGCTTCTATCTTTGAAGTGGTCAAGAACACCTACTCCACAGACTGCCAAAAGACAACACTAATTTACACTGCATGAGGGGAATCCTTTCTCATCTGAACCCAGTGAAGAAGTGTACAAGCTGGGAATGCGTTTAGGTGGGGATCGGGTGGAACACTACTGCAACAGTCTGTGGCTGAGGTTCTTTACGTAATTTAGCCCAAAGTGGCAAGAGGAAAGAAAGACTAAAAAGATGAGCGTATCCAGTCGAAATGGAGATGGAGAGCAGAGCCAGGGAAGGAAGAAGCTAGCGAGATGAATGGCAGGGCGCATTCCCACCGTATATTCCATGGGGAGTACTCCACATAGCACGAGTCCCGTCAGAAAAGCAGCAAAGCAAGCATCGAGAGCCAGACTGGCAGGCAACAAAGAGAGGCCATCGAAGGAACAAGGGTACCCATCGTCTATTCCTGAAACTGTGGGTGCAGATAATACCTAATGAAATACTGTAAGATGACGTGAAGTTCATCCCACAATGCATGATAAGTATTTGACTTTATTTTGCAAATATTATTAAAATTTGTATTTGGTTTTTAGGAGTTGCAATTTTCAGATTTGTTGTCTATCAAGGACAGTCTGATCGATCGGTGGTTGACGGTTTGGCTATCAGTCCGGTGTGACCGAAATCTAGTTGGCGGTCTGACCACCGGTGTAGTGTGAATGGTTTTCTAGTTGGCGGTTGTTTTTTTTCAGAGAGCGTGTTTTAGAGTGGGGCACATGCGGTCAAACTAGCCATTGGTTGACGGTCGGATCGGAGTCGAGTTGGGCGATGTGACGGCATTGAAGACGTGGTCACACCGGTGGGGTAGTTAAACCAGTCGTTGGTTATGATCTGACTGGTGCGGTCCGACCTCCATAGGGAAAGCGGTCAGACATGCCTCTCGATGTGTACCCTAGGCATGTCTGAGGTGTCCAGAAAGGTTCTCGAGAAGCCAGACATGTCTGGATGTTGATGAGAATGGATATGAGCATTATTGAGGAGTGGGTTATCAAGAGTTTATTGCCTACATGTTGTGATGTGCATGTGCGGGGCTGTGTGTAATATGGTTAGGCGAATCATGATGGTCTTGAGTTTGACTCATGGCTTAGGAGCTATGGGGGATTTGAGTTTTATGTTGTTGTTGTTTGGTTGTGGTGTGTTGCATGATACATTGCTTTGAATAACATGAGTCTAGTGCATGTAACTTGTGTTTGAGATGGTTGCTTGGTCTTGAAATGTGTAGGTGGCTTGGAGAACGTTAGCGGTCAACGACAAGGGACCGGAATTAGGCGGGAGAGTTGGGGTCCGTGCGGTCAAATAAGTCTAGGTGAGGCTATGCATCTCAAACGGGAAGCACAGAAGAAGACAAGGATCATGAAGAGGCGAGATTGGTGCATGTGGTGCACCGAGTGAAGAGAGTGATGCACATAGAGACAATTCAGGGGAGTCCGAATATGTGAAGATGTGATGACTGGTTATTGAGCACTACGGACTTCTTGTCAATGCATGCATATATTCTTTAATGTGAAGGTAAGAGTTTCTGACTCATCAATTGTGTCAATTAATGATTTTGTATATTGTGTGGTGCTATGTGATTGTTTGATCGTTATTGTTAGTTGTAGAACTCTAGAGCTAGGTCATAGTGAGACAGATGGAACTACGATTAAGCTAGAAGAGCTTAGATCTAAAGTGATCAAAAGATCAGGATTAAGCTAGGAGAGATTAGATACAAAGCGATCGAGGTGTCATCAAAAGATAACTAAGGCTAAACGGAGTGTTTACAAGCAGGAAGAAAAGGAACCATGGCGGTATCTCCTAGTGGTTGATATGACGAGCAACAATAAGTTAGATTGGAACTAAGCTCAGAGAAGAGTTGAGATCTAGAATAATCAAGGTTAGGGTTTCTTATGAGTGTTCATATGTAAGGAAAAGAGAGGTATTAGCTTGGAAAAGCTTGTGCTAGGCCCAGTAGAGGAGGTTAGAGTTCTTAGAGAGAACTCTTGAGAGATAAATTGTGGCTCTTATGCTTAAGCTTTTTGTTATTATTAGACTATGAGTGGCTATAAATATTCATCTTCAAGTATCAATAGATTTCCAAAATTTATCCAAGTCTTTCTCTTCTTTGCTAAGTGTTGAAATCTTGATTTAACTTGATTTTCGGTATTTTCTTCTCCTCTCTTGATCATATTGTGATCCATAATGAGCAAGAGGTAGAATATGAGTCTATTGATCAATATTCACACATCTAAATCACTTATATAGCCAGATTCGAGATCAAATCCAGATTTGCTTGTTCTTTGCTCAAATTTAGGTTTCTGTGGTCAATATGGTTTTATCTTGAATCCTTGCCTAGGTTAGCTTGCTGTGGCATATAAAAGTAGATCTGGATCATTCTCTTGATTAAAAACTCCTCAAGTAAAAACTAATTTGGAGTTTAAGATTTTGGATGTTCTTGGGACTTATATTTGATTTTCTTCGATTTAGTGAACATGAGCTTAAGAATCTCGTGATTCTTAATTTGTTTAGATTCTTAAAGTCTTAAACAAGCCTCATGCAAAATTTAGGATGTTCGAATGAGATTTGAAAGTTTTTGATATTTGACTTTTAATCCGAGAGGTTTTTAAGTTTGGGAACAGTGGACCGGTTAGATCAGCCCTAGATCACGGTCGGTGGCGTTAGATCGTGATCGAGACTAGCTGAGCTCAATCGCACCGATCTTAAGTCTCAATGATCGAGACCGACCCGATGACCGGTTTATTTTATCCTTTGGTTATTCTCTTAGCTATTTGACTTAAATTTTATTATTATTTGAACTATGTATCTAATCTTTATAACTTTGTAGCTATTGAATTGTAGACGTTTTTATGTTCGAAAGAGTTGATTATGTTGAAGTTAAAAGAGTAAAATATCATTCATCCTCTCTTATATCCGTTGTGGGCCCTACAAATACTCATAAACAGTCACCGATAAGTCGGCCTCTTTCTCTGAATGCAGTTGGTCGGAACAACATCAACAACCGAGTATTTCGTTTTGGTTGCTACAATACAAGTGTAAACTTTCTGAATTCTGATTTTTATGGATGACATGGTCGAGATGGCACATGCCATGCGCTCGATCCTCAAGCGCACCGCTGAAGACACGTATCAGCTTTTGACTTCACTCTATCTATCTGATGGTGGCATGGTGGGCCCCGCAGTGCGTATATTATGGCTACGTGCGACGCTGACGGAGGATCAATAGATAAATTGATTCTTAGGCTACCAGTAGATGGCAATCTCTTTTCCCTACATGTTTCTCTTTTACCCCGGTAGAGCAGAAAAGAAACTGAAATGCAGAAAAGGAGGAAGAAACTGATGATGGATCTGTTCTTTTTCTTTGAAATTGGTGATTTTTTATTTTTGTTATAGTGCCTAACTTTCAAACGGAGTATTTTCTTAAGATGGGGTTTACAAGTTAAATGATGTACACGTTAAAAACCCAACATCTGTACCATACGAAATCGTAAGTGAGTATCTCTTTCCATAATCTGTACCGTAAACAGTCAAAATTCAAAAATTTCAGCCAAAAGACATAAGCCGCAGCTGTTGTCAAACATGCCCGATGATATGTGGTAACTTGGTTGCATGATTTTCATGCGTAGAACATGGAGGTTATCCTTGGTAGTTCTTGATTTTTCATGCATGAGCAAATGGTTTTTTTCCTTGTTTTGTTGCAACAAGACAATATATGGCATTTCACGCGAATCCACATTTTAAGCATTCTCACCCGAATATATGCGTCAACCAACATGGCATAGGGTGGTAGGGAGTATTGAAACGCCACACCACATGGAATGATTTTCTTCCAAGCAAAAGGCTTGTGATTTTTAACTTTCAGGTGGGAAAACAGTACAGAAGAGCATTCAGTAATCAATACTCTTTTCAAAAAATAGCTCACAACTTGATGTAATAATGGTAACTTGATATGAAGATTATTCAGAGCACACCTCAACCTCACCTCCATATTTCCTTTCTCATGAGCTGACAAATGCGTATCTTTACTATTATAAAAATATAAGTTGGTGGTCGTTGATTTGTTCTTTCTCCTCTCTTCTTAGCCATCCGATCAAAGATCAGGTGTTCAGATCTGCATGTAGGTAGTTTTTCCGCTCCTCGTAGAAAAGGTCAGACCGACGCGTGGGCCATGCTCCTCATCTTCTCTCCCCCGCATCCTCCGTCTCTGACTTACTTGACATATTTAAAAACTTTTAAACATATTTGTATGCATATTCTAAAATTTTTTACCACCCGTAAGTTTTAAAATATGTAGTATAATAAATTTTAAAAATCCGTAACAACAAACAGAGATTTAGCTAGTTCAATACAAAATTCAACTAACCATATCTCACGACACTTTGGATTACACCTAGAGATTTAATGCAGGGGATGCTCAAGCAAGAAAAAAAATAATTCAATGCAAGGGTGGAAGGATGAGCAGGGAAGGAAAGAGGTTTGCAAAAACCAAAAGGGAGCTAATGTTTGGCCCTACTTAAAGGGAGCTAATTCTAATGAGGAGCATTTAAAGGCTTTAGGTGGGGGAGAAAAGGGATCCTTCCAAGACCTTGAAGAGAGAGAAGAGAAGGGAGAGAGAAATAAATAAGTCCTAATTACGCCGAACTTCTCTCTCATCTCTCTCCCCTCTCCCTTACATCCCGTCATCACCACCCCCTCCCCTGTCTCTCCCCTTCCCCCTCTTGACAAATTTTCCTCCTCCCATTCCCTTCCTGTTCTTCTCCACCCACCCCACCGATCTCTCTGAATTCGGTCTCCACTTCGCCACAACCTTTCTTTCGTTACCTCTCTCTAGCAATTGTTTGTTCTCCATTTGTTGGGTTGATTCTTCCTGTCTTTCGGTTGGGAGAGGATCGGGAGACGAAAGAAAGAGAAGGAGGGAAATCAAAAGAAGTTTGTTCTTTGCTTGGATTGTGGTTCTTGGAAGTTGTTGAAAAACGTGGGACCAGTTCCTGGTATGGTCTGTTGCATCTCTCTGTTAAGTATGTGTCTTTTGTTTCTCTTTTCTTGTTTCTTGATTTTACCTGCTAAACACCCCTTTTTCTTCTGTTGAAGCCCATGATTCCTTTACAATATGTGTTTTTTTCTATTGTTGATTCCTCCATGGTTCATTCCACAATATGTTTCTCAAACCTGGGATGCCATATGTTGTTAAACTGTCAAGAATTCATGTTTTTTAAGAACAAAATTCTCCAACCTTAAGATATATCCGATAGCTTCTCTTTTGTTCGGTGTGAGACTGAGATGTCTTGGGCGTTCTTGGTTTGGTTAAGTTTCTTTTTCTGTTGGTTATCTTTCAATTTTGTGATAAGAAAACTGATCTGTCCCTTGAAACCGTGGATGGCTACCTCAACCTTTTCTCTTTATTTTTTCTCGTTTTACTGCATCTTTTTGCAAACCGAAAGGGAAGGGAAATAAATGCAAAAGAAAAGAGAGGATTTTTGAGCGTCCACAGAAGTAGTGGGCCCCATCGTGCATGCAATCCATCTGTTTAGGTCGCATGCAATGTACAATCACCGTGTTTTTCACCCATTAAAATGCATGCATCAGCACCACCTTTGCTTACAGCAGCAAGCCAAACCATGAAGTTTGGTGCATCCACATACCACACCAAATGCGATTCATGCCAAGATTTCTACAGTTAATACCCTCACGAATGAGTTCCTTTCGTGTAGTTAAGCTCAAATGAGTGTAGTTACTCAAGGACGGGAAGGGAGTGCTAGAAGGGTACAAGAGGAAAATAAATAAATCCTTTGTTCCACATTTGTGTAGATATCGATTTGGTAAAGAACTGAAGATAGCCAACAAAGAGGACTGGACTCTCTGCAATGTTTTCGAGAGAAAATAAGGGTTAATTGTGTTGATAGGGAGCATCTTTTGGTGGCAAACCTAGTTAAAGGCATAGCCTAGAAGTATGTGACAAATCGTGGCATTTGGCATTCCATCCGTTTTAGTCTGCTATGTGCTTGTTTCCGTCTAGGAATGTTAGAACAAATTTGTTACCCAAATTTCTAATGTGCTGTTTACGTTTTCAGGTCCCTCATAAATTGCTGGAAAAAGATAACAGCACCTGAGATGCTATTGCCACAGATCAATTGATAGCAAGAACAGTTTGCTGATGTGTTTGGATTTGACCACGGATCTAGTTCAGGCAACCCTGTCATGGATCAACAAGCATATTGGAATAACATCCTTGGATCCATAGAATCACAAAATCATCAAGGTTATCAAATGAACCGCAGCGATGCAACCATTCCATATGGAAACGAGGCACATCAAGATGACCCATTTATAGGTTTCTGGGAATCAGGTGAAGCTAGTTCAAGTGGCAATTCACTAAATTATGGGAGCTCCAACGAGATCAAAAGGGAGCACCTTCATATTGGTGGTGGCCTGAGGATTGGTGAAAGGCGTATGGTAGCTGAACCCCTTTCTTTGGATAATGTGGATATAGACCTTAACGCCAATGGTAATGATCTATGTGGTCAAAGTTCAAATGCAAACAGTGCTCCTCAAGGCTCAGAGCAATATGGGGGCTGTTCTCTTAATGATACAAACGCTCAGGCGTCCGAGATGAGATTACATCCTTACAGGACATTCATATTAGGTGCGGAGCAGCCAGAGTCTTTTGCTTCTTTGGATGCATGTGAAAATCCTTTGGGTGATTTTCCATTAATGCCAGAAGGAATTGATCAAAGACCAGGTAGTTCCCTAGATGGCCGCCGTCTAGCATGCAAGAGGAAAAATATTGAAGGAGTCCATGGACAGTGTTCAGCAGGTGCTAGCACAAGTTTATCCCACAGGAATGATAATGTCTTCCATAACATTGCTTCCTCAAGTTTCAATCCTGCTCCTGGCACAAATATGTTGTTCTCTCCTAATTGTTTATTGGCTCCAAGTTCCATTGAGGAACAACTCACACGTTATGGAGCTACCGCAGGATTGTCATCTAGTAGCTATGATCCTAGTGGAGGCAATAGTAATCCAGGAAATTCACAAAGAAGTTTCCGGGCAAGAACTTCCACGGCTCAACATATTAGTCCCTACGGTGTATGGCCCTCTTCAAGTGCCATCAGGCATTCCAATTCATGGAATCATCAGCCACCTCCCCTTCATTGTACATTTGATGAATCACAAGCGGTTATTCCGGTGGTCAGTAGCCTCAACTTGCAATACCAACATCCTGTAAATGTTGCTCCTGGTATTCCACAAACTGCACACCGTTTCACTGGTCATGGAGCTTCATCATTGAGAGCAGGCGGTTTGGATAACAGAGTTTTTGGTAGTGAGGAAGTTAGTGGAAGTAATGTAGTGGCTCCCAACTTTCCTGATTCAGTTCCTCCTGCTGCAGTAGACATGAGACATTTGGTGCCAGAACCATCTAATTGGAGTTCCGATGGTCGAGGCACTGCCATTGCAGGAAATATTCCTTCTGTATCAAGACCTAATACCAGTTCAGTGGTTAATAATCCACCAGCAGGCTCTCCATTTGTCACTCATCAAAACCTGCATAGACGCCATCCTCGAAATTTGTCAGAGGTAACTTTTATCTCTTGTGCTAGTATTTTAGTTTTCAATTTGATTGCTTTTCTTTTAGTAATCTGCTGGAATTGCATTTTCTTATAGGAGATAGGTCGTCTATCTGGAGCACTTCGCGATCATCAGCACCCACGCTTAAGGCCAGGGTTTCTGTTGGAACGCCAAGTTGATGGTGTTTGGGGTGTTCCTTTACCAAGGAGCAGGGAAGGAAGGAGATTAATAGAGGTGTGTTGATTGGTTCTGTTATTTCTCGTCTTCTTCATCCTCCTCCTTTTATAAGTATTAAGTCCAGAAAACGTTTACATCCATGTGGTGACATAAGAAAGCATCACCAGGTGTTATGTATGACACCAAAGAACAAAATAACATATGACAATTTAAACTTAATGCCTGTAAAGGTCTTTCATGTACTATTCAGCCTTCTGTATGATCTTCCTTCTCCCTATTTCGATCATACATGCTTCTTCACAGTATCGCCTAGCAGGGTCTATGACATTTTCTTGTTCAATGCTCTAGAAAAGAGACCATATTTTCTTTGTTTTCATCTGGTGCGAAAAAGTATAATTCCTATGTACCGTTTCATCTTATATTTTAATGTCTTTCTGTTATGCTATGATGCTGCCCCAATGAAATTGCTCATGCGTGGCCTATGTACATTATGTTTGTAGTCACGTATTATTCTAGGGATAACTAGTGAGCCATTCATGGAAAGAATACATACTTCATTGCTTACCTGTTTTTAGTCCTGTAATCATGAGCAAGTCTACGCCAGTCTATATGGTTCTCACGTGTTTAGTGTTTACTTGTCACCAGATCCGGAATGCGCTTGAAATGTTTCATCGAGGGGAGAATGTAAGATTGGAGGTCAGTAATACTGTAATAGCACTTGTCTTCTGAGTTTCTTAGGTCTATTTCCTATTGTTATTTTGGACAGAGAAACAAAACAACTAAAAATAGAAGATGGATCTTTGAGGATTGTTATTTTCTTTCGTACTATTTACTGGCTATACTTGCATTACCTTGCTATGTTAATGAACTGCCTTCTGTCCTCAAAATTCCCAACATGACTGGATAGCATACTAATTGTTTGGCAGGATCACGCTTTAGTATTACTATTACATGGTGTTAACCTTGCCAGATTCTGCTGCTGTGATTATGGGAGTAGTAGATAGTACACAATGTCGAGAATAATACAGACAGATGAACTCTCCCATTGTTTCGACAAAAAGGAAGCACAGTCAGAAGTCAGAACATACATTGGACTTCGATTCCTCTGAACTCTGATTTATTGAAGTCCAAAACCACTACACAGTACACAGTGGCATAAGTCTAGTTTCAAATTTGTTTTCTTTTTATTTATAAATAAAGTCAATATTCACATGCTGAAATGGATGATCTTATCCTAAGGTTATAAGTTATTGACTGCCTTCATATGGTATTGCATGAACATACATCCGAAACAGTAAAATATAATTGAATCATATCAAAAGCTTTTAGTTGCCCCTGAATTTTATCTTTGCTTATTCTTGATGGATTTACTTCTTGCTTCGATATCTATCTGTTCTTGAAGCAGTCCATTTTCTATGGCGGTGTCGACATTCACGACAGACACAGGGATATGCGTCTTGATATAGACAATATGTCTTATGAGGTTGGCTTTCCTTAGACATTACCTGTATATTCATCCAGCTGAAGTCTAATGAAGATGGTTGCCATGTAATCTTCTTTCAGGAGCTATTAGCACTAGAGGAAAGAATAGGAAACGTTAGCACTGGGCTCGGTGAGGAAGCGGTGATGAAGCTCCTGAAGCAAAGGAAATTCTCATCATGGAGATTAGAAGCATCTTTGGAACATGTGCCGTGTTGTATCTGTCAGGTATCAGTGTACTCCAAGACCTATCAAAGTTTCTGCCCTCTTTAGTGTTACAGTTTGCCACAAGTAGGTAACTTGGATACATGAAGCAGCTTCAATGCTTACATAAAGTATGAGCATTTTGTTTTGTCTTAAAATATGTCATATTAATTTATAATCAATTAAATCGATCAAGTCCCTGATATATAGTTTGGAGTTGTGGACAATATGCTCAACATTTAAACTTGTAGTGGAACATTTCGAATGTTATTGTCTGTAGGATCGTAAATGCCTTCTCACCCCAAAAACTAGTCAATGAGGTGAGAGACTCCTCCACTTTTAAGTTATGTCCCTTGCCCTTCCACAACTAATGTGGTACTATTTCAACAATCTCTCCCTTCACATATTGATGTCCCTCAGCCGTTCATCGCTCCTTCACCGTACACTGACGGTCTCTTCACCGTACATCGATGGTCCCTCAGGGTCACAGTACATCAGACATTCACACACTATGTCTATTGGGTCAGAGATGTTAGAACCGGGCTCTGATACCACTTGTAGGATTGTAAGGGTCTTCTCACTTCAAAATCTAGCCAATAAGGTGAGGGATTCTCTTTCTTTTAAGTTAGGTCTTCTGCTCTTCTACAATCAATGTGGGATTATTCTAACATTTTCAATTATGTGCACAAGTTTTGAGTTGGGTATCAATTTGTTTGCCAAATGTTTGTTTTTACAAGTGAACGTGCACGTCCTGAACTCCCTAAGATGCCTTTTAGTATTCAAGATCATACCTAGGGTTCCTTTTCGAGAGCTTTTTGCTACACTCATTAGGTTCTTGCCTCGTTCTTTCTGAAGATCTAAATCAATGAAAAGCTGAGGCTGCACACTCCAAACTAAAATTTCTATAGCACACACCAAACTAAAATTTCTATAGCTTTCTTTAACTAGGTTCTTTCTCCCTCTTTATTCAGGAGGAGTATGTTGATGGGGACGATCTTGGGACACTCGACTGTGGGCATGACTTCCATTCTGGTTGCATCAGGCAATGGCTAGTGCTGAAGAATTTGTGTCCGGTTTGCAAAAACACTGCTTTGAAGACCTAAAACAGAAGAGAGCAGCAAGGCTCGTTAGCAACACCCATGTTCATTCGCTCGCAAGATCTTTTACTGATTCCTATTACCGTGCTTTTTGGTTGGAAATTTTGCCATTCACCTACAATTCGATAAAACTGGTCCCTGTAAACTGCGCCTGCAGTAAATAATCCCTGGAATCTGTCTCTCTGCATTTAACCAAATATTTATGGCTGGTATAATGGATGTAGGTTCAAAGAGGACATCGTCATCCTGTGCCATAATTTCGTGTGTTCTGGTATCATGTGCTCAAGCTTATCAATATTTTGGTTAACCGTTGTGTTTGCATCCAGCCTGTATTTTTCTTGTCGACCACAGACGCCGTGCCGCGAAAGGCCGGCACGCAATTGTCGACGTCGTCACTGTCCGTCCTGGCAAGGCCGCCATTGGCGCGGAGCGCGACTGCACGATGGGATTGATGGGCATCTCGGCGCGCGAGGCCTCCACACAACTGGCAGAAAAAAAACACGTCCAATTCGGCGTGCGTGACGGCTCAGTCGCTGTATTCTCACCGGCAGGGTACGGTCTCCACTGATCGATCTCCCTGTACTGAGGTTGGGTTCGGGAGCGCTTTGCTTAGGCTCTTTTGGAGCTGCAAAGATGCCGAGGGCTTCCAGTTCTTTCGATCTCTAGAAGAACAATGCTTGCCCTATCAGCCTCAATCAAATCGACTTTGGCGATGGGCTACGTAGAACTGATTCCTCGCGTTGATATGTGCGGAACACTGCAGCAATGGTTGATGAGATACGTCTGTTTCTCCATTACGTCGCGTGTAGGACTAACGATTTGGTCTAAGCCGACCCTGAATTGGGCCCAGTTTATTCGAGACTGGGCTCTCGTTCGCGTAAGGTGTAACGGACCCAGTTCGAAAAGCGGCCGTCCGATGGAAAACAGACGATCGTGCGGCGAGCGACAGGGAATTTTGGGTGCCGCTGGTCGGGTGCGTGTGCCCCAAACGAGGCCCGCCCTTGGCAACAGGCAGAGGCTCGGTTCCAAGGTGATTAGGTTTTTTTGTATTTTTGGCTGCAACTGTTTGTTTTTTCTGAGCTATTTAATTAAAAAATTAAATAAAAATAGGAAACATACAAAACCATTATACCTCTACAGATAATACAAAGAAGAAAAAAAAAAGAAAAAACGATGTTAAGATAACAACGTGTTCTAGATATCTTTTGTTTTTTAAAGGTTACGAGCCATCACTGTTTGAATCGAGCCAAAGTAGCATCCTTCGAGTGATGGCGTGCTGGATTCCTGGATTGCTTGTTGAGTCTGATTGGGAGGACGCCAAAAAGGCCAGAAAGGGAGTTGATAGCCGGGGACAGGAGGAGGTGCAAGTCGCCTTCCCTCTGTGCAAAGCATGCATAGCTCCTTCGGACAGGTAAACTCGGTCTGGCTGGCTATAGAAAATCTAAAAGATGAATACGGGTGAGCTACAAGATCACTGAAAATGATGGAAGAAAATTTTAAACAGAAGTTGAAAACCAAAAGATTCAAAGGAAACGCAAAACTAATATTTTCATTCAATGGTTTTGCAAAGTAGCGAGAACTTTGACCTAAGATCCGAAAATTAGTCCAACATCAAGAGGTGCGTGGGAAAAAAAAAACTTAGGGGACACCCCTATATCTCTATAGATAATATAAAGGAAAAAAGAAAAAAAAAAGCCAACGTCCTCAAACGGCTTCTAACTTGCCAGTACTACAGTACGGCTAGGTTTAGTCAATTAACAGCATGCAGGTCCAGAAAAAATTACCAGCTCCACAGTACAGCTAGATTTAGTCAATTAACGGCATGCAGTGCAGGTAGGTATGCACAGTCGCCAGTCGGAATCGTCCGAGTCCAATCCAGCGGGATTCCCTTGCACGCCTACTGTGCGTACTGGCGAAAGCTTAGTAGAGCTACACAAAGTTGGTGGTACTGGTACTTGGCCGATCGGCGCATGCATGCAGAGGAAGGCAAGCAAAAAATGCAATCAATCATGGCGCTTTGCTTTCGAATCCGGTGGCCTAACACCCACCCACCCAATCACCCATACGTACAATAGTACTTGTGCTAGTCCAATTCCTTTGTCTAGTTACAACCTCATGATACTACAGCTCATGACTAGTGATTAGATTAGCGACAAGTTAAACATGCCTCACCACGACGCCGTTCGCTTCTCCCTGATCCATAATTGCATCTGCACAATAATGGATTGGCCGACGGCTTCAGCTGAAATAAATACTATAGCGACAGTTAGCTTTTAGATAAAACATTCGATTAAATAAATAAAGGGAAAAGAGAATAAAACTGTTATATATCCATCAATAATATAAGAAAATCACGTTAAAAAACAAACACCTTCAAAAACAACATCTAGCTTCTGAAAATTGAAAACATGAAGTGGGAAACCGTTTTCAACGGGGCCATTCAGAGAGAGGGAGGGGGAACAAAGGCTAAAATGCCAAACCAAACGCGGATTTGCTCACCAACAGACAGCTGGATTAGGCAGAGGCGGACGAACAACTGGATCAAGCAGGGAAATTTATATACTCATGGTGATGTAGCAGGAGCAGTACGTGAACAAAGAAGGGAGGCAAATGGAAGGATTAATTAATAAGGAGTAGTACTAATCGCTGCTGCTTATCTACTCGAGAACAAGGAAGAAAAAAGATGATGATTTGTTTTATCACTGTTACAGCTGTCTTTTTGACATTTGGAAAGACCGCCACTTGTGGCGTCCTCCTCCTCCCTCGTCTCCACCGCCCGACGCCTCCTCCCTCCCTTGTTCTTATCCAAAACGTATCGAAGAATCTCGCCACGAGGCGAGCAGCAGCCGCCGCCGTTGCCGCCACGGAGATGGAGATGGAAGAGTAGGTGGGTGGGTGGATCCAGTAGCTGTGCTGATCATATGACGGGGTTTTGGAGACTGCATGCTCTTGTTGCGGAGTGAAGCTTCCTGTGGTGGGTTTCTTGCTTCACTCGGCGTCGGAGCTCTCCGGGCTCGGCGCCTGGTTTAGATCCGGGTTCTTCGCCCGGCCGCTCCACGCCGTCCTCTGCAGCTTCTGGTGCTGCTGCAGCTGGTGGTGCGCTTCGCCGTGCAGCTGCAGCTGCGGGTGGTGGTGGTTGTGTTGCTGGTGCTTCTGCCGCTCGCGTTGGTGGGCGGGCGCGACCATCATGCCGGTCTGGAGCGCGTCGACGCGCGAGCCGACCTCGATGGCCTTCTTCCGGATCGACGCGGCTGACAGGGCGGCGCCGTCGGGCTCGCCGCCGCCCTCGGACGACAGGGTTAGCGCGGAGATCTCGTCGGGGAAGTTGAGCCGCGCCGACCTCCCGCGCAGGTAGAACACCGCCGTGTCGTAGGCGCGCGCGGCCGCCACGGGCGTCGCGTACGACCCCAGCCAGATGCGCGTGCGCTTGTGCGGCTCCCGGATCTCCGCCACCCACTTGCCCCACTTGCGCATGCGCACGCCGCGGTACTGCCGCCGCGGCTGCTGCTGCTGCAGCGGCAGCGGCGCCGCCGCCACCGTCACATGCTCCTCCTTGGCCGCCACCGCCGCCGCCGCAGCCGCCAGAGGAGCAATAGCTGCCGCAGCAGCAGCCGCAGCCGCCGCCGACTCCTCGCTGGAAGAGCGGTACTCGCCCTGCATGAACGAAGCTACCTAGCCGCCGCCTCTGCTTCTCTCTCTCCTGTGCCCGCGGTAGTATTGGAGGGGTAGCTTTTGGCGCTGGCTTGGTTTCTTCTTTCTTCCTCGCTATCTATTTGTTCGGTGGTATTTGTATTGGGATTTTGTGGGTTGGGGTATGATTAGAGATTGGTTGGGATAGTGATAAAATAGCTTGGGGGGAAGAAGACGTCGACGGCAGGACTGTACTGTGCTGTTTGGAAGGGAGCCTGGCGGTGAGCCGGGCGAGCCAGCGGCAGCGAAATTGTTTGGTCCACCGGGCTAACTTGCATCCGGACGTCGGATAGGTTGATGTCCGTCCTGGAGTACTACTTTGCAAAACAACATTATGTTGGTACTAGTATTGTTTTTTTGATATGAGAACTGTACAGCCAGCACCAATTCGTTGCTTTCATAATTGTTTTTTGGTGGGCAATTATATTTTGGACGTACAAACATCGTGTTATAAGTCAAGAAAAGATCAAGAAATGATCTCAGACAAATTATGACGGTCTCCCTGTCACAATCCATCCTTCTTTGCTCGTCACCAACCCTTATGCATACCTGTCGCCACATTGGAGTTGACCGTGTTTCGCAGGACTCTTCGCCGCTTGTAGTTTCTGCTCGACTGCTTTCTATCCTGCTATCCAAATTTCATTCACATTCTGTAATGGACTGGCATATGCTCTTGCGTATGAATATTGTAGGATGGTATGCCGAAATCAGAGAGAGGGTGAATGGTTTTTATTGTTTTTTAAAGTATATTGACAGTTGATGATAATTTTCGATCGCTCGAATAACCACACCGTTCGACTGCTTCGATTACCCTTGTACGTGGTCGTACACTTCAGGCCAATTGCAATCACCATCAATCTTCAACGAATCACGAACTAGATTGACTCAAGATGATTTTTATTGATGTATTTTTATGGATTTACAAAATGTCCTCACAAGCACCCCTAAAAGTCTTCTTGACAAAAACTCTAACAAATCAACATAGGTTTTCTCCTCAAAGCCCTCACCAAAAAACCTTCATCTTTAATCCATAACCTCTCCTGCTTTTACAGGTTAACGCTACAAACCATGTATACCTTAAACACGGACTCAAAACCTTATCTCTACGAAAAAACAAGGGACCAGAAACTCTTCCAAACACTGGTTTTATTCAAACTATTCCTCTTCCAAACTACGGACTTTATTCGTAAACCTCCAATCTTATCACATGATAAAGCTTTCAGAACAGCACCTTCTATAACTTCACCACGCACCATCACAAGGTACCGAAGCCTCCAGAACGCACATTCCATAGCTTCTCCACGAATCACCAACTTTGATCTCCATGTGCTCCAGCATATGTGCGACTATCTCGCGTGACATCCTCAATCACCTGGACCTCAAACTCCCCGTCCTAGTCTATCCTACTTGTCGCAGAGCATGATCGTTTCCACGCCCACCTACACATCAAAAATCAAAGAAATATTTTTCATCAGTACAAATTCTTTATAACTTAACTGACATCAGCAAACACAGTTAGTCTACGTGTTTCTCACACATTAATTTCGGTTGTAACCTGTGATAGTTTTGTTCAGAATGAAACTTTAATTTCAAGCTACGTACTCCACATCCGATCCCCCGGCCAATCTTAATAACCGCTTCCTATCCAAAACTAAATCATCCGATCCTTCGGCTAATCTTAAGCTGCACTTTGAATCATCTCAATTTCAATCACCTGCGCAATAGCAAAACCGATATAATTTTGAAAACGTTTAGTGGTGCCGGCACCTGGCCGGCTCCGCCCATGCTCTGGATTGCTTGTCGAACCCGTGAGCGCACGCGCGCTAGTCCGCGCAGACCCCTCCTAGCTCGTCAGTACGTGCGTGCATATGCATATGCATGCTGATATGCGTCGTTCCCCGTGGAAACGACGTGGCCGGGGGCGTGGGCTCGAAAGGAGGCCCCGGACCACACGTTCGATCAGTCGAGCTAGCTAGGTGGTAATTAAGGCGCGGACAATAAACGTTGTGCGGTACTACGAGGGTTAGCTGCTCACCTCGATCGAGTGCGCTGCATCGGGCTGGCTCATGAGGCCGATATGATAGCACCTGCCTGTCTAAAACCCTCTTTAGGTCAAGAAAAAGCCGGGTCGCATGCACGAAAAAGGTGCCTTTCAGTTCCGTTTTGCCGTGCTAGATGCCAACAGCACGCGCGGAGTCGAGCTCTGCGTACTGACCTCTTTTCTTTCACGGGTGAGTGAATCTCCAACACTGATGCCCTAATTGACAGCTAACGGACGAGAGTTCTCGTCTGCGTGATTATACAGTTCGGAGAAGAAGCTCACACTGCTACTCTCGGAAGGGTTTGACTTTTCTATCAGGGAGTACTCAGCAAACAGAAACTATTGGTAGCAAGTGGGTGGGGGTATCTTACATAAACATTGCGTCGTTGACCTGTACTTTAAACTGTTGTCTCGGTTTTAAAAGCTCTCTTTGGTTTAGATGTGCGCTCTTGAGTTATAGCTAGGGAGCATACGCATGCCATGATTTTGTTACGAGATCTTCATCACAAAAATATTATGCAGACCCCGTTGTGACCCTTTTACATGCATGAACCCTATCCTTGATGCCTCACACCTTTCCCAATCGGCACACTCTAATCAGATTCTCGTACATGCATGTTTTTGGAGTAAGTGGGAAGAAAATCAACAAGTACTTGTAGCGCTGCCAACGATGTTTTACGGAAGCATTAGATCAGCTTGCGCGAGACAAAAGCATTATGAGTCCCGCACGAGACAAATCGAGGTAGCTATGCTCCAATGATCAACGGTACTTGCACTCGAGATTATGAGTGGACAATAATAACAAGCCAATCGTCCGAGTCAAGCACGGCATGAATCAGAATTCGGTGTTGATGATACCGCACTTAACTAATATTTGGAGAGTACATCGCCACCAACAGGAGCTAGCAGCAGCATAAAAAAAAAAGGACACGCGCACGTTCTCGTCCTTGCACTCCATCATGGCAGTGGTAACCGGTGGCCTTCGCGTTCGCGTTGCACCAGCATGGCAATAAATATAACGGCCGCGCAGCCATACGCGCACCGTGCGTTCGGTGGACGTACGTACTTATGGCCAACCCCCAACCGCTCTCGGCCCGATCGCACCGGCACCGACACGAAACGGACGCGCGGGCAGGCGGCTAGCTCCAGGTGGCGTCGGGGCGACGTGGACGTTCCCTCCCCGTCCACGGCATCCCCACCAGCCATCCACCCGTCTCATCCTCGCCCTAATCCGGACAAGAGACGTCAGTTTGCTTGCCAGCGACGGCAACGCCCGCCCATTATCTAATCCTAATCATGCACCCTAATGACGTCCCCTGCAAGACTAGCAGCGGCTAGCAGCGTCCCGGTCGCACCCCGCCCGCTTTCTATTCTGCCGCGCGCGAGCGCATCTCCGTCTCCACGTCCATCCCCCCTCGCCTAGACGACGCTGACACGTGGACCTCCAGGTGGCCGCGGGGCCAGGTGTTCGTGTGGCGGTGTGATCGTCTGGGTGGGTCGGTGGGGGATGGGACGGACGGCGGTGTCGAGGCCGGATAGGATGAGGAGGAATCCCGAATCCGTCGTCGGCGGCGTGGGTGCGCGTGGGTGTCTGTCTGTGTCTGTCTGCGTAGGTAGGTGTGTGCCCCAACCGGTTTCGATGACCTGGGGAGCTGCGTAGAGTTCTGTCAGGAGTAGCGCAGCGACTTCCGGTTCGTGAATGTTGTCGGTGATGTGGCGTTTACACGCCCCGCGTTTATGGCTGGCGCGGCCCCCAGCTGCGTTTACGTAGAGCCGTACGTAGATCGAGCTCGCGAAGCGAGCACACAAGAAGAAGATGTGCACGGCAAACCTTGTGCTAGTAGCGGCACAAAAGATCGTACTATGCTTCTACATGTGCTCCGTTAGTTTGTTCCTAGACGAATCGGTTGTGCGTTCGTGTGGTGGGATACTCGTAGTTGAATCAGCTCGATCAGTCCGTGTCAATCAACGCAGTGGGCCGGGGCATAAAATAACTCTCTTCTCCGTCTGGCTACTTTTATCCAACAGGGCGGTCTGTGCTAATAATCCATGCGCGTGTCGAGCTGTATATGTCCTACTAGTTGTACTGGTACTGCTTCCAATAACTAACCAGGTGTAGCAGTGTGCACCAAATCGAGATTCGAGTACCGGCGAACGGGCCAGCAGGCAACTCGCCCTGGCAATAAACGCTTGATAGCAAGAGTACGTAGCCGGAGCCAGAGAGAACGAGAGATGGATCGATGCAAATACAATGTCAATCATGTCTCCATATATCTTACTCGTAATCTGGGCATTGGTTGTTCTCGTCTTTAGGAGGGGATCGAGTTGGGTGAGGGGAGGGGGCTCGCGACAGGGACGCGCGGGCGGGGGAGGAAGTAGTGCGCGGAGGTGGAGGCTGTTGCTATCTTATCTGTGACGCCCAATAAACAAAGGCGCCGGGTGGAGTAACGGGGAATACAACGAGGCGTTTCTTTCTTCCAAAATAAACAAGCCAGTTGCTAATTGTCTAGTAAACAAACGATATGTGGTGGGGGAGCGAAGCGAGACGAGGGCTAGCTCGTAACTGGGGAGGGAGCAGAGCCAGGAATCAGAAACGAGGAAAATCGAACAAGGTATGCAGTGAAATTACATTTTATGAGAGTAACAAGTAATAAAAGTATAGATAAAATTCTGTTTATCATAAAATAAAATATAGCAACAGAATCTAGAGCCTCCCTCACTCCGCCTCCGGGAGGGAGGGACAGAGTGGATAACGCTGGTGCTCTGGAATTCCACTGCCGACTCCGCCGGCAGTTGGACGGTTCCAACGTGCCGATCGATTAAACAACGAGTGGCCTGCCTGCCTGCCTGCCTGCCCTGCTGCAGGGTGCGGCGGCCCCACCGTCCCTCGGCTTGGCGCATGCACGCACTGCCCCGGCCTCGCCTAGTGACGCCTCGCTATCCGTCTCCAGTGCTTCGTTTCTTCCGCCTTTTGTTTGGCCTCCTGCGCCGGTCGCTGCCACGCGGGCGCACCGACAAGACAAGCAGCGGGACCACCTACCCGCCTGCCGCGAATTCGGAAATGAATCCCCCCGTGTTTTGGACTCCCTTCCTTTGGGGCGACGTGCGCGCGCGGGCGGGCGGGCGGCCGCGAGTCGGAACTGCCAGGCCGCGCGTCGGGTCGAGGAAGCGGCACGGTCGGTTCCGACTCGGTAGTGGAGATTCGGCGAAGTGCTTATGTGATACCACTGCCACTAGTATGATATGATAGGCTTTGCCGGTTATATATACCATCATCACCTAACATGCGAGCTCTGCTGGGGGCAGGAAATGGCGGTTAGGAGAAAAAAAATTGGTCAAGTTTCATCGATCATGCGCGTTCTGCCATTTTTATGGAGAAATTGCAGGCTCTCGTTTGTGATCGGCAAGTAATTAAACGCGGCAGCTCGTGTTTGTTGGGAGTAATCACGCTACTGAGGCGAGACGAGCATGAAAGAGATCGACTTTCTGAGGAGCTTACTAGTTCGTGAAATATACCTTAACGGGCCAGGTCGTATGGTATGATAGTCTACCACACCTGACAAGTTGTTCTTCTTTTGTGAGCTAATCATTGTTCATTTGCTTGAAAAGGAGGAAACCCACTACGGTGCATGACCGATGCTGTGCCAACACGGCCTCCCTAACGCAAAAGGAGGCTGCCCGCTCAATTTGCAAATTGACCGCTCATGATTCACGAACGTTGGAAAGGAGCACCGAGGACCACAGGAACGAGCCGACGAGCGACTCCCGCGCTCTTTTCCCCCCTCCTTTCCAGCCAACTTCAGTAGCAACGTACCACTGCCCAGTGCGTTTTTTCTTGTAGATACAGCAAGCTTACTAGGCAGGTCAGGTTGTGCTTCCAGCCTTCAGAGGATCCAAGAGGCGACAAATTGGCATGCATATGCTGTTGCTCCATAACTATCAGATTTATCAGTGTGATTGTGTGACTATATATTATGACGTACTCATCTTTAATACGCAACTATACTACATATAATTAAAATACAATTTTATTTCCTATAGAACTCTTTATATATATTTTATTTCCTGAGAGTATGTACTCCACTTCTCATATATTGCTTTAATAGTATTGTTATACCTCTTTATCTATTTAAGTATACTCTAACAATGCTTATAATATACTTCAAAGTGAGTTCTATAATAATTTTAATAAAAATTCACTTTTTATAGCATAATTTCCATATATATTCATTTTATGTATGAAAAAGGATATATATAGCAAAAATAAAGAGTTCCAACGAATTTTTTTAACCAAGTCACATAAGAGTATGTTAGAATTAGTATTTATGTATACCGAAAGTGATAAAGAGATATAAAATATTTATTTAAGTGGTATATTAGAAATGTGAGTATGTACCCCTAGGAGTACGAAAAAGGCTTCATACATACATACATACATACATACATACATACATACATGCATACATACATACATGCATACATGCATACATGCATATGATAGCGCTATTTTTGCACATGTGTGTATTCTGCACACAGTTTTGTGCTCCAGCAAGTTATCACCAGTTGTTCAAAAATTTATCATCGGATGTGAAGAAAGTTACCACCGGCTACATACTCTGAGCATTGACAGTAACTTCGCTCGCTACCGATGGAAATACTTCTCTTTTTTCTTGATTAATGCGGAAATTTATAGGATTTTTCTTTTAAGAATTACTGTGGGATTTTCTTGTCCTCAAAACGAAAAAGATGTCTTCAATCTCACCGGTTGTTTTTATTTATACAGATTTCCACGTGGACGTGAGACCCTTTATTCACTCCATGGAGAGACTTGTGCAAATTATCAAAGGTGCCTACTCGTCCTCACGTCGGGGAGCGCAGTTTGGCGATGACTTATAACTTTTTATTGTAGTCGATGGTGGTTTATTTGGCGTAATTAAATTTAAATTTTTTAAAAAATAGAAAAAACAAGTTAGCTTACCACGGACAATGCGAAGGAATACAGGCAAAAAAGAAAAGGCAAAAAAGCCTAAAAAACCAAAAAACCAGAAAAAATAAAATTAAAAAAGGGTAAATTAAAAGTCGGAAGCAATCGCTGAAACCAATGGGGAGGTTTTGACGCGACAATGTGATATATGCTTCGGTCCGGTAATGTTGCAGGTCCAGTTAGACTTTGGCACAAAACGGGCCCAACAACAGTTGTACATAGCTTCTGACCCAGTTGATAGCCCTGTCCACAAAATCGTGGCCCAGATCCAGTTATAGTTCAGCCCAGAAACATTTGATGACGTTGTTTTCGCCGACACATGCAATCAGTAGTTCATCGAAACCAGACCACCGTGTTGCAAGAGAATGTGTGACAAGTGATTGAGAGAATGAAAATGTGTACTTTATTCATGGATGTCTTTACAATTTATAGAGAATGAGGGAGTGTCAGGGAAAAGTAAAGGTGGCATTATGATCTGCGATTATGCGATTATAAACATTGGGCACATGTGTTATTTATGTTACAACACTCCCCCTTGACCAATGTATCTTCATATGATCATCTTAATTCATCATCTTGGAATAATTCCTTCAAAACCCCAGAGGGAAAAATATAAGGAGAATCGATAGAGTAGATATGTCATGAAAAACTCCTTTAAAACCCAGTGGGAAAATTTAAGGAGAAAATGATATGACATATATTTTATTATATCTTCTAAAAACCCCTGTGGGGAAAAGAAAGATATATTTATGATTACATTGTCATATTGACTCATTAAAAACCTTGATGAGAAACCTTAGAGGAAAAACTCATAAAGGGAAAAGAGTACAATATTTTTATTGAGCGGGTTAAGTCTTAGGAGATTTCTCCCCGACGTCGCAAATCACGTAGTCTTCGCATACCAATTTCATAAACACATTTATGGAATGTGGAAGTTGGTAATGACTTAGTGAATAGGTCTGCGAGATTATCACAAGACTTAGTTTGCGAATACTTATTTCCCACTCTCTTGCAATTCATGTGGGTAAAATAGTTTAGGTGCAATATGTTTTGTAATATTGCTCTTTTGTAACCCATTTGTATTTGAACAACATAGCGACATTATCTTCGTAGATAATGGTAGGTGATGTATAGCACCTATATCATATGACTGTTGTATGTGATTAATCATTCTGCGAAGCCATACACATTCACGTGATGCTTCATATAATGCAATTATTTCAGAATGATTAGTGGATGTAGCCAATAGAGTCTTTGAAGACTTCAAGATATGGCTATTCCACCGTAAAAATATAAAGCCTGTTTGAGATCCGGCATTATGGGGATCGATAGCCAACATCAGATATCCTATGAGATCCATATTTTTATTCTTTTGGAAGAATAGACCGAGATCTTTAGTGCATTGAAGATATCTAAGGATATTCTTCACTCCTACCCAATGTCTTTTGGTTGGAGTAGCGCTATATCTAGTAAGTAGATTTACTGCAAATGCAATATCCGGCCGGGTGCAATTTGCAAGGTACATAAGCGCTCCGATGGCACTGAGATATGGAATATCTGGTCCCAATAGCTCTTCATTGTCATCTCGGGGTCTAAATGGATCTTTATCCCTGTCGAGAGATCGAACAACCATGGGGGTTTTCGATGGATATGATTTGTCCATATTGAATTTTTCAATATTTTCTGGACATAGGCTGACTGATGCACTATGATGCATGTATGAAGGTGCTCAAGTTGTATACCTAAGCAAAATTTGGTTTTACCCAAATCCTTCATTTCAAATTCCGTCTTAAGATGATTACGTGTTTCATCTATATCCTGTGTGTTACCAATGATATTGAGATCATCAACATACACAGATATAATGCAAAATCCGGTTGGGGATCTTTTTATGAACACGCATGGGCAATCATCATTGTTGGAGTATCCCTTTTGGTTAGGAACTCACTTAGTCGGTTGTACCATATTCTACCCGACTGTTTCAAGCCGTATAAAGACTTGTTTAATTTTACACAATACATATTGCGATTTATGTCGTATTGAATTGAAATTCCATCCGAACTTTTATGTATATGTCCGAATCAAGTGACCCATAAAGGTATGCTGTCACTACATCCATCAACTGAAAAGATAGATGATTTTGTACTGCCAATGATATTAAGTATCGGAATGTTATTCCACTTATTACTGGAGAATAGGTTTCATTGAAATCAATCTTGGTCTCTGCGTGAACCCTTGTGCTACAAGCCTTGCTTTGTATCTCACCACCTCATTGTTTTCATTCCGTTTGCGACGAAACCCATTTGAAACCGACGGGAATACTTTGGGAGGTGTATGTATCACATTGGTGAATACATTTCTTTTTGCGAGCGAGGCTAACTCCTCTTGAATTGCATCCTTCCATTGGTTCCAAATCAAAGTCTTGTTTGCACTTTGCCATGGTCTTAGGATCTGGATCATTTTGAAGGTTGTTTGCAATTGTTGTGAAGAAATTAATGTCGACAATTGTAGTCTTACGATCGTATGATTCTCCAGAATCAGAATATTTAGTGGAAATTTCTTGGACCCCTGGTGACTCAATGTTATTTCCCAAATCATTTGAGTCGGGTATTCGATGTCCCGTCGATCGAATTGAGTGCACTTTGTTGATCCGGGTTCAAGGATCCTTTGGTGTCTATCAACATGAGGTTGATCTGCATTTACATTCTTTTGTTTCCTTTGTCGCTTGTTAGAAGTCAGATCCGCTATTTGTGCCGTACTTCTCCCCCTCTTATTTTGAACTGGGAGTTGAGTGGTATTTTTGCGGTACCTCCACTCTTTCGAGCACATTTCTGGCAGGATTATAGGATTTTGTGACACCATTATAATCAGTAAATGCATCTGGCAGTTTATTTGCAATGTGTTGCAAATGAATGAGTTTTTGAACTTGAAGTTCAGTCTCTCTAGTACGTGGGTCTGAGGCAGGAATGCATTGTACATTCCAATTAATTTCCTGGCATTTAGTTTGGTACTTGTTGTCTCCCCCTAATGCCGGGAAATATTCCTTATTGAATATGCAATCGCCAGACGTGGTAGGAATGGTCCCCGTTAGGGGTTCGAGGTATTTTATAATCGACGAGATTTATACCCAACATAGATCCCAAGTTTCTGTGCGGTCCCATTCGGATCTGTGCGGTGGTGAGATCGGTACGTATGTAGCGTAACCGAACTTTCGCAGATGGGAAATATCTGGTGGATTTTCACGTACTAATTGTAGCGGGGAAGTGCTTTGATAAGCAGTTTGGACGCAATTGAATTAAGTCAGCAGCGTGTAAAACTGCATGACCCCAACATGATGTTGGTAAGTTGCAATTTTATAGTAATGGTCTTACAATGAGCTTGATTCTCTTGATAAGAAATTCTGCTAAACCATGTTGTGTATGGACATATGGAACAGATTGTTGAACTTGTATCCCAAGAGCCATGCAATCGTCATTGAAGGCGTGGGATGAAAATTCAGTAGCATTGTTCATTCGAATTGATTGAATTCGATGTTCAGAATAATGCGCTCGTAATTGGATAATTTGACCAATTAACTTAGCAAATGCATGGTTTCGTGTGGATAAAATACACACATATGACCATCTTGTGGATGCGTCAATGAGAACCATGAAGTATCTGAACGGTCCACACAATAGTTGTATAGGACCACATATATCTCCTTGAATGCGTTCAAGGAATTTAAGTGGTTCAGCTCTGATTTTAAGATAAGAGGGTCTTAAAATTAATTTTCCGATGGCACATGAAGTGCACACAAAATCTGAGGATTCCGGAAATTTTTATTTTAATGTATGTATGATCAATTGAATTGCTAATAATTTTCCTCATCATTCCAATGTCTGGGTGGCCAAGGCGATCATGCCATGTTTGGAATGTGTTAGTGTCTTGGAAAATTACTTTGTACGCAATATGTTGAACATGTTTGATGTATGTATAGTACAATCCGGAGTTTAAAGATAGAATTTTCTCTAGTACTTGTTTGCCATATCCGTTGTGTTTGGTTAAGAGGAGATATTCCTCTTTGTTGTCATTTTGGGTTTCAATATGGAAACCATTCTGACGGATATCTCTATAAATAAGTAGGGTACGTGTTGAATCAGGATACAAGAGTGCATCCTCAATTTCCAATTGTGTACCCATAGGGAGGATGATAGAGGCGCGACCAGAGCCTACTATTGTTGCATCGCGTCCAGCGATTGTTAAAATATTTCCTTTTCTCCTTGTAAGAGTTAAGAAATATTTTGTGTCCCTAAGTATAGAGTTTGTGGTACCACTATCCACAAGGCATAATTCCTCCTCCGTTGGATTGACTCCAAAAATCTATATACACAAAAGAAGAATTTAATGAAATTCTTAGAGTATATATAGAATACATACAAACTTTATTTGCAATACCGAATGTGTTCGATATATGATTGTAGCATGCAAGTTTACAATATGGATGACAACTTTATTTATATTACAACATAAAAGTACTTAGTAGCTATGGAGCTAGGAGTCTTATTGAGATCTCCAAACATGTCTTGAGAATGAAATTCTTCAAGTGTGTCCTCGGTGCACATGAGATTATCCTTCTTTGTAGAAGTACATATGTCTTTGAGTTCTTGAAGGAACTTTTGAGAACATCCGGCTTCATCATTGTTGGATGTGAGATTGAAGTGTGCTTCAAATCTTTTCTCTTAAGCATTCTTGCCATGAACCAAAGACTTGAGGTAGAGGTTCACAAGATGCTTCGGGGTGCGGCATTTCTTGGTAGGATGGTTGTAGCAACCATATTTTTGACAAATGTTATGTTTGTCAACTCTCTTACCAGAATTGCCTTTACTTTTCTTGAATCCACTTAGTTTTTTTTTATTTATTGCGGTTGTGCTTACCTTTAAAGTTCTTTGAATGGTCTTTTGAACCATTGAACCTGTTGTTATTTTGATTAGCATGAACTTTAGGGAGTGGAGCAGCCCCAATAGGACGTTGCTGATTGTTCTTTAAAAGAAGTTCAGCATGCTTCTCGGCCTGAAGTAAAGTATGCATGAGATCAAAATAAGTTTGGTAATTTGCAGCACGCTATTGCTGCTGTAGAACCCTGTCAGATGGGAGCATTGTAGAGAGTCTTCTTTATTTTATCCGCATCTGTTGGTTACTTTTCACAAAACCGCAATTTGGAGCAAATAGTATGAAGGGCATGATTATAGTCTCCAATAGATTTAAAATCTTGGAGTTTAAGATGTGCCCATTCATGATTAGCCTCAGGTAATATAACAGCTTTCTGCTGTTCATATCTATTTTTTTTAAGGCTAACCATAATGTGAGTGGATTTTTCTCATACAAATATTCAGCCTTAAAATCTGGATGTATGTGATTCCGTATTATGCTTAAAGCGGAATATTTCACAATATCCGGAGGGACTTGATTTGCTGGAGGATCAAATATCACCCTTTCCAACCCACGTGTGGTGAGGTTGATCTTTAAGTCCACAGCCCATGTAGGGTAGTTAGTACCATCGATAGCGAGGGGCTCAAAATCTTTGGTAGCCATTTGAAAACTACATGAAAGTACACCATAAATAATTAATTTACATGAGGTAAATTAATGTGTATGGTAAGGTTGTAAAATATATGGAAAACAATATGAGTATTGTAATCCGAATGAATATATATACCCAAATTAAATATAACATGTGGTTATATTTATAATACCGTGTAATCACAATGTTGGTGGTGAACACCAATTTATTGTATGGCAAAGCGTACAAATAAATGTAGCAAAATGCCAAAAATTATGATTTTTATGGTATTTATGTTAGGTATATTATTTTATAGAAAATTCCAAATTATTAAGTACAATGGTACTGATTAAATCGGAATTTAAATTTTAAATTTGCGAAAGATAGCAAATTTAAATATGGTCGCAATGTATATTGTAAATAAATTGCAATAAAATAATAATCCTACATATGTAAAAATTATATAAATGTGAATGCACATTTATTTAAATATTTACATAATTTTCAGATCCTGTAGGGACTGAAATGCGAATTTATAACTGTACAAGTACAATTATAAATAAGCAGAGGGACTATACTGCAAATTATACAACAGAATATTATTTAAAATAAAAATTCTGCATTTTCCACGAAATCTGGGGAAAACGCAAAATTACGACAACTTGGGCTGAAGCCCATTTGGCCTTTTGGCCCATGTGGGGAGGTGGGGGCTATTGGGCTAAAAGCCCATTTTGTGGCATCCATATAAAAGGAGGGTGTGGGGATTTAGGTTCCCCAAACCCAAACCACCGCCGCCCCATGGAGCCGCCGCCGCCACCACCGCGCTTGCCGCCGCGCCCGCCACCACCGCCGCCACCGCCGCCATCGCTATCACAGAGCTCTGCCATGGGGCCGGCCGATCATTGCTTCCGCGTTCTGCCGCCTCGAGCCGCGCCACGCCGCTGCGCCGGACGCCGCCTCCTCTGCCGCGTCGGGCGGGATCTTGCCACCAGACGCCTGCTGGGCCGCCTCACGCCGGTCGCCGGGAGCCGCCGCGCTGCGCTTCGCGTCGCGCGCGTCTTCGCGCCCACGCCGAAGCCGCTCCAGTGCGCTTTGTGGCGCCGCCGCTTTCTGTGCCGTCTTGCGGGCCGCCGGCCGCTGCCAGCTCACCATTGCTGTTGGACTTGCTTGCCGTCGCTGGTTGGTTCTTGCCGCCAGCGTGTTGCGTCATTCTTGCGGCTCTGGCCGGGCCGACTGGGCCGAACCACGCCGGCCGCATCTTCGCGGGTCCGACCCGGGCCGAACCGCGCCGCCGCCGCTTTGGGCCTCTACGCCATGGCGCTGCCGTCTCGGAGTCGCCGGCCGCGGGGGCCGTTTTGGGCGTCGCCGCACTTGCCACCGGGCCATGCCGTGTGAATGGTCGGCCGCACGACTGGCTGCCGTGCCATGAGGACGCCGCACCGAGTTCTTGGGCCGTGTGTTGCAGAAATGCTTGTTGATGGTTTGCACAAAGTGCCTTTACCTTTTCTTCTTTCTCTGTTTCACTTGTGTGAGAACAGCGTGCTGATAACGTGTTGCAAGAGAATGTGTGACAAGTGATTGAGAGAATGAAAATGTGTACTTTATTCATGGATGTCTTTACAATTTATAGAGAATGAGGGAGTGTCAGGGAAAAGTAAAAGGTGGCAGTTATGACTGCAGTTATGCAGTTATAAACATTGGGTACATGTGTTATTTATGTTACAACACACCGCACGCCAAAAACATTCTGTGGAGGCGAGCATCCAAGGCTGTACTGGAAAAGGGCTCCAGCTGCTTAACCCCCAGAAAGGGATCTACCGGTTGTGATGTAAGTAATCGCATACCATGCATGCGGCTCGGCTCGGCTAAAACTCACGCACTCTGGATTAACCATCGTGGAAATATCGAAAGACCAATTAAAATATCTTTTAACTGGGCTCTCATCGATTAATCTATTTGATTAGATGATACTACAAGTACAGTGTACAGTTAGGAAATCTGTATATTATTATTATATTACTAAAGCGAGAGAAAAAGAAGTCACCATGTTCACTGAAGAGCTAGAAATTTTCATGTTAATCGGTGGAAAAGTAGAAAGATCAACGCCATCAATTATAGTGAGTTCATACTATAACGAACTTGATTAAAAGAAAGAGTCTATGTCAAGTATAATATAGAAATTACTGAAATTTAGAATAAAACATAAAATAAAATAATCTATTTGATTTCTATATGGATTCCTAAGTAAATTCCATAAATAAAAATTATTTGAAATAAAAATTAAACAATAATTTGCAATTGGATTTGTATACGAATTCTAACAAAAGTAACTGGAATTCTAAATTTTAAAATAAAATAAAATTAGCAATTTAATTTCAATACAAATTCCAAAGTAAAATATCTAAATAACCTTAATTAATAATAAAAATTCGCAATCAGATTTGTATACGAAGAAATTGGTAAAAAAGATCTACACCGTCTATTACGGTGGGTCCAGATTATAACGGACTAGATTGAAAAATGGTCTATGTCAAGTATAATACAAAAATAACTAAAATTTAGAATAAAAAATAAAATAAAATTTATGATTTGATTTTCATATGAATTCCTAAGTAAAATCTCTGAATAAAAATAATTCAAAATAAAAAAATAGCAATTGGATTTGTATACGAATTCTAAAAAAGTAAATAAAATTTTGCACATCACTCCTAGAAGAACATGTATTAATCCTAAAGAATTTGTCATTGTATTCTTTTTGGTATTCTATCAACTAATCTACTAGTTTTGTTTCTTTTTTCACTCTGAGATAAATACTTTCCAGATGGCATCTTACCACACAATAGCATAAGAGTTGGGTTACACAAGGAACAAAGGCACCTGGATTTTAGCCACTGCATAGGAACAAAAAATGTAGCAAGAAGTATCTATAAAGCTTCAACTGTATGATAGATGTGAAAAAGGTTCTGAAGACAAATAAGCGCATCACATAATATTCAGAAGCTTAGTGCAATTGCAAAGCTTTAACTTAGATAATCAAATCACTTAAAGGAAATCTTAACATGAACAAGTGACCAAAATATGCAATTCCAATCCCCCTTTTTAATTCTCTCTTAGATCTAACGGATATCTTTATATAAAAAAGAAAATGATGTCACAAGAAAGTCCAAAATTTCGTTCTAGATAGCATAGATGTTGAGTTGGAGACTTAGAGTGGAATTTGACAGATAATTAAGGAACAAAAATTTAGAAAACATACCATGTATGCAACGGCTATATGAAGGGATTTCGAGTAGAATCATTACAAAGTGAAAACATTGAAGGCGAATTGGTTGGGAATCGATGAAATCGGGCTCACCTCCATTAATGACGATGACCAAGCAGGTAGTGACATTTGTTTCGGGAAAGACCGAAAGAGGAGTGGAGGGGTCAAGGGGAATACACAGGCGACGTGTGTCGATTGGATCTGGTCGATGCATTCTCTCTGTCCATGCTTGGATTAGGGAGCATTGGATGCATGGACCAAATGGGCCATTGGGTCTATTCCTTCATTCCTTGTATACTTGGCAGTTCAGTTGGCCTAACTAATAATCTATGTTTAGTATGGATGCTATATACTATACATGCAGGTATACATACATGGGCTAGGACCCCTAGCCTTCGTGGGCCCTAGGCGATCACCCTTGCTGACCAAGCCTAGGGCCAGCCTTGGTCGTCGTGCGAGCTGCTCGTCCAGATTCAATCTTTGGTTCGGTCTTAGGTGCCTCACCTTATATATGTGTATGTATTCAGTGAGAAAGCGTATATCTACACTACATAAGGAATTAGATAAATCCTAACATGTGTTTTAATAGGATACACACGTGAGTATACATGTGATATGTGATATGCTATGGTGGACATAAGCGTGCATCTTCTGTTGTAATTAAAAAAAAGTACCATGCATAGTTTATGCTTGTGGCTTCTGGCGCCAAAATGCGTCACCCGTGAGCTCACTAGCACAGTAACACCCCATCCTGGATAACAAGGACGAGATTTCTCAATACACCAAAGGTTGATGGTTCCCAGGAACCCAGTTGTACGATGTTTCTATTTGTGGTAACATGTGTGATGTGTCAGCACACAAGAATACAAAGATCAACCAAGCCGGGGAACAAAACCCAGCTAGCTAGGAAGTACGACGAGCCTAGCATGGCAAGCAATAGCTGGGTCCTTGGCCCATATACATGGAACTCGTTGGGAATTGTAGTTACGATTTCAACGAAGAATTTTTTTTTGGAAAGATTTCAACGGAGAATTAAACCAGTTTTAACCAGTTTTAAGCGTAGAAGGGACTGCATCATATTCATATCCTATCCTTCAACGCCGGATGAACAGCAACTGGACAAATGCGACTGTACAAAGCAAAGCACTTCATTGATCTAGTACTTAATGGATAAACTAACCAGTTACTACAGTGTGTCTGTCCTGTAAACTACACTTAAATTGTACGTTATATATACTTAAATTGTACGTTATATATACTTAAATACTTAACATGGTACATGGACTTGGATTGCAGTTAAGTACCGCAACTGCACTTTCAGATAGGATTTAATGTTGTAGACAAGAGCTGTTCTGAACACCGTCTCCTCTTACAAAGCATTGCGCGTTTCAGGCTTTCCAAAGAATTTTACAGGAAACAGCTCTTCCTCAAACAGCTCCCATCAAAATCCTCCGATCCAAATAAGGTAGTTTATGATTGGACACATGTATCATTGTTAATTTGCGTTTCAAGATATTTCCAAAACTACCTTGTAGAACGGATGTATCTATCTATATCTCCAGGACGGGGGGGTATCGTGCAGCGTACTAGTTTATTTGCCCAGTACAACTGTAACAACGGGTTCCTTGCGTACGGTGAGCTTGCTTGAATTCCAGAACGTAACGTATTTTTTTCCCCTTTATTGTGAGACGGCCCAGCTTTTCAATCTGCGGCCCGCTTGGATTCCGTGTCTCTCTTCCAAAAAATTTTTTGGTTGCGGCCATCCTTTTCCTCTTGCCTCCTTTCCATGTCTGAAACTTGCTGTTTTTGCGCTAGTAAAGGCACTGCTCGTCGCCTTGCAATATAAAAGCTGCAGGGATCACAAGCCCCGATGAAAAAAAAAACTCCTGTCAAGGTGGAGGAAACTAGGGAGAGTGAGGGAGACACTAAAAGCTTTTGCTTTCAGGACAACTAGCAGCGTAAGCGTGACGGTACATCGCGCTAGCTACCGTGTGGACTAAAGTAAAAGAGACGATAATTCGCGAGGAAGTTTTTCTAAAAAATCGAGGACATGTGTGTAATTTTGGAAAAATTAAAAGCCTTTTTCGAAAAAAATAAGGACCGGTAAAAATCTGTACGTAACTAAACAAGGATCCGTATGTAATTTTAGAATACCGTAAGGTGCTATCCTGCAAAAGGTATATAATTTTGGTGAAGTGGAGGGGTTTTTTGGGAAAAAAACTTGATAGGGATCTTTTTACAAGAATCAAAACCTTTATATGATTTCAAAAAATACAGAAATCTTTTCGCAAAAAGATGACGTGACATGGGTAGACCGGAAACTCGCCTGGCTTTGTTTTAGTGATGATTTCAACGAAGCACTCTCACCGACTAGCTAGTAGGAGGAGTAACTGGCCGGCTACTGGTGAGTGGTAAACGAGGAAAAGGCCAAGCGAGTCCTCTATGTACAACCTGAAAAGAGAAAAGAAGTTAAAAGGAAAAGAAAAGGAATGACGCAATCAGGCCAAGGGCATAACAAAAGAAAGGTGACTCGAACAGGAGACGGATAATTTCGCGACTCGACACTTGCAGCAGATATAACTCTTGTCCAGTTGTTCTTGATAAATGGGCAGCGACTCTCAACCCATCCTCTGCCGATCAATTAGGATGTCGCTCAATTAGGTTAAAATTAGTTTATGGTTAAAATTGTACTATAATGGATTAAAATTATACTGTAACTGATGGTAGCTTATTTGACGTAACTAAATTTAAAAAATTTAAAAATAGAAAAAACAGGTTAGCTCATCATGGACAACACAAACGAACACGAAAAAAAAGAACCGGCAAAAAATTTAAAAGCCAGAAAAAGACGAAACTTATGAATAGTAAAGAATAAGCCAGGAGCTCAAGCCGAAATGAGTGTGGCAGTGCTCAATGTGGCTTATTTGCATCAGAATCTACCGAAAGTGAACTCAGAGCGCCATTAGCTTTTCTGCGTAGTTAGATTAAAAAAATAAATAAATAAGTTATATCATCACGGACAATGCAAAAGAATAAGAAAAAAAAAAGAAAAGTAAAAGCCTAAAAAAGCCAAACAACTAAAAATAGACAAAATTAAGAAGGTAAAAGTCAGAAGCAGAAGCAAAAACTCACATGTAACACAAATGGATATACCTATGTAGTTATCTACATCTCATGTGATCTCTTTCGCATTTTCTCAATAAAAGAAAGGTTATACTTCATGAAACACCCCAAATTTTCAAATTGATTTCGAATTTTGTTGAATTTCGGATGAATTAAAAAACTTCCCAATTTGGCAGGTCTCCTTGGAAAACCGTTTTTCTTTCTTGACCAACCCCATTATCTCCATTGGTTGGCGCCTTTCCTCGACCTGCCTCTTCTCTGTGCCGTCGAGCCTATCCAGCCACTTGCCCGCGCCGCCGTTACCAGCCAAAACCACCATGGCGTTCACACCTCACCACGACCCCGCCAGCGCAGATCACTCTTTGACTAGCTATCACCTTAGCGTTGCCCTCGCTTCGCGCGTCGTGCCCTTGATTGAGCACCGCCGCAATTCAGCGTGTTGTACGGCCGACATGCATGCCTGTGCTGTACCGCCTCCGTCAGCCCATGCCACCGTGCCAGGGCACCAACTTGAGTATCACCTCTTCTCACCGACCGTGCACGACCGCCACCACTGCAGCCACGTGCCGATGTCATCGTCATTCCTCGGTTTTAAAGCCCAACCGACCGCCCAGGATCTTCTCACACAACCACCAATTGCACCACCGAAGCACCTTCATCCCTAGACTCGGCTCCCATTGCTGCCATCACTCTCCCCTGAGACGGTTAGCCTATCTGACCGTTTTCTTGCTACGGTCAAAGGTCGACCAATTCTGAGCAGCCATAGCACCATTGAACCACCACAAACCCATATACAACCACGCCGACACACCTACTAATCTCAATCCTACAAGTGTCGTTCGTCGCCGTCATGCAAGTTGATTGCTCGAGGATAGCTTAAACCGAGCCATCCCAGCTAAAACAGTCGCTGCCGTGGTGACCGCCAAGTGGCGTAGATGCTCCAAGGCACCTTGACCTTGATAGAAAGTCACCAGAAAGCCCTTGTGCCATGAAAATGCCCGAGAAACCTTCCCTTGCAAGCCAACCATAACAGTTGATCCTTGAGCTCCGCAGCCATCAAAAATGGAACCCCGTCGTCCTGTAGAACCCAACCATGCCCTTGGTTGCCATTGGCAAGCTTCACCGGTGTTCAATCGTCACTACCACTGTGTTGGCTATGTTTGGTGAACAGTATCGCCGGGAGTTGGAGATGAGGCACTATGCGCTTTGGGCCAGGCCGACTCGGTCCAATGGCCAAGACTCAATTCGGGCCGAGCCCATCATTGTTGCTTCATGTTCACAACCTGACCCAATGTCTTCCAAACCTGATCCACTACTATTTCGGACCTGACACTATTCCCAGCCCGACCTGTAATGAATAGTAATAATCTGTTACTATTCATCAGCAAGCCCAATAAGTTATTTGTTCCCATTTTGATCGTTTCGAGCCTATTTAAACCATTTCGAGCTCTGTTTCGCCAACATAGGGCATGTTTGGCAATGTCTGCAGCTTATGGCTTTTGGCTGAAATTTTTTAATTTTGGCTGTTTACGGTACAGATTACGGAGAGAGAAATACTCACTTGCGATTTTGGATGGTACATATGTTGGGCTTTTAACGTGTACATCGTTTAACTTGTAGACCCCGTCTTAAGAAAATACTACGTTTAAAAGTTAGGTACTGTAGCAAAAACCAAAAGCCGCCAGCTTTAGAGAAAAAGAACAGGCCCATAGACTCCAATAAAACCCACACCCATCGTTATTTGGATTTTATTGAATTTTACTCCTTTATATTTTATTTATTTTTCTAGCTTGGTTATTTCAATCATGGACTCATATTGTTTTAATTGTTTACGCTAGCATTCGACTTCTCCGAGGCAACAATTCAAGGACCAGATCCAGACGCTGAAGACTTTGAACCAGTAGAATATTTTGAACAGCAAGACAAGTCACATGTTTTTAAACATGTTTAAACCCATACTGTTTAATTATTTAATTATCATTACTTCTATTATTCTTTATTTACGCATTGTTATTTATCTAAAATAATTGTTTAGAATGACATGCGTAATAAATTATCTATATCCCAACACTGTAAAAAGCCCTATTTACTTGATGATCATATTCACCTTGACAAGCCTTAGTAATATTAGAATTACTATAAAATTAACCATGAGTAGATTAGGAACTTAAACGTTTTGCACTACTAAGAGATTTAGCATTTTACTGATAGATTTAAAAGATAATGCTAGGATTAAGGATGAATCGTGGAAAGCCATGAAATAGTTGGAGTTCACGATCTTACCCTAGGGATGAAGCTTGATTGGATTGGTGGCAGTGTCGTAGCGCACTGGGTTATTGGTTTGTGGATGGCTGTCTCGTTGGTGAAAAGTAATGACTAGAACCTTATGCTTAGTAAAAGATATAGAAATCGTTCAACCACAAGTTTTAACTTGTCAGACCTGGTCTAGTATTTACTCAAATCAATTGAATATCTACAGTGTGATGGGATTTCCAATTTGGAAATGGCCCAAGGATAAAGGGGGTGGTATGAAAATAGTAAAATCATATTTGACAATAGTAGGTCCACTGAGAATCGGGTGGTAGCGTTCCACATTGGCCAATGGATACTCGATAATATGTGGTCCATAACCTGCCGGGTAGAGACTAGAAAGAGGAGAGCAGTGAAAGACATTGTTTTCTCATCTTAGTAGCACATTATCAGTTGCGTGTCTATTGTATGACATTGAGTGTTTGAGAAATCACGTGAGTAAAGTTGGGCGACTCTGTAGAATATAACAAATGGTATTTGAATATGCTGTACTTTCGGTAAATGAAGACGTGTTTGATGGATGATTCCAATAACAAGGCATAAGTAGCTTTCATAATGTTTTAATCTGGTAATCAACTTGTTGAAACACTATTTCCTTAAGAAGTTAATGCTTTATTGCTTGTGTTTAAAATGTTTACAAATAAAATTACATCCACAAACACAATAATAAAACCAATATATATTCCCACCTCTTGAGAATCCTGGCAAATAGCTAAATATGGTTTCCTCTTGTGACTTGCTAGGTACAGTTATACTCATTGCTTGCAAAACAATTAACAGAAGAGCTATGGGATGCTAATGAAGAATCTACCGATGAAGAATTTGAAGAATCTTACAATGTAGATGATCAATGGTTTTGAGTCTCATCCTCGCTTAGACACGCATATGAAATTCTCTGTAATGTAATATAACTTTGGGCTAGACGCCCCGTTATGCTAAAAACATGGCTATTATGCCGTACTTCTGTGATAAAGTTTGATTTTTATGTTGTAACCTTGTGTTGATATGATACACACTCATGTATAGTACTTTATAGCTGAACAATCCTAAACGGTTATAGATTTCTCATGGTTCTAGAAATAGGAGCGTTACACTTCACCCCTCCTGAATAAATGTACAACCGCTCCGGGGTGGTTGGTGTTGCTGATGACGACCTTCTTCTTTGCACTGTAGTAGTGGTAAATATGATCAAGCTGGGCACATGGATATTAAAAGCTACTCCATCCGTTTCGAAATGTTTGTATATTGCGGGAATAAAGAGTATATTTATGTAATATTTCTACTCTTTACTCCTACTTAAATGTTTCGAAAGTAATTACATAGTTGTAGTATGTTATTTAATTAATGTATATATAATATTTTTATTAAGTTTTTTTAGATTTAATGCTTTTTTAGTCCAAACATATAGTGGGTTATAGAAACGAATGCAGTAGTTTTGTCCTCTTTTCTCTTATTGAAGGGAAGGGAAAGAGATGCCCATGTCCTGTCTCTACCTGGTGCTCTGAAGTCTGAAGCTTCAATTTCTTTTGCAATCTTTCAAGTTTCAAGCTCTCAACTCAACCACCACATCTGACAAGATGCTACCCCAAAAGGTGTCTCTTCCTTCCAAAGTCAGGAACCACATGTGTAGTATCAGTTGACCCCTTTGTAATATCTAATGAACTGTTACCAGCTAATTAGCCAACAACATGGGTATCCAGGGGAGCTCGGAAGACAGGTATAGGGGGGAAAATCCATTCTTGGTCTCAAACTCTTTGCGTTGTTTAATTTTTATCTCTCATCTATAAAATTTGATAAAACACACCTTCTAATGCTCAAAACCATTTAGAATTCATTCCTCCAGCTGGTAAAAGGCAGTTTTCATCGAGTTTAACTCACGTAGTACAGACATTAGATTCGAGCTAGCCAAAACGAGATGGGACTAATGTGTCACCGAGTCCATGGACAACTCACAGGGTAGGGTGGACCAACCTGTCATTGAAATATTAAGCATTTTTGTTCTTAATATTGCAACGGGGTCATAAAAATAATAAGATGGAACTTAGTGCCTGGCCAACTTCACACATCAAACATTAAAGAGCAAGCGACAGAGAGAGAATGGTGGCCAGAACGCGCGAGGAGATGGAAAAAGTGGAGGGGGTGGGCGGTTGTATCCTGAGAGAGAGAGAGGAGAAGAGAGACGAATGGTCCAGATCAAATCGGATGGCTGAGAAGAGAGGAGGGAGAATGGACCAACTACCAACTCACACTTTTATAATAGTAAAGATATAAAAATAAAGGTGGGTCCACCTCATTTGGCCCACCGAGATCTAATGTGGCGTGCCACATGGGTCAAACTCGATTAAAATCATCTTTTGCTAGCGGGAGAAACAGATTCTAAATGGTTTTAAGAGTTAGAGAATATGTTTTACCTGATTTTACAGACGAGAGAAGAAAAAATAAACCATACGAAAAGTCATGGATCCAAGAATAAACTTTTTTTCTAAAAGAAAAGTTTTGGTTCTGCAGTTAATGGAAAACACTGTACAATCACTAATCTCTAACATATCTGCGCTGCATCCCAAGTCACGTGGCAACAATTTTGGCGCCGCTCGGTTGCGCTGAGAAATAGTGGCTCATGGTTGAAATTATACTGTAGCTGAAGACGGCTTATTTGGTGTAATTAATTTTAAAAAAATTAAAAATATGTTAGCTCATCACGGACAATGCAAATGAATACGGGAAAAAAGAACCGATAAAAGCTTAAAAAATCAAAAGTTCAGAAAAAGACGAAATTTATTAATAGTAAAAAATAAGTCAGAAATAAAAAACTCAAACTGAAATGAGTTAATTGTGCATTGTGTTAGGGGTTTAGAGGGATGGTGACCTGATGGTGCAATGCCTCGACTTGGAAGGTGACCACTCAGAGCAGGAAAATTATCCCATCCTAATGACGCCATGGCATCAATAATAAAAAAAAAGCAAAAAAAAAAGGCAAATTAAGACCAAAACTTCTGCTAGTATATGTTTTTTCTTTTCCCTAAAAAAATTATATGCTCGGTATTGATCAAGCCTTGGGAATTGAACTTCTGAAGAAAAGTCTCACCAGATGTCACCCTTTTCTCCGTTACTGTAGCAGCGCTAAACTAGGTCTAGATTATTTGGACGGGTAGCTAATTTCATGGGCGTCTATTGGCCCAACGCTTTGCAGTTTGTGTACTAGGAAAGGAACATGGACGTGATGCTTACTTCCAAATAAGGAAAGCATTAACATCTAAATTGACCAGCCAGCTAGATTTTTTTCAACAAATAATTGTGGCCATATGTTGAGCATCTTCCCAATTTCGAGTTTAGCACCGTGCTTGTAGCTCCTTCGAAACATCTTTAATGTACTGAATGGATATCGATTTAAAATTATACCATATTAGTATTTTAGAACCTAAGTTTGTTTTTCTTCAATGTATTAAACCGATTTCTACTAATAACTGAGATCCACGTTACATTAAAAAATCATAAAATAATAATATCCTCTCTCAACTGTACTCTCTCTTATGTAGTTGTTTAATGCTCATATGAACTGTTTAATGTTTTGAATCGACTCGTAAGTAGAGTACGGTTCCATGCATTTTTTTGTTGGAATCAATTCCTTCAATGTATTAAATTGATTTAAGGCTTGTTCTTTTTCAGTGTTTGACTTTTTTAAAGTAACTAGCTTTTAATCGGAGTGTCTTTTTAAGATGGGGTCTACTAGTTAATTGTAGTGCATACTGTACCGATTTCATTTATATCGGCAAAAATCGCACGTCAGTTTCAGTTACTCTCCTTTAATATGCATTTTTCGGATCTTTATTTTGAAATATATTATTGAGTATATATATCTTGTGTAGTTTATATATACTCATGTGCAATCGGGTTGTCATTTAACCTCTCCATTATGTGTTAATGGTTGAATGATTAATGACAACCGGATAAGTAAGTTTTGCTTCAAAAGCTTATCTTACAGTATACACTTGTTGTGTACATGCTTGTATACTCAAAAATAAATCTTTATCTCATTGTTTAGTGAGATTGTCATGAATTACCAAAAAGAGAATATTGTAGAATCTAGTCTATCCATTATGAGTTAATAGTAAAGTTTGGTAATTGGCGGTAATTGCTTTGTGGACTAACATTTTTCATGAGTTGGATGAATAGGTTAGGTGCCACAAATAAGGATGACTTCGGATGACTTCATGTGTTGAAGATCATCAAGTCTAGATGGAAGGTGGCTTCATATGTTGAAGGCCACCAAGAAGATGATGCATCATGAGTTGATGCATGTCCAAGAAAAGATGATCATGTATTGATTATCAAGTCAAGTGAAGACCATCATGTGTTGATGGAGTTGAAAAAAGGATGCATCATGAGTTGATGCATATCAAGACAATGACATAAGGCAAAGGTATGACTAGCTAGGGCTAAGGATGTGTTCCTAGTCTTTTACCGGTATTGGTGTTTAGTTGGAAGACCGGATTGCTAGTATAGGTTGTCGTACTGTTAAGAGGGGTCATGTCCAGTAGTTTGACTCGCATCATGTGTTGATAGCTCAAACCTCGCTTGCTCTAGCTCATCCTGGCATGAGGTTTATATTTGCGAATGTGTTTTGTAAATAGTTGAGGCCCATGCATCTAATCGTTCTAGCATGCGACTTATGTTTGTGAATGTGTTTTACAAATGTGAGAAATCCATGTATCAATTCTTTGTGTCATGATTTTAAAAGTGTGCAGATGTGTTTTGCAGCTTGTCAGAAATCATATTTGATCCTTGTGTGCGTGATACCACCGGCCACCGACCGCCGCCGCCACGCCATGCGTCATGGCGTGCATGTGCTGCGGCGTCTGCGTGCCGCCGCCACCTGCTGCCGCACCACACTCCGCCGCCGTCGCCACTGCGACAGGCCGTGCGCATGCGCGTGTGCCATGATCAGGCATGTGCCGCCACGCCGCACTCTGCCGCCGCTAGACGCACGGGGGAGAGAGAGTAGATGGGAAACCTGGATCTAAAAAAGCTGCGCACGGAAAAGAATAGAGTGTTCAACCATTTAAAGCCATATGAAGATGGTAACTTTAGCATCGATCTTCACGATCCATGAGTGGGATAGATTTCTGACATACTAGGGAGGGTTTGTGCTAAGTTTTACTATTTTTGAATCGGTGGTTTGAGAGTTGAACCTTTTTTTTAAATCGTGTGTAGTGCTGTCTGTACTATTCTCTTGGCGAGCGGTCAGACCGTAAGAAACCGAGCGGTCCGATCGGAGTGTGGTCAAACCGGTGCTGTTAGTAGTCCAACCGTCAAGCGATCAAATTGGAGTGTTGCCGGCAGTCAAACCGGTTGAGACAGAAAGTCTCAGTGAATTTTGGTTCTTGATTTTGATGAACTTGTGAGTTTATATTCTTGCTACATAGAGTCGTTGATACCTGATAAAAATTTTAAACGTGTTATTCACACACTTTAACTTACCATTCCTTCCTACAGCTATACTCCCCCACTTTCGGGCAACATTTCCAGTAAAATAACCCCTTTCCTGGGTGCAGCCATCATCAATAATAGATGTCTCGATCCCTGCTTTGTTCTGCCATGCGTCATGAAACTCGTCAGTAATTAGCTGCCTGGCTAGTATTTAACTTTTTAAAAGGCAGAAGATATGATATTTTGTTCATCCAATGTATGTAGTTGCCGAACACTTCCTGTGGGCAGGCAGACGGCCACGAGGGCCAAAAATTAGCTCCGGATTTAACAATACCCAACTTGCCCAAAACGATCAGTGGACCATCACGTTGCTCAATGGCGACTGCTTTTGTGCTGCCAATAATAGCAGTGTATACATATTGTATATATTCTCCGATCCAATTATTAATTCTCTGATGGAAACTAAAGCTTCTCGTTGATATATGGCCCTGTTCTTTTCAAACACTAAAAGTGCTCTTCATTTTCTACAAGAATCTGGTTTCTAAATAGATTATTTTTTTCAAGATAAGGTCTACTAGTTAATTGTAGTACATACTTTACTGACTTCATTTATATCGGCAAAAGCCGTACGTGAATTTCTGTTACTCTGTAATCTCTTGTATAAACAGCTCAAAAGTCACAAGCCGCAGCCAAAAGCCATAAGCCGCAGCCAAAAAGAACAGGCCCTATGTCGATCCCATGGTAGGTTACATCTTACGTACCTTTTCTCAGTGTTTGCCTTGGCCGTTCATTTTAGTTTGAACTTTTATTTTTTAGCTTATTTTTTATTATTTCTAAATTTTGTCTTTTTTTTTTGTTTTTAGCTTTTTTGTTGGTTTTTTTTTGTATTCATTTGTATTGTTCGTGATGGGCTAACCAGTTTTTTCTATTATTAAAATTTTTTAAATTTAATTACATCAAATAAGCTATCATCAATTACAATATAATTTCAATTAACTATAGCATAATTTTAGTCATAAGTCACATTTTTTTGGCGTGCTGTAAGAGAAGCTAGTGCACGAAAAGAAAGAAATCTGCCAAACTGTGGCCGCTCCTGCTTTGCTGTACAAAGATACGTCGTATGCGTCACGTCACCTGGCCAACAGGATCGTAGTGTAGGGTTTGCCAAAGAAACCGAGTAGATTTCCGGATGCAGGCATCGCCCATAAACCGCGTGCATGAACCTGTGCTTGGATATCGATGTTGTGCTGTGCAGATAGAGAACTGCATAACGTAAAAGGAAATGTCTAGTTGTGCACCCATCATTAGTTACGGCGAGTGCTTTTACACCTGCTTAGGTTCTGTTGGCGCTTGTCATGAGCTCGTCTACCTGGTAAAACGCACTTAAGCTTTTCAATTTTCATCATTAATGATGGAGTAAAGTTGAACCAACCGATCGAAGCTGGTTAAAGGAAGAAGAACTTGATCAGAATAACAGTCTGTAACAAAAAAAAAAGGGGGGGAAAGGACACAAATTTGCAATGGGAAATCACTCTCATTTAGCCCTAGCCAGGACGTAGCCCATGGGCAACAACAGAAAGGTAAGGAGCACCGTTGCACAGTCCTGTGCATATGCATATCCTATTCCAAACAGCTTCTGATTTCCAGGTTGCAAAAGTCAAACGCTGTTTGAAACATGTTAGCTTTTTAACACGGGCTTTTCTTTTTCATTTGCATTACTCGAAGAGATATAACGATGTTTTTCATTTTTCTCATTTTTTTTTTCATTTTCCATTAATTGAGTGTCTCAGAAAAATTAATAACCGCTATAGTGCTATTTCAAATAAAGGCCCTATTCTTTTGGGCTGAGACTGACGGTTTTTGTCTGCACTTTGGACGCGGATAGCGCACACGGTTTTAAACTCGAGAAGCCGTTTGGAGCCATATGGAGAAGCCACCCTGTTTGATTTGGCTTCTGGAGAAACCAAAGCTAAAAACCGTGGATATCGCACACAATTTTAGACTCGGGAAGTCATTTGAAGAAGCGGCTTTGAGAAGCTGTTTGAAAAATCTGACCGATTTATTTTATCTTTCAGAAAAGTCGAAACCAAAAGTCATAAAAAAAGCAAAAAAAAAAAGGCCATCAGAAAAGGTCGAATTGAATATAGCTTTAGGCCTAGCATTATGGCAAAACTTTCAAACTTGGCTAGGAGAGAATATTCATACTAAAATATCTCTCTTAATAAGCACAGGTTGCACAACGTCAACACACATAGGACACATGCCAATTCTTCTGTAGAACTGAAAGGCAACAGAGGAGATGAATAGTGGCATCTAAAGGCTTTCTCAAGTATTTTTAATCCTTAACTCAAATAACTATAGAGTTACAAAGGTTAGGATCAATAGCTAAAAATCCAAACCAAATGCTCAAGAAATCGAAAACTGAAGACAGGCCACACTCCTCGTGGTCAGACTGGTAACCTAGGGACAGTCTGACCGGTATGATAGGCTAGTCAGCCATATCTAATTCTTAGTGTATACTATCCACTTAGCATAAATTGGGAAAACCCCGATAAGCCCCACACACCGGTTTTAACGCACACACTACACTATGCACACTTTCAAAGCGCATAAGCCCGAATCTGCTAAGTCATTGGCCTTGATCCAATTTGATCTTCTCAACTTCTCCTTGACCTAAACTGCTTTCCCAAGAGTCGCTCAAGTGCAATGATTTTTTGTAGGATAGTTTATGGTATTTTAGTCAAACTACCAAAATATCATTTCTTGATTCGATCTTCTCCTTCCATTGCAAGCAATTGTCATACTTTTCAATTTATGTGCACCACTGGCTTTTCACACATCGGTAAGTCTCTCCTATTTCGATTTCACCATACTATGCCTCACTTGGACCGACCAATCCATATGATGCAACCCGTGGCTTGAACTTCCTTGCAATATTTCTCACATTTCTTGTGTCATACTTGAGCTCAGCCATCTCACTAGCATCCTCGGTCGTTCTGGACCCAACTCCTCCATGAGCATAGTCTCAATCCCCGCTATTGATTATGATTGACTCGAAACGGCCCTACACTTCTAAAAACCAAGAAACTATTTCTGAGCACAAGTTCTTTACAGCTTGACTCACGTTAGCTGTAATATGACTCATACAATCTATAAGCACTGACCTAGGTCAACAAAACTCATTGTGAAACTCGAAATCCTCAAATACCAAAAACTCAGCTGAGACTCACCTGTCACCCGGTTTGATTGGACCTCCATACTAGTCAAACCGCTGACAGGGGCTAGTTTAAACCGAAAATCTCCACCAGTTTGACCGTTGGGGAGGGCCATCCTGACCGCCCCGCTCCCCTTGCCGGTCAGACCGGTTGGTCCGCAACCAATTCCAGAAATCAAACAAATTTATAATATAAATTTTCAACCTTTCTAAATTACAATAGTTTATCACAATATAATTTTGAATTTTCTCATGTGGTCCTAATGTGCACAACCGAAATACGCTTCCTCGATCGCACAATTTGCCAATGGGCCTTATTGGATTTGGAGTCAACATCTGCATGGCTCCCTTCAAAGTTGCTTCGGAGGACATTAGGCACTGCGAAGGTGTTTGCCAAGCATGTTTGTTTCTATGCCACTTTGCCATGGTTTTTATGAAAGCAAAGTGTGGTAAATTAATTGGTCCATCTATCAGCTCCAGATCGTTAATCGCGGTTGCCGACAAAAAAAGGTGAAAATTTTGACTGCCAATCAAGAATGTGGAGTACTTTTTAGCCTTTTTTCTGACAAAAGAGAACTCTCGTACGTGCTGTAGTGGCAATTGGCCGGTGTTCCATGATTACACTTTGGATCATCAAGGCGACGGTTAGCTCCGCTCATTTTGGCTTTAGTTTTTAGTTTATTTTTTATTATTCATAAACTTCGTCTCTTTCTGAACTTCTAACTTATTTTAAATTTAATTACACCAAATAAGTCACCTTCAGTTACAGTGAAATTTCAGCTGTTACAGTGTAATTTCAGTCATAAACCACAGTTTTTCAGTCCAATCAAATAGGGTATTAAGGTGTCACGGCTCAGCAATAAAAAATGGTGCGAATGGCAGGGAGAAGTGACAAGCAACAGAAGAATGTCCTGAAATTTTTTTTTTTTTTTGCAGCAGATGCACTGTGCCACCTCCGACCCCGAAAAAAGCATGAGACGACCCAACACGGCGTACCAAAATTTGCCCCGCTAGTAAGTGCAGGACTGGGCCAAGACGGGAAAGAAAACAAAGCCGAATGGGGTCGTCCCTTTCCCTTTCGAAGATGACAACCAGCTGGCTGCCGCGCTCCTCCGCTCGCCCAAGCTAGTTCGATGTGCTCGTGTCGGCGTGTGTGTGGCCATTGGGTGGATGGGATTCGGTTATTTTCGGTTGTTAATTTTTGACTGAAATTACATTGTACTGACCGTTAATTTTTTATAGACCATTTAATTAAAATAATAAAAACACATTATTATATCTTTAGAACAATACAAAAGAAAAAGAGAAAACAAAAGATAAAAAAGAAGAAGAAATTCAAAAAATACCAAAATTAAGAAGTCAACATATTTATTCTAGATTCTATCATATGAAAATTAAGAAGTTAAAAGTTAAAGTTGAAATGAACCGTCCTTAACCACCGGAAGATGGTAGGACAACTCTCCTAAACTCTCCTTGAGATTTCAACGCAAACCACCACGAGTGGGCGAGTACCACCAAGAGTCCTTCGAGTTGATCCAGGCATGCTCCATGCAAAAGAACGTAGGAGGTGATCGGTGGTTACTGCGACGAACATGTGCGGACAGAGCACACTTGAAATCCTACCGATGAGCCCATGAGTCATTGACAGATAGGACCCACTTGCCGGTGAGGCTTTGAGCGTTTCTCAGCTATCGACAGATCGGACTAGCAGCAATATCTGAAGTCCGAGACACTGTACGATGGATCTGAAATCATCAGCGTCCTTCTCCAATTAGTCGGCAGGTCAGGAAACTGGAGCCAAGTACCGTGCGGGTACCAGGCTTTGAACTCTGGATCTGTACATGCACAGAGGTTTGGTTGACTTGCTTGCTTTGACAGGCTAGGCTAAGCGATCACACATGCTAGCTTGCCCAAGTTCTGCTTGTCCCGAGCTCAGGTAGGGGGTATTTTCTTGATCGCTGACGGCGCACCATATCTGACCACATGGACTTCCGTGCTATCTCGCTGTATGTGTAATAGGTTCAACCATATAAAGCAATGTATCATTTACCTTTATCTTTTGTAATTATTAAGAGATAGGATAAGAATTTTGAATCCTTATCATTAGCTATCTCTCTAGCTTTCTTGTTCCTATGTCTCCTATGTTAAAGGGTCACGCAAAAAACTACGCATGGAAGGGCGTTGGGATAGATATTGCTGGATAGACTTCATTAGTACGACCGAGCATCCGATCGTAGCCTCCAGTCGTTAGCGAGGCTCCGCACCATGTGCCAGCCTCTACTCGTCATGGAGCCACGTCAAGCCTCACCGCCGGAGCGCCTCGCCTCTGAGCTTCCGAGCGTCGTCGCGCCTCGGCCGAAGCATCGAGCCGCGCTGGCCTCCGAGCCTTCGCTCCTCGGAGCCCGCGTCGAACCTTGGCGCATCATCCAGCCGCGTCGGGCCTCATCGCCCGGAGCGCCTCGTCTACATGTTGATGAGGATATCCCTACTACTATCATATTGTCTACCTCTCTAAATTATCATGAAGCACCAAAAAGTTCAATGACTAGAGCGAGAGCCAAACTTTTAAATAAGCAGATGAATTTTTTCTTAATGAATTCCTTTGTATTGATGAGAACAGTATACTACCTTATGCAAGTTCTTCATGCATTCTCAGGTTTGATTTATTTGAAGACTTTGGAAGCAAAACTTTAGGGGAATACCTAGAGGAAGGAGGCCATCAGACTGCCATGCGGCCAGGGTACTCAAGACCAAGCAGCCACCAATCAAAGAAAGGTCAGGTGATCACAATCCCATGGCGTGAAGAAGATATATATAGTGGCTGCCTACATCAAAAACAGACGACTACAGAATTGAGCGACTAGAAAACAGAGATGAACAGGGGAGCCGACTAGATAATGGATGCACAGACTTGCTTGTTTTTTATTTTTTGGTTAGCCAACCAAATTCAACAGAGAGATTTGTGAGTTCTTGCAAATTAAGATTGTTCAACCTTTCCGCTGAAAATTAGGAGCGCAATAGGGCTTTTGCTTGATGGTCGTGAAGTCTGGCACGTGTGATCTTGCGAATTAAAAATCGTTCGTTCTTGCATTGGCAACGGAGAATCGCTACGATTCGAGAGGCTACACATGAGTATCTTGATCCTACGACGAGAAGATCGGACGACCCAGTATCATCTTGGTATCAGACCATGGTTTCCTCGGTAGGATTATTTACTCTTACTGTCAGATTGATTTATTTCTGTCCCATAGTCCATTAAACTGAAAATGCAACAAAAAATCCAAACTCTAGTTTTTTCATCTGTTAATTTTGTGAGTTTTATTAAGTTCTCATCCATTAGAAATTTTGTTTAGGTGTTGATTGTTCGTATTCTTTTGTGTAGCTTAATCTTTGTATCCAATCAAAACCCCAAAAAACCAAACTGCTACAGTACACAATTTCTACAGTAGCGTGCCGCTACAGTGCCGTGTTTGCTATAGTATGTGATTGCTACAGTGTTTTAGACATTGCTACGGTACCACGTCAAGCTTCAATGCGCCAAAAAATCTCACTGAATTTCAACTCTACAACAACGTGGTGAAATTGGTACATCAAGCAACCAAGGCTGAAAGATAAGTGCAACATGACATGAGAGAAACAAGAACATCATCCTACGTGCCCCGTTCAGCACTTACAGGTGGTAAAACCATATCACATTTCAATTCTTTTAAAGGTAACACATCTAGTAAAAGTTTTGCTCCTAGTACATGTGCTACACCAAGTGAGAAGAATGCAACAACACCAATTGCCAAGAAGAGTATAGCACCTTTGTATTCATTTTTAAGTGGGTTCTACAAGAAGAAGTAGTACCGTTCAATGCTTAAAATATCTTGGACGAGGTCATATGTAAAAGGATTGTCCAAATAACAAGGTTATGTTGCTATTGGAAAGTAGAGAATATGACTCTACTAGCAAGGAGGCGGGATGGCCTGGCTTCGGTGCAAGACTTTGCCGCCTGCCTTGGAGGCATCGCTTCGGTGAGGCGGCATGACTTCTAGAAAGTGAAATATACAGAATTTAAAGCGATCAAGATATAGACAATTCAATCTACTAATGCTTTGATGATTATCTTTCAATTCACCAGAGCGATTCGTACTGATAACGTATTGAGGAACCGTCGCTGGCGAGCATAGTTCGATAGATTCCCCTGCTATGCAAAAGAGATGATCAATCATAGAGTAATGCAAATAGTAGATTGGAAACACAGAGATAGGGGGAAGTCCTAGTCTTTCTTTATTGCTTTTCTTTCACGTGTGTGTACAAAATAGCTAATAGTACTCCATATTTATAGCTTCTAACTTCTTATTTATTTTATACTATTCATAAATTTTATTTTTTCTATACTTTTAGTATTTTTAGCTTTTTGTCGGTTCTTTTTTCTCGTATTTGTTTGCATTATACATGATGGGATAACATGTTTTTTCTATTTTTAATTTTTTTTAAATTTAATTATGCCAAATAAACCTCTGTCAGTTATAGTATTTTTTCAGCCAGCTACAATACTTTTCAGCGATAAACCACCCAAAAATATCTCTATTGAGCAGAGCCTTAGTCGTCCTAGAAGATGATGGTGCCGCGGCAGCAGAGCAGCAAGCGCTGCCGCGCCGCCTCTCCTCCTCCTCCTGATACTCTTTTATAACCGCACTCCACCACGCCTCCCTATCCTTGGGCAGTAGCACTATGTTTGCCAACCTTTTTTATAGCCGCATCTTGCAGCAGCAACCTTTGCACACAATCCCCCTCCTCCTCCCACCCCACCCACCCTCTGCAGCCTTTTGCCTCCTCGTCTCTCCTAGGTTAGAAGGGGCTTTGCTAAGGAGATAAAAAGAGAAAGTACTTGCATACCCCAACAAGGCAACAGCTGCTGCCTTTTTCTTTCTCGCTCTCGTCTCTCTGCTTTTCTATCGTCTTCAGTGGTGGAGAACTAGCCAAGAAGAGGAGCTAGCGAGAGGGTGGACCGCGACATCGAACGGGAAGGAGGAGGAAGAAACTGAGGGGAGCCAACAAAAGATAGCCATGTGGGACCTCAATGACTCGCCGGCCGCCGAGGGGGCGCCGCCGGCCCTGTCCCCGTCCGCCGACGACTGCGGCGCGTCCTCCTCGTCGGCTGCCGCGCTGGTCGAGATACCCAACGACGGCGATGACGACTCTGCCGCCGCCGCCGCGGACGTCGTCGTCACGCGGCAGTTCCTTCCTCCCGCTGCCGGCGGCGAGACCGGCTCCGGCAGCGCGCCCGCGGAGTTGCTCCGGCTGGCCGGGCACCGCCGCCCGCCGCGATAGGCGGCGGTGGTGCCGCGGCGGCGGGCAAGAAGAGCCGGCGCGGACCGCGGTCGCGCAGCTCGCAGTACCGCGGCGTGACGTTCTACCGCCGGACGGGGCGGTGGGAGTCGCACATATGGTAAGTTCCGTTGCTGCTGTTTTTTCCTTTCCGGAGATCCTAAGGAAGGAGGAGAGAGAGAGCGAGAGTAAAAGAAAATAGGCAAGGATGGGTTTGGTATTGGTTTCGTGCTGTTCTGGGCATTTCTTGCTTCTGCTGCCTTTTGCCTTTCATAGCAACATCTTGTCAAAGTTATTCTCACAATACTCTCTCCTCTCTCTCTGTTTCTCTCTCCCCCATCCTTTTGTGCAATGCAGGGATTGTGGCAAGCAGGTCTATCTGGGTAAGTTTCATTCATGTCCATCTTGCCCATATCCATACTTGGGGCTGCTACGCGCGACCTTTACCAATGAATCGCCAACAACTGGAGGTGTATTCTATTCCCCGGTCTCGATTCCTTACAATGGCTTGTGACAACTTGCAGGCGGATTTGACACCGCACATGCGGCGGCTCGGTAAGGATTTTCTTTGATCTTTTCTTCACTGGCCACCATGTTCAGCTAGCTGCCTAGCTCTCCTCCACCAATAACAATCGAATTCGCAGTCAAATTATATTCTTTTCTGGTTTTTTTACCAGCTGCAACTGCAAATTCTATCATTTTCTGGTTTTTTACCCGACTGCAACTGCAGGGCGTACGATCGGGCGGCGATCAAGTTCCGCGGCGTGGACGCGGACATCAATTTCAGTTTGGCGGATTACGAGGAGGACATGAAGCAGGTGAGATTTTGCAGTAATTAGATTGGTACTACTCATGGCGTAAGTTTTTTTTTCAGCGTTGTAACCTGTCTAGCAACCTGCAGATGACCAACCTCACCAAGGAGGAGTTCGTCCACGTGCTCCGGCGGGGCCCCTCGGAGATCCCTCGGGGCAGCTCCCGGTACAGAGGCGTGACGCTCCACAAGTGCGGCAGATGGGAGGCTCGGATGCGGCAGTTCCTCTGCAAGAAGTATCACCCTTCGCTCCTACAACCACCTCGAGTTTCTTCCTTCTTCTCCACCACTTTCCCCATCCATCCTCGCAGTATCTGCTTGCTCTTGGCGTTGCGTTTGGGCTACTGCACTCTCCTTGTTCTTGTTCTTGTTCTTGTACCATAGTGCCAAATAGCAGAGATATAGATAAAATTTCTATACATTATAAAAGAATATAATGACAAAATTTGAATGTAGGGGAGACCTGGCCCTGCCGGTCCTCGCTCCCTCCGCCTCTGGTCTCTCATGGATGACACTCGTGCAGGTACGTCTACCTGGGGCTGTTTGACAGCGAGGAGGAAGCTGCCAGGTAAAATTATTGGCCCGCGCTGTACGTCCATTGTTTCGCGAGGAAGCTTTGGGTTGGGTGGCGATCTGATTGATGTCTCGCGTATCTGGACTTGTCGGCCAGGGCGTACGACCGGGCTGCCATCAAGTGCAACGGCAAGAATGCGGTGACAAACTTCGATCCCAGCACTTACGCCGGGGAGTTCGAGCCAGTGGGTGAGTGGGTGGGTGTGTTTATACACTGCGCGAATTAGCAGCAATAGGCTTCTCTTTCGTTCTGTTCATCGTGGACAAATCTGTCACTGTGCAGCAGCAGCAGCGACGGGCGACGCCGAGCACAACCTGGACCTGTCGCTGGGGAGCTCGGCGGGCTCCAAAAGGGGCAGTCTTGACGGCGGCGGCGACGACGAGAGCTTGGCGGGGTCCGACGAGCGCGTCCCCACGGCCTTCGACCTCGACTGGCAGACTGCGTCCCGGAGCACCAAAGCAAAGGTACCAACTTGGCCTGCATCAACTACATATCGTCTTCTCACGAAATACTAGGAAAATTTCTCATTTTTCTACGTTCTGGCTAGCTCGACCAAAACTCGAAGCATCCCCAGATGCCCCCTGTCTTGCAAGTCTCCCACCCGCCGTTCAGTCCCAGGCATCACCAAGTGGGTATTTGGTATTTTTCCATTGGGAGAGGATTTTCTTCAATATGTGTTCTCGGTAGGCGCGAATTCACGCTACTTGTTTGATGCAAATTGGGCTAGTTCTTGAGCAATGGCGATCCGGGGACAGCGGGAGGCCTGTCTCTGACGATCGGTGGCGTGGGCGGTGGAGGCGGGCACTGGCCTCCCCAGCTGCAGCAGAGGCTGCACGGCTGGGGCAACCGCGGCGGCACGAGCTGGCCGCTACCGCCGCACCAGGCGCCGCCACCAACCAACGCCGCCGCCGCCGCGACCGCCACCGCAGCTGCAGCATCATCACGATTCCCACCCTACATTGCGACGCAAGCCCCAAGCTGGCTGCAGAAGAATGGCTTCCATTCCCTGACCAGACCCACCTAGATGATCAAGAACAGCGCACACATTCATCGTCGCCTCTTCACGGCGACAAAGATCAAGAGGTGTGCGTCATTGACCCAGGGAAGCCGAGAACGCTATTCTTTCCCTTTCTTTTTTCTGTTTATTTTCTTCTTCTTCTGCTCTGTTTCTTGATTGGGTGAGAGAGATGGATTTGACGATGGATGGACATGAGTGAGGGCATGTAAACGAGGAGTTCTCCAGAAGGTGAGAAGATTGGTAAGGGTCGCCTCAAGCAGTGTGCATCTTTCGCCGTTTTGCTGCTTTTTTTACCATGTCCAACGACGATGACCCTCTGTGTCAACATCACAGCTCATTTTGTTTGGTCTCGTGTTGCATCATTGCTGCATGATGGCCGTAATTCGGGAAATTTGCTGCGTGCACCTCCGGTGGGTCGACAATACTTGCCCCCTAGTAAGCATCTCAAAATAATCATGGATCTCCCGAACATTTTTAATCTTACCATGTAACAGCCATCATCATCAGAGACAATCAAATAAACATATATGCTAATCTTGAGATTTGGCACGTCACATGTAACCTCGGTATCACTAATCCAAAACCATTAAGATGTATAAGCAATAAACAATCGTTTGACAAAAGTTTAGATTTTTTAAACAAATATATTCTCTTTTTTTGCAAGGAAAAAGCAAATATATTCTTGATACAGCTCTACCACAAAGCCCAAATAGGAGGAATAGCAAATACTCCTGTTGCGCGGTAGGTTCCTCCTCTATGGAAAACATCCAAATAGTACACTAGTTTTGCCATGCATAGTTTACACACAACTACACAAGCATCTAACATCCTAGAGCAGTAAAAAATCAATAGTCCCAATTGCCATTCAGAAATCGAGTCTCACAAAAAAATCAGTTTACCTTATAGGTTTTACCAGTAATAGAATATGAAACCTATATTGATAAATCATTTTGATTCGCAATCAGTTGGTAAATAAAAGTTTTCATGAGACAGAGCTAGTCTGTTGAAATAAACGTCTATTAGGGTAAAGATCTTACATTGGTTTCTCCTGGGGAAAAAAAGGAATCTGCACCAAAATGCCATCGCAATCAATAGGTAAAAAAGACGCATTTTTTTTATGAGAACAGCTAGTCTGTTAAAATAGACAGATGCATGAATCTCTTTTTTTCCTTCACTATTCATGTCCTTGAAGATGCTTTGAAATGCGTTGCCTATGCACCCCTGGAAGGGGAGAAAAGAGAATAGTCCCCCGAAGTGGACGTATCATTTTGCAAGCGAAAGAGGGCTCCTCGTTTCTAATTTGGGCATTATAATAATTGAAGGGAGGGAGGCCAGGCCAGGCCAGAGCGAGCATGTGTATGGACTTGTTTGCAAAAGTGGGCTGGGCCAGGATGGGACGGTGAAGTCGATTCGTGTAACTGGCTTTGGAAATAAGTTAATGTGGACTGGTCCGACGGCGTGTCGCTCTCGTCGGCCATCCGAATCAGTTCGCTGTCAGTATCTCGGCCAGTCACGGCAACGCATTTGCATTGGCTGTCAGGCCTGCGACCAACCGTATGTAATTGCTTCGCTACCCTGCCAAACTCTGTCACCCATGCTAACCAATGGCGACGCGTAGAAGAATAGGATTACACAAAACACACCAAGAGATATGAGAATTTGTTTACAGTTCGACAACGTCTACATCTTTATGAGCTAAATTGCGACATTCCATCCACGCGAGAAGTTTCTTTTATACAATTAGAATTATATGGGCAGGGAAACGAAACCGTCTGCAAGTGCAATCTCTTGTCAGAATCGTTTCGATGCTCGTTCTAGATTCCTTGGATGAACATGGACGCCTCCTGCTGAATTCCAAGAAATTTTGTGCCCTGTGTGTATTTCTGGTAGTCTCTGAAAAACTTGTGATTCCGCCAGATAAGGACAGGTCCGGATTAATTGGCTCATTCAACATCATTTTTAGTAGGGGATGTCTAAGAGAAGCAACTATCAAACTCTCATGACGTGCAAGTCTTGTAGCTTTTCTTGTGTAAGGACCATATGGGTTGCGCTGCACATGAATTCCGCCGTTTCATGATCATGAGACGAGGTCGTCGAGACCCCACGGCGTCATGAGATCACCAAGTGCCGCGCACTGTGGACTCAGTTTTCCGGGCAAAATGAAATGGGAATTGTTATGTGTGGTGCGTCCGACGCAGAGAAAATATCAGCCGCTTCAACCTCCTGGAGTCTAGCTGTCTAGTACCTTTTACTATATGCATTCTCAACCATAGTTGTCTAAGCTTTATTTAGTCATCCACTTATTCCTCACTCTTCTACCATGAATCCCCTCTTCTCTCTGAAGCTGCCGAACCGACGAGCTCTACCACCACTCGCGCTCGAGATGAGGCCATCTGTCGCGGGTTGAAGCACGTGTAGGGTGTATCCCCTATCAATAGTGGCCAGAGTTTGTCGAGTCATCGGATTTGCTGCCTGTAGCTTATCGGATTTAAAGAAACCGGCATTGAGAAGCTAGGGACCATAACACATGTAGGAGGGGCAACAGGTCAGCCTAACCTCGTCAGATCTTAGGGTTGACCGACGACGAGGCAATGGTACGGGCCGGTCATCTCCTTTCTCCTCTCGTGAGTTCAGATATGAAATGGTTGTTCCATGCTTTTCTTGAATTTATTGCATGCATTTGTTGGATTTGTTGCATCTATTTCCTCATTTGTTGCAATCTATGTCCCGGTTGTTACAGCCTTTTATTATTTTGTTGTGTCTATTTCTCGGATTTATTGCAACTCTTTCTCAATTTATTGCAAAATGTATCTTGGTTGTTGTGGCCATTCATTATTTTGGTGCATATTTATTTTCCTATTGTTGCATCTAAGGTTACGAAATATTGCAACTATTGTTTTTTAATGTTGAGGTTTTGTAATATCTGTTGATTTGTTTGTTTAGATTTTTGCGAGATGGAAAGCATAGTATGAATAAACTTGCAAGTCATCAACTTGATTTTTGAGATTATGAGTTTTGTTTTCCAAATTTTCCTTGAATTTATGGTTTAATTTGTTGTATTCACCTTCATCACTAATCAAATATACAGTGATTGCATATGCTCATCTCCCATATCCTTTCTATCATCACATGTATGTATCTACTCATCTCTACCACCCATGCGACGACCCCAACAAGTAGTGTCCTAAGCTCCGGTATTTACAACGGCCTTCGCGAGCACCACCTATGGGCAATGGCAAATTGTTGAGTTGTTTTTTCTATTTTTATTGTAGGGTGAGTTTTTGTTGCAAACAAACTACTCGGTGGTGAGTATCACTAATTTTTGTTGCATCAGATCAAACGGTTGAAATCGATCTTCTTACGTGATATCTGAGAGCGGTTGGAAGCATACGATAGGAACTTCCTGGTAAGAAATTTGTTGCTTTAGCCATAGCTACTATTTGTTGCAATTATCTTTTTCCTTTGTTGCAATAAGAATGTTTTTTATTTCATTAGTTATATCTATTTGTTGTAGCTAAAGAATTTTTATTTTTGTTGCAGTCGGTATTTATTATATTGCAATAGGTATTTGTTGATGTTGCACCAGTGTTCTTATGTGTTGAATCATGGTATTAGATTGTTTCCTTGTAATATGAAGATGTTTTGTTGTGGATGTTCAATTTTTTTAGTCCGCTCCACAAGCTCTGACAACGTGTCCTATGCGAGCTCCTACAACATCACGAGTGGCGCCTAGCTCCACCACTAATGCCGACCGTGGCCTCCGTAAGCTCTGTAGCCACTAGACGCAACCTCTGGTAGAGCCGCAATGCCGAGCCAAGCTCCAAGCCTTGGGTTCCTCATTATTATCCATATGTCTCATCTGATGATAGATATTTTGTACAACGAAAATGAAGTGAATGAGGTCGTTGTCCATCCAATCGTTGATACAGCATCAAATGGTAAAAAAGAACGTATGAAACCAGCGTTCAGATTAGATACGGCAAAAAAATTATGTAACTTATTTTATATAATAAAAAAAAGTTATTTACTAAAAACGGTTTTTTAAAAGCCACTATGAACCGCACCTTGCAGGGCATGGGTCGGCTCTGCAGCAGGCCTTGCCGGGCGACGCATTTACTGGCCGAGCTCTTGAAGTCCCCGCCTGACTGGGTGAATGGATTTGCACATTGTACTTCTACTGTTGAGTACACCGCCGCTGATTTAATTAGTTTCTTTTCAAATGGTCTGTTCTTTTAATTATAACAGAGGGCGCATTACTCACATGTACTATACTTACACTGTAAATCACAGGCATACACTTAAAAGTTAAAACATACGCAAAAACTTTAGCTGAGATAGTTGAATAAATCATATATTTAACTAATAACTCACAGAACGTGCACCTTATCCCGCGTCCAGTGATGGAATCTGGCGGCCAGCTCCTACACACAGGGAAGCTCGTCCACATTTGCTCGGTCGTCTCCGAATGGTCTGTTGGTGTACAGTCCGTACTTTGAGCAGGCCCATAAAGGTATCTGCAATGGTCTGAGTCAGTTAGCTATATACATGTACACATCAGCATATATTCTATGTGGAGGAAAGAGAGTATGCAAAAAAAACCGAGCCAGCTCTTCCTTAAGCACTAGTCTATAACGCCAAACGAGGCAGCATCTATAAATTCTGTGTGTGCATGTAAGCATCAAATAGATATCATTATAGATAGTTCTTTAGAATGCTAGCTTTAGTGTGTATTATATAAATGATGTGGAAATCTTATAGTTAGTTGTTAGCTATAACCATTGCAGATGCCCTAAGAAGACGGTTTAATTTTGATGTGACCAGAGAAGCTAGGGGCTAGCTAGCTCCTAGAAATTGTGGCAGTAGACTTGAGCATCTGGGGAGTTGTTGGCGTGGAAGCAGGGGTGCAAACGCTACGATTAATCCCGATCATTTCGATACAGAATAGAATCTGGTCAGTATCAAACACGAGAATGTAATGTAATATATGATATCGAATGTGGTCGATATTAGGTAGTTATTGCTAGATAAAATAGCAAAATAAAAGAGTTAAAATCTAATCAAATAGCATCGGTAAACAGTAAATTAGATACTATATGATCAGATATGGATATCTGATAAACAAATTAGTACCCCAACTGATCCACTCATCAACTATTATTGACACCAACCGGCCTAGTTTTTGCCTAGGTTCTAATCTAACTTCAGAGTTTAGCCACTCTAGCCAGTCGCCACCAATCCTCCTTACTTATGTTGAACTTACGTATGAATTTATTGGTTTTCGAACTTATATATAAATTTTTTCATTTATGTTGAACTTGTGTTGTGTCGGCTATCGTACTTAAGTAGTCTAGATAATTTATTGCTAGTTGAAGACTTAAAATGATGGTGGTATGGTTCAATATATATTTCTTTATGTATGCATATACTATATACGTATATTATCCATTTTTGATTCAAAATTGTGATGTATCCATCTCGATGATAATATATCCATATCTAGTCTTAAGCATATCTAACTCTAAATTTAAAAAAATATATAAAATATAATATAGTAAAAACAATACCCATTTGAATCCCACCCTATTGCACCTCTGCTGCAAGCAGAGACTTCGACGCACCGAACTCATCTGTAGTACAAACCCAAGCGGCCAAGCGAGACGATCTGACCGCTGAGAAGTACATGGGTGACTCGTGGTGCTGATGGCATAATAAACACATCGATCGTAATCGTGCAGAACTTGGACGCGCGCACATAGGGTTGCATCACGCACCGACCCAACACTCTGTCTGAGACACCAGGGGCCCGCCGCCCTCGGTACGACGGATAAGACCAAGTACCCGTGCAGCCCGTGTATCGTTTGGACTCACCGATGCCGGTTAATGTGGACCGATCGACTCGGCGCGCGTAGTCTCACGTGTACGCGGTATCCGACCGCCTAGCTAGATCGGGGAGCAAAGGTGAAGCCGCCGTGCTGGGCACCTCCGCGGCGGCAGTCTGCGATGCGCGAGCGTGACGTGCTCGGCACACGGTCGTCCGAGCGGGCAGCGGCGATGATGTGTGGGCCGTGGCCGCTTGGACTCGTCAGCCTAGTGCCGGGAGCGTGACGTCGCGCGTCGGCCGGAGTGGCCCATCAAAGCATCTTGTGCCGCCATCAACAGGTCGATGGACCTGCATTACTGAGACTGGATTGGATGTTTCGCACCGTCCATGATATTAGTATGGTGGTAACCTGCATTACTTGACGCCGTCTCATGTGAAAACGAGGAATTGGTGAAAATTTGGAACTTTTCGATGTGGGGCGTCGGATTGTATCCGAACGGCCCAGATTGAGGCGGATGCCCCTCCACCACACGTTTCTCATGCAGTTTCGCAAAACCCACCTCTCCAACTCCATCTTCTTCCCGTCACCCCCTCGCCATTCTAGCCCAAATCGAGCGTAGGCCATGGATTTCTGTGATTGTGTTGAACGTGCTACTGCAATGGATTGTTGTCCCACATGTTTGTCGTTGCCTGCCGGTGCATGCCTCTCGTTTCGGCGAGTAAACAAAGAACATGGACCCACGGAGGAGAACGGTGGGATGGTGCGACGTGGATGGCCGGTGCTCGTGATGGTTCAAGGCGGAGGGACGCCCCTGTTGGTGGTGCGAGGTGGCGCCGCAGTGGCAGCGAGGAAGGGGTGGACGACAAGGTTATGTTGGGGATTGAGAAATGGGATCGGGAGGAAGGAGAAGGTGGCAGGGGTTTCGCAAAGGGAAACCATAGCGTGGAACTTCACACAAACGGTACCTAGACACTCTCCCCTAAATGTGGCTCTGAATATCTATTTTTGCACATATAACTTTCTCTCTAAGCTTGCCAGTCGTTCCAAATAACATGTATCATCTACCATACTACATCAGCTCGACAAGTCCTGCCAAGCTACAGTAGCTCGACAGCGACCTGACGAGTCTGCACAAAGCGGCAGGTTGCGATTAGCACAAATGTGTATGATTAGCATTAATTAACCATTATTAACATAAATTAACACTAATTAATCACTATGAAACCCACGTGCGGCTGATGATGGCCTGCCGAGCTCCACATATTTGAGGAGATGGTTAAATTTGCAAAAACAGGAGTTTGAGGGCCAAATTTTTTTAAAAAAAGTAGCTAAAATGCCTAAAAAAATGTGAACAGTTTGATAGCATCTGGGGCGTCCGAATGTCTGATGGACCGGATGCTTCTTTTTTACTTCAGCTGATGGCTTTTGACTACAATTGATTAATAGTGATGGTTGGTAGAGAAGATGTGATGTTCTTTTTAGCCTGATGGCTTATAGATTTTGTTGATTGAGCTGAATTGCGCTAGCTGATTCAATTGAAAGCATTAAAATCAACACACTTACAAACGGTCTTTGACTATTACATGTGTTTATTACATGGGTACGCGCGTGAATAAAAATATAGAAGCATACATATATCCATTACGGGCATTCGTGTAAAGATATGGAATTATAGTCATACATGTGTTCGTTACATGAACATACGCAAACATAAAAACATACAAGCATACATGTAGCATATGTGGGCAAAAGCAATCGTACTAACATACAAGTATACACACAGTCGAACGTACCACAACAGCGAAAATATATCATGCGACTAGAGTGTTCCCTATTGCATTGCGTATCTAATTCATGCGTATATCACTGATGTTCGAAGTGGTGTCTACTTTCAAAGGTACCATAATCCACGCTCAAGTTGGGATTTGTCGAAATCTACATCGTCCCGCCCAACGTTAATTATGAAGTTGTGCAACGTCATGGTAGCAGAAATTATCTTCTTCTACATCTCTGCGTTGAAGCTAGATATGTGTTCTAGGATGCGCCATTTATTCTTCCACACACCGAAGGCATGCTCGATGACGTTGTGTAGTGAGGAATGCAGGTAGTTGAACACCTCCCTGCGCTCCTTAGCTGACTGTCATTTGTGAACCTGGCTACATGGTACCGATTGTTCCTGAATGGCGTTAGGTACCCTTTTCTATTTCGATACTCTGAGTTAACCAAGTAGTACTTCTCTGCGTTACAAAATACTGAACAAGTGCATCGTATGGATATACATAAAAGACTTATGTATGCATTATAACAAGCAAATACGGGGATGCGGAAACACGTTGTCATAACTGCCAAGCGTGTCAAGTAGCATATGCATGTCGTGCGCTGATCCAGGTAGAAGTCGCATACGACCATTACATTGTGGCTAGTGTATCCATGTAGCTTAGTATGCATAACACACGTTAGTAGGGACCACGACCGGGATGTGGGTGTCGTCTATGGCCTAAGAGAAGTGAGGGTAAAATATGGGTTCTCTCGCTCTGTCATGCACAATATTGGAAATTGAATTCACTGGCCTCACGTTGTTTACCGACATAGCGTACACGTAGTCCAACACATAATGAAATTTAAGGCTCACAGAGTCACAGTGGATCCTAAATACGTGAACTTGTTGCGCACCCGATTGTTAGATGTTGCGCCCCTATAGTCTATAAGAACATCTCCAATATTTGTCTAGAGGTAATCTCTGTCTACGACTGCAAACTATAATAGTTGACAAACATACCATACAACAATCGAAAATAGATTGGTCCTATTCTAAACATGTGCTCGCACAACTAGGTCATGCTCAAAACGGCTTATTTTGAGTAGTTTTTGGCTGAAAATCACTGTAGCTGGCTAAAAAAACACTGTAGCTGACGGTGGCTTATTTGGCGTAATTGAATTTAAAAAATTTAAAAATAGAAAAAACAGGTTATCCTGTCACGGACAGTACAAACAAATACAGAAAAATAGAACCGACACAAAAGCTAAAAAAACCAAAAACCAGAAAAGGACAAGATTATCGAATAGTAAAAAATAAGCCAAAAACTGGAAGTTCAAACCAAAACAAACGGGGCCTAAGACGACACAAGTTATTCGTCTACCCGTTATAGACCGGTCTGTGGGCCTGTGCTTTTTCTCCGAAATTGACGGTTTTTGGCTTTTGCTAAAGTACCTAACTTTCAAACGGAGTATTTTTTCAAGACGGGGTCTACAAGTTAAACGATGTACACGTTAAAAGCCCGATATCTGTATTATCCAAAATCGTAAATAGGTATCTCTCTCCGTAAACTATACCATAAACAGATAAAATTTAAAAATTTTAGTAAAAAACTATAAACTGCATCCGTTGCCAAACATGCGCTGTATGGGCTCCCTACCTACGATGGCATCAAGACGACCACGGCTCCATCTCGAAAAAATCCGAATCATGGCCGCCTGTGACGTAGGTGCAGTGCTACAGCGTTCAGGGAAAAAGATAAATCCGTGGTACTACACTGCAGTAAGTGGGAAGCCCCACCTGTCACGTCTGTCCAACGGAGCAGCAAACTGTCAAATTAGCAGACGACTGCACAGATCTATCATCACGAACTAATCCATCACACTATCACAAGCGCAGGCAGATCCACGGGACAACTCTTTGACACGTGGATGAGGTACATGAAAGAAGCCGCACTGTAAAATATCATCACGAACCAGCTGGCATTCTATCCTCCTGGCGGTGCGCGAGACAGCCCGACAAGTGGTTTGATGCACCGATGGCACTTATACTAGCCTGAGTAGTACGCTTGCAACGTGAAAAGCACAATAAATTCTCCATTTTCTTTTAGATTAATTCTCCGTATTTTCGGTTTCCCTATTTTAGAGGAAATTTTACTTTTCTTATCAAACATACCTTGCCCTGTGTATTATGTTGAGTTTATATATGATTTGTTCTCGCAATTACATTGCAGTTATTTTAGGCAGAAAGATGCCACTGTAGTTGTAAGCTCATCCTGTGTCGGCAGTATTTTAACTGATGAAGGCAATTGATTATTTTACCTTGGTTCAGATATCACAATGGCTCTATATCATTTTTTTACTTTCTCCGAAGATATTTTTGTTAATACGTGTATTTGATTATGCCTTATCGAACTGTATCTACAACTTTGGGGTACATGTTACAAATAGGTGTGCCATCTTTCTCTACTATCTTTTAATGAATTTGAAGCACATGTCGATCTACCAACGTGACTGACAGCAAACAGCATCCCATGACAAAAACATGACTCCTTAAGCATGCTTAAGGGGGAACGGCAGAATCAAATTAATGGAGGGCTAAGTGCTATTACACGCAGCTTTCTTGTCCACCGGCACCGCCGACACTTAAAAGCTCCCAACTTAGCAACCCTTTCATGCTAATCAACTTCGATCGTAGGCTTCACACACGGGGAGATAAAACTCAAAGGAGGCTACCTTTGGGCCCCGGTCCCACGCGCCAGCGAGTCACCTAGCTCGCAGCATAGGCAATCGAGGTGCTCTCACTTTGTATCCTGTAGTACTTGTGTCATTTCAATGACCTAGCTAGGAACACCTAAAGGTGAGTTGGGTTGAAAACCAGTAGCTTATGACTGAAATTGCACTGTAACGATTAAAATTTCACTATCGTTGAAGGTGACTTATTTGGCGTAATTAAATTTAAAAAAAATTAAAAATAGAAAAAATATGCTAGCTCGTCACGGACAACGCAAATGCATATGGGAATTTATAAATAGTGAAAATAAGGCAGAAACTGAAGCTAAAACGAGTGAGGCTGAACAATATTTAACTTTAAACGAAATATTTTTAAGATAAAACCTATAAATTAATTATAGTACATGTTCAAAATTTATCACTGTATCAGTTAAAATCATATATGAATATAAATTTTTTTATTAATTCATATCTTAAACAATCAAAATTTAAAAACTTTAGTTAAAAATTATAGCCAAAAAGAACATGCTCTTATTTGCTAGGGAGCCCAAGCATCTGCCCCGCGGAAAAAGCCGAATGAATGGCCCGCTTTGTCCTTATACCCGCGTCACCTTTTCTCCCTTCCATCCGCCTTTGTGTCCTTGTCCTCATTTCCCCTCCTCCACTCCAGAGGATGCCGTCACAGGCACACAGTGACTCGGCGGCCGCAGTTCATGCTTGGTGAGCTGCAGCAGAGCCACTACCCGCTGTCACTTGAGGTCAGTCCAGCTCACCTCACTACTAGCTATCTAACTTTTCTTTGTGTTCTTGAAACCTTCGTTTCTTCAATGTTACCCTCGTCCTTCGGATATTTGTCAACGTGCGGTACGCGTGCTCTCCGTCTTCCTCGTTTGGTGGTTGGGAAAATGATGGGGGAATCTGGAGCTCGGGGTAATGGGTGGGTTTGGAGGTACCGAGATGGCGATGTTTTTGGCCTAATTGCTTCGTTGCACTTACCTGAATGCGCAAGCCCCTCTCCTCCTGTGTCTTGTCAAACTGCTATCTAGTCACTGAGCTCTTAAGTTAAGCCCTTTGTCATCTTGTTTAATTTTTGGGTCCTTTTCGCCTTGTGTGGTAGTTCTTCCCTGCGATGCCCGTTTTCTTCTCCTGCTTCGAAGCAGAAAGGCAGTTCTTGTGGATCTTTCCAGTGAGGTTTTTACCGCTTGCTTGGGGCTCGCTTCTTCTTCCTTCCTTCCATCTTCTCCTTCCCCTCCTTGCGAGATGGTTCTTTGTCTGGGATTTTGGTGTAGCCAATTTGTAGAAAGAGGTCTGGTACAGACGGCGTCAGGTTGGTCCCAAGTCCCAATTAGCAAAGCACCTTCGTTCATGGGTTTTGAAGGGTAGTGTTGGGGTTGTCGAAAAGAGTACTTGTGTTAGATGCCATCTTATCGCGTAAATGCACTTATGTAGTACTGGTAATATTGCTGAGACAAAAGAGAAGTTCTTTTGTATACTGTTTCACAGTACTTTTAACTCTTTTGACTCCCGGGGCGACGTACTTTAGTCACATAAATGTTTTATGTACCTACCGGTGTTAAAAAGCTTCATCGGTTGGTTGGTCACACTTCTGGATCAAATTAATGAGCTCAATGCTAGTGGACGGCCACGACTGGATTCTCGCACAGAAGCTATGAGTTGATGGCCAATTTTGTAATAACTAGCTTCGTTTAAAGAAAATACGCTGCATTTCGTTAACAATTTAACCTTTTGGAGTAAGTGGTGGGTGCACTGGTGATAGAACTGAACAGACTTCAATATATCCTTTAATTTCTTTTTTAGTTGAGCGTCGCTTTCTGTATGGAAAGAAAAGGACATTACAGCTGGCGGGTGAAGAAACTGTTAATCATGCCTAGTGGATTAGGTAACGATAATGTCAATTTTCTAGTAAGAAAGATGACACAGAGATGGATACTTTATTGTGGGATCATTTGTTAACAAAGTTCAGAACAATGGGTCTTGTGTAATCAAAGAATTCATGTGAATAAAGGATATAGTTATATAAAGTTCACTGGAAAAAAATGGTACTTGATGCCAGATTATATAGTTTTTCTACGAATGCAAAGTGACTCGATACACATCTTGCTAATTCTTTGACTGCTTAGTAACACCCTAGCAATTGTTTTACCTGGATCCACCCCTGTACATGATTTGTAAAGATATGTTACTAATATTTGCATCTGTTTCAATTTCCAGGGAACTTCGCCACATCACTGAATATTGATAGGAATTAAGCATCCATTGATGGATCATAAAACATGGCTTTGGAGAAAGAAATCGTCAGAAAGGACAATTTTAATGAAGAACAAATCCAATATATCAGAGAGGGAACATGAGGTACATCATCTACACCTCTAACATAAGAGGCTGATTCAACATTGAAAAATTCCTAACCAGAACTTCCAAACTTTCCTTTCCGTGCAGAAGGAGAAGATTGCACGGTTAGAGAGATCCTTGCAAGGTTTAAATGAACAACTTTCATTTGCTCATGCTGAATGCGTTGAGAAGGATGCCATTTTGGCCAAGCAAGCAAAAGTAGCTGAAGAAGCCATATTAGGTAGTGCCCTATTCACTTTACCTCATGGTTGTCACGGTGTCGCCAAGGCGTCACCTTGGCGTCCTGGCGGTCTAGGGGGGATGCCGTGAAGGCTCGGCTCGCCTTGGCCAACTAGGCGGGTGCCTAGAATTTTGCGGCATCCACGGCAAGCGGCTAGGCACCTGCCTTGGCCAGCTAGCAGGGGTGGGTCTGGGCTGTTGAAGTGAAAGTTCAATTAATATGCAGTGCTACCATAAATGACTTTAAATCAATGCTTCGAGAGTGTAAAGATGTAACCTCAACTAGCAGTTGGTCCAAAGGAAATTCCTTGTACACATTTCATATTTTCAATAAACATGTTGCATCAAGATTAAAAGATAAACAGGGCAGATATGATTTATGTAAATATGATGTAACGGACCGCCTAGTGATGGTCTCCTGTTATCTACACCTGCAGATTATACTAGAACTTAGCTTCGTGATACTTCAAGATGTATTAGCTTTTATTTCTGTGATCTTCTAATCATAAGTCATAACAGCAGGAATGAGTTCAAACCTCTATTTGTGGGATTTAAATTATTGTCTAAACATGATAATTTGTAATATGATTTACATAACTTGTGGATTAACTGAGTTCTTCTGGAAATTGACCAATATACTAAGTCAACAGTTGCCTCTAACCTAGGGAGGTGTGCTGTAATGCTGTCTAGCTCGTCGTATCTCGCCTTGAGGATGCCATGGCGTCCACCTGGACACCATGGTGTCCTGGTGGCTCTCAGATGCCGTGGTCGCCAAGTCCACCGTGACAACCATGCTTCACTCTCATTCCAATACATGTTCCTGGTTCATAGTCCGCCGTGACAACCATACTTCACTCTCATTCCAATACATGTTCCTGGTTCATAGCTATAGTTGGACATATGGTTTGTCCATCCTAGAAGTAAAATGGCCACATGCATGTATGCATATATGTTGGCAATTAAACTTCTGACAGTTCGCTTATTGGTTATGAGTATTGTAGGTTGGGAGAAAGCTGAAGCTGAAGCAATAGCTATCAAGACACAACTTGATGACACTGTATATCAGAAAGCCGCAGTTCAGCAAAGGATTTGTCAGCTTGATGAGGCTCTAAATGTTACAATGGTAGAGAGGGAGTTATTGATAAAGGACACTGCTAAAATGATATCTTGTGAGCAAGAAAAAGTTCAGAAGCTGGAAGATAATGTAGCGGAGAAAATAAACATAATTGCTAGCTTGGATACTGAGAACAGCAGACTTTCCAAAATTATCTCGGTGAAAGAGAAAATCATCTCAGAGCTAATTGAATCAAAGGCAGTGACAGAGTCAAACTTCAAGGATCTTGCAGTGAAGCTAGAGTCAGCAGAAAGATCAAATTCTTCTCTTAGATATGAGGTTTGCATGCTGCAGAAGCAACTCGAGATTCGAAGTGAGGAAAGGAAGTTTAATCTCAAATCTGCTGATGTTGCACATAAACAGCACCTTGAAAACGTAAAAAGGATAACAAAGCTCGAAGCAGAATGCCAGAGATTGCGTTCAATGGTACGTAAAAGGCTACCAGGACCTGCTGCCATTGCTAAAATGAGAAGTGAAGTTGAAACACTGGGCAACAATACAGCAGGAACAAGGACAAGAAGGTTGAATTCTACGACATCATTCAACTCGTGGGATGTGGTACAAAACTCTTATGATGGATCGCATGGAAGTTCTTCATTGCTTGCAAGGCTACATGTGATGGAAGATGAAAATAAGGCCATGAAGGAATCTCTTTCTAGAAAGGATGGTGAACTTCAGTTTTCCCGGACTATGCTTGCTCGCACAACATCTAAACTTTCCCAAGTTGAAGCTCAGCTTGTAGAGTCATCAAGAGGTCGGGCTGCTGCAGAATTAGTAAAAGGCAGTCCTACGGTAGTTGAGAACCCTCTGTCATCTATCTCTGAGGACGGTTGCAATGAAGATAACGTCAGCTGTTCAGGTTCATGGGCGTCAGCCTTAATTTCTGAACTAGAACACTTCAAGAAGGGGAAGCTGACTACACCTTCTTGTAAGAGCACAGGAGTATCAGACTTAAGTTTCATGGATGAATTTGCAGAGATAGAAAAGTTATCCTTGGTATGTGATGATAAACCTACAGAATCATATGATACAAAGAGAGAAGCAAGAGAATCATCAGGGAAAGAGCTGGTTCCAGTTGATGGTCCCACTGGAACAACTAACCAACTTCATCAGCACAAGATTGAGAAGGCAATCCTGAAGTTAATTGAGCTTATCGAGGGAGTTATCCAGAGATCATCAAATGATCATAGTAGCACTCTTGTGCTATCTGGTGGCAATGAGGGTGATCATTCTAACACATTAACTGGTTATGTAGCTCGTGCATTCTTGTGGAAAATGTCAGAACTTACTTTGGTACTACAAAACTTTGTCGTTGTATGCAACAAACTTTTGTATGGGAATACTGATGTTGAAAATTTTGTTCTTGAAGTCAACCTCACACTAGATTGGATAATTAGCCACTGCTTTTCACTTCGAGATGTATCAGACATGAGGGAAGCTATCATAAAGCATTTGGAGTTAAATAGCAGTGCTGGGCTTGAAGTTGTTGCAGTAACCAAGCACACCGGAATCCAAACCACAGATGGCATAGATGAACCCAGGACCCCAAACGGGGTGCAGATGTCATTAGTATCCGCATCAAGCTGCATGGATATTGAATTTAAAGCTGATGATGACATACAAAATGAAAGGAATGAAATGCCAGTCTCGAAATTCCAGGAATCAGAAGGAAAAGCTTCAAGTTTGAGAGCAGAACTTAATGCATTGAAGGAAACAAGAAAAATGGTGACACATGGTGTTGGTGCATCAACGATCAATGAACCTGGCAAACATGAATCCAACTCTAACTCTGACATAAACAAGGGTAATCAACAGGGAGCATCTTCTCTTGAATCCAAGCTAGAATGGTAATTCTTTTTGAGACATTTCTTTGAATGCTTCATAGTATCATGCCTAATACAATTATTTTGAAGCAGTTACCCTGCTAAGGAAGGTCCAAAATGTGTTGCTGGGAGTGAAGAGCAGCATCTAAAGATGGTAAGATCCACATTATCATGTTATGTTGTTTGGGAACTTGCTTTTATACTTCACCCCTGTAGTTCTTGTTTCTTTTGGAGAAAGCAATGGCATATTTTGACTTCATTGTATCTTATGCAAGTAATTTGCCCCATTCTGGTGATGTCCTGTCTCTGTAATATATAACATTATTTTTGTTAGTAATACAAATTACAAGCAACCTCAAATAAAAAGCAGTCTTGCTTCATTTTTGTTCTTTTTGGCCAAATGGAATATGACATGTCACCATTTTAGTCCCATTTATTTTTGTATTACATGTTCGTGACAATTGGTAGTTCAGTATCGTGCCAAAGGATCTGCCAGACTACCTTGTGTCATGAAATCAATGGAAGTAATGGAAACAGCAAGAACTTACAGAATACAGTATGCTGAAATCGGTGAATAGTTTCTTAAGTTTGCCCATTTAACCTATCTGCCTGCTCTTGTGCAGTTTCTTGATTTTATCCCTGGTTTTTGTGGAGTGATTATGAATGTTGTGAAGGCTCCTTAGCTTATGAGCATTACCTTCATTTGAAAAGTTTACCAGTGAATTTGTTTTAAAGGTTTTTTTTCCCTTCGTGCACACAGCAGCTGGAGATCTCGACAGCATCAGAGAAGCTCATTGAGTGTCAGGAGACAATTCTAAACCTGGGAAACAAACTGAAAGCCCTTGCCTCTCCAAAGGACGCGATCCTTTTCGACAAGGTAGTTCATACTTCAGTTCAGTCTGAGCGGAAACCTCGGTCGCAGTCACTAAATGAGATGCTAGCCATGGAGGACGGAGGATTTGATTACCTCAGCTCCCCCAAGACAAAGGAGATCATATGCACAGAGCTGAGGTCACCACACGAAAGAAAATTTTCTGCTGACGAGGGAGGTGATGATTCGGTAACATGTGGTTCTCACCCAATGCCAGTGGTTCCACCCGTGAAACATTACAGTGTGAATGGAACTTGCGACGATGAAGCTGCTGTCAAGGTAGTGGCACTCGCCGTTGTCCCATGCAAGCAGAAGGGGAACACCAACTTGTTCAAGAAGATTCTGACAGGAAGGAGAAAGGAGGCGATAACCAAGCCAAAGGTGGTCCTAAGTGCTTAGCTGACAGAGACAATGAGAACTCTATCCATGATAAATTGTCTTTTTTCCTGTGTAAATTAAGTGTGCCCGTTTGCGCGTTGAGCTGTGTTCTTGTCAGGTTAGTAAGAACAATGCAGTGTGGGTGTTTGTATGTACTAGTGTGCTTCGTAAAGTTGTGGCCATCGTTACCCTGTTGCTTGTGGCTATCAACCTCTCCTTGATCTTTGGAACTTGGCTAATTTATTGGCATGCGTTTGTGTGTTTCCTCTCTGAGAAAGGATCCTGGTTCTGGAAGTCTGATACTAACTGACCAGGTTGATGTCTGCCGTGCGAATTTGTCTCTATTCAGAGATTACATAGTTATATATTCTCGCTATTTCTTTCCAATGGCGTAGGTATGACAGGTTCAGATTTAATGTGACAGTCGTGACTCGTGATGGAATTACATGTAAAGTGGAACCAGCATGTTTGAGATCTCGTAAATTTGTATTGGAGTGGAGCAACGAGCGATTCAGGCTGACCTCGTCCCGTTCCTGCTAGGAGTCGCGAAGCGTGCACGCTGTACGCGGACGGCGGATCCTCGGGTCTACCGCGCGGACGGGTGGAGTCGCTGCAACGGCCACGCCGCCACGCGTTCCGGCGAGTTACGCCTCCCGCGACGGTCGCGCGCGGCCGGCTTCGAAGACAAGCGTGCACGGCGGAGTGACTGCAGCGGCGAGGCGGCGTTTGGCACCGAGCGCGGCTGCGGATGTTTGGCAGTCGGCGTGAGCCGCTCGGTGCGACGGCCCGGCCGGCACAAGAGGGTCTTTCCACGTCTCAATTCTGGCCTCCCCCTTCTTGTTTCGCTAGGTAGACTTGAGAAAACCCCGTACCGGGCTGGCCCTCGACCTTAGTTTGTTCCAGGCAATCACTAGGGGGTTTCAATGGCCCGGGGCAGGCTGGAGTTCGTAGGCCAAAATGCGGGCCCGAGTTTTACGGCTAGGGTTCGACCGACCTACCACTACTGGGCCTTGATTTCCATGTCCAACACTGAATATAGGCTCAAGCTGGGCCATATTTTCTCAGTCTATTTGCAGGGCAACATTACATGATTTCCCACACATAGGTGGAACCGTGGAGGTCACTGTTTTTGAGTTGAATGTGAAGGTAACGTGATCATCAAAGTTAGGAACCTTGGCGATCGGTTTGCCTAAGGAAAATTTTAAGGCAGAGACATTTGGTAACTTCTTTTCGCCTAGTGGGTCTCTGCACTATGGAGTGTTCTTTTAGGTTGTGGCTGATAGTTTTTGTCTATATTTTTCAATACAGCAACGAACGGTGGAGATATTAACGCAAATACCATATACAGTTTTAAGATCGGAAAACCGTTTGAAGAATCTACTTAAAGATCAACATTTGGTTTTTTAACTTTTAAATAAATCAAAAAGCAAAAGGAACTGGGCCTAGTTTTCCATCCGCCGCTTCATTTCTTCTGCTACAAGAAGGCAAGAAACCAAATTACAGAAATATACATGGACCGTACCAAGTCCACACTTATTCCAGCTTGAGATTCTGGCTTCTGGCTTATTTTTTACTATTCCTAAATTTTATCTTTTTCTGGCTTTTTGGTTTTTTTGAGTTTTTTACCGTTTTTTTTATATTCGTTTATATTGTCTATAATGAGCTAATATATATTTTTATTTTTAAATTTAATTATATCAAATAAGCTACCATTAGTTACAGTGTACTTTTAATAAATTATAATATAATTTTAATTATAAATCAGTTTATTGCAATCCAATAAAGCCGCACCTAACACAGTAACACCTCAGGGTCTCAGGGACTGGTACTGAGAAGCCTACCTACCTACAATCCCTGCAGTAAAAGGTAATCCCTGGTGGCCCCGTGATAGCCTGGGCAGCAGTACAGGAGACAGGACGGGACCTGCCGCCTGCGAGGGTGGCCCATGGGCACCCCACGAGACGGGCACGCACCACCGGCGGCCACCTACTCGGCCCGCCCCGCCTGCGTCGTCGTTTTCCAAGCGCACGTCCATGCCGAGGCGGCCCTTGACGGAAAAGCTCGGGAAAAAGCGGGGCGCGGCCGGACTGTGGGAGTCTCGGAAAAGAGCGACAAAAGCGCACCGCATTCGCATGCATGCGCTCTCCTCCTCTCACCTCCCCCACCCCATCCCCGCTGCCGCATAGCGCCGCCGCGGCTGACGGCAGGGCCGGGGCGTGGGCTCCCCCGATTGGACGGCCGGAGCCAATGACGACATGCATGCATGCTGCGACGACGGAACCTTTCCTTCCCCACTGTTTGGAGCGTCTTTTCCATCAGCGTGCAACGCCTCGGGCTCATGCGTGTGCCTTTTAACGGTTTCCCACCTTTCGTTCGTCGGCGTCGCCGTCTGATCTTCCCGTCGTTTCCCCACCAGGGAGGGAAGGAAATTCTGCCCACGAGCACGCGCCCGGCTGACTTTCGTGATCCACCTCCGAGACCTGATCGGTCGATCTCTTCTCCGCCCCGTTTTACCTGGTTTTTTTGTTCTTCAAGTGCAGGGCAGAGACACTATCTGCAACGCACTGTATCCGTAGCTAGCTAGCTCCCAGGTAGGAAGTACAACAACCTGTAGCCCTCAATCTCGAGGTCATGTAACGACACAAAACGTACAGAGTATCCTTCTGTTCTGACAGTTTAAACCGGCAATGCATGCTGCTTATGAACTGCTTGTATTAGAAATTTTCTGGACCAATAAAATCGTCGGGTGAGTTTACTTTAACAATCATCTGGGCTTTAAGGATATTAATTGGCGGAGTTATTTTTCTTGGTTAATTATTTGTGATCAATAGGATTTCATCCATCATCCCACATCTCACTAGTGAGTAGGGACGTACGGAGTATTATGTCCTTCAGGTACACTACCATACAACTATACAAGCTCTGACCAACTCAATATTATTGGCATCCGAGGCGTGTTTTATGTAATTATAACTATGATGTCATTCGTAGATGTTTAAAGTAAGGTGATGAGGAGTGTATAAAGCTGGAGCCGAAGGGTTGGTCAGGCCATGGTATAATTGGCTCATAAAGCGTGGACTTGCGTAGGCTACAAGCATACATAGAAATGATTTGGAATGTGGAAAATGTCAGGCCCTAAGCTAATTACTTGGATATCTGTAGTTTTCCCTAGGCAGAAAATATCTAAAATACATTCTCATTCTTTTTTATTTTTTTTGGGCGAGAGACTTTCTTTTTTATGTGATTAATTACAGATTTCATCTTTAATTAGTTACTTTATTTATCCCACACTTTTTTGATCTTCACAAAGTTCTAGTCGGTGGAATGTATACTCTTATCGCCTCAATTCTGACCTAAGCTGCTAGTAATATGGAGTAGTGCTCAATGTAATAGTTCGGCTGTTTATATAACACGCGGCCGGATTACATACTTTCTTCCACGTGGTGATAGAGCTTAAGAATCATAATGAAGTCCTAATGAGTCGACGCTTACAGTGAGGAGGGACAATGTGAGAAAACACAGGATTATTTATGATGAATCATTTGTGTTGAGTTTAAATTCAATTTCACAATTTGTGTTTGAGTTGAAATTCAAATCTACGAAAGATTTAGATTTTCAGTCTCTGGTTTCATCCTGGCGGTCCAACCGACCATGTATAGCTGTCTGACCGGCCACACATGGTGGTCAGATCAGCTAACTCTAATTTTTGGCAGAGAGTTCTAAAATTTGAGAATTTGATCATAGGTTGGGTAATTTGGTCCTAGGTCAGTATATTCATGTTACATGAAGTATGTTTAAGCTAATGTAGATCAAGTTGTGAAGAACTTCTGCCTGAAAATAATTTATTAGTCTTTGGATGTGCATGTAAGTTTGGAGTCAACTATGGCCAACAGCGAGAATCGATACTACACTCATAGAGGAGCTGAGGTTCAGAACGGTCAAGGAGGCTAGGTGAGATGGTTGAGTTTAAACACGGCATAAGGAATGCAAGAAATATTAAAAGAAAAGTTTAAGCGATAAGTTGTACCAAGTGGCTTTGTCGGTCCAAGTGAGGCGTCGTCCGGTAGGAACCGGAGTGGGAGAAACATGCTAATGCGTGATAAGCTATTGATGCATCTACACGTAGCAAGTATGACGACTGCTTGCAAGGGAAAGAAAATACCGGATCATGGTAAGGGTATCTTGTTACTTGGCCAAATAACGGAAACTTCGCTGGATAAAAAACGTGGCGTTTGGAAAAGCGGTTTAGATTATGGAGATGTTGAAAAGATCAAGTGCATCAAAGGCTAAATACTTAGCAGGTTTGGGCTCATGTGTTTTGGAAAGCATGTATGAGTTGAGTGTAAGTGTAAAACTCATATTGTGTGGAGTTAACAGGTTCCCGAATTATGCTAGTAGATAGTATCTATTAGAGTTAGATGTGGGCTAGTTGCTTCATATATTTAGCGAATGGCCATTTTCATCTCTCTAATAGTAACTTCTGTCAGGTGGTTATCATCCGAAGTGTTGATTCGTCTTCTGGCACTGGACAACTGTCGTCGTTTCACTGGCTATATAAAGGTTAATGTCAAAGAGCGAAAGGGAGAGGCATTCGGATCGAAGGAGGAGATAGTGCTAGGCATTCGCATTACTCTCAATTGTAATCCTTTTCTGGTGATTACGTAGGGTTATTATTCTATTAGAAGAAGGCCTGAACCTGTATAAAAAATCCGTGTCTCTACTTTGCATGTGCATAGACCGGTCTTCTAAGAGTTTCCCCGAACCTAAACAAATAATACGTAAGATCGATGTTAAAACATCGACAGCTACCGACCAAAACCATCGAGTACTGAGCACCAAGTCTACGACTACCGATTATCAACCAATCACGTTACCATCGATCACCGAGCACCGAGTATCACCGACAACCGCTACGACCAGATCAGTCCACCACTGACCCAACACGAGTACTCGAGATACTCGAAGATCACAGAAATTAAAACACCCGTACCGACCTTGAAGTCTATGAGTACCAACCACGAAGCCTACAACAACCGATTGCAAAACCTTCGACTAAACTTGAAGACAACGACAGTAGACCGCAAAGTCTACGACCATCGACCGCAAAGCCTTCGACTATTGACCAAAAGAATCTCCGACTACCGAGCATCGAGTACCGACTAGTAAAGTATACGACTATCGAGTACCGACCAGTAAAGTATACGACTATCGAGTAACGACTAGTAAAGTATACGACTATCAACTACTGACCAGTAAAGTATACAATTATCGATCAGTTACTGTAGCTATGATCATAGGCAAGGTAATGTAGCTACGACCATCGATAAAATACTGCAACTTACCACCTTCGACTAGGTATGGTCGTTCTGCCATAGTTGATGTTTTGTGATTGAAGCCGGACGTGGTCGAAGTAGAACGTGGTCATAAATGACTCTGATTCATAACCAACGTGGTCGAAGTCTGCCGTGATCGAAAGCTGCCATGGTCAAAGTCTACCATGGTCGTTCAGTTGTGGGATCCTCTTATGCCACTCTAGTGTCGTCCGATGTTCTGATGCATCTCGAAAGCCGTTTGATGCTCTAGAGCTACTCGAATACCGTTCGATACTTAATTGCTACTTGAAAGCCACCCGATACCACTCGATCCGGATCGGACTGGTCCGAAACTACTCGGAGCAACCAAAACCACTCGAAACTGTTCGATGCTCTAGAGCTACTCGAATACCGTCTGATGCCACTCGGACCCAATCAGACTGGTCCGAAACTACTCGAAGCAACCAAAAACACTCGAAGAAGACAAAAACCAGTCGGAGAAGACAAAAACCACTCAGAGTAGACTGAAGCCACCTAAGCTTGAAACCTTCGATCGCGAACGACCAAAACTTTCACAAACGCAAAATCCAAAGAAATTCAAATGTTAATTATTCATCATCACTATATTTACAATCATCCACATGATCTAACACCGTTGATTTGTGGCCGGTTGTAAGGCTTTGTTGTTTTGGGTTATAGGTTAGATTTCGGCTGTTAAATATGATCTTTTTAGCTCTTTAGTTTTAGAGTGAAAGGTTTTTGGGTAGAGAAAATTTTGAGAAGGCGTCATTTATTCCGTGTTGCCATTGCCGGTGATATGTACAGCTTATCTGGTCCCCTGATCTATGTCTTATGATCGCAACCTAAATCTGCGAAAGTACTAACTTTCAGCTGACTCACACAACTGCTTATTTAAATACTAGTACGCGAGATAGACTTATATTACTATCTCCTAGTATTTTTTTTCAGAGGATACTACTACTATTGCTGAAATCGTAAATTAGCTAGCTACAATGATATATGGCGTGAAATAAAGATATATACAGTTGTTGTTCATGCGTAAATTAATCACCTTTTAATCAGTACCATGCAGCAGGCAGGCAGTAAACACCAGTAGGAAACTGATTACTTCTGGGCACCTAAAAGAATGCATGTTTTAAGCAGTCCAAACATGACCAAACCATACTACAAATCACACGGAAAACCAACAAAACTTTTCACAATGAACAACCCAATACATGCATGCATGCATGCATGCATGTGGTATCATGCAAGCTAATATTAAGACGGACTGTATATGCACAATAACTAAGGCACTAAGCTTTCCCCTGCGGATGCAACGGGAAGAGCTCCAGGGTCACATCGTCAGTGCAGTTGGCCAACTCCGTAAACGCACCACCGTGGCCATCACCCCACGTCTTGCACCGCCGCTTACAGCTTGTCATATCGCCGCACACTTTCTTCTTCTCTGCTTCATCCTACACATGACAGAGAAAGCAATATATACTATATAGTTTAATAATTGAGCATGTCCCATAATTTTTATTGCAACTGATGATTTGCTTCATAATATCTCATTGACATATGGATCTAGGATCTCATATGTCAATTAAACAAATGGGGGCAAATTATCAATTTCCAAGTTTATGTGTAAGGCAACTATAGTTAGTTTAATAAGATGCATGGTTTCAAGCTTACTTTGGTTTCAGGTAGTGAGGAAGAGTCGAGGGTGCTAAGGGTGAGGAGGGCGGCGCGCTTCAGCTTCTGCCGTTCGCGGGCCTTGTGATTCTGGAACCAGTAGAAGACGTTCTTGCCCTCGATCCGGCTGTACTTGCAGAGCTCCTCCGTGATGCGCTCGATCTGGAGCGCGTTCGGCGTGCGCATCCCGCCGCGGTACAGCATCTCCAGCGCCTTTATCTGCTCCGGCGATGGGTTCCACCTCGTCGTCCCCGCCGTCGGCACTTGCACCTGCATGCACAAAGATCAATGACAGACACACACGTTCACTTTTTAGTTCAAGTGATATTTCACACGATCAGCTACTTAATTAGTTTACTAGAACAAGTGCGTAGGGTTTGGTTTCTAACAGTGCAGTTCAGCAGCTTCGAAGCATTTCTGACGCGGCCAAAGTCAGGCGGCGCGACCATCTTCTTTGGCTCCGGGAATGAGATCTCCGGCGCGAGCGGGCGGAGGCGTTGAAAGGCGAAATGGAAGGTGGAGGAGGGGAAGGAAGGGGAGATGGATGGTGGAGACGAAGAGGAGGCTGCTGCTTTGTCCAGGTAGGCCACATGCAAATGGTGAAGCCTCATGCTTGTTGTTTAATTCAAAGTTTGTATGAGAATGGAAGTTTTGCTTGAGTTAGGGCTACTACTTATATATGGGGAGACCGGAGACGGTAAAGGCGGCGAGGCCGGGTCTGAGTGTTTGTGTGAGTGAGATCGAGGTAACAGTCGAAAGGAGTGCTTTCATGGGGGCGACAGGGAATGTGGAGATTGGTGATGAAAGGCGTCAGCATTCGTAAATCGTAATCATCGGAATCCCGAAAGCAGGCGCTGCTATAAAGGTAAATTCTCGCATGGAGCTCGATCTCTTTTCACCTTTCCTGTAAAGCAAGTTTGAAGCCAGACTACTATACATCTTTATCTGCATTGTAACGTTGGATAGATACGGCTGTCTTAACATAATCTACTTAATTTTCCTCTAAAAATTGGCACTACTTTACTGCTAAACAATATATGGCTACAAGGCTTTATGTAGCAAATCTAGCAAAGCTCACGTACTACCATAAGCATATTGTGTACCAAAGTGTTGATCTTGGGTATAATTTCATTAGCTCCGCATGCACAGTTATGCTTTAGTTGATCTAGAATATTGTTTTCTAGGTCTAAAGTTATATCTATCAATTGAGCTATATTTAGCAGCTTAATTTGTGCTACTGAGTTAATCTTCATCAGACAAATAATCTAGCTTGCTGTCTACTCTATCTGCCTCTATTCCATCTGTATGATTGCACATCATAAACCCAGCTGCAAAGCAGAGCTAAAATAGCAAATTATATTCGTCGCCACAATCTCTAAGACCGTGTTGCTATCTGGCTAGTAGTATTATATAGCTAGCCGCACAGGCCTATTGACAAGACCATAAAAAAACCTCCACATCTGCCATCAATGAAGCGGCAACATGCTACATATGATTGGAAAAGCATGCAAACGAAAAGCAAGAACCAGAATGATGGAAAACAGGTGTACGGGGATCGAGGGCCTCACCTTGAGGCCTCCCGTCAACCGTTGGTTCGCCTTGATCGACGGCTGATGAGAAGGGTCTTCTCCAGTAAAATCCCTTCCAATGATGGATGAAGAGGTTGACCTCGGAGTTAGCGCCTCCATCTATCGTTGAACTCGGAACGGGATACTGCACATGAACAGCCCCACAGCAAGCACAGCTCCACTGAAAATTATTCCTAGCTCCTCACTGCATTGCAGTACTGCTAAAAGAGGCCCCGGCCACGGCCAGCAAAAGCAACTGTACATGCAGGCAAGTAAAGCCCATTCCTAGCTAACGATACAGAGTTACACACAGACAGACGCACGCATGATTCTTGTGCAAAAGTTGCTGGGTACAGTCAGGAAAACGAGGTGCATGCTTCCCTTGTAAATAACATATTTTACGAGCTAGTCAGAACCGATCCATGGATGGATGGACCGATCTTATACTACCATGGAGGACTGGTCCTGTCCTGATCAGTCGGGCTTAGCTTTGTAGTCTCGATCACTCGGATAGCCATGTCTGCGGCGAGTGTCGCGCACGACGCATTGACACAGCGTGCAATGTCGGGAGCGTCAAATCGGTCGGTCTTTTACTCCTCAGTAATGATACAGCGAGAGCAAGCGAAGGAGAGGCCCCATCTTCCCCTGACTTTTCGGTGGAATTAGGCCAGGGACTCGAGCGACCCAGACGTGGGGATTAATGCATATATGCAAGGTGGGACTGGTAAAAAAATATTTTGCCAATCCCGATAAAAGCGGTGAAAGGCCAAAAGCCCCGGAAAAGAGAAAAGGCTATCCGCTCAGCTCTCGCCGGGCGCGCGAGCGAGACTGCATGCGCCGCGTGAAGCGAGGGAACGCCGTAGTGGTGGTGGCGGCGGCGGTGGCGGTGGGGAAGACGCAACACGCAAGCGGTAGGCGAAAAGATGCATGGCAAACAGAGGCTGCGGTGCCGCGCGCTTGACGAGTCGGGGGCCAGTGCTCTGCCGATTCTGCAGGCTCATGCTGCCACTCGCCAGCCGTGGTGGCCCGTGCAGAGTGCATACGCTATGCACGGCACGGCTTAAGTCACGGCAGTTGGATCGAGTTGGGGTTGCACCGGCCGGTCCAATCATGGTGTGATACAGCGGCGTCGGGGATTGCTTTTGGGCGTTTGAGTATATTACGACACGCGGTTGTCGGGGCGATTTACGACTTAGCATGCATGTATGTTTCCTCGCGGTAATCATCACCGTGCCCCTGTCGCCTCAGGCAGTAGTTAATTCACGTATTACAAGAACTTTTTAATTTGTTCCAACGGTTAGCTTTGCTAGATCTTACTGGATCGGCAAGTTGGAGGTGTTTGATAAAGTAACACTTGCTAGTATGTATGACTTGTTCGTCAGATCCATTCGGCCCCCCCCCTCCCCCCATGTCTCCACTCTTTGACCGTGACTTTGGAATTAAGTAGTAGCAGTTAGTTAGAGGTGTAAATCGAGCGGATAATTTTTATCTGATCAATCGATCAATGTTCGTAGAGCGAATATGAAAGGGGTAAGTAGGTATCCGGTACTATCTGTATTTGACTCTAACTTTGAGGAAAAAAATATAGAATAAAATACGGGACAAATGATATCCGTCCATATATATTCGTATGTCAAGTGATATAAGAAAGTCTGTTATGATTTCACTTAGGAACAAGATAATATATGTGTGGATCGTCACATCTAAATGGACAGGGAATACTGAGTGCTCTTCCTTTGATATCTCGATGATTAGTCTCTCAGTGTTTGCTCTGATTGTATTATACTGTCTAATATCTGTGTAAGGAAGCGAATGATTTTCGTTCGATCGACCGTCCGAAGACTTATGGAACGAATACGGAATGGAGATATGTATATCCGGTATCTATTTGTATCCGACTCTGATTCTAAAAAAAATACAGAATAAGATACGGAGACGGACCATACTTAACTGGAATGATCTATAGCTAAGAGAAGTGTGAAAGACAGCAACAAAGTACCCTTGGCACCGGTTTAGTTTAGTTTTACACTTCTACGTTGTGCGGCGCCGGCAGGCACGCGGGCATGCAGCCTATAGGCGTGGTTCGGTGCGGCCGGCACCGGCATGGAGGCGAGCGTCTGCCGCGGGGTGCAAGTGCGCCACGGCAGTCGGCAGGTGGGCGGAGACGTCAGTAGTGGAGGGCCGCTTCGATGGCAGACCTAGACGCCGGCACACAGGTGCTAGGCTGTGGTTGGACTTCTTCCCGGCCCTGATTTAGATTTTGCGTTGAAAGGGCAGGTTCCTTGGATGGACGTGGGTTGGGCTTCATTTAAAAAGTTTAATAGGCCATCCATCTACCCAAGCCCATGAATTGAGGTAGCAGGACTCATAGCTGCCTGGATTTCCTTGGGCGGCGCTAGGCTACCCTACATACAGCGTGATGTGTTCTCTGTTTTTTTTTTACCTGAAATCACTTATTTTTTTATCTGTAGTTTTAGATTGTTAGAGTTCAACTCGGAACGTAGTCAAATCTTGGTTCCACCACTGCTTGTCAGCGAGGGTAGGGAGGATCGAGTTGGGGAGGAAGATGCCGAGGGAAACGGGGCGGACGCTTCGGCGCCGGTGTGGCCACATCTCTGGCCAGGAGGAGGCAATGGGAGAGGAGGATCGTGTGGGGAAGCACTAGAGCGTGAGGATTTGGATCCTCTGGCTTCAGGAGCAAAGTCACCGGATTCACAATGCTGTAACTTTGGGCGATCCAAAGCAATGGTCCAGATCCCTCACTGTGCTTTTTCCACCTCAGTGTGCGTCACTGTTGTCCTCTGACGCCGTGGATCCGGGACGTGCACGGTTGATTGGGGGGACGAAAGGAAACGAAGGGGGAAGACTTGGTATGCTGCAGATACGGACGAAGCGGGCTGTCCCCCAAGCCCGCGTGGCCCACAAATGCAACCGATAGTGGGCTACCGGCTGAACCGCATACTCAAGTTGAAGAGATACAACAGCAACACAGCATTTCATTGCCAAGATGAATGGATATCGGAAGAGCAGATAGAAATGGTTTCCAAAAAAAGAGAAATGATTTCCATCTATAATGAACATAGTGCATGGACCAAGTACCTTGTGCATGGTTTTAAATACGAAGCTTACGTATCCTACCTATCTTAAAGCGATATAAAATTGTACACGTATAAGAACCATCCACGTACGACGCAGAGTACTTTAAGATGTATAACCTCAAATAACACAGTGTTAATTACACACTGATGTTAAGGACAATGCTGCTCCATAATGCTGGACTCCATGATACTATGGGCATGTTCTTTTCCTCCGAAGCCAACGGCTTTTGGCTTTTGCTACAGTACCTAACTTTCAAATAGAGTATTTTCTCAAGACAGGATCTACAGGTTAAACGATCTACACGTTAAAAGCCCAATATCTGTACCTACCAAAATCGTAAGTGAGTATCTGTCTCTTCGTAATCTGTACCGTAAACAGTCAAAATTCAAAAATTTCAGTCAAAAGCCATAAGCCGCAGCCGAAAAGAGCAGGCCCCATGCTTGTTGAACAATGGGTAAATAATTATGTAGCGACAGTGCAGTTTTGGACTCCGCTAGGTCTTCACTTATGAGTTTACGACGGTATGGCGTATCGATCTGTCTGTCCATGGTGTGTTATGTTTCTGTTCTAAGATGTGGAAACACATGGACGTACTGCGTCTGCATATATATATACTTCCCGAGCCGAGCAGCAGAGGTTTCTACACCGAGCGAGGTGATTACTCTTGGGCCATTTTGCCTTGTCCGGCCCCGTGTAGCCTACTGGGCCAGCCTGGCCGGACCAAAGAATGAAAAGAAGCAACCAGCCTGTACTACCACCTTCCTCCTCGAAACAGCATCACTTTGTGCTGACGGCAGTAATTTTAGGTTAGTAAGACCAGGCTTCTTTGCTAGTAAATTTTTGGTTGGCGAAGATTAAAATTTCGCATAGCTGCGAAGCTATAGCAATTGTGACAGCAGCTGGCCTAGTGTCAACCCCACCCCCTTCCAACTACTCACAATAACGCAAGAGAAACGACACGTCAAATGTAGGGGTGGATACGGAGCCCAGTACCGTTTTATCGGATCATTTTTAAAACTGATATAATTTGATTTAATATTATTTTATATATAATTTAAAAGTATTTTTATAAATGAGCTAACCAACCGAGCTATAACAAAATTCAAATTCATTTAACATAAACTTATTTCAATATTTAACCAGTTAACGAGTATAATTGAAACAATTTTAAACCGAATCATGAGTCCCGCTAACGAGTTTTTTTGCCACCCCTAATCCAACCCACTATCATTCACAGCACAAAATTCCCACTATGGAGATGAGATTCCTGACGAGATTCACTTGTATTTACAAATGACAGTTACAACCAACGCCCACACCTCGCAACGCTCGCGAAGCACCCAAAGCAGAGCAAGGAACAAACAGAAACCATCCTAACTACATCAATGGAAGCATCACGCCGGCGGCCGGACCACGCGCGCGGTCGCGATCTCACTTGCACGCTTGCGATTCAGTTCAGGTCAGGTCAGGTCAGTTCAGTAGGAGATGTTGAGCAGCGCCTGGCGGAGGAGGAGCTCGTCGGCGCCTCCGCTCCCGCCCGCGCCCCCGCCCCCGCGGCGGCTGCGGCTCCAAACGTTGCCACCGCGCGCGTAGGCGCGGCGCAGCCAGGCTACGTGGGAGGTGAGCGCACCGTAGAAGACGGCGCAGGCCTCGGGCAGGTGGCGCGCGAGCGGCAGCCAGAGGTTGAGCGGCCACAGCAGCGGCGCCGAGAGGTGGAACACCTGCACGAACCCCCTCGCCGCCGCGATCGCCACCAGGTGGAACCCCATTCGCGCGGCAACTCAACTCCGCGGCGCACACGCTTCCTTGCTCACAGCAGCAGCACGCTATGATATCCCCCGCCTGGGCATCTCATCTCCATCCATAAATATGCTGCGTGCGTCCTTGTACGGCTAACTGGACGGTGATGGCTCTGCCTCGCTGATGTGATCTTTGCCGGTGGCGGAGGGAGGCTGCGGCCTTCCCCGGTTGCGGGGTAATACGATGAGGAGCAAGGCTCGACATGTCATTAGCCAAAGGGCTAAAAAGGACGTGGGGAAAGATGTGGGAGTAAAGATGAGACGGCACATTTCTCCCGCCACAGTACTACCGCTACTTGATTAGTGAAAGTGGCGCGCATCCAAATCAACCTGGCTTTCACGGCAGGAACGCTCCAAGTGGGGATTTCACAGCGAAGTGAACCATGCGCCCACCAAGCTATTCGAGTTGTGTAAGGAACACACTCCTAGAAGCTGGACTGCCTGAGATGACATCACGGGAGCATCTAGCATTCTGGATTCTAGCACCGCAGCACAACAGCAGAGGGCAGCGCGCCGGCTTTAGCCGCGTGTTTCAAATAGCGTTTGACTGTTTTGGATGTGTAGTTTTTAACGTGTTTTTTTCTTTTTCTTTTACATTATCTGTAAAGATATAATATTTTTTATTTATTTTCTTATTTTCAATTAAATATGTTAATAAAAAATTAATAACTGCTACGTTACTATTTCAATAGAAAACCAAAAACCAAGAGCTCCAGCATCCCTACGTGAGTAGGACTGGAAAGCGTTTGGAGAAGTCCATGGGCGTGTATGGGCGCCGTTGTTTGGGCTGGCCGACACCGAGACTTCGCAAACACACCATGCTCCATGGGCTTCAGTTAGGCTACGGCCTAAGCGGCTAAGATAGATTCAGTTTCATAGGTCTTGACCACTGATTAGCCTAGGCTCGATAAATCGGAAAGGTACAGCCCAACGTACCTGTGTCCGCACCATTATTGCTGCAAACAGTTGTCATGTAACCATGTGCAATGAACAACAGTCAACGCTAGATGGTGCAACAGAACTCTGCAGCTCAGATGAGCAATCACATGGTGCCTAGAATTAGGGTTGGAAGTTGGTCGTGTGCCGACACGGTATAGATTTATCGTGCTTCGTATCGCTTCGTGTTGTACTTGTTCGGTTCAATTATCTCATCGTGCTATGCCGTGCCAGCCCGCCTCGCCCTATCTCTGCTCGTGGACCCCGCGCTCCCACGATGGCCACCGAGCTTAGGGGTCGAGGTACACTCCTTTCCTTCTACTCACTCCCTATCTCTGCTCTGTGCTTTGTGTTGTGGGATGACCGAGAGATCTGTACTTGTGTTGTGGGATGACCGTGGGACGGTGGGAGGGCGACGGGAGGCCAAAGGCCGTTCGACCGACCAAATCAGCTGTCGGTTGTTCATGGCCGGCGACCAAGGCAATGCGGGTGGCACACCACGCTGCCATGAGAGATGATCAAGGCGACCAAAAGAGGGCCGGTTGCATGAGCCCCCACCAAAAGCCACCACGATTTGTGTCTGTGCCAAGCCTGACCAAGGTAAGTTCGGTCCCTTGGCTTCCCCTCTTGGTTTCTTCTTCATTTCTTAGTTTGCACGGCGCGACTGCCGAGGCTTAGTACGCAGGGCGCACGCCCGACGGGAGGCCGAAGGTGAGACCGCCACCGACGCTGGCGCGCCAGCCGTGCCCCCCGTGCTCACTGGGCTGGGCTAGCCCGAACACGGCACGCAACGTCGGGCCGTGCTAGCTATCCACGCCCAGCCTGGCCCACCATTTGTGCTGAGCCAGCACGGGACGCCACATATCAGGTCGGACCGTGCTTGAGCCGTGCCGGACCGACCGTGCTTCGGGCTGACCCGAAAAAGCACGGCCCATCTCCCACCTCTACCCAGAATACACTTTCCCAAGAACTTTGCAACTAAAATATCTGAGCCTTCAGAATGAACTAGAAGGCCATATCATGACAAGTTTGGTAAACAAAAGAACAAAGATTAAAGTTCATTGTACTGGGTACTAATTTCGAATCAGATTTATTCTTAACACACTACAACACTTTGGTCTTTCACTTTACTAGTATAAAGACTAATGAATCTCCACATAACAGATTGATGCTGAGAATGGTAGCTTTAGCAACAGGCCTTAACATGCTGACACTACAAACAAAAATCCTAAAATATATTACAGCCTTCGTAGCTCGGAGCAATACCAGTCAGAGATCATGACCCCGCAGCCATTCTCCTACACCAGACACTCAGTGGGCATGAATCCATCCATAACATGACTAGGAGTTGCCAGTAAGATCACTGTCATTGTCACCAGTTGTATCTGCTTCCTTCACTTCCTGAATCATCTTGAGGACTTGCCAGGCAGTTGGCCGACTCTCTGGTGAGGACCGAACGCAAGCAGATGCTATCTCAACAATCATCGAAAGGCGCTCGCTGTCCACACCTTCATCTTCCCTGGCCGACTGGACATAGGTCTGAAGATTACTTGCGACCAAGACCGAGTGCTGAAGCGGTGGCTTCCCACTAAGGAGCTCAAGGAGGAGGACACCAAAAGCATAGATGTCTGATTTTGGAGTTAGCCTTCTATTGGACTTCATATTTTCTGGTGCTCTATAAGCAGTGTCGTCTTTGACTTCTGATGATTCCAAAAGGAATGACAAGCAATAGTCAGTAAGGCACGCCTCAAAGTCTGAACCAAGCAGGACATTGGACGACTTGATGTTTCCATGAACAAGTCGAGATGCTTGATGAATGTAAGCAAGTCCCTGTGCAACATCTTCAGCTATCTTCAGGCATGACGTCCAGTGGAGTGGTTTTGCCCGAGATGACCTTGAACCTGCCATTGATATGAGTTGTGGAGCTAGTAAGCACAATAGTGAAAACATCCACTTCTACTAATTATGATCTTGCTATCCTACAAATATATAAAAACAAATGTTGATATCTTGATATGTACTCACTTGTGAAGACTTTTGTTTAACTTGCTTAAAAAAATGTTTTAACAAGAAGCTACAAGATAAACTTGCTAAATGCAGATGCAATATTTTGGGAGCTAATCACAATTTCTAGTGCTATAAAAAGGGGGTAAAATGAAAACAGAAGACACGAAGTATGAACTATGTTGTTCCCAGCAACCAGCCCACTGTCGAGGACCAACTAAAGTGCACACCAAATTCAATTACATTTCTGCAATTTCAAAATTCTTTGCATAGTTTATCATCCCAAAACCCAGTTAACAAACAATTGTAACCATTATGCTCCTGATGGTGATTACATGTTCAAAAACCAAACCAGTGAAACATCACATAAGTGTTAGAATGATCTCTCCCCGATTAGCCCAACGGCTAATCGGACCCTTGACCCAGCATACGATCGGGGCGCCACCCACTTTGGTGATGGGCCCCGTCACACGCGCTATAAATAGAGGGTGGGGGCCGGCGGCTCGACTCACGAGATTGATCGGAGCCGCAAACCCCACCGACATTCCCAGACCGATCTAGGGAGGCGCAGTCCGCGACGGGAAGCTCCGTCGCCCGTCGCCGTCGACCTCGCCGGAGCATCGCCGTCGACGGCCGTCATCCTTCTTCCCCGACCGTCGCTGCCCGTGCGCAGACCTCACCAACGAACCTGCGATGGCTAACTCCTCCACGCAATCTGATGGTAACACCTCTCCCTCTCCTCTCCCCTCTCAGATCTGTGCAAACCCAGAAGAACAGGGAACGCTACATTGGTATCAGAGCTCAAACCAATGGATTTGGCTCTCAAGGATGAGTTCCTTATTCATTTGATTTTTGCTTCTTTGCCGAAAGAGTATAACACCTTTGTTGTCAACTACAATATGCGGCAGAAATGGGACTTAGAAAAGTGCATAGCTATGTGTGTGCAAGAGGAGGAAAGATTTAAATCCTCACATGGTGGTTCATCAACTATGTGAAGGACAACAAGAAAAAGATTTTCAACGATAATTTCTCCTCAAAGAACAAGGAAAAGCCTGCTTTTTCGGTCTCAATGAATAATTTCACGGTGGAGAAAGATCGGTGTCTTCATTGCAAGAAAAGAGACATTACAAGAAAGATTGTCCCGATTTCTTGAAAATGATTATGTCAAAGAAAGGTGAGAACATTATTACGTTCATAAATGAATCGTATGTACAATATTCAAAATCTACTTGGTGGATTGATTCGGTGCAACTGTTCATGTTGCTAATAATTTGCGGTGGATTCCGTTCGACGAGGAATACGCAAAGAAAAGAAAGATGTGTTAAAGTCGCAAATGGAGTCCAAGTCGAAGTTGAAGCCGTTGGCGATCTTTCATTAGAACTAGCTGATGGCTTCACTCTTTTACTTAGAGATATTCTTTATGTTCCCTCATTACAGAGGAATTTGATTAGTGTTTCATGTTTGGACAATGATGGTTATGATTGTTATTTTGGAAATGGCAAGTGTGAAATAATGTTTAATAAAGCATGTGTTGGTCTTGCCATTAAACAAGATGAGCTTTATTTATTGTCACTTCGTGAAAGTGTGAATTCGTATGTGATGTGAATGAGCGATATCCTCGCTCGAGAATACGAACGAAAACGAAAGAGAACTCATAATGAATCGTCGAAATTATGGCACCGTCGTTTAGGCCATATTTCGAGGGGAGAATAGAAAGACTAGTTAAGAATGATATTCTTCCTCTATTAGAGTTCTCAGACTTAGAACAATGCAGAAAATGCATTAAAGGAAAATATGTAAAGAAAATTAAGAAAGACGCCAAAAGAAGCACAGGAGTTTTACAAATTGTTCACACAGACATTTGTGGACCTTTTCCTGTGAAAAGTGTGGATGGATATGACTCGTTCATAACATTCACGGATGATTACTCCCGTTATGGATATATTTATCCAATCAAAGAAAGAAATGAAGCCTTGGATAAATTCAAGATATTTAAGGTGAAGTTGAAAACCAACACGATTTAAAGATTAAGATAGTCCGATCGATCGTGGTGGGAGTACTACTATCGACATACTCCATATGGACAAGTTCTGGACCTTTGCAAGGTTTTACAGAAAATGGCATAGTAGCCCAAGATTCTACACCGGACGAACCTCGGCAAAATGGAGTAGTGAAAGACGCAACCGCACTCGATGGATATGGTGCGAAGCATGATGAGCTACTCCACACCGCCGTTGAGTTTATGGATGGGCGTTGAAAACCGTCATTCATATTCTTAACAGAGTGCCTAGTAAGTCGGTGCCCAAAACACCGTACGAGATGTGGACAGGAAGAGTTCCCTCACTAAACCACTTACGAGTGTGGGGAGTCTGCGAGGCTAAAGTATTTAACCCAAACCTTGGGAAACTTGATCCCAAAGCGATGAAGTTGCCATTTCATTGGCTACCCCGAAAGTCAAAAGGTTTTCGTTTCTCTGTCCGACGGATATACAAAGTTTGTAGAAACGAGACACTGCCTTCTTAGAGGATGAAATGATGAGGGAGCATGGTAGCTCGAAGATTGACCTTGAAGAGCGGGCGTGTCGCCCACCCGATGATTTAAGAGCCATTCTTCGCACTACCTGCTGTCGCTACACCGACGGTACAAGACACTATGGTGCCAGCACCTGTTATTGTTCCTCCTATGGCAACAATGAATGAGAATGAAGAACCTGTTCTTCAGGATCATATAGAACCAATTGCCACAGATGAGGGGAGCAACAGCAGCCTCAAACAGAAGATGTACCAAATGTGGAGGCCCCGAGGAGGTCTCAAAGAGTAAGAAGATCAGCTATTTCTGATGATTATCAGATTTATCATACAGAGGAATTTCAAATGGAGGATGATCCCACCTCATTTGAAGAAGCCATGAGAAGCGAAAATTCTTCAAAATGGCTTGAGGCCATGGAAGAGGAAATGAGGTCCATGAAGGCTAATAAAGTCTGGGACTTGGAAATTATTTCTAAAGGAGCCAAAACAGTAGGCTGTAAATGGGTCTACAAGACAAAACTTGACTCCCAAGGGAATGTAGAAAGATACAAAGCGCGACTTGTGGCAAAAGGCTTTACGCAAAGAGTAGGGATTGATTACAATGAGACTTTTTCTCCAGTCTCATGTAAAGATTCCTTCAGAATCATAATGGCATTAGTTGCACATTATGATTTAGAGTTACATCAAATGGATGTAAAGACGGCATTTCTTAATGGGGATTTGGAGGAAAATATTTACATGGCACAAACGAAAGGTTTTGTTGTGGAAGGAAATGAAAGAATGGGATGCCGCCTAAAGAAATCGATTTATGGGTTAAAGCAAGCTTCAAGACAAGGGTACTTGAAGTTTGACAAGACAATAAGAAAATTTGGGTTTAAAGAGAATGTAGAGGACAAGCGTGTTTATGCAAAGTTTAAAGATGGGAAGTTTATCTTCCTAATCACAGATGTGGATGACATCCCATCGGCTAGTAGTGATGTCGATCACTCTTGGAGACAAAGAAGTTTTTGTCCTCAAACTTTGATATGAAAGATCTTGGTGAAGCTTCGTTCGTTCTAGGGATCGAAATTCACCGGATAGAAACAAGGGACATTGGGATGTCACAAAAGGCATACATAGAGAAAGTCTTAAAGAAATTTGGTATGCGTAAATGTAGTCCTTCACCTGCACCTATAGTCAAGGGCGACAGATATGGAGATTTTCAATGCCCCAGGAACCAGTATGAGATCGATCAAATGAAAGCGGTTCCATATGCTTCACCGTCGGAAGCTTACAAGATGCTCAAGTATGCACACGCCCGACTTATCATTTGTTACTGGGTTACTTGGCGATTCGAGCAATCTCGAATAGAACATTGAAATTGATAAAGAAAGTCTTGCGTTATTTGCAAGGAACAAAGAGCCTCATGATGACATACAGAAGATCAGATTCACTCCATATAGTGGGTATACTGATTCGATTTTGCGGAGATGATAGAAAGTCTACATCCTGGATATGTATTCACTCGCAGAGCTATATCATGGAAAAGCTCAAAGCAAACCGTCACTACATCGTCCACAATGTATGCCGAGTTTGTAGCATGTTATGAGGCTACAGGCGGTGAACTGCTAAAGAAGTTCATACCCGGTTTAAAAGTGGTTGACGACATCGAGAGACCACTTAAGTTGTCTCGCGATAATGAACCCAGATAATGTATGCCCACAACAATAAGTCAAGTGGTGCTTTGCCAAACACATTGACATAAAGTATTATGTTGTGAAAGATAAAGTTCGGGATCAAATTATAAGTCTTGAGCATATAAGTACCGCAAAGATGTTAGCGGATCCGCTTACTAAAGGCTTACCACCCAATGTGTTCGAGAGAACATATAGCCAGGCATGGGTTTAAGGGAAAGCCTATGATTCTGGACTAAAAGAAGGCCCAAAAGATTAAAGTAACTATTTCGAGCAGAGGTGTATTGTAGTCATGAATCTATCGGCGATTGACCGTGACGATGAGACATGTTCTATGCACTAACTGTGATGGAATGTGTAAAGGTAAAAGTAATTAAAGATAAAGTATGAGAGGAGATCAAGGGAGAATGTTAGAATGATCTCTCCCGATTAATACGGCTAATCGGGCCCTTGACCCGCATACGATCGGGCGCCACCCACTTTGGTGATGGGCCCGTCACACAAGGCTATAAATAGAGGGGGGGCATGGCTCGACTCACGAGATTGATCGAGCCGCAAACCCCACCGACATTCCTGCATCGATCTAGGGAGGCGCAGATCATGACGGAAGCTCCGTCGCCGTCGCCGCCGACCTCGCCGAGCATCGCCAAACACCGTCATCCTTCTTCCCCGACCGTCGCCGCCGCGCGACCTCACCAACGAACTGCGATGGCTAACTCCTCCACGCAATCTGATGGTAACACCTCTCCCTCTCCTCTCCCCTCTCAGATCTGTGCAAACCCAGAAGAACAGAGAACGCTACAATAAGCAGCTGCCAATTGCTATTTGTGTTGGGTTGATCTCGAGCTAATCGCTCGAGATATTTCGAGGACTTAGTCCACCCACGCGCTTGATCGGAGGCGGTTTTCTAACCAACTTGGTCACGGTCCGGCCACCGCCGCTATAATAAAAGCTACGGTTTTCGGAGGCGCTTACATCGTCGCTTGTTCAAGCCCATACCGACCCGCACAGATCCGATCTAACGTCTAGCGCCCAGGTGAACGAAGACCGGCCATCGTCGTCCCCGTCAGCCACCTCAGCGCCGACCGCACCTCCGACCATCTCACCCTCATGGCTAACTTCGGTTTCGGGTATGTATATTCACGCTTTCGCATATTGCTTAATAGGTGTTCATGGTTTGATCTAGGGATTAAGGCTTAGGCTCATAATTAGACTTAGCTTAATATTGTTTACAATTTGGTCATGTCAAGTTTTCCCGATTTCCCTTTCTACTTTTCTAGAATTAAGGTCAGTGTGAAAATTACAAATATTTCTTTTCGTTAACTGCATTTGACCTCCACAAAGTTCCTAACTTTCATCCTTGTTTCATTTTCATGAATTTAAATCGATGTTTGCGTTTGGTGAAACACAGTGATCACATATACTATGAGGGGTCCGCTCCAGACACATGATGAGGCTCCATTGATGTTCAACACCACACAACCTGGTAGCGTGTTAGATCGGTGATCACTTATGTGTGGCTGTTTGCGTTGTTTAATGGGTTCATAAAGAAAAGAGTCCAAGGAATCAACCCAGTAAAGCACAAAGCAACGAATACATAGGCCCACCGGAGGCACCCTTATTTTGCTGCCAGATTTTCACATGGCCAAGTCTTCTGAATTTTAGTTCGTCCTCATGTTAGGATGAAGAATGTCTAGTTTGAAAAGTTAATGTTAGCCTAACCTCAACTCATAATCTAGTGTAAGTATTTGATATAACGGCAATAACAAGAACTGTTCGTAGCACTAAGTAGCCCAATCCAATACAAAGATACTAAGAAGTTAACCATGAGATCCTAAGGGAACAAGAAGGCAAGCACACGCGCGTACCGTGGGCGAGAGAGTTGAGGTTGCCATTGGGCTGGTAGTCATACACCAGCAGCCGCTCCTCCTTAGCCTGGAAGAATGCCCGCAGCGGCACGAGGTTCGGATGCCGCAGCCGCCCAACCACATCCATGTTCTGCTCGAACGTCTCTGCCTCCAGCGCCGCCGGGCCAATCTTGGCCGCGTCCAGCCTCTTCACAATGACCACGAGGCGGCCGTCCAGCACCGCCTTATACGTCGTACCCAGGCTCCCGCGGCCGAGCACCTCAGCCGACGCTCGCATCAACTGCTCAAGGCTGTAACTCGAGGCCTCACCCGCGCAGAACGTTAGGCAGCCGCTCCGTTCCAGCCGGCGCGCCTTCTCCTCCGGCATCATCATCGCCACAGTCTCCTCATCCGGCACGCACTCCACATAGCCCATGTCAGTGTTATCCCTGCTCACTTCCGACGCGGCTACGCTCTTCTTGGGACTTGGGTACGCCGCCGAGCTCGGACGCCTCCGCTTTTTGCTCCTCTTCATTGCAATCATGGCGCAAACAAGAAGCACGGCGAGGAACGCTCCGGCGGCAACCGCGATGGCCGTTGTGGTCCTCCTCCTCGCTTTCTTCGCGAGCGGCGCGGATGAATCCGGCAGTCTGAAGCTCTCGCGTTGCGAGCCGTCGCCAGTCGCTGCGGCGCTCTGTACCGGGGGAGCGGCGGAGCCGTTGTTGCCAGCGCCGTGGAAGAAGAGGAGGTGGGACCCGTTGCACTCTCGGCGGACGACCTCGCCGCAGAGCCCTGGATTTCCGGCGAACGCGGCGGCGCCCATCTGCGCCATGGGGGCGGTGACCGGCACGGGCCCGGAGAAGTTGTTATACGACACGTTCAACAGCTTGAGCGACGACTGATTCCACGCCGGGACGGAGCCATTGAAGTGGTTGAGGTCGAGCCGTAGGAACGTGAGGTTGGGGAACGCGGCCTCAATGCCGGGCGGGAGCGCGCCGGAGAGCCTGTTCCCGGATAGGTCGATGGAGCGCAGCCGGCGGAGCGACGCGAGCGACACGGGGAAAGGCCCGGCGAAGCGGTTCCCGGCGAGGAAGAGCGCCTTGAGGTTGGCGAGCGGGGAGAGGTCGGGGATGGGGCCGTGGAGCGCGTTGGACTTGAGGCTGAGCACGCGGAGCTCGGCGAGGCGGGAGAGCGTGGCGGGCGGGAACGTCCCGTTGAGTCCGGCCCACTCGAGGACGAGGCGGGTGATCTGGCCGGCCGCGCTGCAGGAGACGGACGGGTGGGAGCAGGGCGAGGCGGCCAGGGGGAAGCCCATGTGGGAGGACGGGTCGGCCTTGGCGAGGAAGGCGGCGAGGATCGCCGCTGGGGTCTGCGGCCCCGAGGGTAGCGCGGCGGGCGGAGGCACGGCTCGGGCCGGCGCGGGCAGAGTGGGCTGAGAGTGCGATGCGCCCGCACCTCCTAGAGTGGCGGACGGGGGCACCGGCGTAGGTAGCGTAGGCTGAGAGTGCGAGGCGGCGCCGGAGCCGGAGGCGGTGGTGATGGTGCCGAGCAGCAGCAGCAGTAGGAGGCGGTGGAGCGGCATTTTGGGCTGGTCGTTGGGGGTTTCCGGGGGTTGGGAAGGGAAGTGGGGGATTTCAGTGGAGTGGAGCGCGGCTGCGCGGTGGAGTGCCGAGTTGCGGCCGGGTTGGTGTGACTCGGGAAGGGAGAGGGGTCAGACTAGAGTGGACGCCCCGGCACGTGGGGTGGTAAGTGGAGACGAGCGGAGCCTAGCCGAGACAGCAAAGCACTCGCTTTCGAGTTTAAACGCCGATCACGGGAAAGGAGGAGGAGTAGTACATGTTCAGATCCGAGCATGGCAAAACGGACATCCAAGTTCGCTACCAAAAAAAAAAAAAAATCAAATTTCTCGTAATATACAGTTCAAGGCCAAAACATGCCTTCGATTTGAACACCTCGTCAGACAAACATGCTAGCAAGGAGTAACTCGACAATGCACTGGCGACGTATGCACAGTAACGCTCTTCAATTTTACCGTCCTGGCTGTGGGTGGGCCCCGTGCGCAGTTGTCAGCGGGGGCCTCGAAATTCAATCAGGCTGCGGGGCCCGCGTGTCTACCTCCCTCGGTGGTGATTGTTGAAAGTGAAACACCATCTGTTTACTTTCGTCGGCGATGGCAAGTGTTCCGTTTCTCCTGTTTTTGAAATGAAAAGTCAGGAGAGCTGCTCTTCATACCGATAAAGCAGAGTAAAAAGAAAATACAGAATACCGTGTAGTTATCAAACACAGTGTAGAGAATCAACGTTGTACAAAGCTTAAGACATCTAATATGACTAGTTTTGAGCTGTCAGTATATGGTCGAGAGACATGTCTGATTAATCGGTATATGATGCTGTTTAGTCCGTATATGTTCCTTCAAATGTTGTAAACGCGACATAGTGAATGATTTTTCTTTACAATATTGGCCCAAACCACATATAGTTAATGAATAAAAATGTCCATCGAAACAGGCGGGTTTTTTTTTTTTTGTTACAGCATTGGGCCAAACCAAATCATGTGCAGCAAACACTGTACCGGGTGTTTTTAGAAAAGGTTTGTGGCCGCTTACTGTAGCTTCGAAGTTTGCGCTCTTTGCCGTGGTAAGCTAGTCTCTCCGTTCCAAAATACTTTGTAGTTTTGTCTTTCATCGGCCAATCTTGGTAATTTTTAACTAATAATATTTTCTAAATATTTGCGTTAGTCCTATTAAAATAGTATCGCTAGACTTATCGTAACAAATACTTTTATAGTATTGCGATTCCACAACATTTTATAAATACATTCTTGTAAAATTAAGAGTTAAAGTGTAACTGCGCAGACCTAAAAATCAAGAGTGCATATTTTAAAACGGGGGAGTAGCAGCACAATGCCACAGGTCCGGATTAGCGGTATAACCAAACACATGACAGATTAGCGTAGAACCAAATGCATGACTACTTAAGAAGTACGGGCATATTCTTTGCATCTTCTAAAAGTGATTTTTAATTTTTGTAACTTTAAACGGAGTATTTTTTAAGACAGTATCTATAAATTAATTATAGTAAATATTAAAAATCTAATATTTATACTAATTAAAATCATATATGAGTATCTCTTCATAATCTCTATAGTAAATAGCTTAAAATTTATAAATTTCAACTAAATATCATGATCTACGGTTATATATATATATATATATATATATATATATATATATATATATATAAAAACAGGCTCGTAGACTGAGGGCATCGTTTGACCGTAGTGGCGTCCCGCGTCCCGTTCTTACCAGCAGCTCCTACTATGAGTAGATTTCATTCTTCCCATCTGAATTCAGGGAACAATACCGATCCACATCGCATCGACGCGACGGCTAGTTTCATTTCGGTTCGAGCTTATGTCTTTTGATTTACTTTTTACTATTTTTAAAATTATTTTTCTGATTTTTTTTAACTTTTTTGAGTTTTTTTGCTAGATTTGTTTTCCATATTAGTTTACGTTATCTGTGATGGCTAACCTGTTTTTTCTATTATTATTATTATTATTATTGATTTAATTACATTAAATAAGCTATCATCAATTTATACTGTAATTTTAGCTAATTATAATATATTTTTAATTATAAATTAGTTTATTTTAACGCACCGTAACAGGGGAGCCCAATTAACAGCAGGATTGGAGAATAATTTCGTAGGCTGCAGGAACCGAGAGCTACCAATGTACGGCCGTGAACTGTAAAGTGTGCAAAGGTGGGCCCCCATCGAAAGAAGCGACGCATCACGTGCGCGTTCAGATTTTGATAATGAGAGCAGCTCCGCTATAAGTACGAGTGCTAATGGACTTGGACAGATCTAGACTTTTGAATTGGGTCGATCAAAACTCTATATAGGCCAGACGGCCCAGACCTTTACGTTCTACCTTTGTACAAAATATGCTAAGTTAACTCACGGTCATTTCATCACCCTTATGTTAAGCAAAACATACGGTCCAGCACCTAGGTGGCCACCAAAAGGCAATCACAAACCCTCGCCGGAGAGGTTGGGTGGTGCTGCACACCGGCAAGGACGACAACGAGAGTTGCTCGTGACAGTAGACGACGACTACGGTGGCGCTACGGGAGGAGAAAGCTGAGCCTCGTCGGAGGCGCAAGGTGAGGCTTCACTTCGGGATCATCGACGACCACAGACAGGCTTCGGCTTACTCGCGTAGGACCTGGTTCTCGTCACGGCACCTCCTCGCGAAGCGGTCCTACCGCATCAGTGGCGCCAGTGACAAGATCGGGGAAGACGAATCTGGTGGCGGCAGAGTCGGGGAAGCCGGATCCGACGTTGGTGTGGTCGGGAACTGCTAGATCCGACGCCGACATGGTCGGGAACTACCGGATCGGACGCCGACATGGTCGACGGGGCAAGATTCGGTGGCGGTGCAGTGGCGTCGAGGCCCACCGCTCGTGCTCGCCGGCCGCGACCTCCGGTGGCTGGCTGCCTCCTCGTCCTCTATCGGGTCGCAAGGAGAGAAATGAGAGAGAGGGGGAGGTTGTGTGGGAGAGATGAAGGGCCTGCTTTGGTGCTGTCTGGATTAAAGCCCAGGCTTTTATTTGGACTTAGATGGGACATGGATTTCATTGTTTTGGGCCTGGGTTGAATTTCAGACTTAGATCAATTTCAGACTTAGATCAGCCTTGTACTGGGTTTGCACCCGTCAGCACCCCTAGCTACGAGGACACAAAAAATCGCTGCCGGTTACTGTTGCCGTCGTCCAATTGTTCTGCTTGGGCCCAGTCGTCAGTTAGTTCAGTGCTCGCCTGGACTCTCGTGGCGTGCCGTTTCTGTTCGGAGTTCTGCAACCGGGGCCCACACTACACAGAGCAATTTTTGTCCCACCCGTATCAGGTCTTGGGGCCTACGTTCCTGTGACGCTCTCTAACGATTCAAATTTCAAAACCGATAAACCTTTAGGAGCGTATCCTGGTTAAGGCGGTGTCAGACGGTTGCAACTAGCGAGACAAGAGACATGTCACGCCGTGGAGCCGCGACGCCTCTGCAGTCTCGGTGTGTGCGGGTGTTTTGGCACACCCGGGACACTACTGCCAGGCAGCTTTCGCCGTTGTCGCGATTCTTCTCTTACGGGCCCGTTCGTTTTTTTGTTTCTGCTTCTCTGCAAAGAGTTAGAAGTGAATACGAGTACATAGTCTTTTTACTATTATATTATGAATATATCATACTCTTTATGTCTCTTATTTTATGTCTCACGTATGTATCCCTTCATTATTTTTCTTATCGCTCGCACTCTTCTTCAAAAGCTAATTCTTTCAGCTACTATTATTTATTTTTAGCTAAAACCCATCCGTCGCAGGTAGATGAACAACCCCTAAATTTGATAAGTATTGTAGTACATCTTGTTTGTGTTGTTCAGTCGAAGAATGCCTCTGTGGATGAGCAATCACTTCGTCGTCTTTACAAGTACTTCCAAGACATAAAGGTGCTATTAGTCTCTAAACAAGATCCGCCTCAATGCATAAAAGCTCAGTGTAGGTCCGATATGTCAATAGAGAAGTGTGAATGGTACTTTTAAAATTTTTTTCAAGTATTTATTGATGTTCACTCTAATAGCTATAAGAAATTATGAAGATCAGAGACCAAGCACTACACAAAAAAAATACAAGTGAAAACAGAGAAAAATGTCCCTTGGCGTGCCCGACGGTTAGACCAGATGACCATTACCCAGTCAAAACGGTAAACAGTAGTGGTCGGACCGCTATAGTAAAATCAGCGTAGAATAATAAAAACAACAATATTTTAAAATAAAAAATCTATAAAAATTTTGATCCGTAAATCTAAAAGTCGTGTAACTTGGCTTGAACCATCTCTATGATGTTACGAATCTATTCCAACCAACTATCGAGGGAATCGTTAATAAAGTTGTGACTTTTTTATTAGAAGAAATGTTGCACTAAAATTGGGAAAAACAACAAACGGTAAATATGCCTTGCTCACGGGTGAATGATAAGCAAGATGGTTCAAGAAAGTATCAATTGGATCAAGAAATAACTCGGATAGACCAAATTAAGCAAAATCTAGGCAACTTCAAAAACTTACCAAACATCATATCTAAATGGATAATGATTAATTTCTAATATATATTTCCATCACTAACTCATCCTTGTCATCTAGTAAAATCAAGAAGAGGAGAGAGAAGATCAAAACCAACTAAAATCAACCTAAATAAGTGGGTTATATGGGAAATGAACAAAATTGATATATTGCTCTTTGAGGGTGAAGGTTTTACAGCCACTCCATCTGGAGGACAAAAGAGCACACCACAACACTCACACTTCTCAAACCCTAACCCTAGAACACTTAGCTTCAATGAGTACAACTAGGTTGGTTGGATGGTTAACTAGCAAGTCTCCATTCCAACTTATTATATAGATAAGGCAGTCAACCCCAACTAACGCTAATGGATACTATCCACTTAACACAAATGGGAAAAACCCGTTAACCCTATATAATACAGGTTTTATTCACTCACTACATTTTATGCATGCTTTTAAAAGCATATAAATCTGAATCCTCTAAGTCATTAGCATTTGATCCACTTGATCATCTCAACTCCTTCTTGACCTAAACCACTTTCCCATGCACCGCTCAAGCATCGTAGTTTTGATCGAAGGTAGTTTTCGATATTTTGGTTAACATACCAAAATACTATGTTTTGACACGGTCTTCATCTTTTTTGCAAGCGATCATCATGCTTGCCACGTGTAGATGCATCACTAGCTCGCCACATGTCGGTAAGTTTCTCTCGTTTTGGTTCTATCAAAATATGCCTCATTTGGACTGACCAAGTCATATGGTGCAACTTATCACTCAATCTTCTCATCAATATTTTTCGCATTCCTTGTACCATGTTTGAGTTCACCCATCTCATCAAGCATTCTTGATCGTTTTGGTTCTAGGCTCCTCCATGAGCGTAGCCTCGATCGTCATCGTTGACCATAGTTGACTCTAAACGACCATACACAACCAAAGACAACAAAATCATTTTCGGACATAAATTCTTTGCAACTTGACCCATATTAGTGTAGCTAGTTGTGGCCGATCAAACCGCTGGAGGGGGTTGGTCTGTCAGTCTAGCCGGTCTGACCGCCTTCTCTAGCCGGTCTGACCAACTAAATTGCAATCTGTCCAAAAAACTACAAATTTGTAAAATCTACATTTTCACTACTCTAAAATGGCAATGGATAGTCACAACAAAAACTGGATCTTTGTATAATCCTCCACTAAGGAATGTAAATGTAACGCCCTAGGGTTCAAACCAGGTTAGGCCTAACCGCATTCTGAATAGGCCACGCAAACGTAGCAACCCACTTGCACTTTCGTCCTCACTTCGTGCAAAACGGTTAACCGGGGGTGCTACCATTAGAACTCCTATGTTTATATGTAAGTGCTTCTCAAGGTAAGCTAGTAAGGTGGGACTAACCCAGAAATTCATGTGTGCACACACATGAGCCAACATGGGCTGTGGTGTCACATACACCCCCCTCAAAGGACCCGACGTCCTCGTCGGACCAACATACCAACACTGGGGCAAATGATAAGGATCTCCCCTCGTGGTATATGTCCGTACGTTCAGTGCCAGCACATATGCCATGCCGTGTATCCACTCCGGGCCCACACGTGCCATGCGCCATATGCCGCACACCCCTGATCCGCACGCGCCCACGTAACCGCGAGAGTCGGCTCTGATTCCATTTTTAACGCCCTAGGGTTCAAACCGGGTTAGGCCTAACCGTATTCTGGATAGGCCACGCACACGTAGCAACCCACTTGCACTTTCGTCCTCGCTTCGCGCAAAACGGTTAACCGGGGGTGCTACCATTGGAACTCCTAAGTTTATATGTAAATGCTTCTCAAGGTAAGCTAGAAATGTGGGACTAATCCAGAAATTCATGTGCACACACACATGGGTCAACACGAGCCGAGGTGTCACAGTAAAACATACTGGGCCGTAGATTACCTTTGCCTAGAGACTTGTCGGCTTGAGGTGGTGCTCAGTTAGGCTGATTTTTTGTGGCATATGGCTGAGTTTGTATTGTAGCTGGCTGAAATTACACTGTAACTGATGGTGGCTTATTTGGCATAATTAAATTTAAACAAAATAAAAATGAAAAAAACAGGTTAGCCCAGCACGTATAATACAAACGAATGCGGAAAAAAGAACCGACAAAAAGCTTAAAAAATCAGGAAAAGAAGAAATTTAGGAATAGTGAAAAATAAGTCAAAAGCCAGAAACTTAAGCCAAAACGAGCGAGGCCTAAATAAGCTTGACCGTTGATTTAGACGGTGTTTGTTTGAGATTAACCTTCAAGCTTCTTAATTTTGTCCTTTTTTATATTTTGCTTTTTTGGGTTTTGTTTGTATTTTCTTTTTTTTTTCTTATTTTTTGTATTGTTTGTGATGTTATAACTATTTATTTGTTTTTTTAAAATTTAAAATTTAATTATGCTAAAGAAGCTATCAGTAACTACAGCGAAAAAACTGCTACAGTAAAAACGCCATTATAGTAACAAAAAAGTTAGAATCCAAATGAGCACATGATGCTTGAATCTTCCAAGTAAGCCAAAAGTTAGAAAAAGATGAAATTTAAAAATAATAAAAATAAACTAGAAGGCAGAAACTCCTACCAAAATGAGCGGGACTCTGAGACTTTCACATCATCAATTAATTGTTTAATTGTGTGATGGAACAGGGATGAATTGATGCACTAGTTTGATGCGGTCAATGTTCTGTTGCGTGCGGAAGCAGCAGAGCTACAGGTCAAGAAACGACTAGATCAGAGGAGCGACATGGTCGTAGCACATGGGGGCCTAGTTAGGTTACTCTGTGGGCCTTTTGGGCTTACGGACGGACTTCAGCCAGACCAGGGTGGTGTACCAGCAGCAGGCACCCACCCGCCAAAATACTTACCAGTAAAGCCCCCTTTGTCCGCACGAACGACGTGCCCCGACCTTACGCTGTTGAGCCGACAGGACAGAGTAACAACTAACAACGACTAACGACGCTGTTCTTTGAGGTTTTGGGTGGCTCTAGGCTAGGGCTTATCCACAGGCCAGTAGCTGCCCTTCCAATAGTGTATCGAAGCTGTTTTTCTAAATATTTTTTTCTTGCTGTATGTATATACCTTCATCGTTCATCGTCATCTTAGAAAGCATAGCAAAAAACCCATCCGGCGCGGAAAAAAAATAGTGCCGTTAAACAACTCCACTCGCTGCTACTAGTACTTGAAAAGAAAAGAAAAATCCCCCACCAGGGCGAGCGAGACGACCTGACCTTTCTATTCTCCATCCCTGGCTGCTTGATTCCTTCTTCTCCAGCCCACCCACCCTCCCCGCGATCCGAATCGCCGAGAAATCACGCGGAGATGAAGTCCCTGGGCAGCCGCGACAGGCTGCTGGCGGCCGCGTCGTCGAGCCACCGCCGCGTCCTCCTCGTCGTCTTCGCCTCCTGCTTCGCCTTCACCACGTTCCTCACCTTCCTCTACACCACCTCCCACTTCCCCTCCGCGTCCGCCTCGGGCTTGGCCTCCTCCGCCGGCTCCGCGCTCCCGCTCCCCGTGTTCGACGCGCTCGTCCACTACGCCGCCGCCTCCAACGCCACCCACCGCATGACGGACACCGACATCCGCGCCATCGCCGCCGTGCTCCGCGCCCGCGGGCCCTGCAATCTCCTCGTCTTCGGCCTCGGCACCGAGTCCCCGCTCTGGCTCGCGCTCAACCACGGCGGCCGCACCGTCTTCCTCGACGAGAACGAGTTCTACATCAAGTACCTCGAGCAGCGCCACCCGGGCCTCGAGGCCTACGACGTGTCCTACACCACCAAGGTCCGCGACTTCCGGGACCTCCTCGAAGCCGCGCGGGCCTCCCGCGCCGCCGAGTGCCGCCCCGTGCAGAACCTCCTCTTCTCCGAGTGCCGCCTCGCCATCAACGACCTGCCCAACGAGCTCTACGACGTCGCCTGGGACGTCGTGCTCATCGACGGGCCGTCGGGGTGGAACCCGACCTCGCCGGGGAGGACGCCGTCCATCTTCACCACCGCGGTCCTCGCGCGCTACGGCGCGACGGCCGCCAAGGGCCCCACCCACGTGCTGGTGCACGACTTCCAGTTCGAGGTGGAGCAGGTCCTCAGCAAGGAGTTCCTCTGCGACGAGAACCGCGTCGCCGGCAGCGGCACGCCCTCGCTCGGCCACTTCGTGATCCGCGGGGGCGGCCCGCGCGATGCCTTCTGCTCCGGTCAAGAGAGCACGGCGGCCAACAGCCGGACATCGGAAGAGAAGACGCGCAAGTAAATCATCAATACGGAATTACTAGCTTCCTCCTCTTTTTCCTTGGCCACTTTTTTCCTCCTCACTTATTATTTTTCTTCTTCTTTTGTTACATATATGTTTGTTGTTTTATTGGACAATAATTGTAACAAGGTGGTAACAGAGTGTAACAATCGTGATGATACGATTACCTGGATAAAAAAATTGCAAATAGAGATTTACACTAAAAAATTAGCAAGTTTGAGCATGATTTGGTGAAGGATTTGTGCTGGTGTGGAGATGGCGATCGGAGCAGGATGGATATATGGAGGTGGTTGGATCCAATCGCTTCTCTTTTCTTTTTCCCTTGATTGCGTGCGTTGCTTGGCCAGGTGACGATAAAGCGGATCAGCTAGTCTAGTGAGTCTGCTCTGATGAATGCGTGCTGTTTTGGATCAGCCATCGGTCATCAGATCCGTCCTCCCTCGTTTCGTTAAAAGTTAACCATCTTTTGCAGCAACGTCCGCCCGCTCAACAACTGTGCTGATGGTAGCCTTCCAAGAAGAAAAAGACTTCGTCGATCTTTTCTGCTAATGGCCATCACACGTGTGTTAGCCTCTTGCAGATTTGCGCCACCATGGCCGCGGATCATGTTTAGTCCTCTCGACCTGACGGCATAAAGAAACCAATGTGTGAGCATAGCGAGTGAACGTGGTTTGGGACTTGGGACTCGCAGAAACCGCCGTCTGAGCACTGACGGGATACAGCGTGACGGGGCACAGCGGCAGCCGGCAGGGCAAATTGGCACCCACGTGAACGAGGGCACTTTCTCCCAACAGCACAAGTTTTTCTTTCTGCTTGACCACGTCACCACGTAGTGCGCCGCTGCATTGCTGCCCCATCACTGACAGTGCCACGGCCGCTGCTAAAGGAAACTTAAGTAGGTTATAAGCAAAAAAAAATCTTAAAATCAGTTTTCAAGTTAAAGATTAGACCATAAGTATTAAAATATATTTTTTCTTTATCTGACAAGTGGGACCATCTTAAGACCTAATGAGTTATATACATTACAGCATTGACCTTAAGGTTTAGATAGAACCTACCTTAAGACCTCTTAGATTATATACATTATGGATGCCTTAGTCGTCAGATCAGATGTCCCGCTTGTCTCCGCCGATGCATTTGTGCGATGGAACCGAACGACTCGTAAGACAATTGTAAATTGGATTTGGCTGCATGGCACGAACGCACGCTCGCCGTTACAGCCTGCCCCACGTGCCGTCCATTTCGAGACTTATTTAGGCAAATCTGGTGACGTGCCAGCAAGCCTCTCCAAACACGAAATATGATCATTACTGGTTTTCTGGTTGCTGAGGACATATTCCTTTTTAACTTCGGTTCATAATTTTTAATTATAGTTTATGACTTTAATCTGTTTATATAAGATAATGTGAAGTAATAAAAATTCACGTATAATTTTAATCAATATAAATATATGGGCAAACAATTCAAACATGTACGCATGCAGCCGTGTCGGACATGCGTACAATTCTACATGGGCATGTGCTTTTCATACGTTGCCCAGCTTCAGCAGAAGGTAAGGTAGCCGCCTGCTTACAGACGACAACGGCTGCGTCTGTGTGCGTGCGTGCGCATTGACAGCGTCGCGGCCGGCGCGCGAGCTAGCTGCATTAACGCGACGCAGTTGACCTCGCCGTTGGACATTCCCTCCGGTCCGTGCCGTGACGCAGCGGCGGAGCCAGCAGAGTTAGGACCCCAGCCATGCGTTTCTCTCCCCGCGGCCTACGCCCTGCTCGGCGGCGACGGGCCTCCGTAGCTTATCGTCGACGAGGCCGGGCTCCGCCCCTGCTGTGACGGGCGCGAAAAATTGAAGGCCTCTCGGCTCGAGACAGGATTAGTACGCACCATCTGGCGTCCGCCGTGGCGGTATGCGCTGTTCGAATGCCCATTCTCTGTGGGACACTGAGACCTGACCACAGTGTGCGAACGGTATGTGCCGCTTGGTGGTTAGTTATTGGGTGTAGGATCATCGGAGTTTACAATTCGAAAAGAAGTTTAAAATCAAGGTGAACGATATGAAGGAAGTGTGTTCAGCTGATATCGGCACAATAAATACCGTCTTGAGAAAGACAAAATTCTTTCAGACGATTAGCAAGAATGCTGACAGTCTTATGACCATCGCTGGTAGCGATGCTTATACAATATCTCATGAAAGGACACAATTATACTTTCAATAGGCACAACTTTGGTTATTCATGAAGTCTTGTTGTACTTGTACCTAGAATCGGCTAAAACTATCCTAAGTTTTAAAGATATTCGTGCTAACGGTTTTCATGTTGAAATTGAAGAAGAGTATGGTAAAGAATATTTGCTCATTACAAAGCGTGAAGCAAGTGACAAAAAGGGTATTAGAAAAACTTCCTTCATTTGAGACTGGGTTATACTGCATTGAAAACCATATTTAGAAGCTCTGAACTCTTCTCTCTCTGGCATGATAGATTAGGCCACCCAGGTCTTATGATGATGAGAAATATAATTAACAATTCACAGGGACATAATATCGATATAAAGAATTTCCCAAATCAGGAAGATTTTATGTGTCCCGCATGTGCTACCGAAAAATTAATTACTAGACCTTCTGTTCTGAAAGTGAAGAATGAAATTTCTACATTCATGGAATACATCAAAGGAGATATTTACAGTCCTACACAACCTCTATCAGGGCCATGTAAATATCTCATGTTGCTCATCGATGCTTTCTCAAAATGGTCGCACGTATGGTAATTATCAATGAGAAATCATGCTTTTGCAAAGCTGATCATGCAGATAATTCAAATTAAAAATAATTTCACTGATCATCATATAAAGTCCATCAGAATGGACAACGCCGAAAAATTTACTATAAAAGCATTTGATGATTATTACATGGCAATAGAAATTAAAATTGTGCATTTCGTACTGCATGTCGACACCTAGAATGGACTAGCGAAAGCATTAATTAAGAGAATTAAATTTATTGCCCGATCGCTTTGCAGAATTGTAATTTATCAATTACATGTTGGGGACAGTAGTTCTACATGCAACAGCTCCGATCAACTTTAGACGATCGGCATATAACATCCATTCACTTATGCAACTAGCACAAGGATCAACACAAAAAAATTTCTCATCTCCGTAGGTTTAGTTGCAAAGTTTATGTACCTATACCCCTTCATAGCGTACTACAATAGGCCCTTTCCGAAAGTCTGAGATATACATTGGTTATGGGACAACATCCATAATCAGGTATTTAGATCCCATGACAGGAGATTTGCATACTGTCTGTTTCGCTGACAGTATATTTATTGAGGATAATTTCATGACATTAGGGGAGAGGAAATCAATCTATTAATGAAAAATATCGAAAAATTATGTGGCAAGGCACAGAAATCCATGTATATGACCCACGCAATAGTGAAGCAAATAAAGAAGTCCAGAAGATCATTGATTTGAAGGCATTAACAAATCAACTGTCTGGCCACTTTAGAGATTTAAAGAGAGTGACCAAATCGTACGTACTGTACGCAATGCATCAGAGAGGAGTTAAAATACCGAAGAAAATTGAAGGTATCCCTAACCCTGTCTAGAGGCTTTAGAACAAAAGTACAAGAACTACGGCCCCTCGAATCCCAAATAACCGGGGACGCCTGGTGAAAAAGCATAAGAAGAACTTGAGACAGCCAACCACTGAAGTTCCCCAGAATCAGAAGGGGAGCAAGTTGAGACATAGCACCAGCGTGACACCTTCAAAAAAAGGCATACCAGATTTGAACATTCCCATGGAGGGAGAAACCAGCATAGATGTGTGCGCACACATCGGAGCTAAAAAACTAAAGGAACTTGTCATTGCAATTAGAAGGAGCGGTAATCAAGTAGAAACACTAGAAGAATTAACCCATCATGAAATAGGTATAAATTATGTGCACATGGGAGAACCCGTGAATAGAACAACAACCAATGTTGATATTAATTTTGCAAAGAAAATTACCGCAATTATCGATCTTGATCCAAAGCCTGCATCACTCGCCGAATGTAAGAAAAGATCAGATTATGAGGATTAAAAAAAGGCAATAGAAATTGAATTATTATCTCTGAATAAAAGAGAGGTGTTTGGGGCTTTGGGCCTGTAAGCCGCACGCCTCCCTATGTGCAACCCGAGGGGCATAAGTGGGTATTTGTTTCGAAAAGAAATGAGAAAATTAAAGTTGTAAGATATAAAGTAAGACTTGTTTCACATGGTTTTACTCAACGACCAGGAGTTGATTCTAAAGAAACCTATTTCTCGGTTATAGGTGGTATTACCTTTAGATATTTAATACCGATGGCATTGAACTTAAATTTAGAAATGAAGTCAATGAATGTAGTAATTGCATACCTTTATGAAAACTTAGATTCAGATATTTACATGAAGGTATCTAAAGATATCCCTATCTCGAATCAAGACAGCAAATAGAAACATGTACAGTGTGAAACTCAGAAAATCACTGTACGGACTTAAGCAATCAGACAGGATGCGGTATAATGGCTTAAGCGACTTTCTATGCACGAAAGGCTACATGAACAATGAGGATTCTCCCTGTGTATTTATATGACAATCCCAGAATGGATTTTGTACAATCTCAATATATGTAGATGATCTGAATATTATCGGGACCCTGGATGATATAAAGGAAGCGAGCTCTTACCTGGAGTTAAGAGTTCGAAATGAAAGATTTGGGCAAAACCAAATATTGCTTAGGCTTGCAGCGCGAGCATGTCCCAAAAGGGATATTAGTGCATCAGTCAGCCTACACCCACAAGGTGTTAGAAAGGTTTGATTTTGAAAAGGTATACCCATCGAAAGTGCTAATGGTCGGAAGATCTTTGCAGCAAGACCAGGATCCATATAGACCTAGAGAAGAAGGGGAGGAAATCCTAGGACTGGAATTCTCATACTTAAGTGCAATAGGAGCATTTATATATTTAGCAAATTGCACTAGATCAGACATTGCATTTGCCGTGAACCTATTAGCAAGGTATAGTGCAAAACCTACCAAAAGGTATTGGTAGGGAATAAAGGATATTTTCTGATACCTCTAAGAAAGCAAAGATCTTGGACTATTCTACAGAAAGAACTAAAACCTAAATATGATTGTCTATGCAGATGCCGGATACTTGTCAGATCCGCATACCGCCAGGTCATAAACATGCTATTTATTCATGTGTGGTAGAACTGCAATCTAATAGAAATCGTCTAAATAAAGTCTTGTATCAATTTCGATGAATTACTCGGAAATCATAGCACCGTACAAAACTGCACGAGAATGTGCTTGACTTCGACGGATGATTCACCATATCTAGCAATCATGTGTATTGAACATCATGCAAGTTCCCGCAATTATCTATGAAGATAATGCAGTTTGTATTGCACAAGTACAGACGAGTTACATGAAGAGTTATCTCACAAAGCATATCAACTCCAAGTTCGTCTATACTCATGAATTGCAAAAGATGGCCGAAATAAGATACTACATACTAAGTTGTTGAAAATATTGCAGATTTATCCACTAAGTCACTTCCAGCAATCTAATTTTAAAATGTGTATACGTGGAATTAGAATAATGAGATTTAGAGAGGTGCAGAACTCTAGGGGGAAACTTTTCTCGAGCTCACTATTAAAACTTGATCGTGAAGATCGAGTACCCAAAGAATACATCCTATAGATTAAATGGAATTAGGTGAATTATACTCTTTTTTCCTTGACGAGTTTTACTGAAATTTCTCGGCCAAGTTTTTTAATAAGGCAATTCGTGCAACACAACATAACATATATCATGTACTCTCTCTAAAATTTTTACACTGGGTTTTATGGAGTTTTGATGAGACGTGATCATGCCAGATAAATGCCCAATAGAGGCGTTGGAAAATCTAGACCCAGGCCTATAACCTGACCCATTGGTGGATACCTCTCTACTTAGTCTATTATAGAGGTTTTCAATCATTGTAACATGTATCTTTTGAAAGAGAAATTAATAAAAAAAAGAACTTCCCCTATCTCTTGTGTTTGATCCATCTTATCTAAAAAAATCGGTCGGACTGAACTTACAGGCAAAGATTCTTCAACAAAAACATGAGCCACCACCCATGAGCTGGGAGCGTAGATTAGTTCGAAGGCAAGAAAGTAGGGAGTAAATCATCGGCGCAAAACAACACAAACATCAATGCATGAATCATGCACGATTATGGCAATATGCTTATCTCGCTCCAATATCAATTTCCATAATAGAGTACGAACTGCAGCCTCGTCAAACTGCACAGCAAGGAGCTTACGAAACCTAGTTGAATTCTACATATATGCAAAAGCAATTTTGACAGTTCTGTACACAACCGAACCCATTTTTAGGTATATGTACACGAGCACCTATTATAAAGTAGATACTTAAGCAGCGGTCGCCGCGCTGCGCCTTCGTCAATCACCAGGTAATCGTCGGCACGAGGCAATCACGCTGGTTGTCGACGGTCTAATATGACTGCAATTGTTCACGCGCTGCTCCTCTTGCCATCAGCTGCATTAGCAGAGAAAGCCCAGTGTGGCTTAGCCAGAGTACGCTTCAGAGCCTTCACTGACAGTGGGCTGTGCTTGCCCTGTTCATCAAGCAGCGAAACCAGTTAGAACCAGACAACTTATATTTAACCTGTACTAATGGTTTATGTGATTTCAAGCCACGATGAAGGAAACATAGCGAAATGGTCTGAGCAATTACCGTCAGGCAGGTTCCCTGCTGGACATTGCAGACGGGGTAGTCATGGGGGCAGCAGCTGGAGTGATCATCGCAGCAGGTGGCGCCCTCGAGTGGGCAGCAACCCCAGGCGAAGCAGTAATTGCCATAGTCGTAGATGCAGCAGCAGGTTGTGCTCTCCTCACACGAGTAGTAGTTGTCGCAGACGGTGGGTGGTGGGGTGGGGGATGGTGGCGTCGGGTCAGGGTTCGGGGGGTTCGCGCCCTTCTTGATGGGGTAGGATGGCTCAATGGCAATGCCACATTTGCCGCTGGATGCCTTGATGTTGCGCTCCATCCGGACGTAGCCCGACTCACCCCAACTGCTGCCCCAAGAGTTCTTCACGATCCAGTAGTCCTTGCCGTTCTCAGTGCCGTAGCCAACGGCGGTGACACCGTGGTCAACCGCTGTTCCACAGGTTCCCGTGAAGATACCCTAATAATTCAGAAAGTCATAATCAGTATGAGGCGGATGCTTCATAGAAATGATGCCGTCATTAACGTGCTTAGAGAATTGGAGACAAGTAATCGAATACTCCAATGCAATGGTTTGAAAGTGCCAGTTCAACTTTTTGAAAAGGGTACAAACATCTTCAGAATCTCATGTCCTGCTTTGCTGATTTCCAGCAGAAGTGGATGATCGCTCAAACACTCCCTCCACTATAATACTGATGGGAACACATGAAAGTTGCCCATGCCAATTTTCCTATTTTTTAATCTTCCTTTAATTGAACGGGACCATAATTTCTCTGTGGTAGATGCAACTTGCAACTGTGTGACAATACAACAATTTCTTTTAGTGAAAATTACAACTAAAGCAATTGGGTGAGCCAACCTAACATATTCATACTGTACAGAGCAGATGCTCCCAATCTCTCTCAATCAAAAAGATACCAATAACTATTTTGGAATTAAAGAGATACCAATAACTTTTTGCCGCCAACTCATTGATAACAAAAACAACTCCAGCACAGTAATGTTAACGAAGCTCACCGAGCTGTAGAGCTGGAATGCTCTGCCACCACCCTCAATCGCAACACTGATCGGCTGGTATGCAACTGCCTTCTGCAGACTCTTCTCGCTGTTCACGGGTACATCCTCATAGCTGTTAATTGTCACAACCTTCGCGTTTTTCTGCAAATACCCACACATACGGAACACCATATCAGAATCAAGCCAGTTCTTAAAAGTTAAAAAGGGAACTAAGAAGACAGAAGATATATACCCTGTTGACATCACACCGGTTGTCCCTGCCTTTGTACGGGTAGTCCTGCTCCGTGTCGATTCCACCATTGTTAATGATGAAGTCGAATGCATAGTCCATTAGACCTCCGTTGCACCCCTCGTTGTATGAAGTGTCACAGTCGACCAGCTCTTGCTCAGACAACGAGATCAGGTCGCCTGTAACAATCTGGTTGATGCCCTCCACAGCTGCTATTGCCGAGAAGGCCCAGCAACTCCCTGAAAAAGAGAAACAAAGATCAGATTTCCATATCCTTGTGTCACGATTTTAGTTTATGCCCATTACATGCTGACACTGGTACCAACTTGGCCAGATTTTGGCTGCCGATTCAATAATAGTGCAGAGGAAGACCTGCACCTGCTACCAGTAGGAATGTGAAACGTTCACAAGAGACGTGAACGAAAGGTGTTTCCAAGAGCCTATTTGGAATCCTGTGAAATGACAGCAGATGGTGAGGCCGTCCGTCAAAGAAAGGACAAATGGGCCCATCAAGCTTTATCAACTAGACAACGACCATTAGAAGAGTACTATAAGATTTTTCTCTGTTGCTCTTTCAATCAAGCTAATTGCAGGTGAAACGCAGCAAGGAATTTCATGTCCATGTTCGATGAACCTACTCCCGAAATATCCTGTTTTCCTAAAAATATCATCAGGCTGTCTCATGAATACCGAGCTTTCTTGCCTCCTTCCATGTTGGTAGATAATTCAGTACTATCATTCAGCTACCTAAGTGACACAACACCAAGTTCTGATAAAATCAGTTACGAAATAAAGGTGTCCCGGTTGCTGAATGATATACTACACCATACAACAGAAATAAAAATGGAATTAGTTAGACTAATGATATTTGGGGGTTAGTAATACTTCAGTTAACTTTTCAAAATAAAAATTGATTTTAAAGATGTGTGAGTCTCTCTACACTTCGAATTTAGAACCAGGTCTATAAATGCCCCCTTTTCCGCTATCTACTCATTTTGGCACATGTTTAGTTGTATGATGAAGGCAGTAAAAAACTGGTTTCTGATTGACCTACTGGTAGAAGATAGAAATCCCCTAGTTCTGTACATGTGGATCCTAAAAACTATTGCAATTTGAAAAATTATCACTAATCGAGGATCCTGCCACAAGCGGAAATAAACTAGTCGCAGAAATCTTCACTTGCAGAGCAAAAAATTCATCAACAACAGAAAGAAAATGAGAAGCAGCAGAAATGGATTAATGGATGCTTACCGCAACTGCCCTGGTCCTTGACCTCGGCAACCGCCCCCTTCTTCCTCCAGTCGACGTAGTCCGGCAGCTGCTCGTTGTCGGCGGCCTGGTACCTGGCGCTGAGCTTCCTCTCCCTCTGCGGCTTGGTCCTGACACCGAGGTACGTGGCGCGGTACTCCTCGTTGGTGAGGTCGGCGAAGCGGTTGAGGCCGAGGCGGAAGGAGTGGACCCCCGCGTCGGCGGCGGCGTTATGCTGGTCGATGTAGCGGAGGTTGTCCTTGAACACCTGGTACCGGCGCTCCTCCTCGCCGATGCCGTTGTAGGTCCGGCCGTGCCGCGCCATCCACTCCACGTACATCCGCCGCGTCTCCTCCTCGCTCCTCTCCCCGTACGAAACGATCGACATGTCCGCCGCCGCCGCCAGCGACAGCAGCAGCAGCAGCGCCGCCGCCGCGAGAGCCATAGGGCTCCTCCTCATCTCTGCAACTACGAGAAGACTACCAAGAAGAGGAGAGGAGACGACGAGAAGAGAAAGGGAGTAAGTGGGATTGGATCGCCTTCTTCCATGGAGGGGGGGCGGCGAGGTCGCTTTATAGAAGAGTCGGAGCCGGGGGTGAGGACTGTGGAGTGGTGGGCCCAGATTCCACACTCGTTTTGTTTATCGCTCTTTTTTACTACTGGACCAATAGGATATTTTGCTTCCGATGGAGGGATTTATTGGGATCGTAATGGAAAAGTCGGGCAAATATGAGGTGAATAGTCCATGGATTAGGGCATATCTTAGCTCTTGTATCTCAAATTGATAGCTTAGATATTCTGCTACAGTAAGTAACAGTAGTGAAACATAAAATATATTTTTTGCTATAGTGGGAGCAGCATAAAGTATATTTTGCTACAGTGATTTCGAGCAGCTACAGTGTTTTTGCCTTGTTTGCACCGTAGGTGTCTGCCTTTGCCATGTAAAGGCAGACGGTCCGGTTCGATGGAGTCACAGATTAGAAATGAATTCATTTGATCTACTCATGTAAAATAGTTTATTTACCTTGATCTATTTGCTGATGGGTAATTAGTTGGTTTGGAGTAGGGGAGGGGTTGTCTCATTCTTTTGGGTTTTTTTATCTAGCTTTTAGATTTAGTTTTTCCAGTAATTATTATTTATTAGACTAATAAATCATATCTAAAAACTACAACCTAAAAGAACAGAAGTTTGTCTGTGTGAATGGAGACATGGAGGAGAGGGATGAGGGGGTTACGTGGACCTGCAAGATTCGATCTTGATTGTGATGATTTTAAATTTATGTGCTGTTTGTATCAGTTTTGTTTGAGCTGCCGAAGTTTATTGCGCACTATATGAATAGAATAAGGAAAATGCTCCGTACGTTTGGCTGTAATATTTTTTATCTATATTTATAATATTTTCACCCATATTTGCACCACTTTTAGTCCATGCTTTTGTTGCAACATTTTTCATTTCGTGTACGTAACATTTCGATTACATGCGTGCAATATTTTGATTTCATACATGCAACATCGAGATTTTTATTTGATTTCATGCGTGTAATTTTTTTATTTCATATCTGCAACATTTCGATTTCATGTATGTAATATTATGATTTTATGTGTGCAACATTGAGATTTTTATTTGATTTTATGTGTGCAACTTTTTTTTCATACCTATAATATTTTGATTTTATGTATGCAACATTGAGTTTTTTAATCAATTTTTTGTTGCATCCATGAAATCGAAATATTGCATACACAGTTGAAAATTGTTACAACCAAGCGTACAAAGCTAGCGTCCGAATCGAACGTCCGGACGCTAGCAAATCCCATAGAGTAAATAAGGAGAGTGCCCACTCGATTAGGCAGAGGTTACATTTACATATTGAAGTAGTTTGTAGTTGCAAGGACCTGAGAACGAGCAGGAGGGAAATGGAAGAGAAGGCGGCTATGTGGACGTAGGAGAACCAACCAATGCAAGTTGCAATTGCTGCGCGACGACGTAACCATCCCCGATCGGCGAGAGAGAGAAGAAGGACCGGGATCCCTCGGGATCCAATCCACTGGTATTGGGAGGAGATACGAAGAGGAGTGGGAGGGGATGCTCCTATCTTCTGCTCTGCCCGAGCGCTCCAAAATATGGTGCGGCGATAAAAAGTATCGCGTGGAATCTTTGCAAAAGAAAACAAAAAAGATGCGGCCGCCAACGAAACGCGACACCATGGCCGAGCGCTGGAATCTCGATGAGACCTCGCGGCGGCCATCGGTTGGCTGGCGTGGACACCGAATTCGTAAAAAAATCGTCGCGCGGAGAGAACGAGAGGTGGCCATGGCGGCGACGAGCGCGAGTCAGTGAACCAGCGACGCACGCCACTCCACCCTATTGGCCCCGCCCGGCCACCGTGCTCATCCAATATTATCGCGGTCATGATCCGCCAGAACCTGCTAGTTATGGGTAGGAATTGCACAGCACATGGAGTAATTTTCTTCCCCGGCGTTTCAACTACGTAAATTCTTTGCCTGCCACTGAAGCAAGCAACGCGTAATGTTTGCACTGCCAGACATGTCGACGGCCGCGGCATGGCTTAGGGCATTCACAGTACCTTAGTATTTGCAGTCTGTTACCAGAGCAGAGAATGGTTATACGAGATTTTAGATATAATCACTCGAATAGTTTATATCTTTGGCTTGCTAATAAAAGAGGAGAGGATGATTGTATGAGATTTTAGATATAATCACTCGAATAGTTTATACCTTTAGCTTGTTAATAAAGTTTACATCTAGACGAGATCATATGAGATTTTAGATACAATCATTCGAATAGTTTATACCTTTAGCTTGTTAATAAAATTTGTATCTAGATCGATCAGAGAGAATAGCTAGTTTGGGAGATATGGACTCACTAATTTCTTAGTTTTCTAAAAGGACTTGGCAAAGACTAAGTATCAAATAAATTAGACGGTTGAGAGCTACCTTTATCACCGTATTAGGAGTAGCTGATTTCTGCACGATTCTACTAGCTAGTGTTCTGCGTACGTCAATATCCCTTTCAACTTGAGAAAACATGCTCTACTACTGCGAACACTTCAGCCATACAAACGAGTTATCATAACGCAGAAGTAATGCCTGACACGGTAGCTCTTCTTCCCCTGGGCCCATGCTGATGTTGGTATTAGCAGTGACTGCTCACTCCACCTCCTAGAAATGGCGACCCGTGTGGGACCACCCACTTGATGCAACTGCTTATCTATTGGCAATTTGGCATGGTGATGACAACAAGTACCGTATAGACAAACGGTCTTATATTACTATTTAACAAACGATCTTATAGATGATTTTACTGTCTATATTTATATAGACAACTATATAAATAACACATTAATTACATAAAATTATTACAGATAACTATATAGACAACACATTGTATAGTTGTCTTTAATTCTATCTATAGATGATACGAAGGTGTATTAGAGACTACTACTATCTATATCATGTACATGCTCTAAACATATGCCACATAGAATTTTATGTGATGTGGAGGAGAGAGAAGGAGAAGAGAGAAAGATGATGCCTGTTATTTAACAGATAGCCTTATATACGACTTTTTTTACTGTTTATAGTATTATATAGACAATTATATATATAACATATTAATTATATAAGACTATTACAAATAACAATATAGACAACACATTGTATATGTTGTATTTAGTTTTATCTATAAATGATATAAAATATATTATTAACTATCACTATCTATACACGTTATACATGTTCTAGCCTCTTGAAACTGGAAAATTCTATTGTGTACCATTTACACAATAGAGTTTGTGTAACGAGCAAACAGGGAAGCGACATGTAACTGTAGTCCGCACGTAATAATATTTTAAATTACTGCTATAGTACCAGATTGTACGGAAAAGGTATATTTTCAAAATAGCTGCTACAGTAATTTTGCCGCGTGCCATCGTTTTATTCGCTAGTTATACAAAATTTCTTGTGCAACTGGTACATAATAGAATTTTTTTCTTGAAACTTAACTACTCGACCGACGTGCCCAAAAAATATCCGATTGTAACTGGCCATATTCAATTGCATCTCATATGGGCAAGATCCTCAGATGCCCCCCATTCAGACGACGCCCTGCATGGATACAGTCAATTTCTGAATATGTCTGCTTCAGACTTTCGACTTTTCGAGCAACACAAAATTTACTACTGGAGCTTTACGTCGTCTCCTTCAGTCCTCCGACGACGATTAACCCCGGTGCAACGAAGCCTCAGTCAAAACGAGCTGGCCTGTGACGGTGAATAAAACTGAGCCCATCAAGGTGTTACCAGCTTCAGTACGTCCGGCATGGTTAATTGGGAATTATCTGCAGTTATTAAGCCTAAGCGATGACGTGAAAGCACAGGGATCCAGTAGTGTGAAGTGTGAACATGCTGTAACTATATAAGATTCCAGTGTTACGGTAAAAGAAAGCCAGGCAAGAATGGGAGAAAAAAAGATATCTCCTTTCTCCCACTCCCACAGAAAATATCTATTTTTTAGAGGAAGGAAATGTGTCTAATTAGTCAAACAGGCCTTTCCCTGTAGCCTTCTTCTATTATAAGCACTCCCGCTCAGATCTAACATGGTGTGCTGCATTAGCAAGTCCCATGCATCTTAGGATTTCCATGATATTTTTGCCTGCTTTTTTTTAGCTCTTTTACGGTACATTAAAATAAATATGAGTCATTCAATCTTTGTGGTACAATACTTCACATTAGTTAGAAATTAGTTATACTACTATTCACACTATTAGTAGTAGAATCTCTAAAAAGAATAAAATTGTAAACGAAACAAATGGCATAAGATTAATTTTCACAATTTCGTGTGTCTAATCTCGCTGAAGATCATGTGGAATCTGATGACACTCCCGTCGGGGTCACCTAAGACCGGCGCGCGTTTCCTGTGAGGCATGGGCATTGAGCAGATCACAAAGCAAAAAAGCACTCGTCTTCCACCGTGGACGACAGCGTATGCGTCTCAGCCCTCTCCGTCGCTGGCCTACATCGGCCATCCGGCTACCATATCCACTTCACTGGAGCTCACGCACACGGTGCACGAGGCCGCACTGATGGCTCGAGCGTCGAGTCACCACCTTCACCTTGAGTTCTCCACCGTCAAGGTTCATTTGGGCGAATTCCATTCCCCCCAGGTAGAGTTTCTATGCACTAGGTGGGAGAGCTAAGATCCGTATAGTAAAATAAGTCTGAGAGAAATTACGTAGCTTAAGCGGGGAGCACAAATAAGATAAAAATCATGAAGAGATGAGTAGGTACGTATAGTGCGCTGACTGACCAGGCCAATGCACGAAGAGACGGTTGGAGGGTCCGAATGCGTGAAGACGTGACACCTACTAATTGGGCACTATGAGCTACTTGTCAAAGTATACAGAGCTACTTTGATGTGAATGTAAGGGTTCTAGGTTCACCAATTGTGTCAATTGGTGATTTTGTATATTGTATGGTGCTACATGAGAGTTTGCCTGTTGTTGTTGGATATATTATTCTGGAGCTAGATCATGGTGAGACGAAAGTTAGAAGAGTTTAGATCTAGAGTGGTCAATAAATCAAAACTAGCTAGAGGAGCTGAGATTTAAAACGATTAAGGTGTCGCCGAAAGATGACTGAGGCTAACAAAGTGGTTACAAGCCAGGAAGATAAGTAACCAGAGTGGAAGCTACCGATGGCGGACATGACGGGCAATGACAAGATGGATCATGACTAAGCTCAGGGAGGAACTGAGGTCCAGAACGGTCAGAGAAGCCGAGTGACGTCATGGTCCAAAACTGAGTCACTTCAAGGTGCAGAAAGTGTGAAGCTTCGTGGAAGGTGGTTTGAGGGTAAAGTGGTCTTTTGCATCGAATCGAAAAGTTGAGACTTGATTAAACCACGACGCAAGGAGACATAACAGAGGTCGTTTAGGTCGAGTATGTATTAAAAATGTTAAGCGAGTTAATGATTGTGTGCATTTTAAAAAAGCATACATGTGTGAATGTAAAATCCGATATAGTGTTGGGTTAACGAAGTAGCCCATGTAAGCGGATAAAACTCAACGCCCATGTAAGTGGATAAAACTTAACTAGAGGTGCTAATTTTGGGTTTCTTTATCTACATATGTAAGGAGGAAGTGTTGGGTTAACGGAGTAGCCCATGTAAGTGGATAAAACTCAACTAGAGATGCTGATTTGGGTTTCTTTATCTGCATATGTAAGGAGGAAGAGGTGTTGGCTTAATATTAAGTTTTCAGAAGCTTGTGCTAAGCCAAGTAGAGAAGGTTATGGTTCTTGAAGAGAATTTTTGAGAGATGAGTTGTGACTCCTGTGTTACAATTTTTTTGTCATACTTAGGCTTTGTGACTGGGTAGAGAGTGGCTGCAAATATTTATCTACAAATATCAATAGATATCCAAAATTCACCCATGTTTTTATTTTATTTGCTAAAGTGTTGAAATCTTAATTTATCTTGATTTTTTGTGTTTCCTTCTCCCCTCTTGATACTGTTGTGACCCATGATAATTAAGAGGTAGAAGATGAGTCTAGTTGATCAATTTTTACCCATTTAGATCGCTCATATAATAAGATTTGAGATCAATGCCGATTTTTCTTGTTCTTAGCTCAAATTTGGGTTTTCGTGATTAAGATAGTTTTATTTTGAATCAATATATAGATTAACTTGCTATGATATATAAGAGTAGATATGGATCATCTTTTTAATTAGAAACTCCTTAACAAGAACTAATTTGGATTTTAGGGTTTTAGGTATTCTGGAGACCTGGATTTCATTTTCTTGAAGTTAGTGAACCTAAGCCTAACAACTTTACAATCCTCGATCATTTAGGTTCCTAATACTTTGGACAAGCCCCATGCAAAATTTGAGAATGTTTGGATAAGATGAGTATGTTCTTGATATTTGTGTTTTGACATAAAAGTTTTTAAATTTGAAAATAGAGGACTGGTCATATCGTCTCTAGAGATGCGGTCAGACCATGGCCAGTGTTGGACTATTGGTCAGACTGTCAAGCCCGATTTTAATCCTGCGGTCAAACCGACCTAGTGATGATTTGAATTGTTTTATACTTGTTCTATTGACTATTTGACTTCTATTTGATGATTGTTTTCACTATACATTTAACCTTCTTAGTTCGTTGAAGTGAAGAAAATATTATATTTGAAGGATTTGTTTTTTTTTTGTTAAAGTTGAAAAAAATCAAACATCATTCGTCCCTTGTAATATCCGCCATCGGTCCCACCGAAGCCTCCAATGTCACAAGGTCAAGGCCACGCTGGCTATCAACGGGATCTATGCCTGGGATGGGGAGGTTTAGGTCCTGCTCGATTCGGCTTGAACTTCTGTTTTCTGTCTTATTTTTCATTATTTATAAATTTTGTCTTTCTCTGAATTTTTGGTTTTTTTTAATTTTTTTTGGTTATTTTTTTCCTATATTCGTTTACATTACCTGTGATGGGTTAACCTGTTTTTTCATTTTTAAAATTTTCAAAATTATTTATGCCAAATAATCCACCATCAGTTACAGTATAATTTCAATCAGTTACAGTGTAATTTTAGCTATAAGACAACTTATTTCAGCCCACGGTGCGGCATCTTAAAGATCAAAGAAGGGCGCCTTAGTCGGAGACACGGCAACAGGAAGGGCGCGTTAGTCAGAGACACGGCAGCAGGCGCGCCGCCGTTGTCGTCAAGATCCTGTTGTGGTGCACCGCCTGCACGGCTGGAGTGGGTTGGCCTTCTTCAGCTCGAGCAGCAGCCTCCTCGTTGGCGATCTCGTGCGACTGCGTCCCCTCTTGTGAGGATTACTGGAGGCGACGACGGGCGTCTAGTCCGCGCAGGTGTGACGCCTGTGGCGTCCAACCGCCAAGCGTGATCTGTGTCGTCCCCCGTGTCCCTGCCGCGAGGTTACACCGAGCTCACGGTGCTGAACGCCGCCTAGGGCACGTTCACGCGCAGCATAGTAGAAATGGGCGCAGCCCACTCGGTCATCCCGGTCTCCATCGTCGTCTCTGTCATCGCGCCAGTGCACATCGCCTCTGGGCCTCCTGCGCTGCCGAACTTCTGTCCCGTCCGGCACTCCGTCCGGCAAGCGGGAACAGAGGGTCGGGCTCCTCGACGAACTCCTCAGGCCTGTCAAAAAAGGCCATGTGATTGACCTTAGGAATGGCGTCCAGGTCGCGGACCGAAACGCAGACCGCACAGATCGCAGTGTTCCGTTCACGACCACGGGACGACTCGTCGACACGGTCGAACTGGCAATTCCGCCCGCTGCGCGCTCTGCCACTCCAGGACGCCGCGCATAGAGGGGAATGCCCTCCAAGCAGAGCAGAGCTCCAGATGCTGCGGTGCTAGTTGGACACATGGTCCCAAGGAGAGAACCTGAGCTGAAAACCGTCGAGGGTGACCTCACGCTTCTGCTGTATCTCAAAACTCCACCAGGAAGTCCTCCTGGTGGCAGTGCGAGACATGGATGTTCATGTCCTGCATCAGAATGGGAAGGTGGACCTGGATGGCCCGCGCCACCTGATCAGGAGAGGGAGCTTAGCATTTGAGAGCAGAAGGGGGGGAGGGGGACGAGCTGTGTCCGTTTCTCCTACACCTCAGGCATTTGAGAGGATCTCTGCATTTGGCTATTTGGTGATCTCTTGTTAGGCAGTTGAAACATCTCCCCTCAGGCTGTGATTTATGGCTGCCTTCAGTAGGACAGTGATCTTATTTTTTAGCTGGGGACAGCGCATCGGGACCGTGCGAGTGGTGTCGTTCCTCTTGGGTGCTCGTCGCACACTTCGGCGGAGGGGAAGTCCCGTCCGGATCTGCAGCAGCTTTAACGCCGATCTGAGGCGTGTCGAATGCGAATCCACAATCCGGATCTGCCATCTCGCAGCTGGAGCCGTAATCCAGCTGCTCTTGTGGATTTTCCGTCAGATTGTTTGGCTCGAGGTCAGACGCCATTGGAGCGAGGGGTAGGGAACGCGGAGCTAGAGGGCAAACGTTAGGGAGGAAGTGGCCCAGGAGGCGCAGCGGCCGTCGGTGCCTGGGCGGCATCGGTGGTGGAAGCCAGCCTAAAAAGGCTGGGCCGTGCCACTTCGAGCGGCCTACTCTGCTTTCTATCCCCGACGACAGAGGCCCATACAAGTTGGTTTTGTGGGATGCTGATGTTCCGAACAAATATAAGGTGCATGTGTGGAGAATTCTTGAGAACTAGTCGCGAACCGTGCATTCTCACAGGCCACTTTGCACTATATTTAATAAGATTTATTTATTATTCCGTAAAAAATTGATAATCAATTGATAGACCATTGTTTAGGGCTCACTCCTTTTTCTATGAAGCATCCAAACACCTTGGGGGGCAATTCTTGTGTTTTCAATTACCGTAGGGTTTCCCTACTCATGCTCCGCTTATTTCGACTTGAGCTTCTGACTTTTGGCTTATTTACTATTTATAAATTTTGTATTTTGCTGACCTTTTAGCTTTTTTGAGCTTTTTTGTTGGTTCTTTTTCTCGTATTCGTTTGCATTGTCCGGGAGGGTTAACATGTTTTTTCTATTTTATTTTTTTAAAAAAAATTTAGTTATGCCAAATAAGCCACTATTAGTTACAGTATAATTTTAGTTAGCTACAGTGCAATTTCAGCCATAAGCCAGCTTATTTCAGCCCAACCGAGCGGCACCTGAATTATACTTTGTGGTGTACTCATGCAATTCCATTTAAGCAGAAAATCAACATAAAAAATTCAAAAAATATACAAAAAAGAAGGTAACCTGTTATCATAAGAAAATATTGTGCCACTTTTGAAGTTCTGCTGTTTCAGGAATATCCTAATCAATATAAAACTTTGGTGGCACTCGTGGATGACAGCAAATATTCTACATGTTTGTGTGAAAAAATAAGATGACTGTAATATACCTTTCAATTTTTAAATGGTTGTGGAAGTTACTATAATGACACGTCCGGAAGAATCTTCGTAAACTAATCTCACCTTCTCACCCCATAATCACCATAGATTGATCTAAAATTATATTTAGTTTCTTTTTTTGACTAAAGAACTGTTATGGCTACAGGCCAAACAGAAAGAGAGATGGTAGTGGAGAGTAGATGAACAATGTCTCCAGGGTTTCCCTCAGGGTTGGATTTCATATATATATACGGTTACATGGGGAACATCTTACAACTATACCCTTACATCCGAATACCCTCCACAGGGGTATATGCGCTATTGTACATGTCCCGTCTTGGGCCTTACCGTGTCCTAGCAGGCCGGTTGGGTTTAGGTGGGGGCCACCCCTACAACAAGAATATTTCGAGAGTTTTCTTCAAATAACCATTCTCTTTATCTAGAGTGTCATAAGACTCACATACTTAGCTTTTAACAGCCCTAGCATATATTTCCTTATGCACAGCCACATCTAGCTTCAAAACCTCACAAGACGGTTATATACTTATATCTCATCTATAGTTATGTGCGAAACTGTAAAGACGATTGCGAAATTTAGCAGATAGAAAGATGACGGTGCAAGATGTTACAGAAGGAAGACATGGTAGGACCAAGCAAACGGTTCCGACGAGCAGGTGGAGTTTAGAGACAGTACAGACCTATGACATGAAAGACTGTAGGAACAAAAGATGTGGTTAATCAAACAACACAACAAATGAGCTCTTAAGTGGAGGGTTCGGGCAGGCTAGCTTGAATACTAACACGCATGTTGTGGTGATGTGCACAAGCCCTTATGGTGGGTGCTCCTCAAGGTGGGAGAAAAAATACAGAGCCGACTTAGAGCGAATTCTTAGATAAGTACAACGACTTCAATGAATAAGAGTAACTGTGGAGATTGTTGAGTATGTGACTCATATCCTAATCTTTTAGAATTTAAAAAGATGTGCTATAATGAGTTCTAGATGAATTCTAATAGGGTTAGGATTCATATTTTTCTTTCTGGATTGGATTCTTACTCCACTTTGGAGGAGGGCTACGGGACTATATAAGCCATGCTGGGTGGTCATGGAGAATTCAATCAACTAAGCAAAAAGGCAAAGAAGCCATTCATCCAAAGGTAGAGGTGCACGAGAGGTTAGGTTATTCTTTATCACTAGATTCTTATATAGAGCAAGGATCCGAGGGTTCTAAAAGATCCGAGAGTGTTGTGAGAGAACCACAATCCCTTATACTCTTTTGATGTTTTACTTAAGGAATATACAGCCGACTTCACTAAATCTTCTCTCTCGCCGTGATTGCTTTAACGCCATTATTTTGTTCTCTCTAAGATATTCATCTTCTTCATTTTTTATAGCGTGTACGCTCGTGTCATATCTCACAAACTCTGATCCGATCTGAAGGCTGTTGCGCATTAAGGAGTGGTATTAGAGTGTAATAGATCATTTAGTTGTTACCTGGTTTAATGTTCCCCCTAGGTTTTCTTTATTGCATCTTGGACTTAGATTGTAATGCTGGCCTTTCTATGAATTAATAGCAGTAGCCTTTTATCTCTAAAAAAAGTAGTTAAGCCAGCGATTATACAGGTTTACCAGATACATGTCTAACTCTCAAGGTTAGAGGATCTCCAATAATTATGCTTCACCGATATCATGGGTCAATTCAATAAATTTAGGCCCCGTTCATTCTAGTTTTAGCTTCTGGCTTCTACCTTCCAGAAGTTAGAAGCCGGAATGAACATGTTGACTTTTTAATTTCGCCTTTTGTTTTGCTTTTCTTTTTTTTTTTTGCTTCTTCTTTTTTCCCTTTTTCTTTGCATTGTTCGTAGAGATATAATAGTGTTTTTTATTATTGTATTATTTTTTCTTTAATTGAATAACCCAGAAAATATTAACAGCAGCTACAATACAATTTCATCCAACAGTCAAAAGCCAAAAGTCGCTAAAAAAGCCAGAATGAATGAGACCTTAAGCTAGCAGAGGTAAACCCAAATGGAGCATAGACACAATCGCACGTCGCCATGATGCAGTCTCACCATGAGCTGAGTTTATCTATTTTGCTAAATCGTGCCATCTACTTCTCTCCTTGACTTGTTAGGAGACTGCTTAATTACTCGTATTTCGTTTAAATTAGTTGTTACTAGTGAATTATTTTAGCTTAATAGTGTCAGTTACTAGAGAGTAATCCGCTCGTCTATAAAATACCTAGAGACATCTAGGCTAGGGTAATTGAATTCCTCCATTCCTTCTCACATCGTCTTCTTTCTCTTCGGTCAATCTATGCTGGATCTGTTAAGCTATCGAACCTGGCCATCCTTTCTTCTCGATGTGCATCGAGAGGAATGAAGAGCGGCTATCTCTGAACCATTGCCGTAGAGAGAACCTGCACGGGGCTGCAATAAGATTTCTGGGCAACATAACCTACGCGGCCACTCGTCTTCTTCGTCTACATCAATTATTTCCACGATCTCATGTTTCTACGCTGCTCTTTTTCTTCATCAACACAACTATAAGTCATCTGTGTAACCAATCGACTCTGATATAATTATGTTCTTACTTATATTTGAAACACAATATGATCTGTCTGGTGCTGTTAGTTATAATCTTTACATCATTAGTATTTTGTGATATATGCTTCTTGTTGATATTTAAAATTAAAATATTGCCCATATTTTCATCAATTCAGAAATCTTATTGCCATTCCTATGTAGGTCTTCACGGCAACAACGACGTGAAGATTCTGCTCCCCTCCACGGTGCACGCCGGGACGGAGAGTTGACGAGGTTCAGATGGCGCAACACAACAACACAAGTTCACAGAAAGAAGGAAAAGAAATGGGGGAGGTAGTAATTCAGGACTCTCTGCTCTAGACGTCTCCACACACACATATGCAGAATGTTAATTGACATGATTAACTAGCCATTTATCTACTGTTAACTAATGTGATTAACCAGTCATTTACCCACTAGTAACTGTCTATCATCAATATCCAATAAAGCCTCAAATTCAAACGTTTGTATCTTGTTTAAACATAAAAAGATGCACAGTTTAGCAAATATAAGGTGGACTTATCTACCAAGTGGCGTGCCACGTCACGGCGTGGTTACAAGTCACAAATCACACGATTTGTCATGTGAAAATGCACGAATATGCACGCATGTATTTAGCAAAAGATGTCTTATACCATGTGTCCCAAGCTTTTAGAGAATGACAAAAATCCTACTTTATAAATTGATTTTTTTACTGTCTTAATAATATGGTATTAAACCATATTAGCTTTAGAATTATAAGAAATAAGCCAATCCCCTGAACTATATATTACACAAAAATAATACGCCTAGCAAATGCTACCTACTGGAGAAGTGATGGATGGTACAGATAATAAAACTTTTTATCTACTTTACACGATGATACAAAACATGCGTGGCGATTTTGAGAAAGAGACAGGTCCAAAGACTGTATGTATTGTCTGCGATTTTCTGTAGAGTCCGAAGAAATGAGCTGAGCTGAGCTGCCTTATGTTACTTGAGATGCATCGGGGGAGACTTCACAAATCTAGTGAGCCATAGCGGTCTGACCTGACAAATTGCTCTCTAGTGACCATCTTCAGTATTTACTACAGTAGTTCGCTTGAGCGGTGTTTCTTGTTTGTCAGTCTGTTGACGGGAAGCGGTGTTCACCAGAGGATCAATTTTCCATCTGCAACAAAATGAAAGATTGCTAACTACTGTTTAACTCATGCAAAACAGCATGGCGATTTACCATACAGAGTACTCCAAACTCAAGCCAAGCTAATAGCAGTACAAGAGCAAGAGGGATTAAACCATGAGCTGATCGATTCTTCTCTTTAATCTTGTTCAAAACTCATTTCACATGGCAATCTAAGATACCAACAACACTCTCCAGTCTTCACAGACGCACTTCCCCCAATCGGAATTATTGTGCACCGGTCACCAAGACAAATTAATAAACACCAAAGTTTAAAGTGACAAGACATGCATTTCATATTGAAGTCATTACACAAACGGGGATGGTAGATGCACCAAAAGTGGTTCTACTTATTGGGTTTCAGTAAGTTTCATCACTGATAGAAAGGATAGGTTAATTGAAGCCATAAGTATGAATACTTAGAATGGCATGTCTCAACCCTTTTTTTTTTTGACACAATCTATACACATGGCGCTGTTCTTTTGGATTTTACCTTTTTGCTGTTTTGAAAGTCAAAATAGAAAGAACGATTTCTAGAAATTGATTTTCTAAACACTCCGTAAAATTAAAACCGTGTACACCTATATCAATATTTCTACCATTAGCTACCATCTTAAAAAAATACAAACAAAAATCATTTTTCATAGCCTAAAAAGACAAGGCTGACAGTGCTACTAGCAGCCAAAGACGGTTTCTAAAAAAATCGTCCGTGTTATACCCGGTCATCATAAAAAGACAAGGCTGACAGTGCTACTAGCAGCCAAAGATGGTTTCTAAAAAAACGTTCGTGTTATATCCGGTCATCATGTGCCTAGGCATGGCTTCTATCTTCTGACTTCTAACTTTTTAATTTTATTTTTTTGGTTTTTTGTATTTTCTTTTTCTTCTCCTTTGCATGTTATGATAGCATTAAATTTAATTATACTGATAAAACTATTATAACTATAATATATTTTTAGCTGCTATGATATAAAATAAACCATAGTCGTAGAATCGGGCCCACCCACCAAACTTTCTAGGAACACCATGACAATCATCGCCATCCATAATTTGCGCGCCCGAACGTACGATCGTGTCGCGCCACGAGACAAAATCTTAGATCTGAGCATGCAGCTAGCGTGGGTAAGATGACCCATAATCACGCTGTAATTTTTGCCTAGTGAAGTGAAATTCAAACCGACAGGGAGTACACCGACGAGAGGAACATACTCGTGTGGGAATTTGATCTCGCGCAGAGTATCCGACCGGAGCGACCACGCGAGCGCCGCCTGGGCGCAGTTGGCGAGCGGCTCGACGCGTCCGGCGTCGGTCACCAGCGCGAGAGGGCTGGCGACGTACGCGGTGGCGGCGGTGCCGTCGTCGATGGCGTCGAGATCGCGCACCCACTCGGGCCGCTCCGCCGCGCCTTCCCATAGCACCCGCGCGTTCACCACGAAACCCGCCCACTCCAGCCTGCTCGACAGCAGCATGTCGCTCCGGGTCGCCGGCAGCACGGTCTCCTCTGAGACGTGGTAGCCCACCAGCTTCCCCGCCGCGTCGCACGCCGGCGCTTGCAGGAACGACTCGCTGGTCCCTTCGTCCTCGCCAAGAACGCCGACGGGCACGGCGCCCACGGATTTCACCTTCTGCGCCTCGTCGAACAGCTCCGTACGGAGGATGCTGTTCTCGTCGGCGAACACCACGACGCCGTCCATTCTCCGCTTCCGTATCTCCCTGCATCGCATTTGGAGAGAAGAGAGATCCAAATTGTGAGGAGGAGCTGTGAATTGGATAATTAATTATCCGAGAGTGTCAGTGATATTCGGTGGTGCGAGCATACGTACCTAAGGGCGTGCATCCGTAGGCGCGCGGTGGAGGAGGTGGGGCTGGTGATGTGGAGGAAGCCGAGGCTGGAGCGGGAGAGCACGGCGGCGACGGCGTCGGTGCGGTGGCCGGGCTCGACGACGACCCACATGAGAGGGCCGTCGACGAGGCGTAGGGTGTGGGCCAGGGACGTCAGGGAGGGTACCTGGAGCGCGGAGGTGGTGGTCGGGGTGACGGCAATGACGGGCCTCGCCGGCCCCGCCCTGCGGCGCCGGCTGCTCCGCTGCGCGTTCTGGACGGCGGTGAGGATGCGGTGGGCCTTGAGGAGCTCGGCGGGGTCCGGGTGGGGCCAGGGGCGGACGCGGATCGGGTGGCGGCCGACGAACACCGGGCCGTGGTGGTGCGCGTGTGTCCCGATCTCGGAGGCCACCGTGGTGGTCGTCGTGACAGTGGTGGTGGTGGTCGTCGTCGTGATGGCGGCGGTGGCGTTGGCGCCGGCGATCGCGACGGGCGGGGAGACGAGGTGGGCGGTGGGGTCGATGGGCGGGGTGGGCAGGAAGAGGAGGTAGACGACGAGGCGCGAGAAGCGGAAGCCCACGGCCATGGAGGTGGTGCAGAAGAGCGCGTGCAGGAGCAGCCACGCGGCGGGCAGCGAGGGCTTGGCCAGCTCGGGCGCGGCGTCGGGCGACGCCGCCACGGGCGCCAGGCCCGGCCGCACCAGCGGGAGCTTCATGTTTGCAGCTCCTGTCTGTCTGCGCGTCTCACTGCTCAGCTAAGCTGGCTGTAGGCGGCGGTGGGGGTGGGGTATTATTATAAGAACGTGTACTACCCCACCTTCTGTGACCGAACCACATCGCCCGTTCATTTGCGGCGGCAGTACCACATAGCAAAACTTGAAGCAATCCCAACCGTCCATGACACAAGGACGCTGGACATGATCCCGCCAGTGATCTGATCCTCACTGGCGGCGAGCTTTGTCCCCGCTTTCCACACTAGATTTACTGCGCCACAAATCACAGCTTTGCTAACCAAACTGCGCCCGATTTAGGGCATGCTTATATTGGTTTCTGTTGATATTTTTTGGCCACAACGATAAATAGTAATGATTGATAGAAACATCTGATGAATAATAGTGTATTATGTAACAAAAGGTACTGCGCTATTTGGACCGCCATACGACTTATAGAATTATGATATAATAAAATATAAAATACGTTATAATATGTAAAATCGTATATTGTAGTGGTTAATAAATAGTAATAGCTCATATAAGTAATTTATAGAAGAGTTGGCTGCTTACGTAATACGGCCTGTTTACATTTCTGCCGACACACACCTTTCTAGTATAGTACACCCATGTTAAACTGCTACAGAATTTTCGAGCCTTCAGGGACGGCACTCACGTGCAGGCCCATGCAGTGTATGGTATGGTCATGGATGCATACTAATTCTGAATTTCTGATGCACCACGTGTAAAGTCTGCATGTCATTTACCATGCACACACTTCTATTTTCTCAATTCTATTTTCTGCTAATGTCAGTGTCGTTTCAGGATTGGAGTTGAACGAACCAGCACCTGATCGGTTAATCCATACCCTGGCTTGAATGCTGGATTGCCCTGTGTCAGATTCCCCGACTGAAAGGAGCAAGCTGTGCACGAGTTTTCTTCTTCTTCTTCTTCTTCTTCTTCTTCTTCTTCTTCTTCTTCTTCTTCTTCTTCTACAAAGAAACCAATTAGCTTTTTGGGCGGTAAACCGCTGTTTCATTCATTTGAGAAATGGTACGGTGAATCTCTTGCAAGACACAGCTAGAAAAATGGGCGGTACAAGATAGCAGCTTATGAACTGAAAAACGATGAAACCGAGTGTGCAATCCCCTTTTGAGCTCATGTGAAGAAACAGTCTGATGGATATTCAACAGTCTAGCTAGATCAGGGCGTAGATCACAAAACCATGCAATACAACTGGACCAGAGCTAGCTAAATGATGAAGCTACCAGTGTCACCTAGCAAAATGCACACGACATAAGCAGGTATTAGATATGTTCCGGCGTTCTACTTGCAACACCTACGCAGCTTGGTGTGACGCTCACCGGTTGCCGTTGGTGAAAACTGAAAACTTCACGTGAACAATCTGTCGGTCTTCATAACAAACAATTTCTGGCGGGACTAGACGAGTAGTTTGAGCATTCTTAATTCAGTACTCTTTCTTAATATTCTCTGAAAGATAACTATACATGGACTGCAATTTTTCGAAGTTTGAACAGTTCTTTCTGGCTTCAAAGTCTGAATGTTTGTTGTGACGTACTGGCCGTTCGGTGAAACATGAACATAAACAGCGATGGCATACTATATACTTCATGGTTCATAGCATGAGTGGCATGGCTTGCTAACTTTTTCCCCTTTTCAACTGCTTTCCTTTGTTTAAGATGCCATATGCCCATTTTAGTTACCGGCTAACAGCTAGCCAGCCCATGAGCAGATGAGCTTAATCATTTCCTGAGGCTAAACCGACAAAAGCGACGTTTAAGTATCAATTAACGTTTCTTTTTTCTTTTTTAGGCACCAGTGGATGGAGCAGTGGTTGGAGCGTTGTCGTTTAGGCTAGACGCCGTCCGTGCCGGGCCAGGAGAACGCATACTTCGAGCTCAAGGGAACAGAGCAAATCAGAGCCTTTGATTTGTGCAGTGCAATTGAACCTTGAAGCTTTTGCAGTGTGTGTAGTAGTTGCAGAGTTACGGCGAGGGCAGGAAGAAGAACGAGGTGAATAAGCAAAGCAATGGCTGGTAAAAAACATCTGCCGTTAGGAACCGACAGAAAGGCAGCCAGAGGGTGGTCGCTGAAGAAATGATCATAGGAGCGGTGTCCTTTCCCCAGCAGAAAGGCAGAGCCGCACTGCTTTCCTGATCACCATCTGCAGTTATCCTTCCTGTTAGTTTAGTAATCTTGTTTTTCAGTTTGCGAGTCGATCACGTACGAATACAGTCCGTATACGTAGAGCAGTAGAAACCGAGTCGAGTCCGCGTGGTGGGTTGTGTCAGAAATTGAGTCGGCATATCGTAAGCCATCAATAGATGGGGGGTTCCGGGCAGCGCAGCGGGCCACGTCGCCCCCGCGCGCGCGAGCGGCCGGCGCGTGGCTCGCGAAAACGCGTACGGTCTGGGGAGGTAAAAGGCTGACTTTTTCGAATTTGCGTACAGGTCCTTGGTTTCTCGCAGAAAGGTCCCTGGACATTTTTTAGGCCCCTGGAAATTTTTTTCTGGCCCTCCGTTTTGCAGGATGGTCCCCCGTCTTTTCGAAAATCGCGCGCGGGTCCCCGTTTTTTTACGTACAGGTCCTCATTTTTTTCGAAAAGGCCCTCGGTTTTTTCGAAAAAACCCTCCGCCTTTTCGAAAATTCGCTTTTGCCCCCGATTTTTTTTGAAGACCTCCTCACGAGGCTCTTTTATTTTCGTACATACGGTCCTTTTTATTTTCGTACGTACGATTGCTGGCGCGGCGTGTCGCTGCGCCTCCTACGAGGCTAGTAGCCTTTATAAGGCCATGCATTGTAGCAAAGGGAGATCCGAAAAAATGATCGTAGCTCATCAAACAACCGTAGAAGGTGGTGCGGTCGAAGTGGCTAAAGTGGCCGAGGCGGCAGAGGTGGCCGTGGAGACAAGGCTGGGCAAAACGGTAGTGACAGATACCGTGATAAGTCATACGTTAAGTGTTTTGAATGTGGCAAATACGTGCACTACGCGTCAGAATGCCGCAGCCATATAAAGTGTTTTAACTGTAACGTGTACGGACACTATACTTCGGATTGTCGAAGCAAGAAGAAGAACGGGGAAGATGAACCTCGCCCAATACAAAGAAGAAGATAAAGAAGCGGGACCATTTCTCTCCTCATATGTTGAAAAGGCGTCGGTCATGGTGATACTGAATGAGAAGAACGTAGTTCCAAAACTACGCATGAAAGTAACCACGATCACACGGACCAGTGGTACTTGGACAATGGAGCAAGCAATCATATGACGGGAGATCGCTACATGTTTCATGAGCTTGACAAGAAGATTTGAAGCAAGGTCAAGTTTGGCGACAGCTCCATGGTGGAGATAAGAGGCAAAGGAAAGATGATGTTGCAATGCAAGAACGGAGATAAGAAGTTGTTGACAGAGATTTACTTTATACCGAATCTATGCAATAACATACTTAGTCTCGGGCATATGATAGAAAGAGGGTGTAGGGAGGTACTGCAAGATGAGTTCTTGCGTATATATGACAAGAAAAAAGATTTATTGATGAAGGTGAAAAGATCTTCAAATTGGTTATACAAGATTTTTTTGAAAACTTGTAAATCGATTTGTCTGAAGAGCAGCTTGGAAGCATCAGGAGGTGGTAGGACCTAGGGGCAAGACTCAGTAGGCGTAGCTGGGGGTAGCCAAGCAGCGCATGCAAGTGTGCATGCAGAAGGCTAAGATGGCGGGACCCAGACGCGTCACGTGCAGCTGGTACATGAGATGTGCATGCAGCGTCACGTTAGCAGCCACAGGGAGAAGGGCATGTCTATGGACTCCACGCACGCAGATGGCAGCAAGCCACACGATCACGCACATGTAGGCGCGCACGAAGGGAGCAGTGACTCCGGAGGCACATGCGGCGCAAATGCAAGTGCGGCTAACACAGGAAGCCAAGGTGATGGAAAAAATGCATAAGGTCTAAGAGGAAAACTTGAAGTACATGTTGATGTAGCTTTCTATGGTTTTACAGAGGGAACGCAGGAAGTGTTGGAGACAAGCACCAACACTAGCATCACACCAAAACACTGACCGCGCTCTATTGCGCAACACCAACAATCACTGGTTACAAGCTCGAGGTAGTCCAAGCACAAGAAAAACCGTCTGCGATTATGTGTTAGTGATGATAGTGGTTATCATAGACGGCTCCCACATCGTTTGTGATAATTTACAATATAGACGGTTGTTCAGAAAAACCGTCTGTAATACTCGACTATCACAGACGGTTTTTTTATAACAACCGTCTATGATATTCGACTATCACAGACGGTTTTTGTTATTAACCATCTGTGATATCATTCATATCACAAACGGTTCGGAACGGTTCGGTGTTCCGAACCGCCTGTGATATAAATCATATCATAGACGGTTAATAACAAGAACCTTCTGTGATATCGATCATATCACAGACGGTTAATAACAAGAACCATCTGTGATATCATTCATATCATAGATGGTTCAGTGTTTAAAATCGTCTGGGATATATATCACAGACAGTTTAGAATTCCGAACCGTCTGTGATAGCTATTTCAACAACGATTTTAATAACCGTCTGTAAAATTATCACAGATGGTTGCTAGTATAAACCGGCTGTGATAGTTTAAGTACAGATGGTTCCGTATGAATCGTCTGTGATGTAGTCGTCCAGTATAACCTCTTTTGTTGCGGTGACGATTGGCCTGCTTCATACAGGACACGATCCAGCAATGAGCGCCCGCTCCCTGAGCTTCTTCATCTGCCGGCCTGCTCCATCTCAGGAGGAAGGGGAGAGGAGGAGAGGGAGAGTTTCGGCAGCGGGGTTGGTCGCCACCCGAGTCACCCCGATCTGCGACTCAGGAGGCCAAAGGGATGCATGAATTCACATTAGCAACGGCAACATCAGTTGACTGAAAGAAATCGCCAATATTCAGTACTTCTGATAGGTTAACTGTGGTTTTCTTTAGCGAGTCCTTTGCGGTAGAGATTCTCAGCAGAAGTACATGCACTAATGCACTTGCTGTAATGTGCAGGTGGTAACATCAGGATATACCCATCAACTCAACCAAAAATATCTATAGCCTAGCCAGGACTACATAACCACTTCAGAACCAAATTATGTCATGAGAGATTTTTTGTTATCCTTGAAAAGTTACCAGAATTGACCAGGAGTACTAAAAATTTATATGTAATTTAGTCGTGTGGTACAGTACCGTCTATTATCTTCCAAGGATGGTAAAAACTCCCATGTCATAAACTTCTGCTTTAAGAATTCGACTGAGTGTTAGACAATTGGAGCTAACTAACTCTAATTTTAGTTCAAATTATAGTAGCTCATTATGGGACATACTAGTGCCAACCTTTATCTTCACTATTGCACCAAACAATGAATACTCAAAATAAATGTGCTGCATTTGATTCGATTCTTTTTGACAATCCACCTGCAACATTTGAGCAGATCAATCATATGGTTTCGTAGTACACCCCCGTATGCCATAACAAACTTCTTTTGACTTCTTGGCAAATCCGGAATCCGGCCAAATCTCCAGCTATCCATGAACAGTCTCCTAAAATTTGGCTACTCAAGACCGAACGAAGTTTTCAGTTGACGTTACATGTTCTTTTCTTGGACATTTCAGTTGACGTTACATGATTTTGGACCATTCCATAATAAATAGCTTGACTTGTATACACATAGCAGAAGTCTTTACGAACACTAGCTTTTTGTCAGTAATGAAATTACTGGTAGAAGTAACAAAAATAAATTAAGTAGAAAAGGCATATGTTACCTTCTACAGCCATCTAACACCTCAAGACAGCAAATTTTAGTACAAGTAATCCGAGTATCATAGCTACGACCTCCCTGATGACCCGTGCTTCTAATAACAACTTCCCAGCTGTGCTTTCAGTTCAGGAAGGCTCTTTGCTTCTGGTTTAAACAAGGCAAGAAAATGGTACAGCTACAGCCTGCACAGGAGAGGAAGGTACTGATCAATAACTATTCACGAACAGACGCTTAAAGCAGGGGAATGGAAGGTTCCTCCCTCCAGAAAGCTGGCACATGGGTTATCGTTGTGCTATGAAGTGATCAGATCAGATGAAAGATGGGCCGGGTAGGTTAAGTCAAAACGTCGGCATATGGGAATCGGACACCTCCCCTGTCTCCTTTCCTGAGATGCCGGCTTCTCCTGTTTATTTCACAAGCCAATTTGGTTTGGTTTGTTCTGAGTATGACACTAGTCCTTAACTTTTTAAGTTTGATCGTGTGCGAATCAGACTGAAAACTATTGTCCATACTACTCGCAATACCATGGGATCCGTCTGAAGGGAGAGAACAACGTCGAAAGAGCCTCAAATTAATTGCCTGTTTGTTCAATCAGAATGCCAGTTCAGGTGCATCCTTGACACACTGCAGCGGAAAGAGCCGAGCTACCTCAACAACTCCCTCTACTGTACTGTGCTCCGAAATAGCCTCCTCAGCTTATCTTTCTGTACAAATATGGGCATGTTAGGTAATGGCTGTGGCTTATAACTTTTGGCTGAAATTTTTGAATTTTGACTACAGATTACGGAGAGAGAGATACTCACTTGCGATTTTGGATGGTACAGATGTTGGGATTTTAACGTGTATATCGTTTAATTTGTAGACCTCATCTTGAAAAATACCCCGTTTAAAAGTTAGGTACTGTAGCAAAAACCAAAAACCGTCAGCTTTGGAGGAAAAGAACATGCTCATATGTATATGTAGCACGAGTACAGGAGTACTAGTAGTAGCGTGTGTGCCATTAGTTGTTCAGCTATGCAACAGACAGCAAAATTTGAGGTGCGGGTGACAATTATTTGTCCTGCAGGGGAAGTGGTAGTTGATTCCTCAAAAGCTTTCTGTAGCTTCCCATTACAACGAGTCGCATGAAATTATCCATTTCTTCTTATCCTTTTTGATGGTTTGCTAAAATCTCTATGCAAATAAAGCACAAGTATATGCCACTTCTCACACGCTGTATTTCGATGGATCGTATTGTTTGCTCCTCTCAAACTATAGATTAAGGCTCCATTTGGTATTTGTGGTGGCTTTTAAAACACTAATTTGTCGAGTAAATTGCGCTTTTCACTGTCTAATTAGACTTTCGCTGTACAAAATACCAGGTTTAGTCTTTAATTGCAAACACCACACTGACAGGTCGGGCCTATCCGCAGGCGCCACGTGTGCGACTGAGTTGGCTGCCGTCATCACGAATTGGCTGCCTCCAATTGCGCTCGGCTTGTCCTCGCCCTAGGCAACGGCGAAGGGCGCTGCTTGGCGTTTCTCCCTTCCCCTCTGCTCCTCTCCCCTCCCAAGAGAACGCTGCCGCCTTACGACGTGGGTGGCCGGTGTTTCTCCCTTCCCCTCTGCTCCTCTCCCCTCCCAAGAACGCTGCTTGGCGTATCGGTGCATGATTTAACTCGTTCGGTTCTTCCTCTCCTGCAACAAGACAGGTACAGCAGGGCGCTGCGGCCGCGGCAGGAGTAGGTGGAGGACTGGGTTCGGAGCAACGACACGCTTGTCCCCGGCCTGCCCGTCCTCATCGGTGGCGTCTCCCTCATCGGTGGCGCGCTTGAAGGACGAAGGGCCATAATTTTATTATGATGAATTGTTATTTCGGAGGAATGAGAATTTGGAATTTTTAGATTTGTATATAATGTGTGCTATCTATTATAGACTCCATTATTAGGAAGGCTCCTGGATATATAAAGGAGACCTATTGCTATCGAAGGGAGGCAATAAAGAATCTATTCAGCAAACTCTCGGCTGGTTCAGACTTCAGAGCCCTGGCCGCAAGGGTCAGGGGTGATCTTCACATTCCTATCTTCCCTCCCTGCTCGACCACATCATATGGAAAGTTCTGACATGATTCCAAATCAAGGACATTGTGATGAAATTTCAATTATCCAAAATTTAGAAGTGTTGTAAAATAGCATTCTTCTGATTGTTAATGCACCAGACAATCCAATGAATCCAAATATACTTCATTTAGCAAAATAATATACTACCTCCAGATTGTTGTCTACAACACAAACTAGGACAACGGCTTCCGTACCATCGTGGCAAAGGACCATCTCACAGTCAAGTGCCAACATAGCTCCTGAGTTCATATAATTAGAGACTTCTCCTATCCGCATTACTTTCCATCTCTGCAAATAAGTAATGCCAATAATCTGTTGTTATGGAAAAGCTTAAACATTCCTTAAATATTTTGTATGAAGAATCCTAATCTACAACTGTAGTCCAAGCATTAAAAATCAAGAATATTATTCTGACCGAACAATTTAAGATCAACTGGAAAAAGTGCAAACACCACAAAGGGTTGAATCGTCATTTATGAATTAAAAGAAGTACAATAAAGCTTTACCTCTTGGTAAGATGGGAAGTTGTAATTTTTCCTGTATTCCGGGTTTTCTGCTGTCAGTTGAACAAGCTTCTGCATTTTGCATAATATACATCAATACAATTGTTCACCAAATAATGTTTAATACCCTTGGAAACTACAAGAATCCAGTAACTCAATTGTTCGCCAAGTAACCTAGAAACTACAAGAATCGTGAAATAGTATAAACATTACCTGCTTAGGAGAAATCTTGTCAGGAAAATCCTTCGTATACTGCTCGACAGCTCTTCGTTCCTTATGACGCTTTACCAATTTGCTGAAGTACTGGAACCAAATGTGGTGAGCCTCAAATTCTTAGAAACGAACTGCATATGTAGTCAAACACAGTTGGCTGAATCAAAATATTACCTTTTGAAAATCTTTGGAGAAGGTTAGAAGGAAAGCAAGCAGCACATCCCTGGACCGTTTCTTGGGGTCACTTACAGAAGCACCAAACTTCTTGTCGTTCCGAGTCAAGAAATCTTTCCATCCCCCCTCAGTGCCTTTCAGCCCGTTCTTCTGAGTGAATCTCACGATCTCAACGAGCACCTAGCATGGCCAGAGCAATAAACAGCAGCGTAGAATTAGGAAAAGACCTTTTCAGGTTTTCGATTGATGAAGCTTTGTATCTACCTCTTTCTCGGCGCCGGCGAGCAGCTTTCCCATTAGACGGCAGCGGGGAAACCAAAGGAAAGGGTTTGCTTAACTTCTCCTTGAACGCCCTCCTCTTCTGCACATGGTTGGGCTCGTTTCGGCTGCATTAGCGAGGCAGATCTGTAGACTTAGCTACTTGGGGCCCAGACCCAGTCAGGAAATGGGCTTTTATTTTGAAAAGGCTAACGGCGAATCAGTGATGGATAGGCCCAGCTTTTATCAAAAGCCTACTGCCCCCGATTGGTGAAGATTTTTGGGACATTTTTAGGGCTTGTTCTTTTTTTGCTGCGGTTTGTGGCTTTTAGCTGTGGCTTGTGACTTTTAGGCTGTTTGTACGAGAGATTACAGAGTAACAGAAATTCACGTGCGGTTTTTGCCGATATAAATGAAGTCAGTAAAGTATGTACTACAATTAAATAGTAGACCCTATCTTGAAAAAAAATACTCTATTTAGAAGCTAGTTACTGTAGAAAAGCCGAAAAACAGCTTTTAGAAGCTGAAAAGAACAGAGCCTTATACTTTTTAAACCGAGGGTAGAAATTAATCGTTGAGTAGATCATGAAAAGGGAAGAACCATACCATGCATGCATGATTTTGTTCTGTTTTTGCTATTTCCCAGCTTATTCTGTGGAAGAGTAACTCTGGAAAACTATGGCACTAGCGGATGAGGTCAGGAGCCAGGAGTTTCCTGTTGTAGCTGTCATCGCACCTGTAGCTTCCACGGTTATTATTCTTTTGCTGTTCTTTGTAATTCGGTGGAGAAGGACATACAGGTCTCAGGTAAACGAATGAATGCTACTCTGTTGACTTCTCTGTTCTTCTTTTCCGTTACAATTGCATGAAAGGAAAAAAAAAAGGACTGCAAACAACCTGATAAAACAGATATGATCTACTATATGATGGTTGGCCGGTTCCAAATCCATAATGATTCTGCTCCATCTTGCAGATAGTGTAACTCAGAATCCTGTTATGGCCGTTCCTTCGGTTGATATATCTACTATAAGGGAAACAGCAGGAAATTTCTCTGAAGGAAATATGATTGTCCAAGGTGGATTTGGCATTGTTTATAAGGTCTGCCTTTTTTTCTCAGTAGAGAATATAGCATTGTTAAATTGAGCAGTCTTTGTTTGTTTTGAAGAATTGTGTACCAAACCAGTCACCTGTAGACTGTAGTGTGAAATTGAGCTAACCAAACTAACCATTGAAGTTCAGGAACCACTGATACTACCATTTTCAGTTACACAATTACTAAGCCACTTTGACTGCTAAGACTGTCATGATTTAATGGGCGTTGGATGCGCCTTACCGTTTGATCTAAACGAGTATATGTTTTTAGGGTTTTGTCCCTTGTGTTCCTTCGTATCATCATATGGAATTCGTAGGAGATCGAGTGCACGAAGTGGGAGGAATGGTGGATTTGGGGTATTGAGGTGAAATTGCTTTAGTTTTTTTAAATCCATTTTTGATTTTTTTTTCTGTTGTGATTGCAATATGAGAGGATTAGGGTTAGCGCTTGGAAGATTTGGCACTTTTAGAGCTTACTCTAACCCTAGGTTAGGTACTTACCAATTAATTAAGCAATCGATCTGCTCGCTGCATGTCATATTTTTGTGTCTCTGTGATCACAATGTGGTGATTATTGGTTGGTGCTTGATGTGAATTGGATTTTGATATGAATGAGTACTTGGTTTTGGGGTTTTTCTACTTAGGTACGTTAATATGGACATTGTGAGATGACAGATCAAGAGGCCCCGTTATGGGAAGGGCGGATTCCAGTAGTTTTGCTGCTCTGTTGAACAATTTTTTTTGTTGTGATTGGGATTTGTTTAGATTAGATTTAGGATTTTTGAGATTTGGCATTGGCAAACCCATAGGTATGTCATTATGTTGTACAAATCTGAGTGATTGATGCATTTAATTCCCTCCCCTGTACTTTTTGCATCTCCATAATTGCTGTGTTGTGAGCCTGTGATTGTTTCCTTCAGAGTTGACATTTGACACTGAGAAGTCTATGTCTCTTTACTCTGTGTTGTTCGTCTGCAATTTTTGTCAGATCAAGACTTCAAGAGGGTGGGATTCATGTGGTTCCACTATGTTTTATACCTTTTTGACCAGTTTTGTGCTCTTTCTAAAAGCTCGTTCTTGACTAGCGTTATACCCATAAAGTTATTGTTTCCAAATATTAACTAATTCCTTGAGTTTTTTTTGCTCTTCTCATATTTGTGTTATCAAATGACGTGTTTTTTTTTGTTGCTCTAGTTGCAGAGAGGAGATGAGGCATACAACACTGGTGGTTTGGCCCATGATTCCATGAACAATACACCTACTGAATGAGAAACACCCAAATGTTGTGAGTCACTTATTCCTCATCTAATATTGATCACTGTGTGTTTGCTTCTCATGTATTACTAATGTTTACCATTGATGCTAATTTGTTTTTCTCATGTACACTAGGTTATTTACACTGATGTTGCTCTGCATCCTTATTCCTCTGATGGTCATGATGCCATTGTGAGACTCACCTTCAATGGATCAGGAATATAATGATATTGTGCTTTGACACTTCTATCCCCACGATAAGGTTTATTTACCTTTGTGATCCTGCACTTTGAGATATACACGGCATGCTAATTTTATATTGAACCATCATATAAAATTAGTCGATAGATGAGAAATTTTATATTTTTACTACAAAGATATTTTATATTTTTATATTTTGAGATATACACGGCATGCTAATTTTATATTTTTACTCCAAAGATGAGAAATTTGACTAATTTCACAAAAAAAAAGTAGTCGATAGATGTATATCAAATATGTAAAAAAACATATTACAATCTCTAAAACCCTCTAACAATATTTTTCAGTTTGCTAAATCCCAGCTTGGATTCAGATGTCTCACTCGGCAAACTGGAAAAAATTGGATTCGATGATTAATCTAGTATACATTAATTTTATATCTAAAAATATTTCTATGAGCATGGCATGGGGAAGTCCATTTACCCTTAGCTCTAGTGAACATCTTCGATAGCCTATGCATCTTTGTGGCCCAACAAATGCTCTAATGTTGTCTGGCTGCATTAGTCCATTGGCCCAACAAACTTTCGATTGGCCCAAACAAGCCCAAACAAAGGATCAAAAGGCACGCTCCCAACCCTATCGCTCGTTCTCTCCCTCTCGCACCATAGATCGCCACCAGCACTCACCAGTTGCCCTCCAACCATTCGCTTTTGCTCCAGTGGAAGCCTAAGTTCCCAACCCATTTGCTACTACGTCAGTCCGTCTCCACGCCTCCTGGGCTCCCTTACCCACTGGCCACCGCCTTCCTTTCCCCCATCGGCTGCCGTCTTCACCTCTCTCTTCGTCGTTGGGATCCTGATGTGTGACTGCGCAAGGCCTAATATGTGTTGATCCTTGGCTTCAAAGCGCTAAGATGCAAGGGTATGATGGGAGCGGCAGTAGCTAGGGAAATCGATATGTTTAGCCTTGTGCTTTTCTAGATCTGTTTGACCTTTTCTTTGTAAGCTGTTGTTCGTATCCTTATTCTTTGCAAGATATTTTCATCTTCTTCTTTTGCTTGATTTCTTTATTCTTTGTGCTCATGGAATTGAGTAAGTATGGCGGTTTACATCATCTTGATGTCGTGGTGAATTTGTTAAACACATCTTTGTTGCGTATGACCTATTGTTCGAGATGAGATTAGACTGGCAAATAGGCATGCCCATTAGCAGCAATGCAGCATGAGTGGAAGCGAGTGAGGGAGGGGAGGGTGTGGAACTGCGCCCGAGCGAATTGGTTGCGGGTACGATTGTTGGGTCCACCTATCATATTTGGTTGCATGTGGGTAGAGAGGATAGTGAGATAGTAGATGAATCACTGTCACCGCCTTTGTTTAAGTAGTAGAGATATAAAAAATGGGAGCACTACTTCCAATAGTATAATATATATACAGGAGTGTCTATACAATATATGACTGTTTTTGGATGCAAAAACAGTCAGATTTTAGGACCAACGCTCCAGATCTTTTTTTGGAGGGGTGCTTATATTCGATTTTTTTTGGAGAGGGTGCTTATATGAGTGGATCGTTGGATAGAGATCCAACGTCTCTTGATCATCTGACTGTTTTGGATTTCAAAAACAGTTAAATGTTCTATAGCATTTCTCTATATATATATGTATGTGTTCGGTAGGGCTTTGGTTTCTGTTTGTTACAATAACTAATTTTTAAACGGTGTATTTTTTAAGACAGAGTCTATAGATAGATTATAGTAGACATTGTATCGAGTTCAATTATACCAACTAAAACCACATGCAACTATTTTTCTCTGCGTACTGTCACTCGCGAACAGTCAAAATTCAAAAATTAAACTAAAAACTATAGGACATAGTCCAAAAAAACCCACCTTATAGAAACAATACTAGTTCCCGTTCTTAGCTTAATAATTCATTTAATTTCTCACGAAGATGCTTCACATCCAAAACTGGAACAACCGACGAGCCAGCGTTCTAGAGGGAGCTCGGGGGTTGGCAGGCTGCAGGGCATTGAGCTGTACTCCAAAACTCGTCCACGGTCACATATGATGTCATAGACCCGATCAGAGCGCATACCCAAAAGGGAGGTGCATCTGAACCCCGAGCATTATCGCTTGAGCTACACGTGCGTGCAGTTCTTAATGCGATCGATCGAGCCTGGCTATACATTGACATTTTCACAGCCGATCCAAAAGTCAGATATACGCATGTACCACACACAACTCTTTCCTCTTAATAGAACTGCAAAACAGGAGTTGCAAGTAGATTAGGAGATCTGATGGCAATGGCGTTGGCGTGGCCATCTCCCTGTGACCAGTCTGAAGCCAATCCAGCCATCTCATAGCCATCTCATAGCCTCATCGCATGCGTACGTGCAGCCTATATCTTGCTGTGTTACATAATAGAGAGATACTCGGAAGAATGTCATCTCTAATTTAGCTCTATCTCCTGCTTCGCCGTTGGTCAAACGGGATGAGCCAGCATGCTTAGCACCAATCAAATGGCGGCAAAAAAATAATAATAAAAGACTCGTCCAACCCCTTCGTATTTCTCGTGCCGATAACTATGGTTTGCGTACAGTGTTGAACAATGCCTTTTCGTGACGTATGCTGCCTGATTACATGATCACAGGCTAAGCAAAGCACGAGAACCACGATCTACTCTATTCCTTACCCAAAAAAACAAAGATAGCATCTTAAATCGTAGCCATGATTTGATATTTTTCATGAGAAAGTTCGACGTGGAATGCGTTTTCTTCGGCGAGGAGGAGGACTGATTGGCTCGAAGATACCATGCCGCAGACGGAGCCTAATGTTGTGATGGCTAGCCCGTTCGTTGATTCGTAACGCGCATTCTTGCCCTGACGACCAACCAGCACATGATACTACTCCTAGGAGAGATTCTTTACCGTTTTACCACTGGTACGCTCTAACAATAAATTATTTATTTAACTATTTTTATCGTAATTTTTTACCTCATACTTTCTTACTATTTATATTAGTTTGCAAATTTAAGTCATATCTCACATAAAACATAGCATATATCTCTCATCACCTACTCTCTTCTCTATATAAGATTTTATTTAATTAATATAGCTAAGAAAGAGATAAAATAATACTATTAAAGATGCCCTCGTGTCATCACCACCCAAACTGACGGGTGGATCTTCGTGCTGGGCACAAGACCTTCCTCGGGAACCGCGGCGGCAGGCCCACCAACACGCGATGCCGGCCGGGAAACCACGCCCTGTCCGACGCGGAAAGGTGGGAATCTCGGCGTGAATTCTGGGCGAATCCGGCCGTGCGGATCCGTCCGATCGAGCCGACGGCCGACCGGGCCAGCAAGAACGAGAAGCCGTTGGTTCCGCGGCGCTGTGCCTCGGGCCCTCGGTTTGCGCTGCCTCTGCGTGTCATGTGCCATACTGCCATGCATGTTCTTCCCTCGATAAAAAAAAAAAGTGCGGCTCTCGTTGTCTTCCAGTTCACCGAAGCCTGATGCTTGCACGGCTGCTAGACGTCAGCTCTAGGGTCGTCATGTCACTCGGCGCATGCGCGCCTGCCACATTTTTGGACGAGACGACAGTGACATGAGCTGCACCTGAACGGCGGAGTTCCGGCTATAAATTTTGTTTTACAGTTACATGTCCGTTGATAAATTAACCCACCCTAGGCAACTCGTCACAACCGAGTTTAAATAAAAAAGAATCTGACCCATGAGTTAGTAGCAGTACCACTCACTTAACATGGCTTGGCATCAACGACTTGTTAGGTGAAAATGTTACAAGACACCGGCCAAATTACCGAATAGAGTAGTGCAAGTGGCCGAATTCAAGTATCTTGGAAGATTAAAATTTGTTAAAGTTATGGGGTGGCTCAGCCTCTTATAACTGAGCCTTGCACAGATCTAATAATATAAAAGAATGTATCAATATACCCTCATATTTTGTAATTATTAAGAAATAGAATGAAAATTTTCCATCATATTTCATTTATATATATAAACCCCCCAAAAGTATGGGATGTCAATATCCACTCATTTTACACTAACTCTCTCTCGGTTGGTTTTAACTCCCTTAGTTTCATATCCCCAAGGGGAAAAGGGGTACTCTATACCCACTGTTGTGCTCATACCACAACAGTTCGTGTCGTCTGTGGGGAATACGCAAGAAGTTGTACGAGGAAGAGTCGCCACCATCAGGAAGATCCATTGGATTTCGACTGGCTGCAAGAAAAGCACTACAAAGATAAGAAGGTGAGAAACTTTAAACTGATCGTGCAGTATGTATACATAATATTTGGCACTTGTTGGCTTTAGCATTCCTCTCTACCGCCATTCCATCGGATTTATGCTCAAATCGCCCGGTGACCTCGTACCCCCGCATACTCTATAGAGTATAAATAAACCACACGGTGGTATCATGCCCCAACGTATTCTATAGAGTATACAACGTTAGGAACCTAGATATCCCGGGCAACTCTATAAGTATAAAATAAATTGTACAGCGGCCTCATGTCTCGGCCTACTTTGGGAGTATAAAGCGTCGGGGACTTAACCGTCTCGGGCAACTCTACGGAGTATAAAATAAATTGCACGGTGGCTTCGGCTCTGACGTACTCTACGGAGTATAAAGCACCAGAAACTTACTATCCCGGGCAACTCTACGGAGTATAAAATAAATCACATGGTGGCTTCGGCCCCGACGTACTCTGCGGAGTATAAAGCGCCGAAAACGTCGTGTTCCGAGCCACTCTACGAAGTATAAATAAATCATACGGTATGGGGATGGTGCATTCGTGGCTGCGCGCACTTCCTACCAAGGAGTCCCCAGCACTAGCATAACTCCGGTGAGCCTCGCACGCTTCACGCGCCCCACCAGGAAGTTTGCAGCACTAACGGCATCAAATGATAGTTTCGCCCCTGAGCGAGAACTGCATTTGGCCACTTCGTGGTCGTGACTTTGTAGACACTCGTTTGATAACCTCGTGGTCGCCATCAACTGAAGACTTACTTTGATCATCTATGTTAGGATTCTCTATGTCAGTTACATGAACATGAGACCGACAACCAGCCTCACCATCAACTGAAGACTCACTTTGATCATCATCACCTGGCACATACTCCTGATCTGAGGTATCATCACCTGACATCAAATCTTTGTATTGAAGCCTCTCATCATCCACACTTACATACTCTTCTTGGTCAGCCTCAGCCCATTTGTCCACATCAGCAGCAGCAGGTTTGCAAGGTCATAGCTCATTGTCTGGGCAAGTTGTGCTTTCTTTTGTTGGAAAATCAAGGGCAGATGGTAATATATTCTGTGAGGAGGTGGCCTACTAGACACAAGATAGGTTGCTAGTGCTTGCTTGCATACATGCATTGGAACCAGATATACTAACAAATAGAGAGAGCCTCCTCATGTCCCAGTACATGTCAAACACATCAAGCAGTGCTGAGTCAGAAGCAACCTCAGTATATCTACTGCAGTTTTTGTTCCAAATGGTGACAACAAGTGTTTGGTTGCTTCCATGTTGCACCTCATCATCATGGTCTTTTAGTAAGTCAAGGAAACAACTAGTATCTCGGCTAACATGATACTCTTGCCTACCATCGTCAGTGCACTTGACATAAGAACCAACACAAACAGCTACTCTGCATGCCAATCCCGAATCCATCATATGCACATTAGAATGGAATGAAGATAGCAACATCAGAGCACAACCCTAAATCTATGCACATAATAATGGAACGAAGATAGCAACATCAGAGCACAACCCTAAATCGACACACATCAACTCAAATCTAAACTACACAACCAGATCAACACCAATGAAATAAAATCCCGAAGTAAAAGCATGAGGAAGAACCTTACCCATCGGGGACCCATGAAAGCTGCACAGGCTTTGATGGGGAGTCTGTGCTCCTGAGGCGCCGCATTTTCGACTCTGGTGCCTTCATCTTTGATAGCACTCAGCCCTCAGCAGCATATGCTCCAGCCGATTCCGAAAGGTGGCGACGAGGAGAGATTTGGGGGAGAAGAACTGTGAGGGAGATGGACTTGGGGGAGAAGGATGGATCCGGGATGCGTGTCACAGTGTTGCTTTAGGGTTCGATCGCAACGGGTGGGCAGGGGCACCCGAGTCTTTTCAAAAATTTTCTCTCTTCTTTCGGCCTAGAAATAATAAAATATGGGGCTTGATGTCTTACAACAAAATTACAATTTTTATCAGTATGTTTTGACTAAATCATATATTTTAGGTATCCGTTGGTAAAGAGAAACAATGAATGATGTCCTGTAAACAATTTCTCCTTGGATTAAATACTCTCGACTTTGTTCGGCCCGAGGCGGCTGTCTACCTTGTCTCTTTTCCAATTCTTATTCTTAGCTCCGGAGAAGTAGGATCTTTGGTGTTTCGTGGTGTATGAGTAGTTCAGTGCTTTGACGAAATGTTGAGTAGACGGAATAGATGGAGATGGCTGCAGCGGCGATTAAAAATGCTGAGTAGATGGAGATGATTGTAGCGGCGATTGTAATTATGATAATTTTTCTCTACAAAAAGAATTATGACAGTTTAAACGAAATATCACAGCAAGTTTATACTAGTGAAACCTCACGGCACCATATGGTGGATTCTTTTTAACTGTGGCTGATAGACTTTTGGTTCTAACATAAGCGTTTATACGAACAAATCGAATGTTGATAAATCGAAAAGTCATTCTAAAAAGTTATTATAATAAATTATTTTAAAAAGATAATAAAAAAAATCACTGTATTTATTTGTTAGGAGAAGTCAGAAGCCACAAACCACATGAGCCGAAGAGAGAGAGAGAGAGGCTGTAGTAAGTACCGAAAGTTACTGGGATGGTAAAGCGCTTAAGCCGGCTAAACTTGGTTTTAACCTCTGGCTCCTGAGTTGCTCAAACGGTGGCTGGAATTGGCCCCAAGGGACGGGACGCCGCCAGGGGGCGTGGCCTGCGCGTGGCGGTCCGTCCATCCGGCGGTGCCACTGTCCCGGGCCACATGTCAGCGTCCGGCACGCTCCACCGCGGAAGTGTCCACAGGCTCCTGTGACTGGAAGCTGCATGCTTCCTCCCACGTGCGGTGTACACCAAACCAACGACTCCTACTAAAACCACGTACTCATGCACGACTCAAAGAGGACAGAACAATTTGTTCATCGACTCCTACTAAAACTATTTCTTTATGCACAACTCAAAGGCTAGGACAGAACAATTTGTTCAGGGACGCATGGGAGAAAAAAAAAAAATCCGAGATTCGGATCTTTGAGGGCCCACAAAAACGACCCTTGTCACAGGTCGCCCTGCTCCATTTCAACGTAAGATTCCAAGATGCACGTTGGTGGCGATCGATACCCTTCGTACGTGGCTTAGCTAAATAGATACCCGGCCTTGTCCTGCATGTAACAAGCGACACATGCCACGCACAAGGATTTTGGCGGGACAAGCGATGGTCCCAGCCAGCAGTTGATAGTTCAGCGGCAAGGTTTTCCGGTTGTTTTTCACTGCCGGCCCGGTGAGGTTTATTTCAGGTAAATCCTTGAAGTGAAGGTTGATCCATTTAAAGGAATAGGATGTCTTTTAAGCTCAGCTTCAACGATTTTTTTAAAAAATTTTGTTGATCCATTTAAAGGAATAGGATGTCTTTTGGGTCATGTTTCAATGAGTTTCTGCTTCTGACTTCTGGTTTTGAATTTCGTCTTTTTTAGTTTTTCATCTTTTTGTTTTTAACTTTTTCTCTTTATTTTTTGTATCGTCTATGATGATATAATTTTTTTAAAAAATTAATTATATTGAAAAGGCTAACATAAGTTATAACGTATTTTCAGCCGAATGAGCACTGCCTTAAACTGTACAACGATGATAGGGTAGCTTGTCACGTTCTTTCAGGTTTTCATCAACAGTGACGATACAATAGTGCGCATCACTGTACGACACAATCCTTGTCATCTGAAAAGGAGACACCTAGAAGTCTCTACGCAGGAAGAGAAGCTATACGAAGACTACGAGTGATTCGTCGACTAAGTGGAGGTGACTAAAGGTTACTAGTACAAGATAGCAAGACTGCGATTCCCCTCTCACCTCTCCCCCCGGTGGCCCTCGCAGGAAACTGGAATCTCGAGTAAATTGGTGTGTTACAAATCAGCCAATGGCATAGCTAGAAATTTTAATCTCTACATGCTCCTTGCAGCAGCCAGACACAAGCTTCTTATTCGGCGCACTGCTCGTCAACAGCGAGATTTAGTAGACGCCCAACTAGCACCAACGGCGGCCTTAAAAAAGAATTAACAAACAAATTTTAAAAAAAAGATTACAAGTTTAAAAAATGAAATTTATAAATAGTAAAAAATAAGCTAGAAGTCAGAAGCTGAAGCCGAAAAAAACAGGACCACGGCACCGCCGAAATAATCTTCATTCCTTCCTTCATTCTCTGTTACAATCTAGTATGTTCGAGATCGCATTTTTTTTTCTCGTTTGCAGTTGGTAAAGGCGGCCGTCGGCGCCTACGGCCGTATGACCTATGTTTCTCCCCGGTCTTGATGTGCGTGTAGTGCATCCATGAACACGTCGCTTGTTTCGACTTTAGCGTTTGGCTTTTGGTTTATTTTTTACTATTTATAAATTTTATTTTTTTTGAACTTTTAACTTTCTTTGAGTTTTTTTACCGGTTCTTTTTTCTCGTATTTATTTGTGTTGTCCGTGATGAGCTAACATATTTTTCTATTTTTAATTTTTTTAAATTTAATTACGCTAAATAAATCACCTTCAGTTACAATAAAATTTCAGCCGCTACCGTTGTTATGCTTGCTCGTTAATTATACTCTCAAGAAAGTTATACTTTGCTAAGAGTTAATCACACCACGTACATGTGCTTAACTAAAGCCTCCGATGTCCATTGCTTTTGCTGTAACACTTAAAAAGTTGGAGGATGTTTAAGGTTATATTTTCGTTTCGTTTTTTTTTTCTTTCTAAACGATAGGAGATTCACCGGTTGAGTATTCCCCGGCCGGTCCATTTGATACGCACTGGACTAGGAAGTGATCGATTACATCAAGGCACAAATGCCAAGCCAAGAACACATGGTTTCTTGGAGCAACTTGTTTTTATTCTTTTCTTTGTTCATGGGAGCATCTAGTGCTGAAGCATCAGTTTGTTACAAATTGTAGTAGCCATTCTAATGCACGAATCACGCCACACACACCACACACTATCACGCGTCCTTGCTCGATTGCGATGTTAAATAATTTCTTTTCCCTAAAACAAAAGCACTTTAATCACTTCGCTTTTTTTATATACATATATTGTTCATCCACACAAGATTCGAGTGACATTTTTCTGAGCCAATTTTGAACGGCATGTAATGTAAAACTGTAGCACTACAGGCCGATCGATTGTTTCACTTGGACACGCTACCATCTTGGTGGAGCTGCTCGATAGGAGATTTGAAAGGTGGAAAGCAATGGTCAGCAATTAACTTGTCTTGTGCCTAACCTTGATGTGAATGTCCGGCTATTTTAGCCTGCAATTGATCCCCTACCACCAATAAAACTTGCCAACTAAATCCTTAGGATATTCTTCGGGGTTTCCAGGGAAAATTCTACCGATATTATACGCCCACTGGATCACAAATACATGGAACATTCAAAGTAGACTTAACACAAGCACTAGGACTGAATTAATGTGAAAGATTCACTTACGTACTAACGCTCATGCATTACGTCATTCGTGGAAAGAAATCGGACGCCATCGTGCATGCAATTTACTTCTGCATTTTTTAGAGAGGGTGCAATTTCCTTCTGCTACCTAACCTCGAATAAAGCAAATGCTTGTCAGTAAAGAAGAAATTAAATACTGAAAGATTGAGTCCAACGAAATATCATAAAATATCTATTTGTCTGAAACCATATTAGCTTCTGAAAATGAGGGGTGAGATCGACCACTTAATTGCAGAAACAATGAAATCTCGCGCAAAATTAGTAACTTGCTTGAAATCCTGACCTCTCCTTTGCTCCTTACGACAAGATAAGAAGGGCGCGGAAAGTAACGTTGACCAGATAATTCACAGTTGCTCCCTACGACAAGAAAAGATGCAGAGTATCTTGCAGAAAATACTGCAAATGCATTCATATCCATCCTCTGAGGGCTTGCAATCTTATAGAATCCATTAATTCCAGGGTGAATTGAGGGGTTGCTGTTTTGTAAACATTTTAACTGATTTATTTCCTAGATAATTGGAGCGTGTAGTAGTTTCTTTGGTTATAGTAGCTTATCATAGAGAACTGAAAACCGAGCCAGAACAGGATACTTCCCCCTCTGGTAGTCTTTTTCACCATTTTTGACAGAGATTACATTCCGTTACTTCTCCCCCTTGGTTTGGTGTCTACTCCACTAATTTCTCGCCGACCTAGTTTACGGAATCGTTAATAAGGAACTTAACACTAATTAAAAATGGAAGTGACAGCGATTTGGGCAGTAGAATCTGCGCGCAACCCCAGGCGATTAGCGAGTAATTTACTCGATCATAATGCTCCAGAGCAAAGATTCTTTGCATCGCGTGACTTCAGTGCGCATCCGGTGCTGATCTCAACTTGTTAAGGATTCCACAGATTCACCTCAGAAATTCAGAATCACACCCACCCGAAGCTTCTGCACCAACAACGGCACCCAAAATGGAAAATGCGTCTCGTTGTTAGCACCTCTTGACCGCCGACTGACAAATGGAGCGGCCAGTCAATCGTTTTTCTTTTGTTTAATGCGTGTTGTGAAGGAGTGAAAAGGAGATGGAGTAATTTACATTTACCGTAAGATTGTCTGACCGTAGAAGTGTGTCGTCCACATTTTTAATATCTATCTTGTAGGCACTATTTTTTATATTTAAACAATTGTGATTGGGTAAATTCACGGTAACGACATTGGTAGTACTTTACTCACCCTACCATCACACAGCCTCCAAAAGGAGGTTAAATCCGATTTCATGAATTAGCCAAATTTGCTATATCATCCTGTTCCACAAGTTGCGAATTTATTTTACTATTTGTATTCGTCTAGAAATAGTATATTGATACACACTTAACGGGATTAAATAACCCGTTAAAGAGCTACTTTAATGCTTAATCAAAGGTCTTAGACAATGTTATAATAGCTTATGCGAGGACCTAAACACGTCCTGAGTACCTCTGATCGAAGAATCTATGTTCATCTACCCGACTAGCTACTACTCAGAAGCTCTGTGACCCAACATGTCATCCTCCCCTTGGCAATGCTTTGTACGATTAAGGGGTAGAACACTTGTCTTGTGTCTCTAACAACAACCGTCTTGCAATTGTTTCCTGAGGCTCTCCCTCACTGATAATAACCGATCGACACTTATTAATCAGGCTTCTGTCACTGCCAACAACTGTTTACATGCAGACAGAAGGAATCGATAAAGAATCTCTTCAACGCTATTTAAGCCTTACTCGGGGGAGATAACGGAAAAAACCAACAACGAATAAAAAGAGAGAAAAACAGAGGAGAACAACAATAGCAACATCATTCTGCATAGTGTAAGTAGCATTTTCTCTTGTAATCGCTCATTAAGAACAAATTGTAATCTCATTATAGCAATAAAGATTATCCCATTTTCCCTGTTCTTTTCTTCTATGATCTTGAATTTTTCTTTTATTCATAAGATCGACGATTTGATCGTTGATAACACTCCACTCGGACATGGTCTGATTCCAAACTATTAATAACCTGAATAGACAGCGCAGGACGGGTCAAATGTAACTGGCCCTAATACAGTCAAGCAAGCAGAGAATCTGGGCCCTGAACCCGTGGCCCCTAGGCAAGCAGCGGCTCAAGAAATGAGCGTAGCTCCGTCGGCTACGACTGCCATCGAGCGTCTGGCTCGCATGTGTTCGAATCTTAGGTTCAACGTGCGCGCTAACCTTCACACATAAATATTGTTCAGTGAAAAAGTATGTGTATATGTTCTATGATGTATTATTAGATAAATTCAGTAACCTCTGATCTAAATCTAGTATATGTTTTAATAAAATATCACATATAAATATTGTTCGGTGAAAAAGTATGTGTATATGTTCTATGATGTATTAGATAAATTCAGTAACCTCTGATCTAAATCTAGTATATGTTTTAATAAAATATAGGCATATATATATGGTGTTTGATGTGCGTTAATGTAGACCCCTCCGTGATCTAAAAAAGGCTGCCGCTCCCGGACTCCGAGATTCCCAAATCTCGCACCAGCGAAATCCCCTCTTGCGTCCGGAGAAGCCCTCGCCAAGTCGCCAGACGCCACCCTCCCCTGAGTGACCTCTATAAATACCCGCGCCCCCATTCCGCCATCTCCACAACAGCAACGCATCCACACGCAGAGGAGGACAGAGAACATACTAGACGCACAGACGAAGAGAGAGACACCCCGGCTAGCTAGATAGGAGATATGGCGCGGTGGGCCATTGCCATCCACGGAGGCGCCGGCGTCGACCCGAACCTGCCGGAGCAGCGCCAGGAGGAGGCGAAGCGCGTGCTGGCGCGGTGCCTGCAGGTTGGCGTGGACGCGCTGCGCGCCGGCTCGTCCGCGCTGGACGTGGTCGAGGCCGTGGTGCGCGAGCTGGAGACGGACCCCGTCTTCAACTCGGGCCGCGGCTCCGCGCTCACCCGCCGCGGCACCGTCGAGATGGAGGCCAGCATCATGGACGGCCGCGGCCGCCGCTGCGGCGCCGTCTCCGGCGTCTCCACCGTCAAGAACCCCGTCTCCCTGGCCCGCCTCGTCATGGACAAGTCCCCCCACTCCTACCTCGCCTTCGAAGGCGCCGAGGAGTTCGCCCGTGAGCAGGTAACTAATTAATCCCCTCCGTTAATCAGTAGTGATTGCCCGTCCTAATTAATCTCGTCGCCATGTTAATACTCGTTCCTGCATGGTTTCCTTCCTTTCCTCCCATTCAAAACCGTAAACAGTTAAGGAAATAAACACGCTGCATGATGATTTAATTAACACGAGTAACATTTTCCATTGGAATTAAATCCCGTGGACCTGGCACCGCGGAACGCGAGAGATTGACGGTTCCGAAAACACGAGTAATTAAAAACCAGGGCGCTCGCTCGACACGTATAAATGACGTGGGGGGTGCAGTACAAGTGTACAACATGTGTCCAGCTCGAACTTTTTCGAATAAAGCTGCAGTAGCCGAATAGCGACAACTCTGCTGCCACTGGAAAGACCTTTTTTTTCTTGCAGAGCTGAATCTTAGCTGGCCATGCAAATCCAGCAAGATTCCATCCCAACAAAACAGACATATGTCATGTCATTTCGGCTGCATGTTGATTTGAAGGTAGGAAAAAAAACAGTGAAATCGCCTCTTTTTTAAGACTAGGATTGCCTTTTTGATCTTTTTGCGTGCTAGGATCCTTTTTCGTGTACTATGCTTGATTTGGGTAAACATGCCATGCCATGTAACTACTAACTATACACGGTTCGTGCCTATCTAACTTTACGTGGTTTCATGGAAAATACAATAAAACAGATAGTTTTTTAGCTCAACAAGGTAAGGAATCTTGCATCCCATGTGAAGACACCATACATCTCAAACCTTGCAGTTGCATCTAGGAATCACTTGTTTTCTTGGTAAGTTTAATTGTTTTTTTAACTTTACTCGTTGGCTTTTACCATTTACGACCTGGTTTGGAATGTTTAAAATTTTATTCCGTAAGATATTTATGTTTTTTTAAACTCTTTCCAATTTGTTTGAGTTGGACCTGCACGTTCTTGTCTCCTTTTCTGCCCCTGGTCTTCGGAGAAAGCTGCGGACCAGATACGAGTTGTGTTTCACATCAATTGAAAGCAACTGCGACGTAGCTTGTCTACCATCTGCTGCCGACTTATCATATGATTTCTGGTTTCTAGATTATTATTTCTTGTTTTTGTTTTTTTTTCTTAATTTTTGGTTTTTTAGGGTTTTATTTTATTTTTTCGTATTTGTTTATATTATCTGTGATGAACTAATCTATTTTTATATATTTTTTTAAAAAAAATTAAATTTAATTACGCTAAATAAACTGTCATTAGTTATCGTGTAGTTTTAGTTAGTCTATTACAGTGCAATTTGAACCAAAAATTGGTTTATTTTAGCCGAACCGCACTGAAGCCAAAAATTTCCTAGGATTGCGCTCCCTTTTTTATTATTGATCACGCAAAGGCTAGGACAATAAGGAAAAAGTGTCAAGAAAACACGGGTCGCGTGATGACAATAGCCGCCTTGCACGATACGTCCATGCCATTCCAACTTGAACTTGTCCTCTGACATATAAAATTTCAAGTCAAGAACGCGCAGCACCCACCCACCAAGCAAAGGCTAGGAATTGCAGCTTGTCCCATGCGTGTGCACAGAAATCGTTTCCTTTCGTCTAGCCATTCTTTCCCTTGTCAGATACATGGACGGACCTAGGATTTTCACTGTGCACAGCTAGCTTTTGCATGTGCCTGATGCGTTGCGCTCAAATTCCACCGGGACCAGTGAGTCCACTTGCGGCGCGTGGACCACCCGACCATGTACAACAGCTGGATCTGATTCGTGCCGAATCCCGCGCCTGGCCTGCACATCTTGCGGCGGTGTACTGTACGCACCCGTCTAATTTGGTTTCTGGTTCGGTGTTTTTGCAGGGCCTTGAGGTTGTGGACAATAGCTACTTCATAACCAAGGAGAACGTCGGCATGCTCCAGCTCGCCAAGGAGGCCAACAGCATCCTGGTTCGTTAATTTGTCCGACGAGCTGATCGATTCTTTTGCCTAATGATCCCGTGAACTGATTGGGTTTTTGTGTTTTTTATTTCTCGAGCAGTTTGACTACCGGATCCCGCTGGCTGGGACGGACACGTGCAGCGTGCAGGCCGTGTCGGACAGCCACAACGGCATGGTGATGAACGGGCTGCCCATCAGCATCTACGCGCCGGAGACGGTGGGGTGCGCGGTGGTGGACTCGAGCGGCTTCTGCGCGGCGGCCACGTCCACGGGCGGGCTGATGAACAAGATGACGGGCCGCATCGGGGACTCGCCGCTCATCGGGTCGGGCACGTACGCGTGCGACCTGTGCGCGGTGTCGTGCACGGGCGAGGGCGAGGCCATCATCCGCTCGACGCTGGCGCGCGACGTGGCGGCCGTGATGGAGTACAAGGGCCTCGGGCTGCAGGCGGCCGTGGACTTCTGCGTCAAGGAGCGGCTGGACGAGGGGTTCGCCGGGCTCATCGCCGTGTCCGGGAACGGCGAGGTGGCGTACGGCTTCAACTGCACCGGCATGTTCAGGGGATGCGCCACCGAGGACGGCTTCATGGAGGTCGGCATCTGGGATTGAGCGTGCGCCCGCCGTGCCTCGCTCCGATCCGCTAACGCGTGGTCGGAGCTGGTGTGCATGTGGCCATCTTGCGATTGCCGTGTGGTTCTAGTCTGGGTCATGGGTCTAATGGTTAGTACTTGGTAGTCACTAGAGGATTGGAGATTGGAGGTGGGATCAACGATGATGATTATTATGATGATGGTGATAATAATTGCCCATGGGAATAATAACGTGAAAACTTCTATGGCTTCTGTTCGTTCTCTCGTTCAGTCCACCCTCTGAAAATCATTATCTTTGCTGTTGTGTGCGCGAGCGCTTGGCCGGCCTTCGCGCTGCTACGAGGATCGATTGAAAACGCGGGGGCATTTGATAATCGGCCAACCTCAATGCATGTTTATGCTGGTGTAATCGAAGCATTTTCTGCATTTTTATTGGGAAAGAGTACTAATCTAAAAAAGAAATGGCTGGTAGGAGGTACACGTCTGAGGATGACATTTTCCTTTCTTTGTTTTTGAGAGGAATGAGGAACACATCTACGGGGTTGTACTTCTTTTCGTTGAGACTAGCGACGGACCCAAAAATTTGAGAATAGGTATGAGACGTTACAAAAATATTGTTAAATAGAACATATAAAGATCCATAATAGCGAAAATTTAAATATAAATGTTTATACTAGAGACAACATCTCAAATAACATAAAAATTACAAAATTAAAAATTAATGTTATCATCCTTATGCATGGCTCTACGGCGCACAGGTCGGGCGCCGAAACCGGGAGACGACGCTGCGGGCTGAGTGGCACGGCAGGCGGCGCCATGGCCGGGCAGCGACATGGCGTGTGGCAAGATCGCCGGGCAAGCGCGGCTTGGTAGCGGCGTGGTCGAGGCGCCATGGTCCAGTGGTTCGGCCGGCCGTGGGCACGATTGAATCACGTTTCATGCATGTCTTTTTTGAGCATGTGTAGTGGACCTTGGTTCACTTGGCTGAAGGGTTGTTCACTCAGCCAAATAGCGATTCGCATGGCGAAGATCTGAGAGAACTCGTTCTTTCTCGACCGAGCGAATCTCTCCCTATCTTTTGTCAATCTGATCTTGGTCATCTCTTATTCACTTCTATTCCATCGTGTAGATTCGCACGTGGCTTTTGAGGAAACGTTCGGGCAGTTGCACATTCCCGACCCTTCATACAGTGACTCTGTTGAGCACGCTCAAGGCAAGTACCTCGCGGCCGTAACCTCTCCATTCTACTTTTCATATCTTCCATGATTATTCATTATCATTGCCATTGAGTATAATTATCATATCACCAAAGTTTACTTGGTTATTATCATATCACTAAAATGTATCTGGTTATTATCGTATCACCAAAGTTTATCTTGTTATTATCATATCATTAAAGTTTACTTGGTTATTATTATATCACCAGAGTTTACCTGGTTATTATCATATCACTAAAACTTATCTGGTTATGATTATTATCATATCACCAAAGTTTACCTGATTATTATCATATCACTAAAGCTTGCCCGGTTATTATCGTATCACTCGTGCTTGCCTGGTTATTATTATATCACTCATGTTTGCATGGTTATTATCGTATCACTCATGAGAACTCGCTCCTAATTAACTTTGGTTTTAATTTACATGAGAACTGGCTACTACCTAATGCTAATATCTTAATTGGTCTTAGATTTGTGCATGTGGAGACGTTGGGGTGCCGAAGCCAGGAGAAATCAGCACGCGCATGTAAGGAACTCAAGGCGGCCCGTAAGGAGTTGGTGGTCTCTTCGGTTGGTGAGCACAGCATGATCAAAAGCCTAACTCATGTGGCCTAAAAACCCATAACCGTGCATCAAGTCTGGCCGAAGCTATGAGATTAAGCACTTTGATTAGGCTATGTGTTTGGAGCACGTGTTTTTATTTTAGTATTGCTGGTTTCGGTTTTGGGTCCATACGGGATTGTGTTTTGGATATTTTAGCCGAATAGGATTCAAGTCAGCATTAGGCCTGTGAGGCGTTGATCTGTGTGTGCGTGAGTTAAATACCATGATTTCTTTTTTGTAACGACAGACCACAGAAATCAATCTATTATTTTTAGAGAGCTATACGCTTGTTCTCCTAGGGTTTAGCATACGATTGCAACCTAGAGGGGAATCGGGCGTTCTTCCCCATCGTTCTTGTGTTTCCTTATTATTGGCCGGAGCGACGATGCGTCTACATGGTGGTCGGGTAGATAGGATCGCGAGCGTGTGGTTGGGCGAATTCTTTTGTCGCACGTTGCTATTCTAACAGTGGTTGGCGTCATCGATTCGTCAGGTTGCACGGATCCAAATTATCTCTATACACAAAATCCCCCACATCAGCTTGGTATCAGAGCGCGGTTGACACGGTAGGATCAATTTACCCGTAGTTAGATTTGTTTATTTTTCCCTATACACAAAAAGGCAAAAAAAATCTAAACCCTAGTTTTTGCATCTGTTATTTTTCGTGAGTTTTGTAAAGTTTTAATCCACTAGAAATTTTGTTTAGATGTTGATCTTTGTGTTCCTTCGCGTAACTTGATCTTGTGTCCACGTGAAACCTGGAAAAAATCCGTTGGTTGAAATCCTCAATTGGCGTCCACAAAAGAAAAAAAGTAGATTCAATTTACTCTTAAAGTTGAGTCCATATCTACAACTTCCCAAGAACAATCCGAGTACAACCTTAGAATCCTAGTCTGTTTTGGCTAGCCTTGCGCAATAACCGAACATAATATAGATCGAGCTTCACTTAAATCCTTTGAAAACTTGAGACTAATCATTGATATTGCATTGGGGCTGCTCTAGATTAGTAACTCTTGACTGAACATTGTTGGTCTGTGCATTGCTCACTCTGCCGATTTGAAAAAAATCAAAGTTTAGAGGGAGAGAGAGTATCTTTTAATTACTTTTATACCCCTACCTTCCAGAAAAAGTTTGTCACCCGTCAGAAAAGTGATTTGAAGAGATTTGGGTCAGTGGCCGTGTAGAAAAAAACAGGCGAGCAAAAAAAGAGAGAGAAAAAAGGCGTGAGAAGGCTGACTTTGGTGAGTGGTTCTAGTCCATAAATTCAATTTGAGTAACTAAAATTCTTGAGTAATCTTGTGCCCTCTGTTCTTATTATTGAAATTGACTAGCGTCCTTTTCTAGTATTTGGTGCAAAACGAGCTATTTATTCCTCAATTTCATATTGCCTGTATTTAGCTCATTACTTTGTTCGCATTGAGTCACATTGGTCTTTGCGTGTGCGTTCCTACACTTCACTTAAACTTTTTGGATCAGCACTTAGGCAAAGTATTCTAGTTTGAACTATTATTTAACTTAACAACATCAAGAATTTCAAAATGCATAGGTTGATATTTTCTCTTCAAGCTCAGTATATAAGCCATTGTTATAACAGTGCTTGTGAAATTGAATTCGCTTAATCTACCACCTTGTGTTGTATACCGTCACCAAAGTACGTGCAGCTCTTCAATTCCATTAAGGACGCATAAGAACTTCAGTTGGTAAGAGAAGGTAAGATTGAGTGAATTCCACAAATAAAACTTTCCACATCCACATACATAGCTTGTCTTGTTATTTGCACTAACCATAGCAGGGAAAGAAGGAGAACAAGCATATGTGACCTAGACGGACCTTGAGAAGCCCACGAATGATTTCAACACTCAGTTGAATGACAATATGAGTGTCTTGAGGAGGGAGATACTAGATGAGCTTCGCAAAGAACGGTCCCCGTTGGCGTCCATGAAGAAGGTGTTGAGCTTGACGAGATTGATGAGGAGAGGGCTGCACGGTTCGCTAAAGAAACCCAAGCAAATCGAGCCGCTGCCAATGCGATTCGACCACCCTTTCACGAGCGAGGGGGGAGGTGTTTTTGGGTGTTGACCATGGCCAATGGAGAGGCCGTGGCTGTGGGCGTGGTGGTGCCGCCCACGATGGGGACTTCGATTATGACTTTTGGCTACACCGCAACGACAACTAACAACGCCATGGACGTCGTCATGATGACCCACGCGTAGAGGAGAAATTTGAGAAACTCAAATTCACTATTCCCAAATTTGAAGGTGCTTCCGATCCAGATGCATATCTCACATGGGAGCTCAAGGTAGATAAAATCTTCTGGATGCACAATTATTCGGAGGAGAAGAAGCTACACATAGCATCACTTGAGTTTGATGGGTATGCGTTGATTTGGTGGGAGCAAGTATTGAACCAAATAAAAGATAATGGGAGACCTCCAATTGCATCGTGGGTTGAAATGAAGCAAGAGTTGAAAGCACTCTTTGTTCCTAACACTTATAAACATGATCTTTTTGATAAACTGCAGAATTTGAGACAGGGGGGTCGCTCAGTGGAGGAATACTACAAGGATATGGAGAGCAAACACTTGCGCATTTTCTGTTTGGTCTAAACAAAAATATTAAACACATTGTGCAATATCAGCCCTACAATACTGTTGTTGATTTGGTGCATCAAGCGACCAAGGCAGAGAAGCAGTCATTAGAAGATGTAAAACCAGCATCAAGGACGACATCCTTCAATTTAAAAGCTCCATCGTCATTCTCTAATACCACTAAAGCACGATTCAGTTTGGGACGAGGTACATTTTCAGCTAGTACTAATTCATATACTAATGCTCGTTCTACCTCAATTTCAAAAACAGCACCTACACCAAGCGAAAAGAAGGCTACTCCATCCCCTACATCCTCAATTGGGGCTACAACAAAGAGTAGAAAAATTCAATGCTTCAAGTGTTTAGGGCGTGGACATATTTCTAGAGAGTGTCCCAACAATCGAGTTATGCTTGTGACGAAAGATGGGGAGTATGAGTCAGCAAGTGAAAATGAGGTTGAGCTTAGTCATAAAAAGGAGAGATACGAGGATGCATGGGATGACAATGAAGTGGTTGATGTGTTGAATTATGAAACGGGAGAGGCATTAGTTGTCACCAAAAATTCGAGCATGCTTGCACAAGAGGGAGATGCACATCCGTAGCAACTCAACTTGTTTCAAACACAAGCGAAGATAAACAACAATGTAATCAAACTTATTATTGATGGTGATAGTTGTCATAACTTGGTTAGTGTTGAATTGTGTGAGATGCTGAAACATCCACGTATATATCATGTGCAATGGTTTAGAGAATGTGGGGTGTGAAGATTCAGTTTGTGTTGCATATTATTTTCAAGATTGGTGATTATAAGGACACTGTTGAGTGTGATGTGGTGCCTATAACAATGTGTCATTTACTTTTAGAAAGGCCATGGCAATATGACAAAAGTGTGCAACTCCATTAATAACTTAACCTCTTTTTCTAGTGATGTTTCTTCTCTTTTGCAGGTCTTTGAAGACGTGTTTTCAGAGAAGATTCTAGTAAGACTTTCGCCACTACGCGAAATAGAGTATCAAATTAATCTAGTTCTCAGTGTGTCACTTTCCCAGGTGCGGTGGACTTTGACTTTGGTTTGATACGGCCGAGTCGAGCGTGACGCGTCCGTTGACCGCGCGTGGTCCGTGTTGACCGTATGCCACCATGCCGCGTGGTGAATGTCAGGTGGGGTCCCGTACAAAACCAAGCAAGAGTTCGGCAAGAAGTGACATACACAAGTAGAGCAAGAGTTTGGCAAACCTCCGTCAGTGTATTTTCCCCTGATTGATCACGAGATGCATCGTCTTTTCCAATCCGAGTTGGGATTGCATACATCTGAATGCATATGTATATTTGGTTATGCGAATAGCTCTCATTCTCTCGCGCGCGATAGGCTGAATCATGGCGCAAATCTGGACCTGCAATGAGACGGCATGCTTAACATTCGGCCGAGGCAACCAAACGCCGATCCTGGGATCGCTTCATGTTTTCGTTTCGTTAACAAGATCTATTCATCCGCTGGTTGATCCTACGTCCGGTAGCAATTCAGAGAGAACTCACGTGATTTTCATCTTCCCAGATCACCATGCACAGGTTCAAAGTGTTCTGCAGTAGCCTCAGATATCACCGCGGTTTCAGAGTGCGAGAAGTGCTTATTGTAACTTAAAATTTATGTAAATCACTGTTGAGAAGCATCTATGCCTTTCTCTCTGAAGAAAGACATTAATCTCGATTAAGAGGTCCACGTAGGGGATGTCTCTCGTTAGCATGTAAATGCTTGTGTTACAGCATGAAGACGAGTGTGCACAACATTACAAACTACAAAAACCATTTGCAAGGAGAAGAAAAAAGAAAACAGCAATTCAATGAAACAGAAACGGCAGATAAAAAGCAGCAGATGGAGGAGGAAACCACAGATGGGTTCCGGTCGGTGCTCAGATTCTATGGGTGTATAGGAGTCGATCACGCAGATCTCCCATCAGGACGAGGAATGTTTTTATAATCACTGCACCAATAACGCCATCGCTCAATCGCACAGAACCAAATCGGGCCGCAAATAATCACAGCAAAAACGCATCAAAACAAACCGCCTTTGATAACAACCGGAAGCAAAGAAACCACCACAAAAGAAATCCCGAGCAAACTTGAAATTCGAAAGGAATTTGGAGGCGAGCGTAACCCAAGATCCAACTAGAAAGCAACGGATGAGGGCTCTAAGCGCCACCGGATTGCATCTCGGGAGCGTTTCTTTCAATGGAGACCGAGATCCACCGAGAGAGAGCGGTGGGCGGCCATTGGGACAGTGCTCCCCGAATCAAATCCAATCGTCGCCAAGGAAACAAGATTGACAAGAGAGAGAAAAGCACACGAAACAAGAGAGGAAGCAATCACACGAGCAAGAGCAAATCGCAACGAAGAAAGAAGGATGCCACGAAGAGCGAGACCGATCTGAGAAGACGGCGCAGAGAGGGAGGCCGGCTGCGCGAGGATTAGGAGATGGGAGGGAGGCGTCGGGTTTATATGGTGGTGGGCGAGGAGAAGAGAGGAGGGGGACGCGAAAGGGAAACCCTAGACGGCGAAGGCTAAGGCCCATCGGCCCTGTAGATTTGGGCCCGCTTAAGTCTTTGTGCCCAGTACAGCCCAAATTTTGCAGCCCACTATGCATGTGCTGCATTTCCTTGCTTCTACTCCCTTACTCTTTTTCCCCCTTCTTTTTTACCTCCAGCACTGTACTAGTATCACACCTCAGCTGTAAGACAATTTTCGACCAACATTATTTTTAGGGCCTGTTTGAAAGATCTTTTTTAGCCGGGATTTACATGGAATTTAGACCCAATCAAACAAGGCCTTAATGCTTGCTAGTAGCACATGAGTAGTATACGCGTGACGAACCTATCACTAGTTAATTACCTCGTCTTTATCGTAGCACTTATCTACAGTACCAGTAGCAAACACCGTTGCACGAAATGAACACCATGCGTCTACGAGTAAAACCACGGTCGTAGAAGCCTTCCAACATGGACCCATGTCTCACCACGTGTGTGGCTCAGGTTATTGCTTAGCAACTTGCGAGCTAGCTTTTTCCATTGCCCAGTGGAGCGGGCCGTGCGTGTGCAAACCCCCTATCTTTCCTGCTCTGTTCTTGGCACCGTGCTTACGCGTCGTCGGTAACTGCTGTCCTTCTCCTGTCCTGTCTTGCAGCGAGCGCCTCTGTTTGCACTTAAGATGGTTTTTTTCTCTTCATAGACCCTGATCGATAAGTGAAACACATTAGCCATCCGCTCTTCAGTTGAGCAGTAAGGGTCAGAGAAGAGCAATCACTCGTTCTTAAAACTAGCATTCTTAAGTTTAAGATCAAAGAGTCAGGCGAAAAAAAGGGGAGAGCTCCCCGTTCCTGGTTCTCCTGTAGCTGAATTCCCCGGAACCACAAGAATCCTTAGAATGGAATTCCAACTCAGCATCTTTTGTTTTGAGATTTTGAGAAGAGTTGCTCTTTGGAGAGCACAATACGATGAAAGTTATAAGTTGTGTTGGGGGGGAGTTATTGTCTATCGTTGGCCTCTATGGTAGAACCCGTCGGGGAGGCCTGAGAGACGGTGGTTTACCCTGTGGCGGATGTTAGTGGTTCGAGTCCGCTTATCTCCAACCCGTGAACTTAGCGGATACTATGATAGCATCGAATTTTGCCAATTCGGCAGTTCGATCTATGATTTCGCATTCATGGACGTTGATAAGATCCTTCCATTTAGTAGCACCTTAGGATGGCATAACCTTAACGTTAATGGCAAGGTTCAAAAGAGGAAAGGCTTGCGGTGGATACCTAGGCACCTAGAGACGAGGAAGGGCGTAGCAAGCGATGAAAAGCTTCGGGGAGTTGAAAATAAGTATAGATCCGGAGATTCCCAAATAGGTCAACCTTTTTGAATTGTCTGCTGAATCCATGAGTAGGCAAGAGACAACCCGGCGAACTGAAACATCTTAGTAGCCAGAGGAAAAGAAAGCAAAAGCGATTCCCGTAGTAGCGGTGAGCGAAATGGGAGCGACCTAAACCGTGAAAACGGGGTTGTGGGAGAGCAATACAAGCGTTGTCTTTGCTAGGCGAAGTGGTTGAGTGCAGACCCTAGGCGGCTAAAGTCCGATGAGCAAAGCATCACTAGCTTATGCTCGACCCGGTAGCATGGGGCACATGGAATCCGTGTGAATCGGCAAGGACCACCTTGTAAGGCTAAATACTCTGGGTGACCGATAGCGAAGTAGTACCGTGAGGGAAAGGTGAAAAGAACCCCGGTGGGTAGTGAAATAGAACGTGAAACCGTCTTGAGCTCCCAAGCACCGGGAGGAAAGTGATCTCATTGCGTGCTGTTGAAGAATGAGTGGCGACTCATAGGTAGTGGCTTGGTTAAGGGAACAGAACCCACCGGAGCCGTAGCGAAGCGAGTCTTCATAGGGCGATTGTCACCGCTTATGGACCCGAACTGGGTGATCTATCCATGACCGTGATGAAGCTTGGATGAAACTAAGCGGTCCGAACCGACTAATGTTGAAGAATCGGCGGATGAGTTGTGGTTAGGGTGAAATGCCACTCGAACCCGAGCTAGTTGGTTCCCCGAAATGCGTTGAGGCGCATCGATTGACTAGACATCTAGGGTAAAGCACTGCTTTTCGGGTCGCGAGAGGTACCAGATCAAGGCAAACTCTGAATACTAGATATGACTCAAAAATAAGAGGGGTCAAGGTCGGCCAGTTAGACGATGGGGGATAAGTTTCATTGTCGAGAGGGAAACAGCCCGGATCACTAGCTAAGGCCCCTAAATGATCGCTCGGTGATAAAGGAGGTGGGGGGTGCAAAGACAACCAGGAGGTTTGCCTAGAAACAGCCACCCTTTAAAGAGTGCGTAATAGCTCACTGATCGAGCGCCCTTGCGTTGAATATGAACGGGGCTAAGCGATCTGTCGAAGCTGTGGGATGTCAAAATGCATCGGTAGGGGAGTGTTCCGCAAAAGTGTACTCAAATATGGTTAGCAACAAGTGTGCTATGAAAACAAACTCAAATGGCTCAAATGATATCAACATAGTTTAGGCATATATAGCCTCCGTATTTGAAGAGTGATCTTCTCCACTATTTATAAGAACTCGCAGGATTGAAGGATACAAAGAGATAACATGCATAATAGTTTTATAGTGAAATCTCCAACGAATATCACCCGGTCTATCCAAGCCTATCTCTTGATTCACACCTCCACCGGTTTCAATGTTATCTAATTCTAATGCTTCCACAGTCTATTGAGTTTGAGCTACTAGAAGCATATATATCTTTTTACAAGACATACAAAAAAACACTCAATAAATATGCAAGTTGTTAAAGGAACCAAACACAATCCCTATTCTCCTTAGCATGAACCTACATATTTCAGGTACTAATCAGAGAAGGCAGACACGAGCAAAATCCGTAAAAGGCAGAGTTAAGCAAAACTTGCACCCTTCTTATATTAGTAAACAACTGTCCCTGATGGAATGATAATCATGAGATTCAGGAGAAGTTTTGGAATCCGAATGTGGGATTGTATGGACGCATGTTACATATCGGTTGTTCGTGTATGGGCCAACGGCATTAATTCATAGCGTAAATGCAGCTAAATTCAGTCGCACTATTTAACGTTGCATGTCCATCTCGAGGTTCTCGACCGTAAAATTTACATACTGTCGTTCATGGCTGCTTTAGTAGAAGCAATTAAAAGCCAGGCAAAATCATGGTTAACAAAGGGCCAAAGGCAATAAGCGCACGTACAGCAGCATGCATGCCAGTTTCTGTACCGCCCGGCCCACGCGGACACGAGCCCACTAATCCCCAACGTGACGGCGTGGTTGCAGAACGGGTTGAGCTCGATGTCCGCGATGGCAATGACCAGGTCGGCGACGTCGGCCGCCGTCGCCATGAGCAGCGCCGGATCCAAGAATTTGATACGACTATTAATATATATAGTCGTATATTTTATATATAGTGAATTTTTGTTAAAAATTTAGATATTCAATTGAATACTTATAAATCATGGTGAGTCCGCGCGAGACCTGGGCTGATACTTTGGATGGCCTACGAAAGAAACTCTTGTAAGGCTCATCCTTATGTGGCGAAACAATTAACGTATTATAGACACCAGCTTTAGAAGCGACCGGAATTCACAACAGGATAACCAGCAGCGGCTACCATACAATTGAAGCTTCTCACGACCCAACAAAACAACTCGAGGCGAAGATTCCAAAACTGCTCTTATTCTAATGCCACTTGAGACTTGAAGAGTATGATACCATCGCATGCGTTGGCACGGTGCACCCAACCAGGAGCACTATTCATTCAGTAAAACAACGAGCCTTCCCGAGCGGATGATGGATTGCCTTACCAATCTCGAGCCCTGACCGCACACAACGGCCGTCAGATTTCCATCTTCCGATGGCTCTAGCAACTTGCAAGGACTCGAGGGCCCGGCGCTTTTGACCGCGTTGGCAAATGCAGTGCACGGGCGAGTAGCAGTCCCGATCGGCCGATGGAGAGTGCGCGCCAACCACGCCGCCCGTCTCCAGCCACCAACCACACTTAATACTCTCCCAGCCTCTTAATCTCAGCTTTAAAAAATTATTCTTTATCTTTTTTATAATAACAAACAAATAAGACTAAAGTGGCTTATCAAGATGGATTTTTCAAAAATAGATTATTGGTATTCGTTCGTATAAATGGTTACGTTAAGACTAAAAATTATCAATTATAATTATAAAATATTAGCTGTAGGCCTGTAGCCGAAAAAAACGCATGCAAAGTAGGGCGGGCCAAATGCGACGCAAACAGGCAGCGTGAGCAGATCTTTTCGGTCACCGGCCGCACTGGACGTACCAGCAACCGTACAAGATTTGCTAACTACGTCCACTGGTCCGTCACACTCATCAAATAAAATAGGATCAGCATCAGACTGACTTTTCATCCCTTGGTGACTGTATGCATTACGGTTCAAACCCAAATCAATCCCTTCCGATGTAGACCTACGTTTGCATGCATGCCTGGCTGTAACTAAAAACCTACAGTAACTAAAAACCTACAGCAAGACGAAATGGAATTCCATCGTTTCGACTTCAGCTTCTGACTTATTTTTCACTATTTATAAATTTTATTTTTTTTTCTGAATTTTTGGATTTTTTGATCTTTTTTACCATTTCTTTTTTTCCCATATGCGTTTGCGTTGTACGTGATGAGCTAGTATATTTTTTCTATTTTTAAATTTAATTACGTCAAATAAGTCACCTTCAACTACAGTGAACTTTCAGCCGCTACAGTGCAATTTCAGCCATAAGTCACAGCTTTTCAGCCCAACCGAGTGGGGGCGCGTCTTCAAATTTATTGACAGCTGTTGTTCAACCCTGGATCCTACCTGTTGACTAAGACCAGTTAATTACAAACCAAACCATATAGCTTTTGATTTTAGTACAAATATTTATACAAACATATTAAATACCAATAAACTACTAATTTTTTTAAAAAGATAGAAAACCATTACTTTTATCTGTTTTAAAAAGATCATAACCCCACGAGTCGAAAAGCAGAAAAGAAGGCGCAGCAACTTTCCATTTCGCCTACCAAGATAAGAGCGACCAAATCGGTCTCGTCATGGTAGGTGGGCCGTGGGCACACCAATTCCTGACCTCGCTATAAGTTAAAGCGCCGCGCACCCACCAAATCACCAACACAAGACCACCCAAAACCCCAAACCCCTCGAGCCCCAAGCCACCATGGCGGCGCCGTCCCCGACCACCACCCCACCCACCACCGCCTCCTCCTCTCCGCCTCCACGCCGGCCCACCGCCGCGCCCTCGCCCCTCCATCCTTCGCCTCCCGCTCCGCGTCCACAGCCACCGCGCGCGCCTCACCGTCTCGGCCGCCGCGTCGACCGCGTCCCCGTCCGCGCCCGAAGTCGGCGCCGTCCCGGGGAAGCCGACCGTCCTCGTGGCCGAGAAGCTCGGCGCCGCTGGCCTCGCGCTGCTCCGCGAGTTCGCCAACGTCGACTGCTCCTACGGCCTCTCCCCCGAGGAGCTCCGCGCCAAGATCCGGCTCTGCGACGCGCTCATCGTGCGGTCGGGGACCAAGGTGGGGCGCGACGTGTTCGAGGAGTCCGGGGGCAGGCTGCGCGTGGTGGGCCGCGCCGGGGTGGGGATCGACAACGTCGATCTCGCCGCCGCCACCGAGCACGGCTGCCTCGTCGTCAACGCGCCCACGGCGAACACCGTCGCCGCGGCGGAGCACGGCATCGCGCTGCTCACTGCCATGGCCAGGAACATCGCGCAGGCCGACGCCTCGCTCAAGGCTGGTGAGTGCAATCTGAATTCTGGAAAAGCTGCCTCCTTTAACATGATGCTGCCATTGTCTCGAGCTCTATGGTCGTAAGCATGATGAATCTGGTATTGACTTAAAACTCGTAACTATATATCGTGCAGGCATGTCTATTATAGAATCGTTACCTATTCGACAAACTTGAAAGGTTGCTTGTAATATAAAATAATCCTAAAAGTTTGGTTCTTTAGTTTTGTCCATTCGAAATCCATCAGTCTTGTTGCACTCGAAATTAATATCCGCTTCACCAGATAAAAAGGATTTACTCAGATTAGATGCATGGAGTCGTGAAACTGTTAAGCAAGAATTTGGAGATAATTATATGATGTCTATTTTCACACATTCAAATAGAAGTATGACCATTTATGCAGTCATGATCAAATTTTCACTTCTACTAATGCATTTTGCTTCGGGGCATATAGACACATTTTGTGTTAAATTGCTTGGAAGAGTTTTAACGGTTTATGTTTATCCAACAGTAGTGTTTTTTCAAACTCATTTTCTGACTTGAATCTTGTATAGGTACATGGCAGCGCAACAAGTATGTTGGTGTATCCCTTGTTGGTAAAACTCTTGCTATTCTTGGATTTGGAAAGGTTGGGTCAGAAGTCGCACGTCGTGCTAAAGGTTTAGGAATGCACGTGATTGCACATGATCCATATGCTTCTGCTGATCGTGCCCGTGCAATTGGAGTTGAGCTGGTAGGCATGGAAGAGGCTATGACAACTGCTGACTTTATCTCACTGCATATGCCTCTTACCCCTGCAACAAACAAGATGCTCAACGATGAAGCCTTTGCTAAGATGAAGAAGGGAGTTCGGATTATAAATGTTGCACGTGGTGGTGTAATTGATGAAGCAGCTCTAGTCAGGGCTCTTGATTCAGGAATAGTTGCACAGGTCTGTTCGGCTCTCTAAATCTACCTCCTTTTTGCATGGCATGCTTTAATGAAATTCAGTTAACTATTTTATTTTTGAATAGTTGTTTTCCCAGAGTCTTTAATGAAATTCGGTTAACTACTTTATTTTTGAATAGTTGTTTTCCCAGAGTCATGCTTATATTTTTATATCTATGTATTAGGCTGCCCTTGATGTGTTTACTAAAGAGCCTCCAGCACCAGACAACGAGTTAGTGCTGCATGAGAATGTTACTGTGACGCCACACCTTGGTGCCAGCACTGTGGAGGCACAGGTATGGTAGCCCAGAAATGTTTCATGATTTGCCATTCAGGTTCTATCCTAGCTATGAAAATGCTAAATATCTCAAATTCCTTAGGAAGGAGTGGCTATTGAAATAGCTGAAGCTGTCATTGGAGCTCTGAAAGGGGAGCTTGCGGCTTCTGCAGTCAACGCACCAATGGTTCCTGCTGAGGTATGGATCTCTTGTTCTCTGCTGAATCCTATTAATTCCACCTGACATTTGATTTTTTTCTTATATCCTTGTGTTCCATGCAGGTGCTGTCAGAGCTTGCACCTTTTGTTGTGCTTGCAGAAAAGCTTGGGCGCCTGGCTGTGCAACTGGTGGCTGGTGGAGGCGGTATCAAGTCTGTGAAAGTGACCTATGCGTCTGCAAGGGCTCCTGATGATCTTGACACAAGACTTCTCCGTGCAATGATCACCAAGGGGTTGATTGAACCAATCTCCAGTGTTTTTGTCAATCTGGTTAATGCTGACTTCACTGCAAAGCAGAGGGGAGTCCGCATCACTGAGGAGAGAATCTTGTTGGATGGCTCACCTGACACACCTCTTGATTACATTCAAGTTCAGATCGCCAATGTCAAGTCCAAATTTCCCAGTGCGATATGTGAGAGTGGAGAGATCACTGTAGAGGGGAAGGTGAAGGATGGCATCCCTCATCTAACAAAGGTTGGAGCATTCCAGGTCGATGTGAGCTTGGAAGGAAGCCTGATCCTTTGCAAGCAGGTTGATCAACCTGGTATGATCGGGTCAGTAGGAAGTGTGTTGGGTGCGGAAAATGTCAATGTCAGTTTCATGAGTGTGGGAAGAATTGCTCCTCGCAAGCATGCTGTCATGGCGATTGGTGTTGATGAGGAACCTAGCAAGGGCACGCTGACAAAGATCGGGGATATTCCAGCAATTGAAGAGTTCGTTTTCCTCAAGCTCTAGGCGCGCATGTTTGTTTGAAGTTGCAAACATGGTGTGCAATTTCGATGTAGCTAGCTATTTAATCTCGTTGGAATAAGCTTTCTGGGGGTTATTTTGATGGCGGTGCTCTTGAGTTTCGTTAATCTGTTTTATGTTTGAACATGGTGCTTATTAATAAGGTCATGAAGGTGGTGTTAATCGATCTGTGCCGTTCTACGTGATCTACTCTCTCGACTCACACACCACACACCAAGCACACGTGTGCTCCCTACACACGTAGGGAATTTTTGCCTGGTGCCTTGTGACTGAAGTTAGAAAGTCAATCAGGAAGGTTGACTATTATTTTTAGTACTAGAGTTCACATCTGATTGTACTGTTTTTTCTCTGGAGATTCGTTCTTTTTTGCCCTTTCAAAAGGATCGTTTTTCTAAGAGAAACTTCACGAGTATTGTTGATCTATCACAGGTCAGAGAGCTCTAAAGAATATGCTCCTCTCAAACCCTGACTAATAGAGGTAATAAACTGATAATGGTCCTCTAATAATATACTAGTCATAAGAATCTCGATCAATTGATATAAAACGAAGCTAGAGCATTTACTAGGGATAACGTCTGCTGAGAGTGCTCAAAGGCCACGCTCGACGGCACATGTGCTCTGGATGAGCAAGGATGTGCAAAAGTACCACATTTCGAGTTGCTCCTATAATAGTTTTACCATTTGTACTGAGCAGGATTATTTGTATGTAACAGAACTCAATTAAAATGACTATTGCACGATCATTCAGCAACATAAGTTGGCACCTATCATGTCTACCTAGCCTGCAGAAACATGTTCAGCGTACCAGGTACAGCCGATCTACCGTCGGCCATGGCAAATACGGATACCTGATATGGCATAGACCATCTTATCACAGACTGACACTGCCTATTTTCCTTCGTAGCATCTATTTAAGTACTCTGCCTTGAACCCTAAAGGAGAAGGTACTTCAGCTGAAACGGCCCAGCTCCTTTTCCAACTCACAACTCCAAGTTGATATTTCTTTATTTCTTGGACACGTATAACCAGGAGCTTATAAGCTTGCAGAATTCCCAAAGGAGTCCGTACCTTCTAGCTTAGGTAAATCAGCGTTGCGCAGGTACTTCATGTACAGCGACCGGGAGATGTTCAGAGCATCTCCAGTAGCTGTGGTCGCAAAGACCTTCCGATCGCTCTGCCAGTTGTTGGTGAGGCTAATCCATTCCCTCCTCCATTCCTCCAGTGCAAAAGGTTCTTTCTTCTCCATGCTCAGTATTAAGTACTTGAAGTAGATGGCAGCCCTTGGTCCGTAGTAGTCTCGCAGCAGGCCGCTCCAGTACTTGTTTGCTGCTCAAACTTGTTATAAAGAAATACAGAAAAACAATAAGAAAGCAGTAGGCGGGTGGGTGGTATGTGCCTCACCGTAATCGCGCAGCAAACTTGCTTTTGTTTCGGTGTTGTCAAACCACATTGTAATTTGTGTTCTAGCATTCCATTCATACTGCACCCATTTGAAAGCAGTTGTGCGTCAGCAATGCTAGGAATAATACAAGAGCTTTTTGAACACTTTGCTCGTTCTTTTCAGCTTCTGGCTTATAGCTTATGCTACAGTAACTAGCTTTCGATCGGAATGCCTTTTCAAGGTGGACTCTATTAGTCGATTGTAGTAGACAATATACCGACTTCAGCTATATTGGCCAAAATCGCACGCGACTATCTTTCCGTACTCTCTCGCAAACAACCAAAATTCAAAAGTCATAAGCCAAAAGGTCATAAACCGTAGCTGAAAAGAACGCACCCTTAAGTACTTGTTCTCTAAGCTAGCATAGCATCACAAGATCACAAGTCGGTAGCTTATTGCTTACAGTGATCTAGAACAGGATGGGTCAACTTTGGATTTATGACTGGTTTTAACCAGGTTACCAGCATGCAGGTTAGAATGAAACCATCCCTACTTCTGAGAACAAGCATAATAAAGCAGTTATTGGGACATGAGATTATGTAAGATATGATACATCGGTTTGTATAACAGAAAGAAGAGCTAAGAATGACAGAAGGCATTACCTGTATCTCTTGTTGTTGGTTTCGTGCAAGGCCCTTGGCATTTTCCAACCAAGGCCCAAGCAGAAATCCCTCATGAGAGGCTAGCAGCGTGTCGAGGTCCTTAACAAGGTCGAGGAAGTGCTGACACAGGGTTGTCACTTGGTTCATGTTGTCTGATTTGTAGCTTTCAATGATATTTATAAAGACTTGGTTGGCATATTTGGCCAGAGCTTGACGAGTTAAATCCACAAGGTCATACCTGTTGACGCCACATAAGATTGAATTGACTTATCCAACTCCAACACCACTACTTGTAGCTCCAAACTACTCATCATTTATAAAAACCATAGTGCAATTAATTGAGCCTCAAAATAATAAGCAGATCATACTTTAGGGTCAATTCAAATTAAATTAGCTGAAAAGTCAGCAGTAAGGATATACAACAACAATAAAGCCCTTTGTCCCAAACAAGTTAGGGTAGACTAAGAATGAAACCTCTTCAAAGTTAAAGAGACGAGAGACTTAAAAACCTATAATGCAAAAAAACATAATCCGTACAACCTGCCATCTGAGCCAAGAGCCTAAAACGCGGCCCCCAAACTTTCTTATGGTTCCGGTACATAGGTCGCTAACTTCCATGCGTTTCTATCTAAACCTAATTCTTTAGATACATTACAATCCCTCAAGTCTCTTTTAACTGTTTCCTCACACATCAGTCTTGGTCGACCAATATGGCGCGTCGCTAAGAGGGTTACGCCCCAACAAAACTATTTTGGGTTTCATTCCATAAAAAGATAGCTTAATTTTACGTTGACTTGCCAAGTTTAACACAACCCTCCTCCTTTTTTCTGACTTGGGACAGGCTATGTAGAAAACTATATAGACGGAGTTAGCAGTAAGGATATGGCCACGTTAAAATAAGTATTGATTTAACAAACATAGCAATGAATTCAGGTAAAAGGCGATACTAGAAGGAAATAAAAGAAACCGATACACCATCTTGTGGAATGCCGGAAGAATATAAGACAAGGGTTCCAGAAGATTTTTAAATTCAGTCAATCAGAGAAATAGTGTAGCATTAGCACTAAGTCCATTGAGGATAACAACACTTGAGCTTGCAAATAACATTTTTTCTCTTGCCCTCTCATAAGGAAGAATCAAATCAAAGTAGAGCCACTGGAAAGCTGAGCATATTGAAGGCTGATCAATGAAACCGCAAAACAGGAAGGCAACTAGTAGCTACAAGAAGCTACAATATCCCAATACTGAAGAATAATTATTTTATGGTATAGATTAAGCAATTAGAGCACCTGTGCTCTCACCTGAAGGTGTTGCTTGCAGATACTTCATCTCCATATTGAAGGAAAAGCTCTAGGGCATGTATAACGATATTGGTATCATACCATAGATGTGGTTGTTCATATGCATCATTGGATGCATCCTTCACTATGTATTTCTTTGATGACATTGTAGAGTACATATTGCTAGCATTTGTATACAATCCTGGTGTTTGTATAACAAAAGGTTCGACATCTGGGAATGCCACTATGACATCCCGATTTTTGTCCTGTTACCAATATATAAATTATGAGCAGAATAACAGAAAATAATACAATTAGAGGTTTAAAATGTTATGAATAGCGTTTGTATCCATCATGAGGCCAATGGACCAGTGTATATACACATACAGGTGTAGCATATATACAGATAACCCCTTATACAACAAGAAAAGTACATAGGTATAATACACATCTAACATAAAAAATCAAAGAACAATGTTATCTAGCAAAGATCTTGTGTTACATTACACAGAATGTAACTTACAAAAAATAACAAAAGGGTCAAGCTTGTAAGTGGTATAGTATATCAACAATTTATAGATTTGCTACTTCACACAACCTTCTATTCCTTGTATATGTTTGTCTAATGTTGGATGAAAACAGACACATGGTATGACTAAACATGGTGCGTATGGAATATCACAACTTACATTTTTACCATCTGTGCAATTATATAAAGTTTGGTATAAAATTCGCCAAGCATCTTGCAATCCCATAACTGATTTCCCGTATCTTCTTGTTGGATATGTCTCAACCCACACCTGGAAATAATGAAAATCTGATCAAGCCAAAAATTGGTTACATTAATTAGCTAGCTCAAAGGGCAACTTCCAAACTCCAAAGCAATATAAATGAGAGAACTCCACAACAAGTAACATAGCACATTTGCTGTGAAGTAAACACATAACAAGCTAAAATGACAAACTGGTCAATTCCAAAGCATACACCAAAAAAATCTGTATATTTATTTTCTTTAACTCAAAATATGTATACTTCTAAGACATCAAATGATGCATCACATAGCATCTACCTTAGTAAAAAAAAGGATGAATACATCTATTGCATACAAAGCTCTTCTAAAAAATGGTTTATGAAATTTCACCTGAACATCCACTTGTCTGTGATGAAAGGCCATTTCTGACATAAGGTCATAAACAATAGGATTTTGCTCGATACCTTCCATAGACATGCCAACCCCAACCTTCAAGCAGAAGTTGTTAATAAAGGATCAAGATATGGAATATCTCTATATGCTAGCTCAGTAGCAGAACAACTGATAAAGCTAACAGTGTATACCATTGTGGAGTTCTCACTTAGTCGAGCATCAATAGGCCCAGAAGCAACAGGATCCAAAACACCATACATTTCAAAATCTGCAGCAAAATTATGAAGCATGCACCTGAAAAAAGGAAAAGGATCGCATGGATTCATTTATGACAAAAAGAAAAGCATAGATGGTATGTTGATGGGAAGGGAAAGGAGAACTTTCCAGATGTAGGGGACACCATAGAACTGATCAGAATTGATCCATACTGGTTTCACTTCAGCATATAGATCAAGAACAATCATTCGGCCGACTGGAACAGAATGCAGTAGCGCCTAACCACCATATAATTTGATGTTAAAAAAATAAGGAGAAATCTCATATTGTAGAAGTTGCATGCTCGAAATAGAAAAACAAATATTTAGTGATGTAGTAGACGGTAGTAACCACCTTTTGTGTATATAAGGATTGACTTAATGATTAGAAACACAGCATCTGTTCCCTTGTTCAGCAACAGTTGTTGCTTCGAGTTGGAGATTTAGAATATGCCAGTTGTGAGATTTGACATTTGAGTAACATATGAATTGTGCTTGTAAGTGTAACCTTAACATATTTTGCTACCAACAGCAGTAATATATCACTGCAGACATGGACTTCTTAATTGGCATAAGATGAATACAATCAGGGCAGCAACCATACAGATAACACCACTCTGAATTGTCTGTCATTGGTGTGTTCAGAAATTATAATATGTTATTGCAATATTGTCACGTGCTGAAGTACTGTTCATGCATACTGTTCATACTTGCGAACAGTACCGCATATTGTAGCAGATGTGCGTGGTGGGATCAGATTAGTTAGGATAGAGATAAGAATAGTTAATTTTCTTATTATATAGGTTTACTATCTTATAGATAAATAGTTAGTTTCCTTATTATATGGGTTTACTATCTTATAGATATATTCTATTTATTATAGATAGGTTTCCTTAGAAATAGAGATTATTTCTTAGAGATCAAGTCGAGTTATCCTTATAAAAAGGGGCAGCATATATCCATTATCATCAAGCAATGAATAATGAAGAAGTACTTCCAATCCCCGATTTCTAGCTCTGGTCTCTCCTCTAGACCGGCTACTCTGAATCCGTTCCTTCCCCTAACCGATGCCCTCCTTCTCCTAGCGTCGTTCTACCTCAAGTCGCCGTCGTCCGACCTCTCTCCGAAGGATGTTTATCGTGTTATGAATTAAGGTTCACGACGATTGGTAGAAAAGCAGTCGATCCCTTCCCACGACTTCTGCTTACTATGAAGCGTGCCGCTGCTGTTCCACATTAGGTGCCCTTGTCACCGGCAACTTCCTCGGCATCGAGCAACACTAAGGCCCTCGTGCCTTCGCCATCAATCGTCACCAACACTCTGGATCTCCCACGCGAGGTATCGTAATTACTCACCAGATTGGGTCTACCAAGAGTTGCAACCATGGCCGCCACCACAGCTCGAGGACGAGTTATCGCCGAAGAGGGATAAGTTGCCACGTGTCGAATTACTGTTCACGTGCACTATTCATGCACGTGAACGGTAACCGCGTACTGTAACAGACACGTGTGGCGGGGTCGAATTAGTTAAGATAGATATACGAATAGTTACTTTCCTTATTATATGGGTTTGCTATCTTATAGATATATTCCATCTATTAGAGATAGATTTCCTTAAAGATAGACATTATTTTTTAAAGATCAAGTCGAGTTATTCCTAAAAAGGGTCGGGTTATCCCTAAAAAGAGACAACGCGTATCTATTATCATCAAGCAATGAATAATGTATAAGTATTCCCAAGTCCCTGATTCCTCTGGATCCGTTCCTTCCCCTGACTGTTGCTCTCCTTCTCCTAGTGTCGTTCTACCTCAATTCGTCGTCCGACTTCTCTCCGACGGATGTTTATCCTATTGCGAACTAAGGTTCATGACAAATGCATTCTAACTTTCCAGAGTGACTATGCCAGTTATGCAATTTGCAATGTCAAATATTTATGTAATCAGAAATCATGTTTCATAAATTTCCGTATCAATATTCCAATCACAGTTTAGAGGAAATGAGGAACCAAAATGAACAAAAAGTAAATAAAGCTATAGGTACTTTGCATATTATCCAACTGTGTCATTAGATTTCACCTTCATCTGCGGGGGTTTCCAGAAAGGATCATAAGAAAACAACCAACCCTGCAAAGGGTAACACATGTGAGAATTGCATATCCAACTATCTAAGGATGTATCCATACAGCAAGAAAAACTAGGGCAACTGGAAAGAGAATTATGCATCTGAAGAGGTACCAAAAGGAAAAGGTTGAATGCATCAACCAAGACATCCATAGCCTACAATCCTAATAACTGCTTCCTACAGACCGATCCATCACAAGTATTAAGCAAAATTCTAATTTCAAAAGAACTCACTTGCATTAACCAAATAGCATCATCGTCACCGCTTTGCATTCCCCTGAATGTTGCAGCACCCAACGAAGAGATATAGTTTGGATCACTTAATGGAGGGGTGTTCTCATCAAAAGTATCACTAGATGGATAGAAGGTAACACTAAATGAGGAAATGAGTTCATCAAACGGGAACTTCTAATAATGTGAACGATAAAAAAAACGTACCAGTTGTATATGTGAGTTGTCCTACCATATTCTGTGCAAAGAACAAGAAAGGTCATCATATACCTTAAGGATTGCATTTTTCTTCTGATAAAAAAGTGGAAAAAATACTCTGTATAAAACAGGAAAAGCTAGCAACTGGATAAAAGTTAGCCAACACCCTTCTGGGATAAGAACAAGCATATGTTCATTAATACTGCACAACCCATCCTGTGGTTGAATTTTTTTTAGAAGTGTGCTGGCCAGGTTTCATGAGATTCTAAAATTAACATATTGTTCTAGGAGCAACAGCTCAGTTCAACTGAGAAAGGTAAAAAAAAAGAATAGCGCGCAATCTTTTCCCCAAGCTTCTACATCCCGCTCAAAACAAGTGCATTTGGCCTACTTGGCTTGTTCTGTCCATGGTATCCACTAATTCATAATTTAACTGATGCATCTCGACAAATAGCAAGTTTCAAATAAGAGTATGTCAGGAAGAACAACAGTACTTGAAGATTTAATGTTGCTGAAATGACAAGCAGGTATTATGTGTGAACTCAGTTAAATCTACATAGTATGTCATTCACCACACTGAAACAAAGTACAACACCAGATGGCAGTGTGGCATGGTTGTCTAACAAAGGACTTATGGGGCAGACCTTTTGTTATCCTTCTGTTTTGGATAGGACGTACAAAATAAATCACAGAGGGGCATTATAAATTGAAACTAGTTACTTAAACATGAATCATCTGTTAAGTGTTCATAAACAACATAAAAAATAAAACCACTGGAAAAAGAATTTATGGAACTTAGATTTGTCTACTGTGAAATTTTCAACACAAGAAAATAACTTCAGAAGAAACATTTGACTCCAGGTCTGATATTGAAATAATGGAGGTCAATTTGAGTAAAACAACATATCATACCTCTGATTTGTTCCTCTATAAATAACTTCCCAATTTCTACAAATAAAGGATCGGATGCATCAAGAAGATATGTGCAACACCACCTTGGGTTGCTGTCAACTGTAAACCTTAATGTCACAAAGAACAAAATAAGAACCTACAACTTAAATATGACTATCAAAAGATATCCACAAGATCTGATGAATTACTTCACTATAGTTGAGCTGTGTAACAAATAATGTTGGCGCAAATGGCCTGCACAGGTTAGGAACTTAATATTCAATTTAATTTATGAATAATATGCTTAACTGAGTACCGAAATCCGGCGAGTGCACTTCCCGCGTGCCCTATAACATCGTGACAACCATTTGACGAAACCAGGGCATGCTGGGGACCAAAATTCGGCGTGTGCACTTCCCGAGTGCCCTATGACATAGTGGGAGGCATTTGGAACCATTCCGGAGCAGTGAAGCGAATTTCAGTCCACCACAGGTACCAAACGCCCATGCAGGTGAAAGCGGGGCATGGAAAGGAGCCAGGTACCAAATTCGATGAGAGCACTTCCCGCGTGCCCTACAACATCTTGGGAGGCATTTGGAACAATTCCGGAGGGGTGAGGTGAATTTCGGTCCACGATGGGTACCAAAAGCCTATGTTGGTAAAACTGGGGCTCGGAAAGGAGCTGGGTACCCAAATTTGGTGAGTGAACTTCCTACATGTCCTATGACATCGTGGGAGCCATTTGGAACCATTCCAAACCGGTGAGATGAATTTCGGTCCACGACAGGTATTAGAAGCCCGTACGGCAAAACCGGGTGGCGGAAAGGAGCTAGGGATGAAAATTTGGCAAGTGCACTTCCCGCGTGCCCTACGACACTGTGGAAGGCATTTGGAACCATTCCAGAGCGGTGAGGCAAATTTCTGTCCACAACAGGTACCAGAAACCCGTAAGTGTGAAACTAGTGCACGAAAAGGAGTTGGGAACCGAAATTCGGTGAGTGCACCTTCTGTGTGCCCTATGATATCATAGGAGGCATTTGGAACTATTCCGAAGCAGTGAGGCAAATTTCGGTTCACGATGTGTACTAGATTCCTGTGCCAAAGAAACCGAGGGACGGAAAGGAGGTGGGAACCGAAATTCGGCGAGTGCACTACCCGTGTGCCCTACAGATGGGCAGCATTTCAAACCATTTCGGAGCGGTGACGCAAATTTTGTCCCACGATGGGTACCAGAAGCCCGTGGAACCATTCCCTGTTCCCTAGTGGGGAATTCCCCTATTAGGGTAAGAGGATAGGGAAAATCTTCCCCGTGGGGATAGAATTGGGTCCACATCAATCCTCATCGAGGGTGGTAGGGACAAAGGTGTCCCCCCACCCCCATATCCGTTCCTTGTTCGAGACCCAATAAGCATATGACAAGTGGGCCCTCGAGCATATATTTCTTATATACCCCTCTATGATTGTATCGTATATTTACTTGGAATTTATAATAAATTCATCTATCTTTTCCTAATCTAATCATCGTATTATTGTTGATTATGATTAGTTGTGCAAGCAATGTGGTTATTCATTACCGAGGAACGGGCCCCATCAAGTCCCTATTCCCCACTAGGGTCAGGGAACAGGAGGAATCACTCCCTGGTCATGCAATCAGGGCAGGGAATAGGGATCAGGGATTAAAAGGGGGCGAAGATGTTCCAAGAGTCCTCAGAGACGAATGTTCCGTTGCCATCCCCAGACAAAACCAGGGCATGAAAAGATATTTACCCAAATTTGGCGAATGCACTTCCTACGTGCCCTATGACGATACATCAACGCACGATAATCAGAGGCCTATTCAAAGAGGAGTGTGGGCAATGGTGTATAGCCGGAGCGAGCCAATTGGGGTTGCTGATGCGAGAGTAGTCCTTAGCTCTTAGGTCGTTCTCTCTTGTTCACCAGCGATTGAGTTTAATATCCTTAGTTCGTTGGTCGCTTTGGGGTTTGTGGGGCGGATTGTCCCCCACCCCCTGTAAATTTTGGTTGTAAATTTTTGTTGTACTCTCGCTTTCTACTTAAGGGAATGACATGCAAATTTCTTGTGTGTTCTCGAAGAAAAAGAATCAAAGGCTTATTATGAACCTGAAGTGCCAATCATTGATGGTGTCATGAACTACAATGCGTAGTCCGCAGCCCAAAACACTCAAATGTGCAGGCATGCACAAAATCCAGTGGAGGGTGCATTATGACATATCAAGAGAAAACAACAACGGTGTAGAACAGGAATGTATAAAATTGCTAGGAATCTAGAAAAGTGATATGAATCCAGAAATGCAAACATGATTCAATGTGTTAAGTATTTCATCGCAACAAAAGTATATTCAGCAAATTTTGTTTAGAAAATCATTCTTACCAGTTTCCAAGGTGAGTGACTTTAGCTGAGGGAAACTTTGACTTCAGTGCAGCAGGGATGTTACCAGAAAAGGCTGGAAGAACTGCAAGGAAGGTAGATATTAGACAACTAAAAAAATGCAGAATAAAGGGAGTCGACATTAAACAACTAAAAAAATTCAAACTGAGTAATTGCATGTTTAAATTACTTGAAGTAGCAGAACGGGTTTTCTTAAAGAAATGGGCAGAAGTGTAAACCAACATGAATATATTTTCATGAAATCACATAATAATGATGTGTGCTATATATCTTTCAGTAAAACATATGCTCATGTAACCACTTTAATATGATGAACTCATAAATAATAAAACTGTAATATAAGTGTCACCTGGGAACATGCCAAAAGCATACATCCTAGAAAGGATTTTCTTCTGAAGAGCTAATTGATCATCAAGCCAACTCTGAGGAAGAGGTCCACCCCATCTGATAAACCATTCTGTCATTATGTGTTCCTTCAAGATACATTTGCTTAAAATATGAATTGACAGGGGGAAAATCCATCATCTGGAATATCAATGTAATTCATACCATCAGACATAAATGCCTATCTAAATCTCTAGTTCTAGAAAAAGGGTTTCAGAAATACATCCTATGTTTCCACCACCGACCCTCCCTGAAAAATAAATAATATATTCATGGCATATTTTCGAAATAAAAATAGCTCAAGAAAAAAACTGCATACAACACAAAATTAAATATAAAACCCACTAATTATCCTTTTCTGACAAGTACTAAAGAGGAGGCCAATGTTTTGTTGGCAGCTAAGACAGTGAGTCATAACTATAATCAGCTCTCTCTCTGATTGTCTTACATGTCTAGATGCGAACATCCAAGCTGCACTTCTATCCTATCAAAGTTTAAGTTATCCTGTCTTGGGCTCAGAGTTAAGGGATAGATTAAAAGAATTTGAAAAACAAACAGCATGTCTTGTAATAATGCAAAACAATATCTGATCAACTCAGAATACCGTAACATAAAATATTTAGATGGGAGGCTCCAATTGCAAAACAGAAGCATCACTTACCCATGCATATTGGCCATCCGAGACCATGCAAGAAAGGCTGGCCCGCCAAAGAAATCATCCAAATCTGATTTACTAATGTTGTACCTCTGCAAAACATATAAAGGTGGGTGAAATGTAAACTGTAAAGTACTAGAAAACCATTTGCAACATAACAGGATGAGTAAAGTAATTATTAGTGGACATTGGACATTGCCTCCACATTGATATTTTACGAAATCAGTCCAAATTTGCCTTAAACAACAGGGCAGCAACATGCAATAGGAGGAACCAAGGATGTGGCATTTATTCTAGTAGGGATCCCAGCCACTACCCCGCAAAAGTCCAATGTTAAGTAAGAACCTGCCCTAAATCATTCTATCAAATGCCAACATTGCAATATGGCATCACACTTGGAAATGTGACAATATTCTTCCTTGCCAGCTTATCAAAATTGCTATAGTAGGCTGCCTCATGATCAGTATTTAGTATTATTACAGTAGCTTTTGCCATTATACATCAATCATTAGCTTAAATTTCTACCTAAGATTCTGGGCTGCTTTTTTTGGCAAAAGTTTAGTTATTTAAGAGCACATGGAAGACGCATAGTTTAATTTCTACCTAAATTATTCAGTGAACAGAATGCTTCAGGGAAAAAAAGGAATGCGCACACATGTGCACATACCTGAAAAACCTTCTGCCATATAGCTTCTTGACCAGTGAAAGCAAGAGGCAAATTAATTCCTTGAAGAGCCATCCAGTCAATTTCCTTCTCCCAGCGCTCCCAATCCCACCAAGCAAAAGAATCTTAAAAGCAAGAAAAATAATCTTTAACTACATTATTATCGCATATAAAAGGAAAAGCCGAGAAATTTGTTTTTAAGTCAGCATGGAAAATTCCATATTATCCATATTAGATTCAACAACAAAAAGTACCCAAAAATGATACCAAACAAAAAATAAAAAAGGTGAGAGGTGCAATCAGGAAAGTATTCATGTGAACACAAGTACACAGGGGTATCAAAAGATAAAAGCCAGAACATCCTTTTGGGAGAAGGAAAAGTAGCACAGTTTGTCTATTCCTGAACTGACTATGTTTAAACAGAACCTGAAAATGCACATGGCATACAATAACAAAAGGTGGAAAAAATACAACGTATAAAGAAGTCGAGCATATCCATCATATGCCACCACCAATGTAGCTGGAAGTCACAAGTTTAGGAGGATACCACATCATGGGACTCTTATTAGAAAAATAGAATTGTACAAGTGTTTTGGTGCTCGTAGCTAGAAAACATGCTCGGCGGATAGCAAACAAGAAAGTACTAAAATTGTACACAAAGTAAGTTATCAGCTTACAACTGGATGTAACTGCATTCTGGTAGTAGCTCCAGTCAACAGGTCTTCGATTCAAAACGCCACCAGCGGGAACACGGGGTAGTGACCCAGGATGTGGAACAGATGATAATTGTGCACCACCAGTTTTATCCCATGATATATGTGCCACACAATAGTACTTCAAATACCAATGAAGACCAGAAGAAATTTCTACCCCACTTACTCCAAGTATCCTGACCAAAAGACATGAACATATGTGGATGACTTGTGGTGGGTGTATAAACTAGAGGCATAAACTTATGAAGACCAAACAGGAATAATGTATCATTTCTAAGTAATTATCAACTAATATATCAAAATGGCATGTTGCCTCTGCACTATACAGCGGACCTAAGCAGCTAAGTAGGCCACTCACATTAGCAAATAGAACTAGCAAATAAATCTAGCAGGACCTGCTGCGGACAAAAATATAAATAATCAACATCATTTTGGATACATATATAACATCCAAAAATTGGAAGATAGTTCATAACTAGATTCATGTGAAAATAGGAAAATCTTGTTTTTCAGTAAGTCATTGTTCGGTGCATGTCATGCATATAAATTAATGGAGCCCACATAAGCATCAGGAGTAGATGTAATAGACTCATAGGGAGCTAAAAGAAATATATAGTTTGTCAAATTTGTTATCTTCAGATAGTCCGATATATATTTAGATCAGTGGTTCACCAAACACCCAATTTTGGCAAGCAACAACAAATAAATAATGCTGACACATGCATACTGTACTTTACATAAAAGGAGAGAATAAGATGAAGCTAAAGGCAACATTCTGCAGCTGCAAAAGATTTTCCACCTAGACCTTATAGAACAGAGTTGAAAATATAATTCACAATCAGTGGTAAAACAAAGGGAAGAAACATACAATATTTCTGGAGTCCCTTCTCCATCAAACAACGGATGGTTGTCAATGACAAAGCATGCCTTTCCGCCACATTGCTCCTGATAATGCAGTGTAAGAGGTTGTGAATCCTTGTCGATAGAGAGTCCCTACTAAAATAAACCTATTGTGAACTTAATAGGTTTGCTTTCTGACTCCCTAGTAAGAGTCCTAAGAAAAGCTATAAATCCACCAGGTCAACGCCAAAAGGAGACATGGTCAGGGTTATATCTCTAGGGCTTAATTTTAACAACTACAAATCACCAAATACCAAGTGCAAAATTCACCATCCTAAAATGGATTTGTACATTACGTTTATCATGATCATAGTCTATACGAGCTTAGACAGTCGCCACACGTTTACACGATCCAGAGTCCAAACTCCAAACAACCAGCTTCCCACTCCAATGAACTACTCCATGATCACGAGACACGCCTCGTTAATAGGCTTCTGATCCTAGCCGATTTCTCACTACACCCAAGCCCTCGGTTACTCTGCTTACGCAACGCCTTTCAACAACCGCTAAAACCCTAACAACCACAGGAAAGAAGCACGCGTACCGTGGAGATGACCCTGAACTCGAAGCTGGCGGAGTGGGAGGGGAGGAGGCGCGCGAGGAGCCCGCGCACGGCGTCCACCTGCTCTGCCGCGGGGCGACGCTCCCTGCGGTGGAGCTCACGGAGGCGGTGGAGGTGCGGGAACTGCCGATCGGAGCACGTGACCTCCGCAGCGGCGCAAGCGAGCACGACGACGAGCAGGAGGAAGCGGGGGGCGGGAGAGGAGGACGGCATCGCGGCGGCGGGGGGGTAGGGATGGGAAGGAGGTGGGGAGGAGAGGGTGCGAGTGGCGAGTGGGACTCTGGGGACGGCATGGCTAGGGTGTTAACTAGCGACAGGGAGGTGGTGGTGGCGGTTGGGGATTGGGGGGAAGTTGGATGGCGAAAGCGAAAGGGGGCGGCAATGGGGCGAAGCGAAGAAGGCGACAAGAACGGCAGGCCGCGCGCCGAAGACCACGAACGGGCCGGCGGGCGACGTCAGTCCAATTATATTACGGGTGGGTTATTTTGGGCAGTCCAATTATATTACGGGTGGGTTATTTTGGGCCGCCGTTTTTGGGTCTTTTCTTTGTTTCTGGTTATCCGTAAGAGAGTACAAAGACAGAAACAGTCATATATAATTTTGATGATATAGTTAAAGTTGGTATAGTGCATACTATAATCAATTTATAAATTTCACCTTTAAAAACGTATGTTTGAAAACTAGTTCCTGTGGTAAAAATGAAAAGCCATAAACAGTAAGTCGGATTGAACCCACCTATATCTATTTCCAATTTTTAGGTCCCTTATAAAACTTCTACCAGTTAAAAAAAATGAAATGGGAAAAGGGAACTTGTGAATTTGTGAATGTGCAGGCCAAGCCCTTTTAAAATCAGATTGAAGTAACTAACTTCTTTTGATTAAATTCTTATGTTTATGGGGGGATGTAGATTATCATGTTTGTCAATTCCAAAAGTATAGAAACATCATGCTGTCAGATATGCCTTTTCTTTATCAAAATCTGGCAGGAGTCTGAAAATATACAATGCGACACGAGTGGAGTTGAGCTGCACTCGCAGTTTTCTGTAGTCGATTTCCCTGTCACTGACCGGCAAGCTTTACGGCTTTCTTATACTCGAGGCCTGCTTAGCTTACTTATCGTAAGAAGACACGACGCTTGTGATGCAACTTGTCGCTAGCAGAAGTTCAGATACGTATGCAAACTGCGAAGTCTAGTTGATTAATCTGAAAATGCGCAACGGGAAGTAGTTCGCGTATTCTCAAATGTAATCAGGCTAATGAGCAGCTTTCCCCCTGACACTGGCATGAAATCTTCATGCTGTAAGATGTGACCTCCTTTTTTTCAAAATCTAGCAAGAGTCTGAAAATATGCAAATATTGGTGTTGGACTGCACTCGCTGTTTTATATAGTGGATTTCTCATTTTTGTTAGATGATATCCTACCTTGTTGACTGTTGCTCTCGTATATTGTGCCATGTTTTTGCAACATAAGCGAATGTGTTTCATATTTTATTTGTAGGTATATGTTCAGTCTAGAATGCCTTGTAGCAATGGTTACCTGTTGTCTTCCTAGTAGCTGCTCTCTTCCTCTATTTTTTTGCAGGGACACTCACTTCATGTTGTTCTGAGCATGTTTCAATGTTGTGGTCATTACCTTGGCTACAGGTAATGATCTGTTTAGTCTTGAATTGTGCAGCTAGAGTCCTTTGACTGCACATTGTTCTGAGCATGTTTCAATGTTGTGGTCATTACCTTTGTCTGCAGGTAATGATCTATTTAGTCTTGATTTGTGCCGCTAGAGTCCTTTGCCTGCACATTGTAAGTGTTCACCAAGTTTAATTTACAGGTTAGAATAGTTTTTTGTTTGCTATCTATGTTTCTGTTCACCAAGTTTAGGATTTTTCATCTAGGATATTTTTTTAGTTTTATGTTTCTGTTAGGGTTCACCAAATTTATTTATTTTTGCTGGGGTTTACTTGCCCAGAGTTTGTTTTTGTGTAGTATAAAAATAAATATTTGTCTATGTTTACGTAGGGGTTCATCAATCTCTTAAGTTGTTTTTTTTGTTTAGCATGAACATTAACATATGTCTGCCTTATTTTTGTCTAATATAGAAATTAATCTCTGGGTATGTCCATGTAGGAGTATCTATGTGAACATGGTCATCAAGGTATGGAATGACACACTGTGAAGAATGACACTTAAATTTCCAACATGAATTACGCTGGCGTAAGGAAATTTGCGGGCGGTGGTCACACGCGACGGCGGAGTGCGTGTCCGACGGGGCAGAGTGGCGTGCGACGAGGCAGAGTAGCGTCTCCATTGATAGGTGCCTTCCGAGCTAGCTAGTTCCTGCTGTGTGTTGTTTCTTCTCTCTCTTGTATTCTTGCATTTGCTACTGCTAGCTATTGTTGTCCCAGGGCCTATACTTTAGGTGGCGACGAGTCAGCTGCCGCCTGCGGAGTTCTTGCCGCCACCGCTGCCCTTCTTTCGCGCGATGTCGAGGACGAACAGGGCGACCTGTTCCTTCAGTGCGGCGTCGAAGATGAACGCAGCGACGCGCCGAGTACAAGGGAGTGTGATGCGTTCGCTCTGCTTCCGATATCATCCGACTATGCTTACGTGAGCCACACGAAGCATCGCCTCCCCCATGGCCAGCGTGGCCGGACGCCTGCAGATGAGCCTGCTGCAGCGTGCAACGGACTTTTAAGATTAGGCCGTATTGTGCGCAAAGGAAGATAATACCTAGTGTTTTATGCAACAGATGTTCAATTAGATGTTGAAAATTGCAATTTACAATAAAATTTACTACTTCTGACGAGTGTCGCAAGACATATCTGAACTCAATAATGTAGTCGATCTGATCAAATTTAGTACACCAAAAGGACATCCATCTATCTGAAGCACACTCATCCGGTCTAATTCCTTGCAGTTATTTCCGTATGGTAGTGCTACAACCGTTCGAAGCAGACTACATCATCATAGAAGGAACACTTGTGCAGACCACAGCACACTCCACGCACTGATCACGGTACTAACATACGAAGCCTCACACCACAGTGATACTGTCGCAGTTACTTCAGTTCACCTTCCTGCAGCTAACCCTGACCTGCCCACTGGAGCCGGTGAGCACGCCAATGCCGCCCATCTTCACCATGGCGTCGCGGAAGTCGTCGAAGAAGCCGGCCATGTCCGACGCGTATGCCGTGGTCTGCGCGTCGGCCGAGCCGCCGTTGAACAGCTGCTGGTCCGAGTGCAGCAGGCCCTTGTTCCTCAGGAGGTTCTTGTGGTAGAAGTTGTCGAAGACGTAGGACGTGGAGGGGTCCAGCGGCGAGGTGCTGTCGTCGCCGCCGGTCGGGTTCGGGCACCTCGGTTTCAGCGAGGAGGCGAGCGACGCGTCGACGTTGGTCTCGTTGTAGAGGCGGCCGCGGAAGTTGACGCACCTGGCCTGGCCTATGGTGTGGGCGCCCGACAGCGCTACCATGTCTTTCGCGGTGAGGCCCTTGTCCGAGAAGGCCTTGATCAGGTCGCCGAGGTCGGAGGTCGGCGGCGGGAGGTCGTTGTTCGCGGCGTCCAAGCTCGCCGTCGTCCCGTCCCGCCGGCCTAGCTCGACGTCCCAAGTAGGCCCTCCGAGCTGCAAAAACAACATTTCCGGATTGTTCATGCAAATTAGCTTGTGACTATACGAAAAAGTGGTCATGGTTTCAAATGTGAATACATAAGGTGCTTACCGCGACGACGGAATCGCGGGCAGCGACGGCGAGGATGTCGGCGCAGGACACCACCTGCTTGCAGGCATCCTCGAGCTGCGCCTTGACGTCGTCGACTACTTCGAACCCGCGAAGCGAGTTCTTGTTTGGCTGCGCATTCTTCTCACCTGTCAAGCTCGGCGTGTTGTCGAGCAGCACTGACCCGTCACAACCCTGCAAAGTTTGCGGTCAATAGTTAGTCCACGAAAAGATGTTGCTTATCAGTTGATCTGCTATATAAGGACAAAGACTTGGTTTGAAAATTTGTGCAGACTGCAGAGTGCACACCACCCTTTAACTGATTTATCAATACTGAACCTACATACTCTGCTACACATATCCAATTCAGACTTCAGGTTCACTGCCCAATGTACTTAAATTTGTTACTATCCCAAACACGATATGACACGAGTCTTCCTGACTGCATATATGGAGAAGCGACCTAGCTAGTGTTAAGAAGGCAAGCTAGATATAACCAGTGTGGAATATGTACTGACATTTGAAAGGCTAAATCGGAAAGAAAGGGAGAGCTTATGAAGGTGTTTTTTTACAACACTTGCATTGACAAAGCAGTCGTGGAAATGGAGGCGGAGCAGCGACGCGCCCATGCGGGATTCTTTGGAAACGGCAGCTCTCACAGCAGATTCGATGATGTCGAGAGCGTCCGGGCATGTCTGGTCGTAGAAATCAGTGGAAAGCTGAGCTGAAACAAAAGCGGCAGAGAAGAGCAAGGCGATGATACAGCAACCGAAGGTTTGCTTGGATGCCATTGCTAATAGCTAAAGTTCAGAGAAGTCTGCAACTTCACTGTGTGTCGTGTGCCTGCAAGGATAGCTACGTGCTTCGTGGTATTTATAGGCATTGTGATGCAAGCATGCTAGTCGATAAGCTACTACTATGCTCCTACAGTCCTACTTGTATGTAAGCTGCCATCTGGCATCTGCACTTTTGGATATTGTCGGGTACGACTTCACTGTTCTTTTCTTCTGTTGTTTAACCTAGTGGTCTACAGCCAGAAAGCAAGAGATGAGGGGAAAGCTTTATGGAATTTCATTTCAATTTTTCCCCTACAATTGCATCTCTCTGTCCTGTACTAGTATTACATTTTTAGCACCGTACAAAAGGCAAAAGGGTTGTAGCGTGCAGGCATGATCCATGAAGCGATAGTCGAAGCAATCACTCCTGATAATTCTTTTTGTTGCTTGGTATCTAGATCAGAATCAAGCGAGATCCAGCCACTTGCATTTATGTAGTCCAATTCTGGACAAGATTTTCAAAAGGTGCAACCCACATGTGGGTCAGCATCGCAAATTGGAGTTCAACGTGCGACAATTTGTAAGACCTAAATCTCCATCTGGTCTTAAACTCAGGTGTGAATGGCGGCGCGGCTGGTCCTAACTAGCCTGACCGAGGCCAGCAGATTAGGCGCGCATCATGTTTGCTTTACGGAGTAGCAAAGAAAAGCTCAGCTTTTTGGAATCCGTGGTTGCGGATCTCCCAAACCTCGTGACTTATCTGGCATGTCAATGCCATTTCTTTGTCTTCACTTCTGCTATATGAAAGTATTTCCAACTTTTGGAAGCAAATTATATCTCAAACTTGTCTCACTTCCATCGATCCTAGCTTGCAGGTGAGAAGGGGAGAGAGCCAGAAAGTTTGACAAGCTGAAATGCACGAGCAGCTGGAATCATTTCCGTTTCTTATATTTTTTTATCCATTTTGGCCCTAATTTCCGGGGCACTATTCAACGCCATCGAATCAAATCAGGTATAGTACATACTGCATATATGTGCAAGATTAAATACTGGATTAGGCTGTTGACAAGTCTATGCTCGCACTGATCGCGGCGGGGTTTGGCATGGCACATGCATTTGCCGAACTTTCGGCCTCTAGTATACTCAGCAACTCCCAAGAGTGTTGGGCTGAAAACTGTGCCTTATAACTGAAATTATATTGTAACTGATTGAAATTACATTGTAGCTGACTGAAATTAAACTGTAGTTGAAGATGACTTATTTGACGTAATTAAATTTAAAAAATTAAAAATAGAAAAAAATGTTAGTTCATCATGGACAACGCAAATAAATACGGAAAAAAACCTGTAAAAAAACTCAAAAAAACCAAAAATTTAAAAAAAGATGAAATTTATAAATAATAAAAAATAAGCCAGAAGTCAGAAACTAAAGCGAAAACGAGGTGGACCTAAAACAACACGAGGCCAGCTCCGATCCACTGCTGCAATCGATCAACGTGCAAGCCAGTGGCGCATGATCACGACAAGCTCCGGTATTATGTTAGTTTATACACGGCAGTGGGTGAGTGATCGAGTCTGAATGTCTGATGAGAAGGAGAGGTTTTCTACGTGCAAGGTTGCAAAAAGAGCAGGAAGAGTGGCCAAGTCACTTGGAAGTTAGCGCGACTCCTTTTGCCCTTCAAATCTCGTGCGCACGTCTGACTACTTTTGCACCTCTTTAGAAGACTTTTGTTCATGGTAAAAACTCCGGATAAGAACTAACTTTGTGCAGAGAAGCTCCGAGCTAGCTAGCCGCATGAGATTGAGCGGCCACACATGTCAAACGGAGTACCGCGGGGCGGTAAAAATATATCACTGTTTTCCAGTCGGGTTGAAGCTGAAGTTTACCTGAGCAGAACAGAACACATTTCATTGTGCGCTGGCAATCTGGATAACACGCCTCCAATTAACCGAGTCTCGCCACTGAGGCAAACGCATTGTGGGCAAATCAAGACGGCCTTCCATTGATTGAGAAGAAAAGAAACTAGCCAGATACCATCTGTTACCGTCGCTTGGATAACTGTGGATACAGCACTGAGCTTTCGGTTGCAGCAAGCAATTGGGTTGGTGAGCTCTACAGTCAGTGGCGAGCCAGGATTTAGTTATGTTCCAAGCTCAGTGACGACCAAGCAATTGAGTTTATACACTAGACATTTTTTCACACCCTAAACTGAAGTCTACCTTATTCGAGATGTGGCTCCGCCCCTATCTACAGTGACCGACGGTGCACTTGTACGCACTTTCGACATCTGACGACAAGAGGCCACTCCAGTACTCCGATCTCACGCACCGCCCGAATGGATCGTGGCCTCACGGACATGCAGAGATGGAGAGTGCTCGTCGGTGCAGCACATCAGTTGTTCCAAAGATGTTTCATGATTCGGCTTGTGTGGGAAGGTATCGTCGATCGTCTCACCCATTAGATGTCTTATCTTTTTTCTTAAACGAACGCCGGAGTTCTCCACCTTTAAAAAAAAAAAATCCGTCCTTCACCATGCGAGCGTTGTCGCTCGCTCGCATTTGCCACGCATCAACATGCTGGTGTTAGCACGTGCAGAACAGTGCTGAAAGCACAGCCAAAGGAAGTATTACACCACGGGCTCTTCTTTTCAGCTTTTAAAAACTGCTTTTCTACAATAACTAACTAATTTTCAAACGGAGTATCTTTTTAAAATAAGATCTACAAGTCAATTATAATACATACTGCAACGATTTTATTTATATAGACTAAAATCATATGTAAATCTCTATCTTTTCATATTCTATCTCACGAACAGCTAAAAATCATAATACTCACAAAAAACATCCGACGCTGACCTGCCGAACCAGAGTGTTGGGCCCCCATCCCCCACAATAAGCCCAACATTGAAAGCTGTCCGGGCTGACTGACGGACTACTAGACCACTTCGGTGGAAATCAATGCAACTTCGGCCCAAGATTGGCCCAGTAAAGTTTGCACAGCCCAAACCAAACCTATTATACACCAGCCCAAACTGTCAAAACTCGTCGTAAACTGCTAGTAGTATCAGGACGTTTCAGGGTGAACCACGGACGTCTCTCTCCCCAGAAGACACGTGGCGATACTACATCGGGTCAGCGCTAAGTGGGACAACATAAGAATTTCATATGCTCCACGCGTTTAACAACGTCTATCCTCTCCAAATAAGCTAATCTATCCTGCGCACAGCATCAGGTCGTGTCTTCCATCCTTCTGAGGGAAACCAAAGAGACCCAAATTAGTTGCGAGTCAACTAATGATCTCCCCGAGATACCTTTTATAAATAACTAGCACAGGGACCCACGTTACGTGAGAAGTTTAGAGTATATTTAATTAGTTTAATGGTATATAAGTGATGGATAATAAAGAAATTACATATAAAAAATAAAGAGTTGTAGATCACACGAAAGAATTAAAATTTTAGAATGTTATCAATTCGATTCAATTTCCATGCTTGTAAGAATTGATGTTATTTGTGATATTAATATATAGTAGTACATGTTAAAACAAAGAATATAGATTATACCTTTGGAATGAAACACTTGTTCTTTATAATTTTAAATAAGCATCTTCAATAATAAAGCCAATAGTTGTATCTATATTAATACAATTAAAGCAACATACATTATAATGGATATCACGGTGCAAATCAACTTCATATGCACTTCCATAGATCAAGAAAAATTATTGGTTATGATTTGTTAATTATAAGAAGGGTCCGCTTAATTAAGAGTTAGATGCTTTTCTTTGAGAATTTCTAGCAACTAGTCTTATTTATCAGATAACATCCATCGGGTATATATTGTGAAACATAATTAGAGTCCACCAAATTAAGGCCATATGTTTTTTTTTATTTTTTAGAAGAATTTCTATAACATTTCTCTCTTTTCTTAGCTAATGTGATCAAACATCCTAAGTTTTTATTGTATGATTGATAGATAATATTCAATGGTTAATATAGTTCAACTTTAATTAGAATCCATCACATCGATAGCGATTCTTGCAAAAGAATTTTCTAAGTTGTAAAACACATGTGTTGGGAAGCATGCAAGAAGAATATATCTTGTATTTTTTTCATTTCTCTTTTTTTTTTGCCAAGTGGCACCTTTTCTTTTCTTTTTCTCATGCATGGCTTTTACTCATTTATTTTGTACATCTACGCACTTCTTTTCCTTTTCTTCATGCCTTTTAGTGTGGGCTATTTAGGATTCTTTTTATTTATTGGGTTTATCAAAAATTATAATAGGTAGCCTTATATTATAAGATTTCTTGTTTTATTTATTATATTTAATGGTAATCATTTATTGACCATAATAAGGGTTCATTGAATCGAGGAATAGATGTTTTTATTTTTTATAACTCCTAGCTTATTTTTCTTTTCTCTTAGCAACTATAAAACTCATACCATCGACTTTTACTATGACAAAGATAGATTTTCTTTTTTCCGGGGATGTACTTTGGAATTTGTATAAAAATCAAAATACTAATTTTATCCCCCCCCCCAAATTTTAGGAGAATCAAACATTTTTTTCCCATCCACACCATGACATGTTTGATGTACTTTTTTCCAGGGTGCATTCGTATACAAATTCAACTGCTAATTTTTAGTTTGAGTTAAATTTATTTATGGATTTTATTTTCAAAATCGTATCAAAATCAAATTGCTTTTTTATTTTATTTTATTTTGAATTTCGTGTTTGGGGGCACGTTCGATGTGGGCTGGAGGCCCAGGTGGCCATGTCGAGCCAGCTCCTCCTGGAGGCGGGCCTGGTCCTCTGGGGCGTGGAGGTGGCGATGTCTAGAGAGAAGCTCCTATACAGGGTGCCCGTTGAGCAGCGCAGGGAGGAGGCAGTGTGGTGCCTGACGTTCGGCACGTCGGCATATGTGATTGGGCACCACCACTAGCAGAATGTGTGGGTGGAGTACGACCTCCAGAACGGCCGCGTTGGCTTCACACCAGTGCGTTGTGACCTCGCCACATAGCGCCTTGGCGCTGGCGCATAGGCCACTGAAAGAAACAATTCTCTAATCGACGCGTGCATGGTGTAGCACAACAACAGCAGGGCATGAATCGTTGGTAGAGGGCAAGTATTAGAGATGGTCTCTCCGATCACCTGTTGCTATGGTGAACTACTAATTGTTCATTGTTGTTATTATATGATGAAGTATATGAGCTAATGACACGGATCGCTCGTATATATATAAATTAGGAATCGAAATCCATTATGTAATAAAAATTGATGACATGTAGTTTACAATTGCTGAGAAATTGCTAAAAATTCTCACAAAAACAAAAATATTATGATCATTTGTTTGGTGGACCTCCACAGGATGGAGGGATCGAAAGTGAGATTATTAATAGGTATTTACTCAACTATATCGATATAAGCTATATGATGTACGTTATAAGCATGCAGTGTAGACAAGCATTGCAATAATGAAAAACGATGATGATATAAAAGAAAAAATGTTATGTAATGCTATATTTACTGTTTGCTATGTAAGTATTTTCGTCAAAAAGTATCTAAGGAAGAAAGTTTTGATCATATGTGATAAGTATTAGGGAATAAAGTGAGTATTTTCTCTTATATAATATATAATATTAAAATATCATAAATGAAGTTCTGCAACAATTTATTTTTCAAAAAACAAAAGCACATATATATTACCGAGTCATTTAAACGTATTTTAAGGATGATGTCCGTATAAGTGCATGGGCTTCAAAAAAATAAATGGCGATAGAATGGACACTTTTTTCTTCAGATGGATGTCACACTATAGACCATAAAGAGTAGCTAGCTAGGCCTGGCTTGTACCTGACCACCGCAAGAAGCGTTTTGCCTTGAATTGAGAGATGATGCTGTCCTCCGCAAATTCCTCAGCAAAAGCAAAGATTGGCACGAGCGTTGGGGCGCTAGTGTTTCAGCTCGTAGTGGCAGCATTGGCCGCTCCGGTAGCTATGCCTGGCTGCCCGGAGACCTGCGGCAACATCACCGTCCCTTACCCATTCGGCACCCGCCAAGGCTGCTTCCGCGAGGGCTTCAACCTCACCTGCGACGAAACACGCCACCCAACGAAGCTGTTCCTGGACAACGGCGCGGAAGTGATCGGCATCTCCTTGCCGGATGGCACGGTGCGGATCCGCACCAAGATGCTGAACACGAGCTACCTGCAGCTCAACGGCTCGTGGTCCGCCGGTCTGACCGCTGCCGGCCCGCTGGCGGTGTCGACCAGGCACAACCGGTTCGTGGCCATGGGATGCAACCTGCTCGCCAACCTCATCGCCTACGACACGATGCACCCAAACGACCACATCAGCGTCTGCGCCGCTCTGTGCGTGGTCCGCTCCGCGCTGCCAAGGGACACCTCGTGCTCCGGCGTCGGCTGCTGCCAGACGCCCGTCGCGCGGGGGCTCCCATCGTACGGCGTCCAGCTGAATGACCTGGCCCAGAGATCTGTCTCCCCCGGAAACGGAGCCGCGTTCATAGCTGCCCAGGACTGGTTCAGCAGCGAGCAGGTCGCGCTGCAGCTGAACTTCCTCGACGATCCGCAGAAGGTGGTTGATTCGACGGCGGTCCCGACGGTGTTGGAATGGTCGCTGGATATGAACCGCGATCAGGACCACTTGTTCTTGTATGATCCCAGTCTCTCTGAATGGAGGAGATGCATTAGCGTGAACAGCATTATTGTCGAGGACGTTGATGGAAATATTTACGGCCGGGCACGTTGCAACTGCTCCAACGGATACGAGGGCAACCCTTACATCGCCAATGGCTGTCAAGGTAAGCACTACTGCTTTTACTGATTTCACTGTATTTTCTGCATATAGCTATTACACGTTTGACAGCAAGTCGGCGCTTAGTGAAATGATCCAGGATTCAGAGCTTCATATGCTGCACGCGTTTACGTCTATCCTCTCTGTTGAAATTTTCCTTGTGCTCTCGGATCGCTTCGCCACGCACTCTGCCGTCTCCGCCCACGATCGTGGGCCCGCCTGGTCCTTGCCTTCCCGTGACGTGATCGACGGGACGAGGCCTCCTGTCGCTACCGCGTAATGGAGATGCCTGTCGCTACCGCGTAATGGAGATGCCTGCTCCCGTAAGCGTTCAGTGCGGTCGCCTAGCTCCTCCACGCTGTCCTTCACACAAACTAATTTATAAATTTTTTTTAAAAAATTGTATAACCAATTTAGAGATCTTTTCACCTTCATTAACAGATTATTGTTCTTATCATACATATGCCAGAACTTATCCTGTAGCACCATCCTACACCCTTTCTGTCATCTGCCCAAGACTAAGTATGTTGTTGCACAGATTTGATATATAGTAAATCCCTGTCAATAACTTCTTATCTTCATTCTTGCATTGTAACATCATCGTCTCTTTGCCTTTTATCTCCACCGTGGAGCCGTCGCCAAATTTGACATTGCCCCAAATCTTCTCGTTGAACTCATGAAACATAGAGCGATCTCTCGTCATGTGGTTGCTTGCTCTATTGTCCAAGTACCACTGATTCGTGTGATCGTGGGTACCTTCCTTTGTACGTAGTTTTGGAACTACGTTCTCCTTGTTCAGCATCACCATGATTGGTACCTTTTCAACATATGAGGAGAGAAGTAGTAGCGATTTATTATCTTCTTCTTCGTCTTGGGCGAGGTTCACTTCTCCATTCTTTTTCTTGCTTCGGTAATCCAAAGCATAGTGCACGTACTCGTTACAGTTGAAACACTTTATGTGGTTGTGGCATTCTGATACGTAGTACCTATATTCACCATATTCAAAGTACTTAACATATGACTTATCACGAGATATGTTACCACCGTGTGAAACGATGATCGGCCGCACGAACGGCCATTTAGCCACGCGAAACGATGATCGGCCGCGCGAACGCCATTCGGCCGTGCGTATGGCCATTTAGCCACCGGCCGTCGTCGGTCGTCGTGCGCCCGCCGCCGCCACCATGCGCCGAGCCGTCGTGCATCGTGGCGCTCGCTTCTGCCGCCTCGTGCCCCGCGTCGTTGCCGCCATGGCCTTCGTGCCACCACGCCGCAGCGCCTCTATGGCCGCCTCGCGCCTGTGCCGCGTCACCATGCGCTGCGCCGCCCCTGATGGCCTCGCGCCTGTGCCGCGCCGCCCCTGGTGGCCTCACGCCTACGCACCTCACGCCGACATGGGGAGGAGAGAGAGAAGATTGGAAAGGTTGGGAAAGGATAAGAGAGAAGGATAAACGGGAGAGGGAGAGATATATTAGGGATATATTTTCTTTTCTTTTTCAATTTTTTGGTGCTACATTATGAGTCTAGGATCCCTGCTTGTTACGTGACTGAAACCCCTCAGTAACTTCTCATGTGCCTTGAGAGAGCCGGTGATCTCCTCTATCTTTTTCTTGTCCAGATCGGAGGACAGAAATGGTGGGAAGTTCAAAAATTTGATTATTCTCACTTTCAATATTATCAATTTGAACACTCTCTGTTCATGAAGTACTACCTGCTGTTCGCATAGAAAATATATTCTCAAAAAATAAAACATCTCAAGACTCCATACGAAAGATATTCTCAAAAAGTCAGTCCAACCGCGTTCTTTGAGGTTCTTTTCATCACCGGCACTCCGGCAGAATGGCCCTACCCTTCGACCAAGCAATCGATGCCCCGATAATTAATCCACGAAGATGAGAAGCCGGACGCGAGTTTCCAAATAAAACAGAGGATGTCACCTTCCTTGCCCGCCCCTTCCTTTTGACCCAACTATCCCGTTCACTACGGCACGCAGAGTTTTCTAAGAGCCAAAGATTTTCGACCAGCAGAGCTTAAAGACTGAGTACGCTTACAACTGAGTCCTGACCCCCTCAATTAAGCAGAGTTTGCAAGATGATTCTGCTCTCCTCTAGTCGATCCACAAAAGCAAAGGTAGGCACTGGCATTGCAGCACTAACGTTTCAGCTCCACACTAGCCGCTCCAGTAGCCTTGCCTGGCTGCCCAGAGACCTGCGGCAACCTAACCGTCCCCTACCCTTTCGGCACCCGTCAAGGTTGCTTCCGCGAGGGCTTTAACCTCACGTGCGACGAGACGCGCCGGCCACCGAAGCTGTTCTTGGGCGACGGCGTGGAAGTCGTCGACATCTCTCTGCTGGATGGCATTGGGAGGGCGACACCTCGTGCTCCGGCGTCGGCTGCTGCCAGACGACGGTCGCGAGGCCGGGCCTCCAGTCCTATGGCTTCCAGCTTAGTGCTTTGACCCAGACATCCGGTGAATCGTCGGGATATGGAGCAGTGTTTATAGCTGACAAAGAGTGGCTCAGCAGAGAGCTGCTCGTGCTGCAGCTGGATTACTTTGCCGATCAACAAAAGATTGCTGATTCGACGGTGATTCCGACGGTGTTAGAATGGTCGCTGGATATGGAGCGTGATCGGGACCTTTTCTGGGGATTGGATAACCTCGACTTATACGAACGGAGGAGATGCATAAGCATAAACAGCATCGTAGTCGACGACGACGACGACGACGAAAATGGCCGGCGGGCACGGTGCAACTGCTCGAAAGGACACGAGGGCAACCCTTACATCGCCGACGGATGCCAAGGTACTACACGTACTGAGTTAACTCTGGAAATAGCTATCACACGTTTGCCGACGAAATAGCATCAGACGACAACTCTTCCTTGCATTTTTATGGTTTCCATTAACTAGAACAGCAAATGCGATAGAGAAGGGAAACCGCCATATGGTCAACTTGGTAGGCCGCAGAATCGCGGAAGCATACGGTTGGTGAACGGTGAGGCCGCGTTGGGCGACGAGCGTACGTGCAGAGGCGAGGGAGGCGACGGGATTGAGGAAGAGAAGGGGCGTGGCCTCAAGGATGGCCAATGCCAGTGCTGAACAGTACTTCATCCATCCAAGTTTACAGAGCAAAGAGTATTTTTTCTTGAGAAATGCTATAGAACATTCGACTATTTTTGAAGGTAAAAATAGTCAGATGATCTAGAAATGTTGGATCTCTATCCAACGAATCCACTCATATAAGCACCCTCTCCAAAAAAATCTCATATAAGCACCCTCTCCAAAAAAAAAGATCTGAAACGTTGGATGACCATTCAACGTCCTAAAATCTGACTGTTTTTGTCTCTAAAAACAGTCGAATGTTATATAGACACTCCCTTTTTTCTTAGCATAGATCAAAAAAAATATTAAAAATGAATAAATTATTTTTAATTATTATCTCTAAACACTATATTCAATGTATGCATGTAGAGAATATGAAGTAAAACAGAATATTTCTTAAGGGTATAAAGAAAGCATCACATTAATTTTGCATTGGAATTGAAATACACTCTATATTTATAGATAAGACTATTCAAAAATATATCTTATAAAGTTGAACGGAGAAATTATTATTTAAATAAAGCGCTGAATTCTCCCTCTCAGAAAAAGCGCTGAACAGTCAGTGATATACTTCCAGTCTTCCACTATAATCACCAACGTAACTTTAGACCAACTTCAATTCAAATCTTGATGCTAATGTCAACAAATCATGACTATACGATCGGTGAAATGCCAAGTTTGTTCATCGAAAAATCTAGGGAATACGCTTTCGGTGCTGGCCTAAACTGTCGGTCATGAATATTCAATTGATTAGTCGATTGAATTTAGGTCTCTTCTTTTCAAGTTAGGATTTATGTCTTAGGATTTTCCCCGAATAAACAAAATAGATGGCTTCTTCATCACTTTTTTAAAACGGTTTATTAGAACATTTTTCCAAAGCTGTTTATCGGCTTATTAGTATTTGGTACGTTCAAACAAACGTTTGCGTTAGGGCAAAAGACATCAGCCACAGTCATAAGTCATCAGTCGCACCCAAAAAGAACCACATCAAAATCAGCTGAGAAGACCATTTTTTTTACAAAAAAAGAGACTATGTAAGTATCACCTTTGTCTAACTAGTTCCAAAGCAAGCTGTTAACTTTGCTCCAGGAGAAAACACACATATCGCAAATAAATTGAGAGACACATGAGAATTTCTGAATTTCTCTATTCTCTTACTTGCTCCCCTTTTCTTTTTTACTTCTGTTCTTCTTCTCTTACAAAACTGGCTACAAACCTCCTCAATATATAGACTAATAATCTTCTTCCAGTATATGTATTCGGACTTTAAGTTGGACACAACTTCAACTTGAGTTACACACGGAGACAGACTCTACTACGTCTTGAACTCTAAGTCAAGATTATTTCTAACAATCCCCTCCTTAATCTTGACTCAACATAATCTAGTTTTAGTCTCAATGCAGTATGAACCACCAGCCACGCCTCCACATGAAGCATTCTATATGTAAGCTACATGTAAGAACTCAACTCAACTGGTACGTGTTCATCCGGATGCAAGGATTCTAAAACATTGAGGCAGTCGGTCTCAACTACGACTTACTAAAACATTACTTGATATAGAACGATAACATATCTTCTTAACGTTCCGATTTCTCTCCAATGCATCGCACATGCGGCGCAGTTTTGATCTAAGATGGTTTTCAGTATTTTGGTCAAAATACCGAAATGCCCCTTTGTTGACTCAGTCATCACTATCCTTTGCAAGTAATCGTCATGCTTGCCACGTATAGGTACACTACTAGCTTGCCACGTACCGCCAAGTCTCTCCCGTCCCGGTTCCACCGAACTATGACTCACTTGGCTCGTGCAATCCACCTGGCGTCATCCCGCTGTTCAAACTCGCTTTCAATATTCCTGTCTTTCTTGTGCCATGCTTGAGCTCATCGTCTCACCCGGTATTCTTGATCGTTCTAGGCCTCGACTCCTCCATGAGCCTAGCCCCTATCACTGCCATTGATCATAGTTGACTCCAAGCGACCCTGCACATCCAAAGACAAAGAAATCGTTTCCACACACAAGTTCTTCATAGCTTGTTCTACATTAGCCAAGACATGCATCATGCAAACTCAAATTCATAACTCAAATCCCAAATCCTCAATTTCTGTCCAAACCAATCTTGACAGAGAGCAATCTTTGCAAAGCCAATTGACCACTTCACAAATATTGTAATGGTTCATCACAACACTAACTTAGACCATCTTTCATAGTCCTTCAATTTCACTTTGAGAGCAATGTTTTATAACCATTATGTTATTAAGGACAGAACTCTAAACCTAGAGTAAACACAAAACTTCCAACATAAGGAATCTCTAACATCTCTCCAAAAACCCTCTTGAGAGTTCTTTCCCTCAACACACACAAAAGGGCTTATGGCTCCTCACTTCCCACCAAATTCTAACAACTAGCACACATTTAGTGGATATAACTATTTACAAATAGGAAAATTCGGTAACCCACGTACAAACTGATTTTACACTCGTACACATTTGCAAGCTTTTCAAAGCACAACTTTATATGGTATCAGACAATTTCCTTAATTAACGTGCATGTCACTTGAAAATTTCAGCCAGTCAAAGATCATTGAAGTCTCCTCTTCCCCGAGGAACACGCTAAATTCCCACCCTTGAAGTTTCCTCTTCCCCGAGGAGCACGCTAAATTCCCTTCCGTGTGTCAATAGTTTGTCCTGCATCACTCACTTCGGTTACTTTGAAGACTGCCAATTGCTACGGACTTTGAAGCACCTCCCAATAAAAACCCTACGCCCCTTGTTTGCCTCGACTAGCACGCTCTGAGAGATGACGATCTCCATCTCTTCTTCCCAACGAGCGGCGATCGGAGCACTCACGTTTCAGCTCCTGGTGACGGCGCTAGCAGCAGGCCCAACAGCCTTGCCCGGTTGCCGGGAAAGCTGTGGCGGCATACGCGTGCCGTACCCTTTCGGCATCGGCCAGGGCTGCTTCCACGAGGGCTTTAACCTTACCTGCGACGAGACGCACCCGCCACCGAAGCTATTCCTAGGCGACAGCGACGTGGAGGTGCTGAACATTTCCTTGCCGGACGGCACGGTACACATCCGCTACAGCATATTGCGATCTGACGTTCCAGACTTCAACGGCTCATGGTCGGTCACCGGGCCCTTCGCGGTGTCGAGCGCGCGCAACTGGTTCGTGGCCTTCGGGTGCAACATCGTGGCGCAGCTCATCGCCCACGACACGCTCGGTCCGCCGAGCTACACCAGCACCTGCGCCGCCGCGTGCGTGGACGGCCAGCAGAATCTCACCGGCCCATCGTGCTCGGGCATCGCCCGCTGCCGGACGTCCATCGCGTGGGCTGGGCCTTCGTATGGCATCCAGGTTACGCGCCTGGCCGTGCGAAAATCTGGCGGTTTCTCGCCACACACGGCGGTTTTCATAGTCGATCAGGACTGGTTCGGCAGAAAGGAAGACGAGACGCTGATCAACTTCACCTATCCCATGTATCAGCGTTTCATGGCTCAGAGTGTACCGGCGGTGTTGGAGTGGTCGTTGTACTTGATCCGCGACGACGACTTGTTCGCCTTCTCTATTGGCCCCGAGTCTTCTGACTGGCGATGTCTAAGCTCAAACAGCTTTAGCTATTATGTCGATGGAAACTACGACCGAAGACGGTGCAGTTGTTCGAAAGGATACCAAGGCAGTCCTTACATCGCCAATGGATGCCAAGGTAGTACTTTGTGCATGGTAGATTTGCACATGTCAAGACATCTACAAATTGCGGTTTTCGTTGTATGAAATGCCTATGATTTTCAACCCTGTTTTTTTTTCCTTTTTCAGATATCGACGAATGCCAACAGCCAGATGTTTATCCATGCCATGGAACCTGCGTCAATATGCCCGGGACATACCGATGCTCATCAAAGAAAAGGATCAGTAGCCTCCCAGGTACAAATACAACTCGCTCACTTGATACAAGGCTTTACTTGGTGATAGCTAAGGACCTTAGAATTATCTGTTATGTACAGTACATGAGCAGACATGTACAAAAATACTAGTACTGCATTCCATCAGTCGGTATACCATTCAGAAATGGGAGACAAAAATAAAAGGAAAAACTAATAAAAGAATGTGATTGTGCTTCAGCAGTTTAAATCATGTGCCCTAGAACAAAGTACTTCCACTATGACTGCTCTAATAAGTTGAACACGGCAGCTGACTTTTTGAAGTGCACGCGGCATATCTGCATTATCAATCCTTACGTTTATTTTGTGCAGGTTTAATTACCATAATAGCAATTAGTGCTGGTTTTGGCCTACTGTTTTCACTTCTGGGTGTTGCCAAAATCACCAATAAACTCAAGCAACGAAGAGCCAAGAAGTTGAGGCAAAAGTTTTTCAAGAAAAACCATGGATTGCTTCTTCAACAGTTCATCTCTTCAAACAAAGATATAGCCGAAAGAATGAAGATTTTCAGCTTGGAAGAGCTAGAGCAAGCAACCAACAAATTTGACCAAAATCGCATCCTTGGCGGTGGTGGCCATGGCACGGTCTATAAAGGTATCTTATCTGATCAACGTGTAGTGGCCATCAAGAAGTCTAAAATTGTCGTTCAAAGGGAAACTGACCAGTTCATAAATGAGGTTGTCATACTTTCACAGACTAACCATAGAAATGTGGTGAAGCTCTTTGGCTGTTGCCTAGAGACAGAAGTTCCTTTACTAGTTTATGAGTTCATATCAAATGGAACTCTCTCGTATCATCTTCATGGAAAAAGTGAGAACCCTTTGTCATGGAAAGATAGATTGAGGATTGCACTGGAAACTGCAAAGGCCATTGCTTATCTACACTCCGCTGCTTCCATATCAGTATTCCATAGAGATATCAAATCTGCAAATATACTACTTACTGATACTTTAACAGCAAAAGTTTCAGATTTTGGGGCTTCAAGGTCAATTTCAATAGATGAGACAGGAATACTTACAGCCATCCAAGGAACTTATGGTTACCTTGATCCTGAATACTACTACACTAGTCGTCTCACAGAGAAAAGCGATGTTTACAGCTTTGGTGTCATCCTAGCAGAGCTACTCACAAGGGTGACACCAGTTTTCTCTTCTCATTCATCAGAAGGCACAAGCCTATCATCACACTTTGTGTCTCTGATAAGAGACAATCGCTTGTCAGATATTCTAGATTCACAAATTGTCGAGGAGGGAGGGGCTGCAGATGCTGTGGTGGTCGCAACGCTCGCAGGATCATGCTTAAGCTTAAAAGGTGAAGAAAGGCCTACAATGAGGCAAGTGGAGACAACACTTGAAGATGTGCAAAGCTCGAAGGTCCATCTCAATTCTCAGATCACAAGAATTAGTCAGAGTGCTCCAAAAGACCAGTCATACAAGGGAAGCAAAGGCGGTGAAGGAACTAGACAGTACAGCTTGGAAAATGAGTTCATTCACTCATGCGAAATTCCAAGATAATTGTGCTTCCATGGTAAAATGATGTAGTTTATTACTAGTTTGGGTGCCATACTGCAAACCGGATGTCAATTAGGAACTCTGAAATATAAACTTGCGCATCTCTCCAATGCTAATGGATGATGTAGAACCAAGTATGTAACAATAAACACATGAATTCAGTTACAATTTCTACAGTTTAAACATATAGTTCTTAACACCGAAATACACAAAGTTCATGTAGACAAATGTTGATGGGCATTGACAAATGTGCATATGCTGAGTACTTCCCATTCAACTGCCAATTTGCATCACATAGATCTGAATAACACTCAAGATTAGCTACAAACATAACTGTGAAATATTTTGTTGGTGGAGCTTTCATTGGTGAGCAGGGTGGAAACCTTGCATTGCCAATTTAGCATTGCAGTTACATGATTAAAATGACAATTCTACAAACCACTCTAAGGTGTTATCTTGGCAAATGCAGAAAGTGAAGCGATTGCTTCCCCAGTGGTCAAATACAAGCAATCCGACCTGAAATGATTGTGTGCATCATTCGCTCGTTGTATTTTCTCCATGACCTCTCCAGTTGGATTCACAAGTACAAGCTGTGAAATACAAAAAAAAAGGGTTCACATAACTATGTTGATAACTTGTGAACTAGAAATTTGAACCTTTTCATACATGATGAGTATACCTCTAGGCCACGTTTCTCTATTGATTTCTTTATGTCGATGAGGAACGCTATACCACTTGTATCAATTGCAGGGACAGCTGAGAAAAAAATGATTTTACGGCGTGTTAGTGAAAAATGCTACTAGAAATACTAAAATTGTTACAAAGCACCATCAACTAACTTGAAAAATAGCATTTTTAATGCATTACAAAATGGCCTGATCTCTCATTTTCTTAGTTCCAAGTGGGAAATTAAACTTGTGCAAATCCATCTTTTGCAAACCTGCTACGATAAAGCTAATACTGAACTACATGCATTTGATTTTCAATGTTATGGAAATCATCAATCCATATTGTTCTAGTGAGCTTGATTTGAATATAATAAACATGATATACAGTGAAGTAAATGAAATTGTTCTTCAAAGTCACAAACCTGATAGATCCAAGATTATGAAATGGAGTTCATTTTGTTTATTCCCTGAAGAATTTTCTTCCTCTATCCATCTTTTAATCCTACAAACGGAAATTTTGCATAAATATTTGTCAACTTCTTCTACAGTTTGATTTAATATTTCTTTCTTATCCTAGAAGTTGCTTTTACCTTTCATTCAGATAGTTGGTGTTTGCAAAGTTTATAGGAGCCTCAAGTGCCAGGATTAAGAACCCAGGAACTCTTTGAGCCTCCTTGTACTGATGGAGGTTCCGGTAAATATCGGTTCCATTAATGTTCCCTTGAATCATCATTTTGGGCCTTGTGACTTGCAACAATACCCTAAATATAGATATACCAACCTGCAAATTTGACAATTTTAATCACCAAGCAATTAAACCAGTAATTCTCTCTACAGAACAATCAGTATTGTCTCGATAATGATTTTGTGGTTACCGCTATGGCAAGGCCTTCTTGGACCGAGATGAAGATGACACCAGCAAATGCACACAAACACACGAGGAAATCCATCTTGTCCATTTTCCAGATGTGGTATGCAGCAGGGAGATCGATTAGGCCAATGACAGCAGCAATTATGATTGCTCCAAGAACAACATTGGGTGTGTACACAAACAGCGGCATGAGGAACAACAGTGTGACCATAACAGTTAGTGCCATGATCACATTGGACATGGCAGTCTTGCAACCGGCATTGTGGTTCACAGCAGAGCGAGAGAATGCTCCTGAGAATAAAAGAAAGTCATCACTCTTTCTATCTTGGTGTCGATCTTAGGATTTTACAAGGAATCCGAGAGAGGAGTGGGCATTGTTTTGGTCACAAGTGAATGTACCTGTTGTTACATAACATGATGTACATGAGCCCACAATGTTCATCAACCCTATGGCCATCATCTCTTTGTTGCCATCTACCTGGTAGTCCTTGAGTGAAGCGAACGTCCTACCAACTGCTACTCCTTCCTGACACAGTGAAATTCAGTGCACATCAGATTAGCAGTGATACTGATTTTGAAGATACAATTTAGTTACTTAATTCTAATGAACAACTTCATGGAATATATTTATTTTACACAATAGGCATGGCATGCACAATATAACGTTATATGATGATAGGCATACCGTAAGGGAGATGATTCCGGTGATAAGGCCGGTCTTCATGGTAAGGCCTAAATATGTAGTATCAAAGAGTAGTTTGTCCCATGAGGGGTGATTCAGTCCACATTTGAGCTGCCCAATCTGCGGTGAAAAAATCCAGACATTTCTAGATTTCCATCACGTTGCAAGCACGAGTAGTAAATTTACAATTCTTTCAGTGGTGTTGATTTCTTACAATGCTAATGCCATGGTTCTGCGCTTTGAACAGGAAAACAAGCAGGGTGGAGATGATGACAGATGCCAAGGGAGCACAAGCTGAAATCCAGAAAAGTTTTGGCCATCTCATGCTCTGCATACACAGACAGTAAGATGAATATATACTACTACAGGAGTTCAAATCAACAATTGCAAAAAGGAAAGATATGTCATTTTACGTTCTGAAATGAACTTTTCTCTGACACTACTACCTTCTATAGTTTCAGAATAGCCAACGCTACAACAGGCAGCTATTTCACTTATGCATTGAGCTAACACAGATTCCTCCAGCATCAACGGTTAAAATCCGGCTCAAGGACCATTATCAACAAATTTTCATTTGAAAAGAGAGTAGTATTCTGCAAAAGTTTGGCTCAATTTCATAACCGGGGAAATGTAACAGAACAGATCAGACTTTGTAGGTTGCGGGAGAGGGACTTGAATTGTGTGGATTTCGCTTTTCTGTTTGCTACTTGTAAGATCGCGCGCTTTCATGAGGAATTAATCAAACGCCTTGAGAGGCACAACACTATTCCTCTATAGCTAGCATAGAGCAGTAGTTGCATTATATCGCCTTGGGGCGCTTCACTCCTGCAGTCAGCGCCTACAGATTCAGCTGTTTGCTGTCAACAATGCAGGCGCAGTTGATTAAATGTCACGAGTTAAAAAAATGGTTTAACTTCACAAGCTTTTTCATCACATACGGCCAGTGTTGGTCACCACGCGTCATATGTACTAATGCTCTGATATCAGCAATGGTATCCAAGGTTCAATTCATAGCCTACTTTGGATTCACTCCTACTCACTCTGATCCAAATGGGACTAGTCTCTGTTCACTGTTTTCTTTTTTGGTATTTGTCGTACCGACTTTAATTTTTATGGGGGTGTTGATAAACATTACTTAGATGTTTTATTTCTAACTATCATCCAGATTTGAGACTATAGGATTAGAAATCCAATGGCCATGAATCCTCTCCCATCCCTTCAAAAAAATCCCCTCCTCCAAAAAAAGGGGCCGTTGGATCTTTAATTCAACGGTCTCAAATCTGAATGATTGTTAAGAAGAAAATATCCGGGTAATACTTAGACACACCCATTTTTATGATAGTATACATGTTATTGGTAAAAGGGTGTCCAAGCTAGGACTATCAACAGATGTTCGTGGACCAAATTGAAGAAAGAAGGACATACACATCCTCCATGGATGGTCGGATATGCATCATCTCCTGCATGACTTCATCAGCATAGATGATTACCTCCCATGTCACGTACTCGTTGTTCCTGGAATTTTCTGTCATGAGGAGCTAGCGGCTGAGGCTAACGATCAGGAAGCTTACGACACGGACACACATGGCACAACTACTTGCCGATTGAGATCATGCAGCTACTGCAGACAAAGTATAAAAGAGGACAAAAGCAAACGCATAGATGCTACCAGCACCAGTACTATGCATATATGCATATTAGTAACGGTTTTGCTATTGCTAAAGCGACTGAAATTTTTTTATCTCTCAGTCAAGTTGCACTCTCAGTCAACTAAAATTACAGTCCTCCTAAAAAAACAACTGCAACTTCAGGTGATTCAGAGTGCAACTAAAGTCACTCTTTATCAACTAAAATTGCAGCCCTCTTTAAAAAACAACTGTAATTTTAGTTGATTGAGAGTGTAACTTCGAGTGACTGAGAGATAAAAAAATTTCAGTCGCCTTAGCAATAGTCACTCCCTACTAGTAAACGGTTTTCCTTTCTTTTTTAGAACGAATTAGCATATTAGTAGAGACGTCGAAGTCAAGGCTAATTACAGGTCAAAACAAAGGGGAGAAACGAGTAAGGGGCGTAACGTACGTACCACATATCTCGCCGTCAGCAGAAACACCAGGAAGCACAGCCCCATCAGTATCGTCTGCCACGACCACTGCACGTACAAACACGTACGATCCATTAGCTCGCACTACGTACGCCTGCGATCGAGTGCGTGCATGACGCGTGCGCCTCACCTCCTTGGTGTGCCGGAACACGGAAGCCATGACGGGCACCAGCCCCATCTCCGTCGTGAAGTGCACGATGCCGAGCAGCGCCTTGAGCTGCTGCAGCGACACGATGACCGCCGCGCCGGCCATGAACCCCACCAGCGTCGCCTTCGACAGAAAATCGATGACGAAACCCAGCCTGCATGCACGCGTGCAAAAATTGCACAACACACACATATTATACATGCTCATGCATGCACGTACGCGTGGATGTGTGTACGCATGGCAAGTACGTATGAGTAGTCGACCTTAGGATGCCGAGGGAGGCCTGGACGAGGCCGGCGAAGAAGGTGGAGGTGAAGGCGAGCTGCAGGAAGAGCAGCGGCTCGGCGGCGGGGCTGACGGCCTGCCGCAGCATGGACCCCATGATCAGCGACGCGATGGAGACCGGGCCGACGGCGAGGTCCCTCGAACTCCCCAGCACGGCGTACACCATCGGTGGCACAAAGCTTGAATCTACATATATGCGTGCGTACGCACAGTCGTGATTCAAGGTGAACATACATGTACACAGGCAAGATACTGAAAGCTAGAAATTAATGGAAGGCCGAAGGCGTACGTACATAGCCCTATGATTGGAGGCAGGCTTGCCAGCTTCGCGTAGCTAATACCCTGTGAAGTTAAGAACCATGAGTACGTGCAAGACAGTAAGAGTACAGTTGGTCACACAGGTGTTCGTGGAGAATCGTACAGAGCTTCCAAAAATAGATACAGACTAGCAATTCAACTGAATGTGTGAAATACTACGTGCGTGCGTGTGTACCGAAAAGGAAATCAGTAAATGTACAGATAAAAAACAACGAAGGTATGGATGCAATCTTGGTTGGAAGCTTCGAGGAAGTAACGTATGGATGGATGCATGCATGCCTGAGGGATGGCGAGGCTGGCAATGGTGAGTCCGGCGACGAGGTCGGACTTGAAGAGCGAGAAGGAGTAGTTGGGCACCCAGTCGAGGATGGGGAAGAGGTACTTGATCGCCATGAGCCATTTCACCCTCAGCGGCTGCCCCTTGAAACTCCGGAACGGGTCGTCCGGGAAGAAGGTCTCCTTCACCCTCGCCTTCATCTTGCTCGCCGTGCTCTGCGGCGGCGGCGCGGCCACCTTGTGCACCGCCATCGCCGCCGCGATCTCCGGAGCCCCCGTCCCTACATCTTCCACCGGTTGGCTCTCGTTGCCATTGTAACCGTAAGCACCAGTCATCCCCACCATGTGAGATTATTGCTTGCTTAGAACTTACAAAGACCTAGGGGCTGAACCGGTGTGTGTGTATGAGATGGGCGTAGGGCAGATATAAGAGGGGGCTAGTAGCTATAAAAGAAGAACGAGTCCGTTTTTACAACTTTTGGCAGTTTTCTTATCCAAAATCAATCACATTTCTAACCATTCGATTAAACATTACGAAACCAGAACATCCCACACCATCATATATAAAAACCTCTCCCCACCCCAAACCCTAACTCCTCCCTCCCTACCCCCATCCATCCTCCGCCGCCAGGCCCCAACATGGCCGCTATATCGCCCTCTCGGCACCGGTGAAACCCACCGCCTCCTCCTCCGCCCCAGTTCCACCTCCCTCACCACCGGCGCCTCTTCTTCCCCGTCTTCGGCGGCTCGTCGCCACCAAATCCGCTGCCACCACCACCACTCGTTGTCGGATCTGTTGTTTCCACCCCTCACCGACCCCCGCCCATTGTCCTCCTCCTCGCCCACGTCTGAAGGCGCCACCGCTGCCTCGACGCACCGCCGCTGCGACTGCCAGTCCGCCACCACCCCGGCATCCCTCTAAGCTCCTTGGCTACTGGTAAACCCCAGCCCTAACATGTGAACTCTAACTTTAACTCAGCGCCTCTATTGAAGACGATAGGAGCCACAGTGGATCTTCACTGGAAATGGAGATGGAGTGGAGGTGGGCGGGAGCATGAATCTTGCATAAATTGAACGGTATAAATTCAATTAATTTTCCTCCAAAAAACAGTCGAATGTTGTATAGCACTTTCGAAGAAGAAAAGCGTTATACAACTTGAGAAATGGAGAGGAGAATCAAAGGTGACACAAGGGGGTGGGTAGGTGTTCAATGGCTAGGTTTTTTTGGGTCTGCTTGTGGTTTTTGCTACAGTAACTAGCTTTCAATCTGTTTGTGTTTTTAAGGCGGGGTCTACAAGTCGATTATAATAGACACTGTACCGACTTCAGTTATAATGATCAAAATCGCATACGACTATCTCTCTCTTCAACTCTCTCATAAACAGCCAGAATTCAAAAGGCATAAGCTACAGTCTAAAAGAATTTACCCAACAATTTGGGGGTAGGGTGGGTGTTCAATAATTAGGCAAAGGCAGCTGTATATAAATAGGTTGTTTTCCTCATGAATGGGATCCTTTGATTTGATACCACCATCCTTGCCATAGAGAAACATACGCCACTTGTACTTTAACATCACAACTGCATGATCTCATGTATATTTTTGTAGGGGCCCAATTAGTATAGTAGTACACTTCTCTCTTTTTTCCCTTAGCTAATAAATAATAAATGCATGAATGAAGCCCTTATTTTGTGAAGAGTCATCAGCATCCAGTAATGGTTCTTTCAAAAAGGGGAGAAGAAAAATCAGTCTTCAGCAATCATCACCCCAACGGCCTAAACCTATACATTGTGCACATGCATGTTGGACCTATCTATCATCTAGATTTTCTCTTTAAGAGCATTCACAGTGGAGGCTATCATAAGGTAGTGGTCTCGTAAAAGAGAATGCCACCACATTAGCTCAAACCACAACATAAAAAAATTTCCTCGCATAGTGCATGGTGGCTTGAAGTGGTAGCTTCAACTATGTAGTTCATCTTTCTACTTTTTTTTACTCGGTTGGTCTCACTCAACCACTCCCCACAGCACTCCTTCTCTCCCTTTCCTGCATCCACATCTAGTCTCCTTCGCCGGCCTTGAGCATCATTACCGCCACCCTCGTCTGGTAGATTTGGCCGCAGCCAACTTCGTCCCCTCCCGGATCCGACCATGGCCCGGCTCCAGTGCTGCATTCGTCGCCCATCCAGCATCGCCTCTCGCTAGTCAGAGGTCACCAACGTCCCACCACCACCTTCACCTCTTTGCTCCTCCCTAGCCAGGCCCATCTAAATCTAGTTGCCCTCGAGCATTGTCACCGCCCTCGAGCGTCTAGGTCTAGTCTTCCCGCATCCACATTCTCTCTCTCCTCCCCACCGCACTCCTTCTCTCCCCTTCCGACATCCACATTCCCTTTCTCCTCTCCTCGACAATCACCACCGCTCTATTGGTCGTATTTTCCGTTGCTCCTTGGCCAGATCCGGTCATCCTGTACGCATGGTCATCACTGCCACCATCGAGCGACCTCGCCGTCGTCCTCGTCTGAATGGATCTGACACACTCATTTTTACCCCCCGCCCCCAAGAAATCCCCTCCCAGCCAATCCTTCTCCCGTTCGATCGCCATCGTCACTCCGTGGTCGGATCCTTCGCCCGTTTGACTGCTGACGACCATGGTCGGTCGACCACGGTTGAACAACGTCGACGACCTCTTCACCAACCTTGGCCACGTCGTCGTCCCGTGCGTCTTCTCGGTTGCACTCGTGCGCCACCACACGCGATTTGGGTAAAGCGACGAGGTGCGGTGCCCTTTTCTCCCCTCCCTCCATGGATCACCTTCTCTCCCCCAAACTACCGCAGCTTCTACAGGCCTCTCTGACACACTGCAAACCGCCACCTTTCCTCCTTCTCCCCCCACCGTGGCTCAGCTCTGACGTGGATCGGCGAGGCCATCGTCCAGAGTGAAGCACTTTGGATGCCTTAAGTGACCAATGTTAGGAAAAAAAATTTCACTTGGAATGAGTATACGTTTGTTGTATAGGGGAGTATGCCAAGAGTCAAATTGTGGATGGGTTCTTTTAGACGGTGGCTTTGCCTTTTAGATTATAGTTTTTGAATTCTAGTTGTTTGTGAGAGATAGTACACAAAGAGATACACTCACATATAGTTTTGACAGATATAAATGAAATCGCTATAGTGTATAATAAAATCTATATATAGACTCTGTTTTAAAAGGACTATCATTCAAAAGCTAGTTACTGTGGCTGAAGTAGCTAAAGTGATAAACAAAGCCAAAGTGGAGCGAACGAACGTAAAGCGTATATGAATTATGGTGTCAGGGAATATACTCTGATCAACTTGTGATTGGGGCAAATGAAAAGAGGCCTTTTTTATTTGAAGAAAGAAAAGATGAGCGTTGAGATAAGGACGGAATACGATTATCCCGATGAAATATATAGACCGTCAAAGACAAAAAAAAAGAAGTATTGACACACGCACGAGCTAAGAAAAGCTAAAAGCTATATATATAAAAGTCATTGCAGGTTGCGTCAAGTCAAACTTTGTGCGACTTGGGTCGGACATGAGCCCAGCCGGCTGAAAAAGCTGTATTCTTTTTCCTCCGAAGCTGATGATTTTTAGTTTTTGATATAGTAGCTAACTTTTAAATAGAGTATTTTTTTAAGACGGGATCTACAAGTTAAACGATGTACACATTAAAAACCTAACATCTGTACCATCTAAAATCACAAATAAGTATCTCTCCGTAATCTATACCGTAAACAGTCAAAATTTAAAATTTTTAGTTAAAAATCATAAATCGCAACTGTTACCAAAGAGACCCTAGTCGGGTACCCTGTTGCGGCTGGATCCTTCGAACCGCACCAAGTTCCTACACGGAAACCACGGGCAGGTTCCAATCAAGCAGAGTCCACAGACTCTCGTCGTATAGTGACCTGCGAGGGTTGAAACTAACAGGTACCATGGGATGCCAATGTTACCAAGCATGTGTGTTAAGCAGACGTCACCGGATAAACAAAGATGCATCAGAGTTTCTATCTGCTTGTATTCGTTACGATTGTAACTCTGATCCTGATGAATGAAGAACTAACAGGTAGATAATGAGAAGATAGGATTATATATACGTGCAAAGACACAATGACTGAGCATGGGAAACCTCCTCGGCTAGGTGTAAAAACGTTCTCATTTAGGAGTAAAAATCAAGGAACCACCGTGCAACACCGATTCGATGCTAGATCTTCAACACCGATCCACTGCTAGATCTTTCAGAAAATAGATCTGAGTCAAACCAAGATACATGAGCAAATTACATTAGGAATCCATTGGATTAGAAAATAGAGAGCATGAAGATGAGCATATGGTGGGCTAGAACTCCATGGGGAAGATGTTGACATCGCCGACCTTGCAGCTCGCCAGCAGTGGCGCGGGCGCAATGCTCTCGCACGAGCTGTGAGAAGAAGTGGCTGGAGAGAGGAGGAATAAAGAGAGGAAGGAGGAAGGAGTATCAACAGGCTTACATGTGGGGCCAGCTATTTTTATTTGCCGATCTAATTGATATGATGTAGACCAATTCACCATGTTAGCAGGTTTGGCCACCTAGGATGTCATGTGGACACCATGTCTGATGAAATCATCATAGTTTGGGTCGAAGGGGTAATGTAGATAGTTTTAATAGTTAAAGGATATTGGATGCCCGATTTCATAGTTAGAGGTTAAAACTTAGATCAATATCATAATTCAAGAGTAAAGTAGACTTTACTCTTTATCGTCTCCATGTGGAGGACTTTAGCCTAACAGAACCAGCTAAGTTACTGTGTAGTATTTAATAATCACGAGTAGGCACCTAATATGGCCATAGGCATAAATGCCAACCCAAAGTTTAGCATAACAAACTTAGGGATAATTGCAAAAGAAGAATACCCCACAACAGGGAGAGTATGCAAGGAAAATGTCCGTATTAATGTTTTGGCAAACAATACCCATATCTATGGAGTAGTGTCAAACTCCTCCCTAGGGTCAGTTTAGGCGTTGACCGACTGATGCGCCTGTCTAGATTGGCGGTCGTTGGTACCCTTTCTCGTCACTTTTTAGCTGGCCTCATGCTGTGCATCGCTGCTGTCAAGTTGTAGCACCCTGAAAATAGGAAGGACTGTAACGTTTCAAAAATCCATCTTTATCTCTCTTTACCTCTCCCATCTTATCTCTCTATCTCTCTCTCATCTTTTTCTCTCTATCTCTCTCTCTAGGGTCGATGGCCGGCGGCAGCGATGCAGCGCAAGCGACATGTGGGCCCGACGTAGGCTGGGCTTGCTCGGGAGGCCCGCGGGCGCGGCATAGCGGCCGAGGGCGGCGTAGGCCGGGCGCAGGCCGAATGCAGCACGACTGCCATGGTAGCACAGGTCAGACGGCGGCGGGACGGTGACGCGTAGGCTGAGGTGGCAAAGGCCAGGCGATGTGGCTGGATGGCGGCGTGGCTGAGGCGCCATGGCCGATGGACTAATGTTTTAGAATTCATGTTTTTAATTAGCGTTTTAGAATTCATGCTTAAATCATTATTGGGGGTAACTCATTATTGGGGGGTAACATATGAATATGTTTTAAATTTAGGTTTAAACCACTAGCAATCTTTTAACATTAGAGATGCTATGTTTATTTTTCTTGATATCATGATCCATTACTCGTATGATTTCGTATGTAAATCATGATTGATGTATATAATACCTGTTAATCTGACTAATAATCACTCATCACGTAATAATATTTGGATGATTGCCAACCCTTGTGTGAGCTATGTTATAACACCTATAATAGAATAATTTTTACATCACTATCACTATAGTATCATTCCACATCGCTTTCATATCGGGAATTATATTTCTCTATTTTCAACCTTAGCAAATTCTTTCACTTATCATAACTTTATCTTAGCTTTCCGTTAGTTCCCTTAAATTCACGCCATATAACCTGTTAACAATATAACAGTTACCTGGTCTAGGGCTACTCATATATAGAGGAGATTTCCACCCACCTAGTAATGTACGGGGGGCCATATACTTTCGTTACTCAGGATATTACATTACGTCTGTGGTTATACAGTTAAGAACAGTGTTGTGTCTGACTACTCTCGTATAATTGGGTATGTGAGAAGTAATCGTCGGTGGCATTGCCATAACTTGCTAAATAACTATTATCCTTAATTTCACTGTTCCTATTACCTCTATCTCTGACATTTATCGGTGTTCGCAGTAACCTAGTTTTATTGCACTTAACTTGTGTTAATTACTTACTTGAATTACTTGTCCTTTTATATCTTGCTTGCGATCGTTGTTGGGTACTTGTTGAGATTTTCAAATCGCATACTTGCTCTTTCCATTCTTAGGTAAAACCAACGTAGTGATAGCAACATGCAAGGGTGGAAACACTCGAGTTTTCAGCACTGTTGCTTGCCACTATTTATGTTATCTTATTTACTCTTTATTTGATTAGAAGTGGATCGATCCCATGTTTCAAACATTGATTTCAACTTCTGTTGGTTCTCTAATAAAGTACTATTAAAGTGTTAATTTACTTGAGATTTCTATTGTTGCCCTTATTTATTCCTTACTTTGACGATGACGTTTTATAATAGTATCTAATAGTGGTATATGAGGTACTACACAAGTCTTCCCTTCTAACTCAACTCCAGCAACAATTGACCACCGTCAACCCCCTCCGCCTCTTTCTCAATCTTGCACGAATTCATTCAAGAAAAATTTGCACGAAGGGCCTCGGGTCCCTTGGACTACAAGGTGATTGGACAATCTCCTAAAACAAAAAATGTGATTGGACAACAAGAATAAGAGAAAAATGGACGGAAGGAAACTATAAAAATAAAAATAACTGGTCTCAGATCGAATTTCAACAAAAAAGACTTTGGTTGCAAACTAGCTAGAGTACTAGACCGCGCATTTGCACCGAATTCTCACTAGTGATATCTACAGAACACATCTCATATATGTTTGCATGCCATTGGTGTAGACATTACATTACTATCCTAACCAGCATGGATGGATTCGAACAAGAAGAAGAAAGGTGATGGATGCAGAGGATTCGAATTGCATCCATGGCGAGCTTTACGCAAAGCCGGGCGATGTGCGTGGGCTCCCGGGTATATTTTCGTGGGTGGTGGAGCGGTTGGCTCGACAAAACTGCAGGAGCAGTCGGATTCATGTGTCCCATCGCATCCTCGATTCCAAAGAAGATGGCAAAAAGTACGAGATAAGCACGAGAAACGATAGCTAATAATCCCCGTATTACATCCGGGGATTCGCCCTCGCGAGGACCTCGACGACTCCACGTCAGATGTTTTGCGAAAAAGCCCTCTGCATTTTGTGAAATCACGTGCAGGTCCTTAATTTTTGTAGAAAGGTCCCTACCACGTCATTTTTTGCGAAAAAACCATCCATTTTTGTAATATTACGTATGAGTCCTTAGCTTTCCATGGAGGCCATTCTTTTTGCTAGATAACACCCCGTCGTTCCCGAAATTGCGAACGGGTCATCAGCTTATCCATGGAGGCCCTCTTTTTGCTGGATAACACACCGTAGTTTTCCAAAATTACACACGGGTCCTTACTTTTATGCGAAAAAATCATTCGCTTTCTCTGGAGATACGTACGGACCCTAGATTTTTCTAAGGGTATTTGTAGTGTATAAAAATAGAGGACCATAAGTCACCTAAAGGTCGACATTATACATTACAGAGGTGATCTTAAGTAGGTCATAAGCAAAAAGGACTTAAGACTGGTCCTCAAGCTAAAGACCTGGACACAAGCATTAAAATACAATTTTCTTTACATCTATTGTTCTCTCACCCAACTACCAACTGCCACATCCCTCTTCTTTACAGCCGAGTGGACTCTTCTTTACAGCCGACGGTGGTCTCAAACATTGCAGCGTCGGTCTTAAAAATGATACGGAGCCCACCTTAAAAGTCAGCAAGCTATATACACTACAGATACCCTAAAGAAGCTTCTCTTACGAATTGTTTGCTCTTTTACTTCGGTCTATGTGTTAGTTAGCACGGCTTAGCACGACGCTTCCGCTGCTAGTGGCTAGAAAATATATACTAACACATGATCCGAGAGAGAGACGTCGAGCTGCCTTTCGTGCAGAGAGCTTTAGCTTTGGAGATGCATGGCCGTCAAGGATCAGTCAGTCGATCGCGCGAGCAGATGGCTACATTCTGTGGTGGCGCTTTAATAATTGCCGAATCGTATAACGAAGCATGTAAATGCGGAATATTCCCGTGTCTTTTTATTGTGCGGTGTAAGGGGAACGTCTCGGTAGTTTTCTGCACTTATATGTCACTGTTCAAGCATAAGGGTCTGTTTGATAACGGTTGCGGTTTATGATTTTTGACTGAAATTTTTGAATTTTGGCTGTTTACGATACAGATTACGAAGATAGATACTCACTTGCGATTTTAAATGGTACAGATGTTGGGTTTTTAACGTGTACATCGTTTAACTTGTAGATCTCGTCTTAAGAAAATACTCCGTTTGAAAGTTATGTACTATAGCAAAAACTAAAAGCCACCAGCTTCGAAAGAAAAGAAGTGTCAGCCATTGAGGATAGTTATAGTTGCACACTTGCGCTCAGTAACTTGGTCTAGATAACAGAATGATCCGGACAGTTTAGTAACTGTACGAGCAGCACGATCATAGCTAGGTGACGGGCTGACAGGCTCAAAAGCAAGCGGCAGAGGCAGTCGACGGTCCACAGGAAGCATATCAGGTGCACCGTGTGCACAGTTCACTGGAGCTACACGATTTGGGCACTCTCTCCCTGAAGAAAGACGTTGCCGTATATGCCAGGTCGAATGGCGTCGGTTTCCGAAGCAGAGCCACCGGAGAGATGCCAAGGTTGACGACAGGGCCGCAGATTTCCCCCGGAATCGCCGCTTATGACGTCTGCCTTCTCTTCTCCTTCCTTCCTTCTAGCTAGCATTTGGTTCGCTAACGTAGCTATATGGCTATGCTATGCCGCATTTTTCTTAGCTTTACTCGCCGCTGGTCGTCTTTTTTGAAAAAAAAAATTGCGTTACTTTTAGCATGGCACAAAATGTGTGGCTTCCGCGGATTACGACGCGCGCACAGACGTGTTGCGTGCCAACAGGCCGCGCGCTAACGCTGCCGCCGCATGCCAAACCAAGCCGGCAAGCCCCCGGTCGCCAAGTGCCGCGCGCCGAGATGCCGCTGGCTGGCCACGGCAGATCACACCGAGAAATACCCGTACGTAAGGCTCCGCTCGCTCGGTTGGACCGAAAAGCTGTGTTTTATGACTGAAATTGTGCTGTAGCGGTGAAAATTTTACTGTAGTTGAAGATGATTTATTTGTTGTAATTAAATTTAAAAAAATTTAGAAGCCACTGGTTTCCTGTACCTTTCGTAATTTGTATCTTCAGGCATTATTCCGCTACATGCGATCTGCCAGTTTGTTTTCTTTGATTGAATGTATGAAAAATGAAAAACAGGCGTTATTAGGCGCCTAAATCATTTTGTTTCTTTCTGGTTAGGAATTGGGAACAGAATGGAATGCAGAGGCAAAAAACGGCAGATTGCGGAAAAATAAGATGCCAAACGAAAACTGATGTGATAGAATTACAATTTTGAGATGAGTATTCAGACTCATAACTGATTCTAAAGCAGGCTGATAGAACCGTTTTATACCATTTGACCAATCGAGTACAAACCAGTACTGCCATTTCTCAAAAAAAAAAAAGAGTAATGCCTTGTTTACACAAGAATAGACTACCGTATGGCTATAATCTAGAGCAGAAAAAAGAAAAATGCGAAGAAAAATAAAGGATTAAACACTAGTCTTGTTTAAGGACTCCAAAGAAAAGGCAGCACCAGGGAGAGTGTCCGATACTGTCGGATGTGATGTTAGTATGTAAAGGACCCACACGTGGAGGCACACGAGGTACACCAAGGCCCAAACTTGTGCCTTTGGATTCCGCCTCAAGAAGATATGGCCAGCCGAGAAGATGGAATCGAGCTGTCGGATTGCGGATCCCAGTTGCTGCTGTCCAGTCCGTATCCTGTCGCGCAGCCTTGGCGAATATGATTCTTGCCATTTACCGGCTTCAATATCTATCTTAGATGACGAGCTCGAAGAGGCCAATGATGAGGCATTATTGTCAAGCAACCTAGAAACAGCCTGTAGATGATGATGGACAATGTTAGTCCCCTAGTACGCACTTTTAATTGAGTAAATTGACTATGGCTCTCCTCTAAAAGACTGCTTTACCAAGATACTTTCTATGCTGACTTGAAAACAGTGGGTTTATATGTACAAACCTCAATTCTCAGTAACAAAGCTGCCTTCTCTGAAGATAGGGACTCAACCTGAAAAAAAAGCATTCCAAGCTCATCACTTCGTAAGCATACAGCACATTGTAGTGGAGAGATAGTAACAGCTGGTTTCTCCATGCAAATAGTGGCATTTTACTCTCAGATGGCAACCGTTTTTTATATGTTAAGAATTCTTTATTATTAACTACAGGGAGTTGATAAGATCCCTAGTTCCATAAATAGTACCAATGAAGGGGGAAATGTCGTTTCACTATCAGTGGTAGAAAAGAAGGAAATCCAAATTCTAGCCGAGCAAGATCAGTCAGGCATGTTTTTGCTGTAAAGATCAACTCGGATTTTAAAGAAAAAGGTACTGAAGTCCCAAGACATGCTATAAGACATAAACAATTTCCAATTGCAAGTCAGGAATTTAACACAGGATGTGATAAAACAAGTGGGCACATATATTGAACTAACCTGCATTTGTTTTTGAATCAACCGATCAGTGAGTTGATCGAGCCTCTTCTTGAGTTCATTTTCCACCTCTGTAGGATGCACCATGTCTCTTCTTGTCAGCTCAATGTTTTCTTCAATCTTCCTTGCCTATGGATTTAAAAAAGCAATCCCAATTGGTTAACTTCATTATTTTCTGCAGAAAAGAATGAAAAATACTCAACTCTCTATTAGTCTTGTACAAATGATCCTCAGCCTATCAGTACTGGATACAAAGAATGAAATACTCCAAGATATCACAACACATGCACAGCTAATTTTATAGAAAAGTAGACAGCATGAATGGCCTTACTTCCAGCTTATATTTTAGTTCCCTGTCCCTTTTATCAATGATCTAATCATGAAACAAACATATGTGCAATAATGAAACAATAAAGGTCATTTGAGCTATGTGTCCAAAGCCAGATCAAATGGGATGACTTCAAAACAGTGAGCTAGTTGGGGCACCACCTGAAAGAATCCTGAATAGTTCCATGCTAAAGCACAGAACAATTATTGCCTGAAGTGCTTTGCAGAAGAGTTCCTGGATCGACATACAAATTAACATAAATGAACTATAATTATAGTCAGGAGAACCTACCTTGTCTTTCAAACTGACAATCCTATCACATGTCAGAGTATATTCTGCATCAATAATTTCTTCTTCCCGCTTGAACCTTCTCAAGGATTCTATCTAGACAAGTTCAATGAAGTTACAAATAGTAAACACAAGGAGAGTTTTCCAAGTCAATCACATTACTAGAAAGGCTTAAGCAAGTATTATATGTTGCATGGCATGTAAGGCCAATAACATCAAATGTAATTCAGTTTCTTACTTCATCAACCAAAGGGACACTTGTCTTCTGTATGTTTGCTATCTTTCTCTTGTATTCTGCTCATGGAATGTTAAAAAATAGTCACTTACTGAAAAACAAGTGCTAATAGATGGTGAGAAATTCTCCACAAAGAATGGCATGTTATGCTTAAGTCAGTTCAACAAAACCAAAAAATGAGTCAGTATAATATACGTAATTGGCCTAATAATCAGAAATAATAGTGTTGAAATTTCACTATGAAGCTCAAAACCATAGGGCCTTGAAAAAGAAATCCAAATCATGATAAACTTACTATCTTGAGTAAGAGTCTTCAAATCAACTTCCTCTTGAAGTTGCGCCACTTGATCAGCCTAGTCAAAATACCAAGAATAGAACGATTTTGAAAAATCCACGTAGCATTGATTAAGCATTTCATAACTTGTGTAGCAAATATCAAGAATCAACTGATCCAACTCATTGTTACCAGGGGTTATGGCAGTAGGCTTCCTCTAGCAAAAGGATAAGTGGCATTTGTGGCTTTGTATGTATGGCTGTAGAGCATGGTCATTCCAGACTACCCAATTCCAGAGTGTATCAATTATGTCTCAAGTAATGGCAGCATTTAGGAAACACCAAATGTTGTCTTATTTATTATACACAATCTAGGCACTAGCAAATGCTAGCATTTTCCAAATTTAAAAGGGAAGCATAAATAAACCAATGTTCAACTAGCCACTAACATCTATGGTTTGGCCCCGCATCTGATGTATTGTACACTAAGACTGTCTACATGTGCTCTTCATTCTTGCTAAAAGCCTAAACAACAATCCACGTTTCATGACAAGCTTACCAATCATAATGCATATATAAGTTGATCGCTGATTATATAACTAATCCCCAAACCACAAGTATTTGTTATAGAACATTCACATTATTTAACGCTGTATTAAGCTATCAAGCACAACATCACTGTGCTAAAGTGACTGTTTGAGCGGCCAAGCGTAGCAAAATGTGGTGCTCCGCATAACTGTACATATAGAGGAAGCATGCTCATATATAGCAATGTGGAAGGACTGCCCCCTTGACCAAGAAAGAAAACTTCTAAACAAGTGGCACTGAGAGAAACTGGAAAACAAGTAATAACCTACACCTAAACAGTCAACAACTGACCTACAGAACAAAGAGGAAGGGGAAAGGCAACATACTTGAACTTCCAGATTCCATTGTTCCCTGGCAAGTGACTTTGCAAGCTCTGCATTCCTAACCTGCAAAGATCTTCGGTAAGAGCATTGTTGAGACTTGAGGCCAAATACTATTCTCTACCAAAAAGTCAAAAGGCTATATATTGCATTATCTGTAAAGCAGGACAGAAAGAATGGGTGAAGCAAAGTTGTAAGGAGTGGTGATACTTCAAGCTTAGCCAACTGTGCAAGGGCTTCCATTCTAGTGCTGTGATGTCGCTGTTTCTCCATCTCCACAGCTTCCATGGTTTCAATCATAGTACTCTGCAACTCTGAAGCCTGAAAATTAAACATGAAAAATGTTGAAACAAATACTGAAAAAGATTCATCACTTTCTGGAAATCAATCTCACAATATAACTTCTATAAGACAATACCTCACAAATGACAAGAAACAGATGCAGGAACAGAGCATGGGAAGACAAGCTAAGAACCAAAATGGACAGCACTAGTTGCAAAATGTGCATCCAATTAGGCTTTTTACTATCATACAAAAACTCTTTATCTATAAATAATATATGCAAAACAAAACCAAGTTCCCCAATAAAAATAAAGTAATGCAATCAATGGATCATAGTATGAAAATAACAGTGCTAAAAACTGAAAACGCAAGAGTAAAGTCAATCAACATGATTGGAATTGAGCCACCCTGATTTTAGTACATGAACTAGATTGTGTTGAATGCCAAAGTTATGTATGCTAATTTTATTACTACATTCTGTGAAAAAATGGGATAAGCAAAGAGTGCACACTGACATGGTTGAGATCAGCATAAAGTTGCATAACCAACCAAATGTTCAAGCTGTGTCACTTGAATTCAAATGTTGGGTTGCTTGATGTTGCTTATCACAATGCAAACCCATCCAAGCTTAGCAGAATAGGTCCTACATTACAAACATAACATGTACTCCTGTACTAACCCAAATGTTCTGCGAATCATTCATGTGGAATTAACATTTATGCTAAGGTATCAGCGCCTCACGAAATTTCTCAAGTACCCAAGCAGAAGTGAAATCAATATGAAATAGCCTCACCTCCTGAGCCTGTTCCTTCTCGCACTCGGCGAGCAGCTTCTCTAGGCCGGCTTTCTCCCCCTCAAGCCTCGCCACGGTCTCTTCCCTCTCTGCGATCGCTCGTGCAGCCATCGCAACGAGTCGCTCAGCCCGCCGCCGCCTCCTCTCCTCTTCCCTCCGCCTCTCCTCCTCCGAATCCTCCGAATCGTCGCTCCGCGACCCATCCGAATCCTCACCGCTCCCGCTCTCAGACGCGCCGCCCTTCTCGTCCTTCCTATCCTTCCGATCCTCCTCCGCCTTGGCCTCGGCCACCCCTGCAGGTCCACCGCCCGATCGATCCTGCGCCGCGGGAGCCGCCGCCGCGGAGGCGGAACGGCGCGGGGCGGGGAAAGGGAGGCGGAGGCGGGGAGGGCGCTTCGCGGCGAGGCGGAGGCCGAGGAGGGAGGCGGGTGGCCGGCGGCTGCCTGCGGGGAGCGGCGTCGGGGGAAGGCTGGAGGGCAGCGAGGTTGGAGGCGGAGGGGGACTTGCCGAGTGACTCCGCCGCTTGCTGGTCGATCTGGAGAAGACGAGAGAAGAAGAGTTAGAAGAGTTGGAGTGAGGAGGAGATGAGGGAGTGGGGAAGGAGGGGGGGCGCTTGCTTGGTGGAGGATGGTTTCAGCAGCTTTGAGCTTCGATGAGATCCAGCCCGCCATGGCGCGGCGGCTGCGGTGGCGCGGTGAGCGGAGACGTCGCAACGCGTGGGAATTGGAGGAAGGTCGTGGAGTTGGGAGGAATTGGGTCGAATCGGCAATCGACAGGCTGAAACCCGCCGGTGGCGGCAACCGGCCATCTGCAATGGGTACTTGGCTTCCATATTACTCCATTGGATGTGTGTGTTCACCGATGGATCAAAATTAGACGGCTGAGATGAAAGATGGATTGTACGTTCACCCAGTGATGCACGGCCGCACGGGCAGCCCAGTGATGACGAAACGATACAAGTGTAAAACAGTATAGACCTCGTCCGGTCGATGTAACCGACGCATACATCGTCCCCACTACCTTGCTCATTTGCCTCCCATTCACTAGCTTGCGCTCTTCCACAAGGTTCCACGCGTACGGCCTGTCACCAATATAGTGCTAGTGCGATATCAGATATGTGTCCTTTCTCGTTGGCACACTTCTCCTTATTGGTACTCTCTTGCTCGGCCACTGTATACGAGTCAACAGCGACTGACATGTGGGTGCGACTTGAGCCCCTAGCGTGCTCTGTCGACCACCACATCTAGGCGGACGATGAACAGCATGCAGGTGCACCGATAGCCTCTCCTCCCTAGCCCGCTATTCCCCCTCGGCGCACTCCTGCCCATTGACGATATCCCGACGAATGGCGACCAGCTTGAGAGTACGGTGAGCGAGCCCCTTTTCCCTGGCCCTCGCCCCACCTTACTCTGACATATGTGCTTCTATTTTTTCATTAGGTTTGCTTCTCCCTCAAAATTTTTTGTACTAGCTCCTTATTACGTAGAAAAATATTGGAAAATTTGTGTTGTTCAACGAAACAATAGATCTCAAATGCCCCGTCTCTGCAATTTTGAAGGATACACGTGTCATAATATTTGGTTGTAAACGCAAGCTGAAAAATTTGCGCTCACAATCCTTTTAATCTCTGATTTTTTGCTTGAAACTCTTTGAAATTGTGCTTGAAACCTCTAAACATGTTGGAACTCCGCAAAACTTTTGTTGTATACACCCTGAAATTGTACTTAAAACCTCTAAAATTGTTGAAATCCTGACAAACTTGCTTGTTACTCTTTGAAACATTATTGAAAACTCACTGAAACCTACTAAAACTTGGCTCCTATGGGTACTAATTTTTGTGGTACTTACCACTGTGCTCCTTGCATTGCGTTTTAGGTACGGAAATCCCCAATAGTTGACACTAATTTTGTGTCGATTCAACAAAAAAGATAAGATGCCCGCCCTAGCTGAAAGCGAAGGGCCCAAGTACGCCTGCACCGTCTATTTTAATTCGGATAAGCATATTTTTTCGTCTTTTCGCATTCAATTATTCGCGTAGCAAATCATCCAACAACATTAACAAACAAGTTCTCCTCCGTGTACAAATTCCCGGTTACATAACAATATCACTTATCTTTGTACTTATAGATCGATGTTATTTCAATCATTCTTAAAAAAATTTACAAAATTTCTTGCACTACAACAACATACAATGATCGCAAACTCTTATTTCGAATCCAATAGATTATCTAACATTCATAATCTACGAAAATCACAAATAGATTAATCCACACTATGGCTTATTTGCAGTCGCTGCACAACCGAGCGACTGCAATTGTAGTCACCCAGCCACTAGGCGATAGGCCGCAGTCGCTTAACCGTTGGCCGACTAGAACCTGTCGCCCTCTGGCTAGCGGATTGCTTGTGTGTCGCGTGGTCGTTGGACGATAGGTTTAAGTCGTCCAACGGTTCGACGATTGGAGCCTATTTCTGTAAAAAAAATGTTCGCGCATGTATATTTTTGTTATTTTGAATAAAATATGGATTATTTATAAAAAAAATTCTGTTATTGATTGCCTTGGTATAACGTGTAGCGGTTGGAGGAGACCCAGACGCAGAGTCCATACCTACCACTACTTGGGACCCACTCCAAATGACTTCAGTTTCTGGCTTGACTTCTTAATTTTTTTGTTTTTTGTTTTTTCGGCTTTTTCCCCTTGTTCCTTTGTATTGTCTGTGATGATATAATGTTTTTACTTTTTTATTTAATTATTTAGAAAAAGCTAACAAGCGCTATAGTGTATTTTTAGCCGTTATAGTGAAAAAAAGCCAAAAAACACGGTCTATAAGCCATATTGAGTAGAGTCAATTCTTTACATATACTGATATAGACCATTAATGTGTAACTGGACGTTGAACGTGCCAAACAGCCACGATAATAATGAGTAAAATGTTGTGCAGCATTAGTATCATCGAACCACTAAACCAACGTCCTACCCTAAGTCTACTAAACCAGTGGCCTGCTCCTAGGTAGTTGAGCCATTATACCGCAAGTCCAACCGACAGAATAACAACTTTAGGGGTCTTGGACTATCCCCAAAAGACTAGCATGATAAGTGGGTGCACCCTCACCCTTATAAATCGTGTTGTCTTCTCCCATAATATGGAACTATCCCAACAAATCTCTTCTTAAATCACGCTGTCTCCTCCCACGACCGATGTGAGACTATCCCAAGAAATCTCCCCCTCATATATCGGGTGTGCTTCTCGGAAACCATGAGGCCTGAAATGTATCAGGGAAACTTGAGTTTTGATACCAATTATTGCGCAACATTAGCGCCATTGGACCGCTAAACCACCGCCCAACCCTGGGCCCACTAAACCAACGGCCCAGCCCCAAGTAGTTAGACCGTTATACTTGCAAGCCCAACCGTCAGAGCAACAATCTTAGGGATCTTGGGTCATCTTCCCCAAAAAAACTAACATGATAATGGGTATACACTCATCCTTCTAAATTGTGCTCTGTTTTCTACTACAACTAATTTGGGACTATCTCAATCTAAAATTAACGTGCAAGGGGCAAATCCTTGCAAGACCGCCGTGTTCTTCCTATCCGAAACTGAAATTAACTATTAACGTGCAAATCATGCATGTTTACCATCATATTGTATAAGAGTGTGTACAATACAGGTGTATAGAGAGGTGTTTACCAACTAAAAAGTGTTTTCTTGCCACGTAGGTTAGATAAGGGTGCTTGTATTGTAGTATGGATGTTTAAATGGACACCAGTGCATAACAGATGCTTATGTATATAACTATATCTAATTAATAGATAATACAACATCTAAGCATCTACAAAAAAAGATACCTATATTAGAGAAAATGAATTTTATATGGATAATTAATGATGTGGCTATATTCACTCTTTAAACACTTATGTATAAACATCAAAGATGGGCGCACCAGCATGCATGTGCTCGTTCAAACGAGTAGCGACGCTTCCTAATTTCATTTTTTTTAGCTTTGGTTTAATCGTTTGCTACTAAAGAACTAACAGGTCGATGCTAAATTTTATTTCATGCAAAGAGAGGGAGAGATCTGAAAACTATTATACCTGCATCCATCATCCTTTACTCCAACCGGAACTCAGACAGCACGACGTTGATTGGGAGTGGGCATTGAAAGCGACTGCTGAACCCTCGGATCGCCACGGAGCGGATAAAGAATAGAGAAAAAGCGTTGGTCGCGCACTGGCAGTGGCTGTGAACAAGTAACGCCTCTGTTCTGTCATTAGGAAAGAAAGATACCTGTAGCATATCCTATCAACTATTACATAGATGCTCGATTAACCCAACCTCTCCAAGACGTACACATGGAACCAGTCAATTGTTATCCAAAGGCATCAGAGCACGGACATCACGTTGTTGTATAAATAGGGGAGCAGTACATGAGGTACACGAGGCAAGAAAAGAAAGGAACATAACAACACACAGAGAGAGAGAGAGAGAGACAAGCAAGGATGGGAGTGCTGCTGTTTCTTCACATCCTTCTGGTCACGGTGGTGGCAAGTGCTCCTGCGACCCAAGCATGGGGCAAGGAGGGCCACTACATGGTGTGCAAGATCGCCGAGGTAAACGACCGAGCTAATTCGATTCCACTAGTTTTGCTTGGTTAGTTAATGGTTATCACCGCGAGGCGTTGGAGAAACTGAACAATCGGACTGAAACCTCGCAGAGTTTCCTGACGAGCGAGGCCTCGACGGCGGTGAAGGACCTCCTGCCGGGGTGGGCCGGCGGCGACCTCGCGGAGACGTGCTCGTGGGCGGACGAGCAGCGCTTCCGGTACCGGTGGTCGAGCGCCCTGCACTTCGCCGACACGCCGGGAGACTGCAAGTTCAGCTACGCCCGTACGTACGCGCGCTCTCGTGCTCTGAACCTTCCACAGATTACAACCTTGCTCTTTGCACGGTCTCCGATTAGACCGCCTCTCGTGCTGCTTAATTACGTCGCGGTCGGACGCATTAAGGCGTAGCTTGTCTTGAGCTGATGGTCAGGTTAACCAGAGACAATAGTCATATCATGTCAGGGCACGTTGTTGCCATGAGTTTGCCCGCGACAGAAGCAAGGATAGTGGGTAGCGGCTAGAGTTGAGATGCAGAGGGCTGGGCAAAGAGAAAGAGTCCATCTTTGAAGGATCTCAACGAGGGAATATTATTATTCGGTTTGGCCCTGAGTTCGGCAGGCAATCTTGAGAGGACTGCCTTGCTCTGTGCTTGTTTGGTTGGGCAAGCCAGCTAGGCTTGCGTAACCGTCCGCGCGTCATAGATGGCATGTGATAGTGGCCGCCTGTCTTGGGTGGAGATCATTTTCGGTACATTTAAATATTAATTATATAATACTTAAGGGATTTAGATGCAGATTGTATTTCATGCTCTCTAATTAGATTTTATAAACACATATCTTTTTTTCCTCTACCTATACGATAGTGTGCGAATGGTATAAAAGTACTTATTTTATTTAGGTCTTAGAAAATTCTTTAGTTTCTAACTAAAAAATAAAGTGTCGACCTAATTCTCTATCTGTTTGCATCATTACGACCATCACGATAGGTGCAATGATTCAAAATTAATATGAAGTATCTTATATGAGATATTTTACTTACAAATTTTGAAGCCATATATGACATAAATAGGAGTCAATACTAACCTACTAAGTATAGATGTACTAAAAATCATATGTATTTCTCGGGTAGTGGAGATACGTGAATTGACATGAAGGGCGTGACGTACTAATAAAAAAATAGTGAAATAGGTATACATTTGTAATAACATGTTCACACATATTTAAAATATTATCATTTGTTATTGTTATCACTATGAAAAATAAGTTGATTCCACAATTAAATGTGTAAAGTAGCCAATTAATTGACAAAAAAGCCTAACTAATTATATAGAAACATTAAGTATATATGGTTTAACGGACGCTACCATTCGATTAACCGATAATCATTTAACAACTATCTTTTATTCCATCTTTAAGCACCAACGGTGCACACCAAACATAAATTTTCTAGCTTCGCCGTTGCTGCCTGCTCCTGGCTAGCCATTTGCCTGAGCGGTGATGTGCATGCTCTGATAAATGTTGCGGTCAATCCCATGAACTCCATCGTGACAGTTAAAGTTTTCGTACGAAGCGTCAAATGTAGAGTAAGAACAAACAAAAGTCAACGCAGACCGTATCAGAAATTCAGGATCTATCTTACAATCTGATGTATACTGCTCTGAACTTCGAAAAACGATTGAATGAGAGGTCTGATGATATTATTTTCGAACAGGGGACTGCCACGATACGAAAGGAGAGAAGGATAGGTGTGTGGTTGGAGCAATTAACAACTACACTGACGCGCTTAAAGACCCGTCTAGCCCATGTAAGCATTATTTATACCCCTAGTAATTTTTGTATGGGGTGACTATTGTCAAGGCGACTGAAATTTTTGTATCTCTTAGTCACTTGAAGTTGCACTCTCAGTCAACTAAAATTGTAGTTGTTTTTTAGGGAGACTACAATTTTAGTTGATTGAGAGTGCAACTAAGTGTAACTTTAGTTGCACTCTGAATCACCTGAAGTTGTAGTTGTTTTTTTAGGGAGGCTGCAATTTTAGTTGATTGAGAGTGCAACTTCAAACGACTAAGAGATAAAAAAATCTCAGTCGCCTTGGCAATAGCAAAATCGTTTTTGTAAATGTCATGTTCTTACGTCAGGTATTATATATATATATGTACTGAGCACACAGCGTCTTACATAGTTCTACCCATTCTGCTATCAGTTGATCCGACCGAGAGCCTGATGTTCCTCGCACACTTCGTCGGCGACGTCCACCAGCCTCTCCACTGCGGCCATACCGCCGATCTGGGCGGCAACACCATCATTGTCCACTGGTACACACGGAAGACCAACCTTCACCATGTACGTAAAGTTCATCAGTGATAGAATCGAATAAATGGTTTTGTGTTCACAGCTTGAAGACGCATCAAGAAAGCTGATACATGGTACTGTAACTTACCTTTGTGGTTTTAGGTATGGGACGTGAGCGTTATCGAAACAGCCATGAAAGATTTCTACAACGACGACCTAAGCACGATGATGGAGGCCATCCAGCTGAACATTACTGTAGGTTCTGCCCTGCACCGTCCTGCATTTGCATACAGTTCTTCAGCTTTCGCCTTGTTAGTGGTAAGTTTTGACCTGAGTTTTTGCCCTACAGGGGGAGTGGTCCAATGAAGAGAAGCAGTGGGAGACGTGCCGTAGACGAACGAAGACCTGTGCTGACACGTAAGCTCATGATCTGCATGGATCCAATCCAACTGAGCTTAATCTTCAGAGACTGACGGCTGAAAGCAAATGCAGGTACGCTCAGGAGAGTGCAGAGCTGGCTTGCAACGCGTACGAAGGTGTCGAGCAAGACTCCACCTTAGAAGGTAGTAGATTACTTTTGCAGTCTCAGTGGTTAGTTTATGCTTCCGTTGGAAAAACTCTGATGTGAGCCTCTTGAAATAATTAAACCGCAGATGACTATTTCTTCTCTGCGCTGCCGGTTGTTCAGAAGAGAATTGCTCAAGGAGGTGTGAGGCTTGCTGCAATACTCAACGGGATCTTCGGTGGGAACAGCAGGGTGCAGAGCAGTTGAACCAATATAAGTTAAACAGGAAAGGATTTAGCCTGCATTCTTAATTAGACTAAGACTATCCTGTCTGACCATGTAAACTTCAGCAACCACGATCACCGCTAGATTTATTTTCCACTCATCAAATTAGCTTAGAATTGCTAAAGTCAATTGCGATTGCATTGTATCCTTGTATTTATGTTATATCTCAGACTGAAGTATGGCCAAAACAAATTAAAAAGGAAAAGAGAAGAAAAAAATCACTGCTGCTATAATCAAATGCATTGAATGCCTGAGAACATATAACTCCATGCTTATTCATAAATGATGTCATAAGCACTTAGTAATCACATCAGTTACCTCAGCATTACTGCATGCGTTTGCAACGACGAAGTAATAGTAAACTCGATCAACTGGTGGTTGTTTTAAGACAAGCCATTGACAAACTGCACCCTGCTCCCATCACACATACATTATTGTATCAACAGGAACAAAGTCAGCATGCCAAGTCCTCGATCAACTTGAGGGTTGTTCCATCCCTTTCAATCGCATTTCTTCTCACGTTCATGCTCTCGTCAGACGCCATGGGCAATGAGACGGCTGAGTACAGCGTCCTCATCCCGAGCCCCCAAGACCCCACAGATCAAGACTCGCGACCTCAGCTTGCTCACCGCTGCGCTTCGAAGGTTTTCTGCAAATTTCTTGTGTGTGTGATCCGTTTCCTGATCTGGAGTGCCATGACCTGACACTGTTCTTAGGTCCCTTCTGTTGCTTGATTCAGCGCAGCCCCTGCACGCAACGCTTTGAGAGATCACTATTGTGCGTTCGCTGCTAAAATCACCGAGGCCCAGGCCGCCGAATTGTCGAGTGAGTGTTAACCTGTGTTCAAGATTAAACTGCCAGTGTTTTATTTATGGGGGCGCGATTTTTATTGCCATGAATGAATCTTTATTCATCGGATAGGGGAAACGAGGAAAGTTTATCACAGTGGCCATTATCCCCAGTTGAGTTGAAAGTGACTAAATTACTTATTTAGAGTGCAAAATATTGTGAAGGCATTTCTATGTTTAGATATAAAATCACAATTTGGTTCTTGTTACATAGTTGGAATGTGATTTTATGTTTTTCTCAACAGTGATTTGTATAATTTTTAAAACACGATAAATGATGGACAGATGTTATTTAATTTTTTGTATACTTTGAGATTAATGTTACTTTTATTAGAGAGGAAAGGTATAACCTTCTCGACTGTATCTTTTTCTCTTCCATTACACTAATTGTTTGTGTGCACTGCGGAGGTACGATAACAGATGTTTCGAAACACAAAATTGCGCCGAAAGTCAAATTTCTGTAGAGGATTTAATAGCAATACGAAGGACCCGTTCATACCTAGCTGACCGGATCTTTTATTTCATCGATCAATACTACATTTGCCTTGGATCAAAGAAAGAGCGTGATATCGAAGTACTGGACGAAGAAAATAAACAAAGCAAAACTCGACACTCGTAGCGTTCCACTTCTCTGTGTTTTGCAATTTTTATTTTTTTACTACTTAAAAATTGAAGTTAACTAGTAAGGTGTCCGTGCGTTGCAACGAAAACTCAAAACTTTGTATAAAATATTATTAGTGGAGATATTTGTCAACAGAGTTAAAATAAAATGACTTTTCGTCTGTAAGCAACGCAATTAAAACAAAGCTGCTTGTGTTACACTACAAGCACACTGGAAATTTTGCTGCCATTCATAATGGAGCTGGCATTTCAGATCACTCAAGGAAGACAAAGTAAAGAGACTCACCCCAGAATCTGGATACCATAGTCTTTCTTGACAGTAGATTAATTGATTAAGCCAAGAGGAGATGCTTGAAATAGACAAGAACAGTGCATTGGTTGCTACCTTCATCAGTCCTAACAGTAGAATACTGTAGCTAAGCAAATGAATGCATGCCTGACTAACTCCCAAATTTCTGAGTTTCAGTACCAGGAAACGTAATGGCATACACAGTTCAACCAAAACACTAAATAACACTGTACCAGAAATGCAAGCTTCTTTGCTCAATGCAATATGACTACAGATAACATACAGTTGTCCAACAATTATATATATAGCTGAATGTCCGTGTTTTGCTACGAATAAAAACAATAATACTACCCTGCCAAAGTAAGCCTTGGCTCCGCCACGTCACCAAAGTAAGCCTGGGCCTGTTTCGCCCAGGACAATTTATGGACCACCGTGTGGTTGTTGCTGGCAGCAGAGATCAGAGCACCACTTAAGGCACCCCCAGTCATCACATTCTTCTACAGGGTCGAGTACAAAAAAAAACAAGAGAGATTAATTAGCACCAGCCATGAGCAATATCAAAAACGTGTACAATGAGATACCAGTGCGTAAAGTGATTCTTAAAATTTTGACTAAAAACATGCAGGTTTCTCCAGGATTCCATAGTGGAATTAAAGTTTGTACAACCAGTGCTATATATAGTCTAAATCTTCTCTTATAGTAATTATCTTGGCCAAATAATAATAAGATCTACATTTCAAGTAAGGCTCTTAGCCAAATAATAATGAGATACGGGAAACCAGTTGGGCAGGTAATTTTTTTCCTTGATGTAAGGCTCAATTAACTGCAAGAAACATAAAAGGTTCATTTTCAAACATTCATTACCCAGTCACAGTAACCACGGATTCTTTCCACTCCATACTCCACGCCCATGTACACGCCAGCAAAAACAAAAGATAATACTGAAATAGTTCACAAATTATACTGCTAAGCTCGTAGAAAATTCAGTTAATCATACACATCTCACACTCTCACGGTCTCAGTGGATATCAAAACAGACTGCTAAACGTAAGGGTAGTTTGGGTATACTGTATATTATGGTAGTTATGCCCAAAAAAACATTAAACATGTCATACCTATGAGACCATATGCATCAAGAACTCGCAATAGAGAACATCAGTACAAATTTTTTGTTGGCTGCTGTTTGGTATTTGTAAATTGTAAGCAGTAAAAAGACTTGGGTTTGATCTTTAAATAGTTTAAGAACACAGATGACCTGCTTTTTTTTTTGTCACAACTCACAACATGAATCTACGCTTCAAAGAAAAAACAGAAAGATATGTCTTCAACTCACAACAGTGGCCGTCATCCATCCATTTGCTGAGCTCGTGGCCTATGAACTGCTGTTCTCAATCCCAATGTTCACCTGCGCCTTGACTGGAACTGCTTCCATCATCGCATTTGAAATATACGTGATCTACATTGACTTCATGAACAACATGGGCCACTGCAACTTCGAGTTGGTGCCCAACTGGCTCCTCAAATGGTTGCCCCACCCAAGTACCTCATGTATACACCATCGTAAGTGTATACCTCACAGACAAAAAAAAAAGTTTAACTGAAAATGCGATCTTACAGCTGGTTCATACCCCACAGACAAAAAAAAAGTTTAACTGAAAATGCGATCTTTGTGAAATAAAATAATATCTCCTACGGATGCACTGTTGAGAAAAAAAATTACAGAATGTACAACTTGACTATGACAGCTTTTCCAGAGTTCATTTTAAGACATTAAATGTTCTTATGTTCAGTATTGATATTTGTTTTACATAACTCTACCAAGTGTCGTTACCAAATTACTCTTTCATTTAAAAACATAATGGTCAGATAAATTACTCTTTCATTTAACAGAGAAAGCAGAAGCTCAAAACAAAGATAAGAAAAAGTTACATGTTTAGTTTGAACTTGGGATACAGCAATCTATAACTCAAAGGAACAATCCAAAGTTATTTTAATACATCAGTTGTTCTGACGCTCGGTAGATATGCTTGTTTTACAAAACTCTAACTGGAGCATTACTATGTTATTCTTTCATTTTCTTCAGAGCAAATAGAAAAAAGGATCTATTATAAGGGAGAACTTCTACTGTGTCATCAAAGAAAGAAAAATTGATGAACATTTACCTCATGCTGCAGCCTCCTCTCTCCTTTTTAGTTCCTAGTCAATATAATGAATATAGCAATGTAAGAATCACAAACTGACAAAACTTGCATGGCTCCTATCAACTACGTCGCATAACACAAGGAATACACTGCACAACAACAACATGAGAATTTATTGTAGAAAAATTTCAGGCCAACATTGTTGATAAAAAAATTTTAGGCCAACATTGATGATAAATCAGATAGCATATCTCTAATGTTGCTAATTTAATCATCGGCAAACTCAGTAATAATGTGACACTACAAAAAACCATGGTGAGATGTGCAATAGATTTAAGAAGAAAATAGTGTTACTTATGCATTTATCATTTCAAAGACAATCATTTGATATTTCTTTTTTTCATAACAAACTTATACACCTAACTATATCCACGCTGATTGAGGATGGCACCAAAATCACAATTACATTGGTACTCAAGGCAAAAATCATCAACAAATACATGTAGTGGAGTGGGAGTGAGGTGAGAGGAGAGGGGGGAACGGAGGAAGACGAGCATGTAGGGGGGAGAGGGGAGAATGGTTTTGCGGGAGCGGAGGGTGAGGGAGGAGGCGGCGGAGTGGAGTAGGGGAGGAGGAGGTGGCGGCGGCGCAGGGGGGGGGAGGCGGCGGCGGAGGAGCAAAGCGATGGGGGAGGCGGCGGCGGGCGGAGCAGTGGGGAGGAGGAGGCGGCGTCGCGGGGTGGGGAGGAGTAGGTGAGGCGGAGGAGGGAGGAGGAGGCGGTGCGGAGGCGAGCGGATGAGGAGGGAGGAAGCGAGGTGGATGAGGGAGGGAGGCGGCGCGGAGAACGTGTACCGAGCGGAGAACGTGGGGAGAGGGGAGAAGGTGGGACGAGCGGTGCACGGTTTCTGAGGCGGGTGAGAGGGGACGAGCAACAGATGATTTTGATCCAACGGCTGAGAAGAGAAGAGAGGACGGACCGACGACCACCAACTCCAATTTATATAATAGTAAAGATGGTAGCGGTCCGTCCGTGGAGGTCTCACTCGCGCAACCGCCCACTCCGCTCACTCCTGTAACCACCCACTCCGCTCACTCCGCACTCGATTCATTCTTCCCGTGCATTGCAATTCCTCCGATCCCGCCACTCGCCCCTGCCGCTGCCGCCTCCCACTTCTTCTCTCGCCAACGCCTCCTCCTCTCCACCCAGCTGCTGCCGCCTCCCGCCTCGCCGACGCCTCCCTCCCACCCGCCTCGCCTCCGCCGCCTCCCGCTCCTCCGCGCCGACGCCTCCGGCCGCCTCCGCCCTCCGCCTCGCCGACACCTCCGCGCTGCCGCCTCCCGCCGCCGCCGACGCCTCCTCCTCCCCACCCAGCTGCCACCGCCGCCCGCTCCTCCGCTCCACCGTCCCTCCCTACTATCATTTCCACCGGCCAGACCGATGCCCCTCCCCACCGCCGCTTCTATCGGCCGGATCCGACGCCTCTTCCCTACCACCGCTTCCACCGGCCGGATTTGGTCGGACCTGTGCATCTACGTCCTCGCGATGACCACCGCACCACGATTTGGTCGGGATGCTGCTGCGTCGACCACCGATGTCGCGCCACGCCGAGGTGTTCCGGTGCTCCTCCGCTCATGACGCCTCCGCCGCCTCCCACTCCTCCGCCCGCCGACACCTCCTCCTCCCCCCTCCGCTCCGCCGCCGCCACAACCTCGGCGGTTGGACTTGTTGATTTATACCCATGCGGCTTTGTGATGCAGGCGCTTCTTTTCCCCCTTCTCTTCATATATGTAGCAGCGGTCAAGGTTAGTTTTATGTGTATGTGCTTTCGCATTCTTTGTTTCTTTTAGTTCGATTCTTCTAGACGTTGTTTCTCAATATGGAACATACATAATATAGTTATTTTGTTTTTCTGGATGTCAAGTTTTCAAAGATACTAATTGCTTGTTGCTACTACCGTCGTAAGCCATATAAGCGTAACTTGAGGGGGGTATTAGCTTTTGAGACATGGAAAGCCAACTTGTATTATTGCATTGCTTATCTGATATGACAAACTCCTGATTTCCTTTTGATTTCTAGAGTTGGTTCACTGTTCCCTGTTTTTAGGATGGGAGGATGTTCCGGAGGACCTTGAGGCTGCAGATTAGATGATCCTCCCTCTAGATGATTTGGTGCTTCTAATTAAAAAAATTGTAGCCAGCCATAAAAGGTTTTTCGTTGATTACCAAATTGTGATTATTACCATGTTTCCTTCTGGCATCAGACATACGACTGAGCTTTGTGCTTCAATCTTTCACATAGGTTAGGTGATGCATGAACTTTATTTTAATTTACCTCAACAAACATCATAGCCTTTTGTTGGTCATTATAACACCGCTCTTTCACTTGCAAAGATGGCCTATTTCCCATGACTGAAAAGGTTCTGTGTATAAAAATCATTCTATGTATAAAAAACTTTACTTATTCATTAAGTTACCATTCAGAATAGATGGCCATGTTTCTGTATAAGTCCAGTGACATGAGCCTACATTGCTTTCTTCCTTTCAAAGGAATATGGCCTTAAATTAGAATGATAGACTATAACCAAGTATTGTGCTTTCTCTATGCTTCTGCGACCTTTACGTAAACAGAGGAAAAGGTTGATTTTTCTCATACAAGGATATGTGGTTTAAGATATTGTATATGTTGTCGATGGGCATTTTTATCTTTCAGTTATTTATTTTAGTAACCCGCATGAGAGATTATGAAAAATTTTCTTTACCTGACTACAATGAGGCTCGCAGCCATCGGTCCAAGTATGCACCTGGCATTTCCTAAGCTTATTTGAATTTTACCTCAACTATGAAGTTGTTAGGATAATTATATACCATACTATTGATGCAGTTCTTGCCTCTTTAGTCAGAATGAAAGTGCATGTGAATTTGAATATCGAGATTTGCACCGGTTTGTCCTTTCAACACCGCTTTCCATTCGTATCCTTGGTTTTACTTTTATTGTGTGGGTGTATTGATGGAAAAAGGGCCAATGATGTGTGCCCCGTGTATAAATGATGCAATTTATGTTGCTTTATATGATTTCCCTGACATAATCCGATCCAATTCAATTTTATAACAAAAACATGATCATGTTTTACTTAGATCAAGACATCACACATCATATTTATTAAACAGTTGTAGCATTAACTTTCACTACTTAGTGCTATGTAAAATGTTGACAGTTTCTTTTTTCAAGTACAACCGCACAAGTTCATGTGGAGTTTGATAGAGAAGGTGGGTAGAAAATCCTTAATATATTTGAATTGGGGCTAAGAATGTGACTTGTTCTAAAGTTTCCTGTTGGGAACCCTACCCCAGTTGCTGAAAGCCTGATGGTGATATGTTATTCTATATTATTTCTTCTCGCTTTAGTTATTAATTGTTACTTACCACCATAAGGTGCATGGTAGGGTAACATTCTTTTGGCTCGAGATAAAATGCCGACAAGAATCGACAATTAGCTTCATTCTTCAAGGAACAGGATGTGTAGTAGAACTTTTGGCTTGAACGCTCCATAATTGATTTTACCCTTTCTGGATCAATATAGGTGCTTCCTTTGACTTTTAGTTCAGAATACTTTGTGCTTATATAATATCGGACTAAGTTTTTCTTTCTTGCATTGCATTGCACCGCTCTGCAATATGAAACATCAATATGGAATAAGATTTTGAGAGTTATGCTATTATTTTTAGTGAGATTGCCAAATCGGTGACTTCTTTTATCTTTGTGAAAGTGACAGCTCGCATAGTATATATATGCTATGCTTGATGGCAATGTCCATATTTCGTTGTACGATTTGCAATATTTTGCAATTACCTCTTGTACATTGTCAGAAACTGGTCATGAACTGATGTAGATGTTGGAGATTTTGCAACTAAGCATGGACATTTGTGTTTGATCACAGAGATGTTGATTTGGCGAGATCGATTTGGTCATGAGCGACATGATGCGGGGATGGCCGTGCAGGTTGGGTGTGGTGGCAGATATAGGCGTATATCAATGATCAAACATAGGAACTTAGAATCCTTGTATCTGAAGTGGCCTCTAGAAACAAAAAAGAATTGGACAACAAGGAGATTGGAATCCTTGTATCTAAAGTTTGCCAATTACATCCCACTTCTAGCCTCTAACATGTCATGTGGTTAGTGTTATTGTTGCTGCAACACAAATTGGGATTAACTTATATTTATGTATCATTCTTTTTTGAGATTTCGTTGCAACGCACGGGTACAGTACTAGTCTGCTAAAATAATTCACTTCAACGAAACAAACGTTCGTTGCCAAAGCCTTATCTCCAAACCAGCTGGGTAAGTTGGCTTATACTTCCTGCAACGGCCAAGAACAATACCCAGCAAACCTGTGCGAACCGAGAAAATTGTGGCCGTAATCCAAACTTGCATCAAGAGTGCAAAATCACATTAGGGAAAAAAAAAGAAAATAGAAATTCTTTATAAGCTATGTTTTTTTAACAGGTTCAACAATCAAAATCTCATACAGCAGCAAGCAGATTCAAACTCCTCATAATTAAGTCCGCAGACAGGACTTCAAACTGTCCATGGAAATGGAAACGCTAAATTTATCCTTTTTATCTATATGGTTACAGATGAAATGAAAGCTCCATATATTCTCAACTCCAAATCCAGTGGAAAAACTGTCATCTGAGCTCCAAAGACAACAGTCGATACAAGTAAAAAGTGAACGCTACCTCCTTCCATATAAATCCTCGAACAACAAGATCGAGTTAACCAATTAAGCCAAGGTTGATTCTTCAGCAGCAGATCAGTGGAAGTGCAAGACCAATGTGATTGTAAAATTCCAGCATTGCTCTTTGAACTCCCATGTTTGAGAATGCCGAGGTGATGTTATAAAAGCTTCAGACCACCAGTGACATCATCAACCATGTCAGCCGGCCCTGCTCAATAAAAACAGTAGCATCAGCAACAAAACATCAGTTCACCACAAGTACTGAAAATCATGATACACTATGGATTGGATGTAGCTTACCAAGAATAGCCATGACTGTTCTTGAATCTATAGGAAGGCAAGACAAAAAGATCATAAATCCAAGTCAACAACAGAAGAAACTAAACTGGTATCAAGAGAATTGTACAAATGAAGATCGAAAAAATTCACTTGGTGCAATCTGTGTTCTTCCAGCATCAATGGTTATGTGATTTGGCAGATTCAAAGACTTTGCTCTGCCCTGCATTTAAATGTTATGGAATAAGGAATATAAGTATTAAACATCACAAAGAAAATTATGCCAAATGATAAGCATGTTTTAGGGAATTTGAAACCTTACATCTGTTTGGTTTTAATTACGGTAAGAGGTTAGCTAAAAGATTCCTCTAAAAGGAGAACATAAGGGATAAGGCCAAGTAAGAATCAAAAGTTCCCTTTTCTAAAAAGGGGGAAAGTGATGAAATTCCTGGGGCAGTTTCAGAACAGGACATATCATCTTATCAAAATTTCCAGTTATTTCAAACAATAATATATTAATATTCCTAGATGTCTGGTTCATCTGACTACTGCCAAAAAGGAGTGTTTTATTACTCATAGCTATCTGATTGGTAAGAACAAAACATTTTCTGACTGCGTTTTTTGTACATGTGCTGTCTTTTTCTGTGTTACTATCTTTTGATATCCCAAAGTAGTTTCAAGATTAACGAGTCAGTATGCAACAACGTAGAATATTTACTTGTAAAACAAGCATATCTTCCTCGCTTTCTATTTTCACAACCACCTTAACTTGCCCACACCTCTCCCACCTGTAAAAGATGAAAAAATATAAAATAAAGGAAATGTGGTTAATTGGTTTCCTTTTTGTTATCTCTGTACAGTCTAAGACATCTGATTAGACATCAATATGAACATCAGAAAGTAGCTTCAAGCATACTAAGAAAAAATTTAACAATACCTTCTTAATGATTTTGGCGCTCTCTGTTGCAGTTTTTTAAATAAGCCCAGTGTTGCATGGCTGAGAAAACAGAAAAAGAAACAAACCAGCATAATTAACACACTGCTCACATTTCAAGAAATAGCAAAAACATAGCAAATAAAAACATTGTAAGCATGATAACTGTTTCACTGCTGAAGGTCATAATTTAAGAACTCAGAGAACATAAGCGTAAGTTCATAATTGAAATGTTTTGCGTGTTTCCTTGCCAAAATAAATGAAATATCATAATTGACCTAAGATCATTCTGCAGCCTGTCTATCCTTGTTCAAAGATGCTGAATAATCTTGATGAGTTCAAGCAACCAGCTTGTGTTAGATCATTTGCTTTTAGTGACAATGATGAATGCCATTTGAACATATTGGCTGGTTAGTTCTGTAGTATGGGTACAAAGAGCAACATTTGGACATTGTAAAAGTCCTACAACATGAAGCAGCCAAGATAAATTTTGCCCCAGTTTTTGGGGAACCAAATGCGGATGATAAGATTGTCTTGGATGAGGCAGTCAGCTGGTGTAGGTGTTAGGGGCCTTAGGGCAATATTATCATGTTTTTGCCAAACAATATATGATTGCCAATTTTGAAAAGAAAGCCAAAGTTTGCTCAAGTTTCAGCTCATAAAAGTATGTCATCATCAGTGTTAACACCATCTTGACTCTCAAACAGATATTTCATCCCCAAATCTCCTAGTGTAAAGATGGACAGACTTGGTTCAAAATTCACAAAAGTTCAACTTGCAACCACACGATACACCAACTAGCCCATCCCTCTGTGTGGATCATTGGCATTGGTTCTTCATATAAGTTTCTACTTCTCTAACAAGATGAGAATACAGATGACTGAAAATTTGTTACCTGCACTGCGCGGCGATTTTTCCCTTTCCCATCTTGAGATCGTTTCTCACCACTAGCACCTACCACCACGCAAACAAAATCAACAGAATCAATCTCACATTCAGTCCCCACATCAAAACACCATACAACAGACAAAAGGAAGGGAATTTTGAACTAAATCTCCAATACCATCTTAAAATCGTGTATTATCTCGGCGAGGTTCTCGACCTCCAGGGGGCTGGCGGCGGTCTGGGCCCGGGCCCTCTCCGCCTCCCTGGCCGAGTCGGACTTGGTGACCACGTTGCGGGCCCAGAAGAGCAGGCGGAGCCCCGTCCGCTTCCGCCCGACCGCTCGCTTCGCCGTCCGGTTGCGGCCGGAATTTTCGTCATCATCTTCTTCCGATTCGTCCTCGGAATCTTCATCCGAGAGGCCCCCGGAAGCGGGGGCAGCGCCATGGCGGGGGAGGCGACTGAGGGCGAGGAGGTAGCCGAGGGCGAAGCAGCCGGCGGCGCCTGCGATAGTGGTCGCCGCTCCGGGGATGGAGGTGGCCACCGGGAGGGAGAGTACGGAGGCGGAGGCGCCCATCGGGATCGCCGTCGCCGGTGACGACCGCGGAGGCGGCGAGGCGTGGGAGGTGGTTGGGGTGTACCGATATCGTGGGGTACTGGGGTTTGGAGACTATGGGAGGAGATCTGACAGGTGGGACCGTTTGATCAGTGGATCGGCGCCCCTCGTGCCGCACGGTTTCATGAACACTTCCGCGTTGCTCGGGGCAGGATCGTCCGATTGGAATCAAGCGCTAGGAATTTAGTGGCCTGCGCGCGTGCTCCTGCGAGCACCACTGCCATTTCATGCCGACGCTACTAGGGTTACCACTGGTTAGGGTAGAGTACGATAACCTAAATCAGTATCTAATATTATCTATATCTATTTAAAGTGATATTATTCGTATCAAAATGAAAAAGAATATACCAATAGGTTTGGGTAACTCAGTAGGTAAACGAAAAGGAAAAAGAGAGTTAAGTCAAAGAGACTTAGAAAAGAAAATTTTTGTAAAACTTCGGTATTTAAAATTTCAAACTTGCGTTTACATCACAAAGAGTTTTCAAAATCAATTGAAATTTATTGGAGATGATTTTACGTGTAGGGGACCTATTCTATGCAAATGCAAATTGGCAGGGTTAGACACATGCGTGAGCCTCACATGCTTTTATACGAAACTTTCGTAAAATTTCGGTATTTAGAATTTCAACCTTGTGCTCACATCACAAAAGTTTTACGAAATCGACTGAAATTTGTTAGAAATGATTTTGTGTGTATAGAATTACTCTATGCAGATTGATTGGCACAAGTGCACAAATGGCTCACATATGCTTTTGTAGGAAGGTGACCGAAGGCTGACGGTGATGGACGGTGGCGCAGACGACTAAGCCTTGAGGGTGGCGGCGTGGCTGGAGGCCGAGGTCAGAGGCGTAGACGGCCGTGGTCGGAGCCAAGGCCGATGACCGAAGGTCGTGCCAGCCAGGAGGCGACGTAGGAGTGGAGGGAGTTGGAGGGGGTACCGAACAGAGCCGTGCCCACAGTGACAGCGTCGCAAGCCAAAGGACGCCGGCGTCGCACCGTCGGTTTGGAGCCAGAGCACCAAGAAAAGGAGCGGTGTAGGAGGTGGTGAAGGCTGGCGGGCGCCGGGCCAAGAGAGGCCAGAGAGGGTGGCGGCCGACGGCAGGACGACGTCGGATCTGGCCATGGTCGGCTGGATCCAGGAGTAAGAAAGAGGAAGTGAGAGGGGAGGGGTGAGGAGAAGGCGGGGGCGGCGGAGGAGCCGTCGGCAACGCCTGAGCCCAACCGCGCACTGCCGTATCGCATGGGAGTCGCCCGGACCGTCCAGCCGAGAGAAATGAGGAGGAGATAGCTCTGGTTCGGCCGGGTGGTAGGAGAAAAAGAAAGAAAGAAAGAAAAGGGAAGAAAAAAAGAGAAGAGAGAAGAAAAGGAAGGAAGAAAAAGGAAAGAAAGAGGAGAGGAGAAAAAGAAAAGAAAAGAAAAGAAAAAAGGGGGTTTGGTACCTGCGCGACGGGTCCTTAACCCCGTGCGTTTTATGCCGGAGTCAGGTTATGCGCGTAGAGTTGTCGTCGCTCGCTTAAGTACTGGTTTTGATATGACGTGTTGAGTCGGGTTGACGTTTGTACAGGTAGAGGTCCCAGGTCGGAACCGTTCACGCATCGTCCCCGAGGTTAACCAGGCAAGTGCATGGTAGAATAATGGATTGTGGTGAATGATTGGTATTTTATGTCTTTCATACCATGTTCTATAGTGCTTTTGATTAGTTGTTAATCATACTTTGATGAGTGCTGCTTATGATTAAATGCCAACAGTGAAAGCATGTTGCATCACACATTGCACTCATACACAGACAACAGGACCTACTTCGGTAGGTATCCCCGTATAAAATAGGATGGGGATTGAGTGGTTCATCGACGGGTGAACACTCCGCTATACCGGTATAAGCTACAGTTATAGACGCAATGCATCGCTTTGCATGAAAACAGAACAGAACAGTAATACAGTTATAGATATATTGCATTGCTTAAAAATAACAATAGTGAAACCGTCCATGCGATTGCCCGCCTTGTGGTCCTCGTGCTGGGCCGGCGCTGTGGTGGTTGCGGTGCGGCACTAGCATGCCTCTGTCGCCAAGGGTGGCACGTACTTACGTTACGTGTGAGTTTGTGGCTTGTGTGTGTGAGGTGCGAGTCGCGACCGTCCTTGCCTGCGCCGCAGCAACGCGAGCTGCGTCTGCGTCAAGACGTATCGTGAGTTGGACCCAAAAAAAACAACTGTACAAGGACACAAGGACACAAGGTCCTTGCCTACTTGGGCCCAAATCAAACTGGCCGGGTCATCGAGCAGATGGAGCAGTAGTCAGCGACCAGAAGTGACTCGATCGACAAGCTTCCTGCAACTCTTCCTACTCTCCTAGGCTTCGTGCTGGTGCACATCTAGTCCTAGGGTTGTGCAAATGTAGCCTGCAAGGTAAGCAAAAGGGCACAAATCGAGGCTCCATCGGTCGGGGAATCTGCATTTTCTGGGGACTAAAGGCCAGTCCGCAGCTAGACCTGCGTTTTGCGAGTACCTATGCGTGAGTTGATGCCCCGGGACTGTTGACATACTGGCTGAGTACGCTGGTATGATAGGTAGAATTTTGCATCACATGTAAATGTGGCATGCACGTACGTACGGGCAGATCAACAACTGCGACATCAAAATCGGTTGGTACTCGATACATGCCGATCGATCGATCGATCGGAAGCCATAGCATATCTGGCATTATAGTATTTTTTTCAAATCTGATATATATGCTAGGAAATTACAAATCTAGTGACCACAACAGCAGCAGTAAACGACGCGTGTCACATGTCGCACTGCTCCACCGTGGCAGGAAGCGACTAGGCTATCAAGCTAATAGGGCTCGACAGAAAAGGAAGGAGCGCGGCAAGTGGTGCATGACACTGGGTTGTGAAGCTCGGCATGAACCTATCGTGCAATATGAGCTCAGCAGGACACCAACTCGGCACCACTCTCCAGCGGAGCTTCTCCAACTTGGCAGCCCAATCAATTTCTATTGCGGTAGGGTAGCACTACAGGTGATATGTATCGTCTGACGTTGCTACCATAGTCACAAAAAAACTAGATTTACTATTTTATACACACGGACGCTAGATTTGCAAAAAAAAAAGAAAAATCTATGGACCGGATATTAAGGTGGTGATCATTTGGGCTTATTTTTGGTGGCTTATGGTTGAAAAGCATTGTAGTGGTGAAAACATCAGAATGATGAGGCTTATTTAACATAATTAAATTTAAAAACATTAAAAAATATAAAAAATATGTTAGCCCATCACAGACAACGCAAACGAATACGGGAAAAAAAGAACGGGCAAAAAAGCTCCAAAAAAAGTCAAAAGTTCAGAAAAAGACAAATTTATAGATAGTGAAAAATAAGTCAGAAGCAAGTTGAAGTCGAAATGATCACAGCATAATAAAGGCTTAAATTGAAGCAAGATGTTTCATCGAGCTCACGTGTTGGGCATGTTTTTAGCGTGAGAGGAATCTAAACACATTAACTGCTCACAAGTTGCCGGTCGTAGGCATCATATTGTCTTGAAAAACGTACGCATCTTCCGTTTCTCGAGGTACTGCGCAAAAGATGGAGTAGTACCGTGTCCTGCACGACGGTGTGCCCGTTAGAAGATTCATGGCAAGTTTAACTTGCGAAATTGAACACAAAAACAATGATGGAGTGAAACTACACAATTCCTCTGTGAAGGCATAGGACTAGTTCTCCCAAGTACGTACTCCACAAATTAAGAGGCGTACATACACTAGCATGCAATGGTCCTGTTTTTTTAGTTTCTAAAAGCTGCTTTTCGACTTTTCTACAGCAACTAGCTTTTAAACAAGAGAGATTGGAGCATTTGCCCCATACATAAACATGGAATTTGATTATTTGCCCCATTTGTCTCATTGACATGTGAATCTTGGACCCACATGTCATTGAGACATCACAGGACAAATCATCAAATGCAATGAAAGGTGTGGCAAAAGATCAATTACCTCTTTAAACAAAGTATTTTTTTTAAAATAGGATCTACTAGTTAATTATAGTACATAATTTACTGACTTCATTTATACCGGCAAAAACCGTATGTGAATTTCTGTTACTCTGTAATCTCTCGTAAAATAATAAAAGTCAAAAGTCATGGCAAAACTAAAACCATGTTCGCAAAAAAAAGAACAGGCTAAATGTTCAGTCTCAGGACTTGCAGGTGAGGAAGAGCTTATCCATAGAGGATCGATCATAGGAGCACACAAAAAATGGGGTGGTGGTTGTGGAGCTGTTGTCAAGAGCAAGCACCTCCTCTCTGGCTGGCTGTGAGGTGTGAGGTGTGAATTTTCTGTGACAACCAAAACGAAAGGAGAGACTCATCAGAGAGGAAGCTAGGTTAGCTCAGGTCGTTCCACAAGGGGAATCAAGTTTTGCATCATCATCGATTGTTCAAAATAGTTCACTCATGCTGTTTCTGACAGGTGCAAGCTAGCCAGTCTGCAGCTAGGAGGATGTGAGCTAGGTTTTGCATCTTCTCGATCGGTGCTGTGCATGCGTGAGAAAAAGCTAGGAATGACATGCACGTAGTAAAACAGTAGTTTATCCACTCGCCATGCCGCCTCAGCGCTCAGTCAAGCATTGTTACCGCCCCTCTCTGCCGGGTACAGAAATAAGGAAAATTTTGTTCATATTGCTTAAAATATGTACAATTTCATTTCTACCATCTAAATCTACTTATTTTATTTTTTTCTATCCTTCCGTTCATGTGCCTATTTTGTTTTTACCACTTCGTTCAATTTTTGGTCAAGTCAACCGAATAAATCTACTTAAAAATAGATGGAGTGATAAAAACGAAATACATACGGATGGAAGAATAGCAACAAAAAAATAAAAATAAAATTACATATATTTTAAATGGCCGAAACAAAACTTCCCTACGAACAAACGCAACAAAGATGCCCTGTCACCGACGAGAGGAAGTCCTTTTCATATTTTTCGTCCTAGCCCATCTAAAAATGCACTTTTAGCACCGAATAATTCTGTGCAAACCGGAGGGTTTCTTGCGAAAATTGGCTGAAATTACCGCTGAGTTCTTTTTAACTTATGACTTATGCTAAAATAACTAACTTTTAAACGAGATTAACAGAAAGATGGTAGTAAAAAGTATACTAAATTTAATCATACTATCTAAAATAATATACGATTATTTTTCTCTACATACTATCTCTAATAAACAATCAAAAATTAAATATTTAAAACATAAAATATAAACCATTAGCCATTGGATAAAAAATCCGCACTACAGCGGGTCTGAAAGCGTACAGCAAACAGAGCAGGCACGCGTCCGCGTGGTCCCGGAGGTGGAGGTGGTGGGCCCGCCCCGGGACAACGGAGCGTAGTTAAGCGTAGAAAAGAAAGTGTGCGGGCACACGATTCTACACGTGCGTATAGCAGGGGAAGCTTCCTGCGTGGTCTATTTCACTTTCACATGGGCCCACTCTTGTCCCCTAATTTCTTCCTGCCTTAATTTTTGCTGCTTACAAGGGCTCCAGTGGTCAACACTTGGTTGTCAAATTTCAATATAGTTTTGGGGTGAGGGGTGCAACCCTGATGGCTTTAAATTTTGTGTTGTATTTGCAACTTTTAACATGTATTTAATTCAATTATATAAATGATACGTATTTTGATATGAATCATTTTTCATTATTTTCGGTATTATGAAAGCTAAAGAGACTACAGAATGTTCACAAAGCAAGGTTAAACCAGCTATAACTTGCAAGCAATTCATGCGCAACCTTAGCATGCCTGCTCGAAAAACTTCAGCTTAACCATCCCGAAGACTATGCGTTAAACATTACTACTAATCAATCGCCTGCCCTTTCATGACACTCGAAAAAAAGCTATTGATTTGCCCCCTTTTTTTTCGTATCAGATCATCTAGCTAAAGTTACTAAACTAAAGATCACATTTCGGTTTCTTCTATTTCCAGCTAGCCACCGAGCTGTTTCAAAAAAAATATTATCAGATGGCTAAAGTTAGGCAGGCATTTGATTACTTTGAGATCTCGATTGATTTGGCGTGCACAACGCACATAACAACCATGGCCTGCCAGCTGAAGGCATCAAACACTCGATTATTTAAGGTTGTGATCGTTTCGGCTTCAGCTTCTGGTTTATTTTTTACTATTTACAAATTCATCTTTTTTTGAATTTTTGGTTTTTTTTGAGATTTTTTTCCCGTAATTTTTTCCCGTATTCGTTTGCGTTGTTTGTGATGGGCTAACATATTTTTTATATTTTTTTTAATTTTTTTAAATTTAATTATGTTAAATAAGTCTCTCATTCACCATAAATTTTTTCACCAAATTCAATGCTTTTCAACCATAAGCCACAAAAAATAAGCCCAAATGATCACCACTTAAGGATTTTTCTCGAAGACTGGTCATTTAAGGATTGTTAAGTGGCTAGCTAGCTGCTTTAGCCGAACAATTTTAGCTACGGCGAGCACGTACGCTCGCCGATTATTCAAGGACTGTTAATTAAGTGGCTAGCTAGCCGCTTTAGCCAAATAATTTTAGCTATGATTTCCATTGTCTCCCTAACCACTTCTAGGGATCGTTTGACCTAGAGCGGCGGAGACCAATTTTTTAATCGTCAATTAAGGGTTTGTTCTTTTCGGCTGCGGCTTATGGTTTTTGACTGAAAATTTTGAATTTTGACCGCTTACTGATGCAGTTACGGAGATAGATACTCACTTGTGATTTTGACAGTACAGATGTTGGACTTTTAACGTGTAGATCGTTTAACCTGTAGACCCCGTCTTGAGAAAATACTCCGTTTAAAAGTTAGGTACTATAGCAAAAATTAAAAACCGTCGGTTTCAGAGAAGAAGAACAGGCCCTAAGAAGCAATAGTAAATGATTTACTTGTCCTAAGGCATATAAAACAGATTGAAGCAGTACAGCATGCAAGGGAATAATGTGCGCACCAGGCGTACGAAACAACAAAGACAAGAGTTCACGTGGACATCAGTACAATTTGGAAGTATGGTGATAAGTAGTAAAATGAATTTCAATACACTGTACTTCTTAGACTTTAGTAGTGACTGATGAGCTCTTCTAGGTAGTCTTACTATTATCACAACCTTAAAAAAACATACCTTCCCCACTAATCTTGCACCTTGGTGTACTGTTTTGTTTTAAGACTTGCACTTTGGTGTGAGTCTAACTAATAGCTGACCACAGTAAAAGTTTCAGAAAGAGGGGGATAATGGGTCTGTTCTTCAGGTCACAAGTCGATCGACTTTTGGCAGCCGCTACAGTATCTAACTTTTAAACGAAGTATTTTCTCAAGATGGGATCTACAAGTTAAACGTAGTACACGTTAAAAGCTTAACATTTGTACCAGCCAAAATCGCAAATGAGTATCGATCTCTCCGTAATCTTTACCGTAAACAGCCAAAATTCAAAAATTTCAGTCAAAAATCATAAACCGCAGCCAAAAAGAACATACCCATTATAAAGACTAACCTTGGTTAAAGGACACTTTAGACTTTTTATCATTTTGCTATGTCCAGTATGTCCACCGATCAAAATCGACGTAAGTATAGAAAACGAGGGAGTGACACATGCTTCAACTCGCAAGGTATGACTATGGACTAAGTACCCTATACAAGTGCTCTAGCAGACTTCAGGAAATTTGGCATAACCAGGTAAATTAAGCAGAGACCATGAGGCTTGCATAATTGGGAAATGCTAATGCTTAAATTAAGCAAGCTCAACTCGATCGACCGTCGCTGCATAGCTGAAGAAAACCGATGGAAATTGCTCGCTCGCCATATATCTTCCGATGTTGTTCAACGTGTGGGCATGCCCAACGTATGGACAGAAAATGTCTCCCAAATCTCGTAACGGTTTGAAACTGTAGTATATATCTACGCTATACACTGCCTGATCAAACGATCGATAGCTGAAATCTACGCTGTAGGCTGCCCTGTAGTCAACTGTTGGAACCATCGACACAACCCAGAAAGACGGGAAGTGATGGCTAGTTCTTTTCCTCCGAAGCCGATGGCTTTTGGCTTTTGCTACAGTATCTAACTTTTAAACGGAGTATTTTTTCAAGATGGAGTCTACAGGTTAAACGATCTACACGTTAAAAGCCCAACATTTGTACCTGCCAAAATCACAAGTGAGTATCTGTCTCTCGTAATCTGACTGTAAATGTACCAAAATTTAAAATTTCAACCAAAATCATAAGTCGCAATGAAAAGAACAGGCCCGCGAAAAGAACATCATTTCATCGTGGTGTTGCCGTTTGGCTGGGATGATCAGACAGGTCATCACCTTTTGAACACCTGTCATGCAGCCGGTTAAAGACGAAAAGAAGAGAGATGGAACGGTTAAAGGTTTGACCGTCGGACTATTTGGCCAGAGTAGGGATGGCAATTATACCCGTTTACCCGTGTACCTGTGGGTAAATACCCTAATAGAGCCGGGTATGGGATGCATTTTCTGCCCACGGGTATGAAAATGGGAAAATTTTCTACCCATCGGGTAAACGGCACGGTATAGATAAGCTCTACCTGCACTCCGCTCCGCCTGCTACCCGCTATCAAATAAACCCTAACCTCCGACTCCACTCACCCGTCACACCCTCACCGCCTCATTCATTCGGTCATCCTCTACTCACCTCACCCGCCCTCCTCCCTCTACTCACCTCGCGTCTCCTCCCCACCTCCGACACTGAGACGCCGGATCCAGCAGCCGAGCCGCCTCCCGCCGCCGTCGTCCTCCAGATCGAGCCACCGCCCGCCGCCCCCCCACCCGCCGAGCCGAGATGCGGATCCGCCGCCGTCGTCCTCCAGATCGAGCCACCGCCCGCCGCCCCCCCCCCGCCGAGCCGAGATGCGGATCCACCGCCGTCGTCCTCCGGATCGAGCCACCGCCCGCGCCGAACTCACCCGCCGGGACACGGATCCAGCCGCCGCCCCATCCCGCCGTCCTCCCGTACATCCTTCGTCTTCCTCACAGGTACATGACAGATAGAGGAGATTTTGGCGTTCTAATTTGATAGATCTAACCTTTGCTTTCTAGTTGCGTAGATTTGGTGCGCGGACTAGTTCACAGGATTCCACTAGTTGATTCCACAGTTAGAGATGGTGTTTCCGAGCTCAGTTTCCGTTGCTCGTATCAGTGAGTGCTCATGTCATTACTGGGAAGCTTTTGCCAATGCAATGTTCTTCTTTAGTTCTATGGTCACGGTTCATTGGTTATGTGTTGCGTGAATGGCTTGTGCATGAATGGCTATTTTAGCCAGCATTCTGCAAATCTAGGATTACTTTGTAGTTTGCTGATTGCTCTTTTAGTGAAGCTAAGATTTAGTTTCTGTGTTGTGTGTGAATTTGTTATAAATCGGGTAGATATTTCCATTGTAGTTGTTGAATATGTGAATTTGTGATGCATTGGTGATGTTTGAATGTGAATATGTGATGTACTCAGTTCGCGGGTAACGGGTATGCCATGGGCGACGGTACCAGCAGGCGACGGTATGGGCGGGTTTTTACCAGTGGGGGGTACGGGTATACCCGTGGGCGAAAATTGGGGTCGCAGTGCGGGTATGGGCGAGCACTACCTGCACCGCTGCACCGATTGCCATCCCTAGGCCAGAGCAAATGATTTGCACTTCTTTTGAGCTTAACTTTAGCTTTGTTCATACGTGCTGTAGCTAACTTTTAAATAGTATGTTTTTAAAATAAGATTAATAGAAAAACTATAATTAACTAGTAAATCCGTTTTTAAAAATATATTTTATTTAAAAGCTAATTACTATAAAAAATTAAAAATTAAAAGCTAAAAACTGTAAAGAACAGACTGTTGATCACTACGTGCATGGACGGTCCCGTTAATTGGCAACAGAACACATTAAGTACAGAGCATAGTGTTTACTGTGCACAGTGTATTGAAAAAGCTGAAGGCAACCATCACCAATGAAGACAACCATCGCCTATGACCAGATAGTTAACGGAATAGCCTAGCTTTGGTTTTGTGCCTTGTGGCATTTTGCTTGAGCTTTTCGAGAAGCCTAAATAAATAAAACAGTTTTTTTAATTTTTTCAAACGGCTTTTTTAATTTTAAAATTATATATATCGTCTGTATCAACATCTTTATTGTTTTTCGTCATCTAAAAAACACAGATAAAAACCATCAATCGTAACCCAACAAACACATTACTTTTTGACACAGAGGAGCTCAAAATTAGAGTGTTGGAAGCATCTACAGTCACTTTTGCATGCTTTTACTTCTGTTACAAAGGTGCTCAAAATTAGGCCTTTGTAAGTTTCTACAGTAACATTCGTGGTAATTAGATGCACGGGTTAAAGCCCTGTTCTTTTTTATTTTTGGTTTCTCTAGCAGTTAAAAAACCAAATATCAAAACGGAACATACTCTTAAAATAGATTCTTTAAACGGCTTTCCAAACCCAAAATCATGTGTGCTATCTGCGTCGGTGTCTTCGCCGTCCATTGTCGTATCGAAAAGCGTAAAAAACAATCATAAGCCGCAGCACAAAAAAACACCCCTAAATTACTGCAGTTGTGTTTGGTTCACGTTACAAGGCTTGTTCATATTGGCTGCGACTGATAGTTTTTGGTTGAAAATGAATAGTAATTGCTGAAAGAAGTGACTTTTAGAAAGAACGGGCGAGTGGTGTGAAAAGTGATGGAAAGATGCGTGAGTAAGACAGAAACAAGAGAAATGTGGTGCGTGATATGTCATGGCTTTGTTTTATTCTCGGAGCGAGAGGGCTTAGAAACCCGCGCTAGATTTTTATATGAACTTTTGACCTTTTCAAATATAAGATAAAAACAAAAGCTAATATAAATAAACCCACACTCGTGGATCATGGGTAGCTAATGACCTTAATTTTTTTCGCACTCCCGTTTCACTGTGCTAGGTTGTGTTTTGAAAACCATTACTAAGACCTAGGTACAGTCCAGCAGATTATAAAAGGGATAGAGGGAAATTAAATACATAAAGAAATCGATTTAGTGTTTTGCAATGTAGAACACATCATGACATTCACGTGGGCCGTTTGCGGTAGCTATACGCGGTATGTTCTTTTTACCGCAGTTAATAATTTTAGACTATGATTGATAATTTTTATTTGTATTTTTTAAAATAGCAGTAGACTATGGAGACACTAACTTGAACGGTGCATGTGATTCTAGGCTTCAAAAATCCAGCTCTAAAAAGCCATCTAGTTGGTTTCAACTTTTGAAGAAACCAAAATGCGCTTCAAAAAATTGTATTGGTTCTTTTGGCCGTGTTTTACAGCTAAAAATGAATAGCAGTAGTTGGAAAAAGTGGCTTTTAGAAGTAGATGAGTGGTAGAAAAAATGAGTGAGAGATACGTACATGTCATGAGAGCGAGAAGAGTGGAGTGTGTGATGTACCAACGATCCTTTGACCTATTTTCAAAGTAAGAGGGTAGCGAGAGGAATTGAGAAACTGTTTTAAAAAATTAGATGTTGGTATTGATTTTTTAACTTTTTTGAATAGAAGACAAAAGGTCCTGCTTATTTCGGCTTGAACTTTAGCTTATTTTTTACTATTTCTAAAGTTTTTTATTTGTTGGTTTTTTTGTGCTTTTTGCTTGTTTTTTATGTATTCGTTTGTATGGTCTGTGATTAGCTAACTTATTTTTTAATTTTAATTTTTTTAATTTAATTATACCAAATAAGTCACTATTAGTTTAGTATAATTTTAATTAGTTATAGTATAATTTTAGCTATAAGTTATTTTTTAACTATCGAAATGAGCGGGCTGAAAAGCAGTAGAGGAGGCTAGAGCCCAAATCCAAAAGACAGTACCGTACCCGCTGCCGGTCACTCTTCCTCCCTCGGCCCTCTCATTTCCTCCTTTTTTATTTTCAAGCCTTTTCCCACGTGTGTGAGAGAGAGGAGAGGGAAGCAAGAGGGAGGGTGATTGAGATGGATCTGTTGGAGAGGAACATTAAGAAGGGGGAAGAGGAGGAGGAGGAGCGCAAGGAACAGGAGAGGGAGGAGGAGGAGGAGACCCACGAGTCCCAGCAAGGGCAAGGCCTTAGCCTCTCACTCGCGAACAGCAGCAGCAGGTAGCCTTCTAATCCTATCCGCTCTTGGAAATCAAGGAGGATTCTTTGAGGATTTTGCATCTGCCGGATGATTCTTAGCTTGGTCTCTGGCTCATCGATTTGTGTGTGGGTTCTTTTCTTGTTCCTTCCTCCTCCCGCACTGCTTCTTCCCCCTTTGCAGTTCCAGTCCAAATCCTCCTCCGTCTTTCCTTTCCTATTCGTGATGCTCTCTTGCGCTTCGCATCCCCTGTTGTGGTGTTATCGTGGAAGCAACCTTACTTACCGTTCTTAACTTGGATCAAATTAGGGTGAAATTTTAGCATGCGTTTGCTTCCTCATATACTGATATTATTACTGCGAATACCTCCCTTCATGGTTGATTTAATGGAAAAATTTCCTTCTTTTGCTCTTGGACACCCAGTAAATAAGATAGTTCTTGGCGATTAAAAAAATTAAGACTGCAGGTTCGTTATCAAGTTTACTCACATGGGAGAGCCGATTTGGTTCTCTTCACTAGGCAAGAGTTTTTTTTTCCTATACCAAAATGGTTAGCTTCCTTATGGTTAGGAAAGAACTTTGCCCAGGTGGGGCACATATACAATCAGCCCTTCCCCCCTCACTGGCTCAGTTTCTTGTTCTAGAAATTCTCTTGAAAGTGTTATGAAAAGTTTTCTGTTTAACTGTTGAATTTTGTTCACGGTGGAAAACTCCTTTAGGCCACTTACATTGTTCTTTATGATATACACCTCGAGTTATCCTCTTTGAGAAAAATGGCAAAATGCATAGATCTGATTAAAGTTGAGTTCAATAACCAGATAACTTTCATAATACTGCAAACTACCAAGGATTCAGTTGCAAAAACCTCCCGTCCCCGTTTGTCTTCTCTTTAATTCAAGATTAAATCTGAACCAGGGGACCAAGGACATAGTTTCTGGCCACCAATTCACAACGTCGAACTAGTCCTTCAGATATCTCCTGACATGTTAAGCCCCCTTTGCCTATCCCTGTTTGTTGCAAACGTGCAAGTGGGATGGTTTGCTGAGCCTGGGTCCGTTCATATTGTCTTTTACCTTTGGCTTTTGACTTGGGTTTATGAATAATGTTAGCTTGTAGAAAGAGAGATACTCGCATGCGATTTTGGTTGATATAAATAAAGTCACTATAGTGTATACTACAATCGACTAGTAGAGTTCGTCTCGAGAAGATATTCCGATTAAAAGCTAGATACTGTAAAAAAATCATTTACTATATAAAAACAGCTTTTATTTACTGTATAAAAACAGCTTTTAGAAGCCAATACAAACAGTGCCTCGATATTGGTTTCGGGCTTTTCGGCTGCATGGTGTTCGGTTAATCACCATATCTATGCTCAAGCATTAATCTGTTTTTTCCAAAGTGTAGCAGAATGTTTTCCTAGGTTCAGCTATTGTCGATTTCCTTTTATTTTACATTCAATTTAATGGTTAGGCGCTAGGCTGCTGTGAAACAATAGACCCTTTGTGTGTGTTTTTTAATCAACTAGGTTGAAATTAAATACTTTATGACCGTTACAAATGCGTGGCTCTGATTAAATATTTCAGCATCTTCCTGAATAGATAGATGAATCAGCCCTGCTCATTAGAGCTTCTGTTTCTGTCTTCTTACTTTCGTCTTTTCTGGCGATATGGCTTTTTTAGGGGCCTTTTTTGCCTTTTCCTTTTTCCCTTATTTCATTTCATCGTCTGTGATGATATAACTCTTTTTTTAATTTTTTAAATTTAATTACGCTAAAAAATTACCAACATCTTTAGTGCATTTTCAGCCGCCACAGTGCAAAATAAGTCATAAGGCAGGACTTTTAAGCCTGAATGAGCATCATCTATAATATGTGCAAGATGTTTAACAATAACAATAGCAAATCCTTCTGTCCCAAACAAGGTCACACGGTGTTTATCGACTTAGAGAAAACCTATGATAAAGTGTCAAGAAAGGTCATATGGTGGGCACTCCAAAAGAAAAAAATCCCAATAAAATATGTTACCCTAATCAAGAATATGTATGGAGATGTTGTGACCATCGTCAGAACATGTGGTGGTGATACTAATGATTTCCCTATTAAGATAGGACTATACCAAGAATCAACGCTGACCCCATACATTTTTGACTAGTGGTGGGCGAGGTCACGCGGGACATACAATACAAGAAGATATCCCTTAGTGTATGTTTTTCGTTGATGGTATAGTGCTAGTTGATGAGAGTAGGATATGTGTCGATAGGAATTTGGAGTTGTGGAGGGAGACCAGGGTTTTAGACTTAGTACGATTAAAACTAAGTATATGAGGCTCTTGTTTCTTTGACCTTGAAAAGATTTCATCCTTAGCCTATCCCAAATTATTTGAGACAAAAGGTTTTGTTCTTGTTGTTGGGTGCATACCATCCTGCACGTGTCGAATACTTCAGAGTGAACCACAAAATTCCAGGCCTATCCTGCTGTTATTGGATCTTAGATCTTGTGATATAGATGTTGTTAGACTCAGAATGTGAGGTACCAACAAAGTATTGTTCTGAAAACGGGTCTAGGCGCCACCCTCTCGCCTAGGCGGCGATTAGGCACTAGGCACTAGTCTGCCATCCAACTAGCGCCTAGCGCAACAAAGTAGTTAATGTTATCTATCTTGACTTGAATTTTACAGTTGTGTGGTGGGCCTTATGGCCGGAGTATCGAGCAAGTGGCGATTAAGAGACAGTCCATTCAGTGGCCACGTAGAAACTTCTTGTCTTTTGAAGATATATTTCCTTTTTTTCCCCGTCATGTAGAGAGTAGAATAATTACTTCTTGGAGGAGATGTACCTTTTGTCTGGTTGCTGATGAAGTGCATAGTAAAGCTGTTTCAACATTGAATATTTGCCATTAATTCACTCTATCTAAAAAGATGGCACTATGGCATAGGGAGTTAGTAAATCTCTGTAACTGAACATTGTTCACCAGTGAGCTAGCTTGGCCCCCAATTTCACATCGCCCTTTGCCCTTTGATGCCCATTTTAGCCCATTTTACGTAATTTAATGTGTGCAATTAGTTGGAGTGCCATATGTCTTCTAACTCTCCAATACATTTACGCAATTACATGATTTTGTATTTACTTTTTGTTTGCATGTTCTTACTATTTTTGCTTTTAATCATTAGGCCTTTAATGTTGCCAATGTCGAGCCCTCCAGCTAATCCTGCACAGCTTACAATTTTCTATGGTGGATCAGTATGTGTGTATGACTCAGTGCCTCCAGAGAAGGTCATATTTATACTTCTTGCATCTATTAACTTCGTATACTTTTTTTTTAAAAAAAAGTTTATGCTAATACTGCTACCTGCAATCTTGGCATCAACAGGCTCAAGCAATCTTGCTTATCGCAGCAGCAGCCGCCGCCGCCGCAGCCACCAAAAGCAATGCTGCCACTGCTGTTAAGCCTCCAGTGATGCCTGCAACCGATGCTGCCCAAGCAGCAGTCTCTCCTGTGCTCACACGGTCACACTCACTGCAGAGCACTTCTGTTGCAACTGGACAACCTCAGGTTGTCGCTGACCCTAGGTCAGTTTGCAAGCTTCAGGCTGGTAAGACGATCTTTTTGTGAAATCTAAAAATGGGATGTTTTAATTAGTCTCGATATCATCTAACATATTATAAAATTAATTTCATCTGCTGTACAGATCTCCCCATTGCCAGGAGGCACTCCCTTCAGCGCTTCCTGGAGAAACGTCGTGACAGGTAAGCATGAATGCATGGTAGCAGTAGTTTTAGGTTTAGCTTTCCACATGCTGTGTGACAGGACTCAATTTTTTTCATGAGACCAAGCCATCAAATTAGGCATTTACTGTTTGTTCTCCCTCTAGATCAAAGACAAAATAAATCCATTTGGGCTTGTAGTTGTATTTGGAAAGTTGTTTTTATTGTCAACTTGAATGTTCTAGCACAAGAACTATGGTATGTGATACACGTTTTTAGCTAAAATCTACTTGCATCCGTTACTTCTTAGGATAACTGATTTGAGAGTTGTTTTTGAGCAAGTATTTTTTGTACAAGGCATGCAAAAGATGCTGAAGATAATTTGTGCATTCCTCTATGTTCTTATGTTTTATATGGAAGAGAAACCTTATGGGATCTAGGTGCTACCTATTAGGAGCCCTCGTACTTACACATCTCAGTAATAAAGCAATAGTTTTATACTAAGATCAACCTGGCATGCCTGTTTTGCGTTATCTTACATCTGTATCTGGAATCAATTTCCAATATCTTTTGCTTCTGCTGACTTCAATTGATTAAATGATCATATGAGGCAGGTTGGTGAACAAGGCTCCATATAGCCCTGCAAAATCATCTGAAGGCATGGAAGCATCTGGAATGGAAGTAACTGCAGGGGGCAAGGCCCAGTGACCCAAAGCCTGAGCCATGAACTGGCTAGTTCGAATGGTGAAGGCTGACGTTTGGAATGAAGGGATGTGTTAGCTGATGTCAGTACGTCACACCTCAGAACCTTACTAATAATCGAACCAGAACCTCAATTACCATTGTTCTGTTGTCATGTGCTAGTTTATTCTGTTATGAATTCGGTTACTCGATTACCGAACTGCTATAATATATCATTGTACATCATGCATTTCACCTGTCTGACAATGTTACCATGTTCATGTGGTAATGATACCATCTATGCTAGCCCAGATTCTCGTATTTTTGTTGGTTTGTAATTTTGCCTAATATCTTTATCTGGTTGTGCCTCTGCTGGAGTCGAAAGAGTTGTAAAACTCGCAACCCTGGGGGACTTTGTATACTTGTAGCACTAGAATACGTTTATGCCAGTGTTGCTGTCGACGGGAAGCTTCACTCTGGCAAGCCACAGGTATCCGACGTCCTGCCTTGCCGTGGCCGCCACCCACCTCAGTGGTGAGGTGCCCGCGTGGACTACCGGCGCCGCCTAAGCAGGTGGAAAAGGAAAATTGACACGGATTATTTGTAAGATCTGATTATCATATTTGATTGGATATTAATACGACATAGATTTTTTCATCTGATTAATAATTCTTTTATTTCGTATAAAAATATGGATATAAATATGATATATATTTTTACTATCTGAAATGTTATTTTATCTGGACTATTTGTATTTGTATTCGTATTCGGCGAAGCAATATACGTATTTTATTGCAATACAATTAATTAGTTGGATAAATTGTTTAATTCAATGTGAATTCATATTTCTTTATGTGAAGTTAATAAATTAGAATGATTAAGTTTGACTGTATGAAGATAAAATATCATTAACATATTTATACTACATAAGTTATAAGGATATCTGGATCCAACCGAATGGAATAGACATTCGATTCGAATTCGTGTTTGTTATAATATTAATTTGTGTTCATATTAAAAAATGTTTGAATTCATATTCATATTGTTTATAAAATACAAATTAAAATTTGGTAAGGAACCTACCTGAGCTTGTCGCCCTCGCGCGGCGCGCGCGCTCCCGTCTTAACGAGAAGAGGCTAAATTGCCAAGTGTCCACCGTCCACCCGCCTCCCATGGCACGAGCGCACCGCACGAGGCCGTTGCTCCCGCAGCGATCTCGCCGAATTGCCGAGAGCCCACCGGCCGCCCGCCTCCCATGCTGCCGCTTCCCGCTGGATGCAGCCGGGCGCACTCCGTTCACCACGAGACACACAACTCCTCCGGTCTCTCGTGCAGCCGCGCACAAGCCGTCGACCAGCTAAGCTGTGTGCGGTTTTGGCCTCACCGCTGCACATCACCGGCGGGTGCATCGCCGCATCCCTTGTGCCTACCCGCCCGTTGTGGTTGCGGCGTCGCCTGGAGTTGACCTAAATCCACCGAAGGCGTCACCTGTGGCTACGGGACTGGGACGTACGTGTACCAACAACAGCTTTGCTCAAATGGAACCACACGATCTTACCATGGAATTCTGAGAGCAGCTGCAATTGCACACAAGGGCTGTAATAGGTGTGCGAATTATCAGGATCGTGCCATAGCTAGCTAAAGTGCTAAACTTGTCCAACTAAACGTGTCATAGAGGCAACTCTCATCAGTATAGCAGATGTCCAATCCAAATGCTACTGTATATTGCTGCTATAAAAACATGGATTCAGACATGATTTTCCAAATTATTGCTTTCCACCACTACCTGATCACACGCTTATCCATAACATGAACGCAACATGATAACAAGTACATTAACAAATTTATCAAAAAGGTAAGGATAAACACTCACCGCTGCAGATTCTAAAACACGAAAAGAGATGCAGATAAGTGCATGAAACACAACAAATGATGCATAAGGCTAAGTAGGGAAGTGCATATGGTAATTGCCACCGACTGCATCACGCATGTGAGCTACGCAAAATCCCATGGAAGTAGCCGCCGACCATGACCAAGGAGACAAGAGACACAACACCAGCTGGGAATATCTTTCCAGACTTCTTGAAGCGAGATCCCATGACTGACAGTAGTGCAGCGGATATACCTACAATGCAATGCGAAACAACATCAGGGCACCGGGCAAAGAATCGAGGTTGATGTAACTCCCAAGCAAGGATGAGAAGGGCCACAGGTCCACAGCAAAGATGGCTCAGAAAAAGATTCTGTGTACCGAAACCGATCGACGATGCAAAGACGGGTCTCACTGGGAGTTGAGTGTGAACAAAGTACAGGACCAGGGCTGATATGCCTCCTGCAGCTAATGACTTCTGGCTTCCACTCTTCATGTACCCCATTACTCCGCCAGCTACACAAGTTAGAAGTACAACAATCATTTGTCATAAAATGTTGCAACTTGGCGAGAACAGTCAACGCAGAATTTTTCGGCATATTGGAATACTTTCAGGTATAACGCAATAAAAGGTTTACATCTAAAAAAGACACTGATGTAGAACCTTGTACAAGAATGAGAAATTGCTGGACTTAATTGATGGAGCTAAAATTATGTCAGGAGTCCTTAGCCCTCTGCTGGTTTCACAGACATAATAACAATGGAGAAAGGAACTCTAAATATCAAAGGCATTAGATAGCAAGAACAGTATAGCTCTGTTATGAAATCAAAATATCCTTGTGTTGAATAAAGCCAACCACTTCTATCTTGTCTGGAATCTCTGGATGCTCATGATGTCCTACTTCCTAGGAGAAATATCCTACGTTTTGCTTGTCTGTAAGACTTTAATGGAGTTAGCACTATTATTAAGAAGAGCATTCTGTGACACGCAGAGGGCTAACCTACTTACATATTTGCTAAGCACATGTCAGCTCTATTCTTACTCTGGTAGAAGCAAGAGTTAAGTAATCAAAAGAGTGTCGATAAGTTTCCCTCCTGGTTTGTAGAATTGTCATGTCAAATGTAAATATCGTCCCATTAAATTAGTCACTTGACTTGACTGTCAGGTCGATTTTAACAACCGCCCCATCAAATTAGTCATTTAACTTGAGTATCAAGGGCATGAAGATTTAACTTTGCATAAGATGGAGCTAAGAAATATGTGTCATCTAACAAACTGGGGATAATCCAGTAGTCAGAAGTTCAAATGCACCCAATAACCCCAGCGAGCAATCACTTGCTAAGGAATTAGCATGCGCAATGCCCAGACATTCCCAGTGGGATCGATAATGGCCAACTTATCTCCATCTCAAAAGAAAATGAAGGGGAGTTGAAGAACAACACCCAGCAGAGCCCATTGTTGTCCATTTGACCTTCTCCACAAATCGAACTTGAGTACCAATAGTACAATGCGGACCATACTGGCTTATATTGTTCGCAAAGAAAAGGATACAGTTTATTCGATTCCAAGGAATTTGCAGTGTCACCACGAAAAAAAGAGGATCTTTGAGGCGTTACCACCGACGAGCGCGGCGTAGGCGAGGGTGAGCTTCTGAGACATGGAGAGGCCCTCCCCCTCCTCGCCACCGCCCTGCGGATCACTTTCACCACCGCTGCCGCCGTTCCCTCCTGCACCTCCGCTCCCAGAGCCCTCACCGCCGCCTTCCGATCCGCCGCCGCCGAGCTCGGGTTCCTTGGCCGCGACGGCGGCGAGGAGGCGGGAGCCGGGTGAGGCGGAGCGGAGCGAGAGGGAGACGGGGGCGGAAGGGCGGCGCGGGAGGAGGAGCGACCACTGGGAGGCGGAGATCGGGGGCGCGGTGAGGACGAGAGGCGCGAGTGGGGTCGTCGCGAGGGCCATGGGTTCGGTGCTCGAGCTCGTTTTTTGTGGGACTCGGCTTAGTTGGAGTTCTTTTTGGCAGTGGCATAGTTTTTGCCTACGGTTTATAGAAATTTATGTGTGACTTTTGCTAATATAAATAAAGTTAATAAAGTATATACTACAATTAGCAGTAGACATTATCTTAAAAAATACCTCATTTAAAAGCTAATACTATAAAAAATCGAAAAATAGTTTTTAGAAGCTGAAAAGAAGAGTGTCGAAGCGGCGGTGACGGGAACTTTTGGTGTGAGACTGTGGGTGGGACCCCGGCGTTTTAGGCCCTTCTCTCGCATCTCGCATGGTTTTTGCTCTAGAAGGTTGTTTTCTTCCTTTTTTTAAAAAAAAAAGCAATCCAGAAGGTTGATTGGTTGCTTGCACGGAGTGTAGGATGCACGAATACAGCTGTCGGAATAAATTATTAGCTGAATGTTTGCTACACTAAAATAAGTAGTCTTGATTGAAGAGCGTCAAATAAAATAGCCCGTGGATCTAATGTAGTGCAGCTGTGATGTTATTCTTTTTTTCGAGTATATTCATTATTGGTAAGAGAAAGATTTCATAGAATAGTTATAAGTCTTTCTACGATGGTTCTTTAGTCGTAAGTCCTTCTGCGACTATTTAGTCATAAGCCTTTCTACGACCTTCCATAGTCACAAGTTCTTCTATGACCACATAGTCGTAAATCATCCTATAATCGTAGACCTTTCTGTGACTAGTCTCCAACTGGCTTTGTCTACGACTTACCTACTGCATAGCGTGTCTAATTGGCAAGGCGGTTAGAACGAGCGCTTATTCCTAATAACCGCATACGATCTCTCTATGATAACAACCGTCGCTCGATGAACGGGCCACCATATCTCTGATAATAACTTCCGCCAGACGGTTATCTCCTGAAGCGTTGAGACGTCTTTTGGCGCAGAACAACAGCCATCGTTTCATCAACTATATAAAGGTTAGCGCCAGAGGGAAAGAGATTGAACGACATCAGACCAGGAGATATTGTTAAGCATTTACGCATTACTATGTCAGTTGTAATCAATTATTTGAGTAATAGCAACATAAGACGTGCGGTTATTATTCTCATAAGAGAAGGCCCGAACATGTATAAAAATTCCTGTGTCTCTGCATGTTCATAGTTCGAGTCTTCTAGAGTTTCTTCGAATCCAAACAAATCATACATCAGATCGTAGGTCTTCCTGTGACTAGTCTATCTTCGACTGGTTTATCTATGACTAACTACTGCATAGTGGATCTAATTGACAAGGCGGTTAGAATGAGCGCTCATTCCTAATTACTGCACACGATTTCTCTCTAACAACAACCGCTGCTCAACGAATAGTCCATTGTGGATTTTTGACAATAACTTCCGCCAGACAGTTATCTCTCGAAGCGTTAAGACGTCTTTTGGCGTAGGACAATGGCTGTCGTTTCGTCAACTATATAAAGGTTAACGCCAGAGGAAAAGAGATCGAACGACATCAGATCAGGAGATAGTGCTAGGTATTTATGCATTACTCTTTCAATTGTAATCAATTTTCTGAGTAATAGTCATATATGACATATGGTTATTATTTTTCCAGAAGAAGGTCCGAACATGTATAAAAATTCATGTATCTCTACTCTGTATGTTCATAATCCGAGTCTTCTAGAGTTTTCCTAAATCCAAACAAATCATACGTAAAATCGGTATTAAAACGCCGACAAGCTGAATAAGAGTTTTATCTAATGCTACTAATATACTACTTTATTTTGCTTTGTTGCATCGTGATATTGATAAAAAAAATGGTTGCTTTTTTGCACAACAGATTACGAAGAGACCGATACCTACTTACGATTTTGGCTGGTACAGATGTTGAGTTTTCAACGTGTACTACGTTTAACTTGTATATCCCGTCTTGAGAAAATACTCTGTTTGAAAGTTACGTACTGTAACAAAAGTCAAAAACCGATCGGCTTGCGATTTGCCAAATAGACCCTGCATCATAGTATGCTTTGTAGCTTATTCTAACATCTGTAAGAGTGGTTAGACTTTCCGTAAAACAATTGACGCGTTTCTTTCGGGAAAAAAATTTGTAGACTTTTCACCCTAGCTTCACCGGTACGATGCACTTGAAATAAGCTGACCGGGAAGGAAATTGCGGTTACGAAACAGAACGACACAGGATGAATCGAAAAAAATGGTACAACCGTACAAGTGCCTAGACGCGAAGCTGACGTTGACCGAGTGAGTCGAGTCTCGCCAAGACAGGAAGGAAGGAGGCGAGGAAAGAGCAGGGGTATTTGCTGGTGCGGGCGGTGTGCGCAGCGGCCCACCCACCCACTCCAAAACGCCGCAGGTTTCGCCGGCCGCGGCGGCAACGACCCCACATTACAGGTCTCCCCCGCCCGGCGCCCTCGTTCCCCTCGGCGGCGACGCCTCCCGCGTGCTACCTGACCTTCTCTCCGGCCGCCGTGGCGCATGATGGTCCCTAGGGAACCGCCGCTGCCGGAGCCCCCGTGCTACTGCTGATCCCCGACTCCCCCGCCGATCGCAGCGGCTGCCGGCTGCAGTGTTCCAGGTTGGTTGGTAGTCTCGGATTCGGTTAGTTATCGCGAGTTTTCGTATTTGGCTCGGTGGGATTAGGATTAGTCCCTGCTCGGCTAGATTCGGTGTGGGTCTGGGGGGGAGTGAATTAGCATAATTCAATTAGTAAGTGAATTTCTTTGGCGCGATTGGGTAACAGGCAAAGCTGGAGTAGGAATCGGATGCTCTCACAGAAAAGGAATCGAATTTGCACCTCGTTGCGGGAAAGTTGCTTCTTTTATTTATTTTTCTCATCGACGCTGCCGTTTCCTGTGGTGCTAGAGGATGGAGAACCCTCAAATCGAGATGGGGGCTTTCAAGGCTAACGGTCCGCAGGGGTCAAACGGCGGGCTGCGGTCCAGCATGGTTCAGTCCTGGAACTTGCAGAAGACCGTCGAGAGAGTGTTGCAGAGCATTAGGATCGTCATATTCACGTCCAAGCTCAACTTGCTGTTGCCGTTCGGGCCTGCGTCCATTGTTCTGCACTTCGCTACTAGGAGACATGTAAGTGTGTTGTTCACTGGAATTGATCTCTATTGCAGTGTTGTTGGTTTATAGACCACTAGTTGTAGGCAAAATAGTATGTATAAAAGAAATTAGAACACCCAATTGAGGAAAACTAATGATTGGACTCAGTGCAGTTCAATAACATATAGTTGGTTCAGTACTTTTGGTTATGCTACAGCGTTTCATCATTGACAGACTTTTGTTTGTTCGGTTCAGTTCAGTTCAGTTCAATGGTAGATTTATGTTATGGATAATTCTCTAGTTAGTCAATGCTGAAATGCTTTCTCTTTGTCAAAATTGCAGGGATTGGTTTTCCTTTTAAGCATGCTAGGAATAACACCGTTAGCCGAGCGTTTGGGTTATGCAACTGAGTGAGTTTGTAAACTCTCTACTTAGTTTCCTGATCTTATTAAAATTTGACGCCAATTACTGTTCTACAGGCAGCTCGCGATATACACTGGTCCAACAGGTATGCATTTTTATCTTTATGGTTTATATCCTATTAGAAATTGGAGTCTTTCAAACAACAACAAATATTTTATTTTCTCACAATTACAGTTGGAGGCCTTCTGAATGCTACGTTCGGAAATGCAACTGAGATGATAATAGCGATATATTCTTTGAAAAATGGAATGATCCGAGTAGTTCAGCAATCACTATTAGGTTCTATATTATCAAACATGCTGTTGGTTATGGGCTGTGCTTTCTTTGCTGGTGGTATTGTTCATCGCAACAAAGACCAAGTCTTCAGTAAGGTGATATTTGTCCGATTGGTTTTTGTGCTTTCCCATGGAAAATCTCTGATAGTGAAATCAAAATTTTATTTACTACAGGCAACTGCAGTTGTTAACTCGGGTTTACTGTTGATGGCTGTCATGGGACTGATGTTTCCTGCTGTCCTTCATTTCACACATTCAGAAGTGCGGCAAGGAGCATCCGAGGTTTCTCTTTCAAGGTTCAGTAGTTGTATTATGCTTGTGGCATATGCAAGCTATCTTTATTTTCGACTAAGTGAACGGAACAACATTTACAGTCCAATTGGCAGTGTAAGTGTGGTACCTCAATTTTTTTTTCTTTCTTGCTGATGACAAGGACCATAACTCTGATCCTATAATATCTATTGTGGGTATGTCTATACTAGTTCAATCGTAACACACGCTATTTTGCCACTTTTAATTGGAACGCCATGTGACGAACTAAATCTCCTTGATAAAGAATTATCTGTATTGCTTAAAACTAAAAGGTGCAATCCATGCTTCGTCATTCGTTCAAAGTTTCACCGTATATTATCAATTATGCAGGAAGAAGTGCCTAATGAGGATGCCACGGTGGAAGACGAAGAGGCGGAGATTAGCATGTGGGAAGCCATTACATGGCTTGCAGTGTTAACGTTATGGGTGTCTGTCCTTTCTGAATACCTGGTTAATGCCATTCAGGTATTCCTTCTCTCCCCCAGTAGAACAGGACAGAACAAAAATATCAGCTTTTCTTCACATGTGACAACTGAAATTAGTTAAAGTTAACCTGTTGGTGATTTAAGCAATTCCATTTTGTTGATAGTGGGTCACTCTGTAACACTCCGGCCCTCTACAGGGCCCAAGATACTACCGCCACACACTTACCATTTCAAAAGTGTTGCTAATCCAGCTTTTAGCAGTACCTCCCCTGTTCTTTTTTATGATTACCCACAGGGAGCAAATAACAAATTAATATATGATAATTGCAATAAACCAACTATCTTCAGATTGCACATAACTGGAACATAAACAAACTTTGGGCTCCATGACCAGGATCATAAGCTGTCTCATCAAGGTACGATTAGCACATAATCATATGTATCATCTCATAAATACTGTAAATCATGGCATGAAAACACAAATAACAAACATTCACTGTAGTTTACTGTTCTACCATGCACTTATCTGTTAACCTGGCGGACGGTACGTGGACGGCATCAGACTCGAACCACCACCTAAACAAGCATTAACTATTTCAATTCATTGCTAATGCTATACATTCATATACGAGTAAATGACATCGCTTTAACGTCCAACCCGACATAACCAATTCCTGTCCCACCGGGCAACTTCCCATTGTCCCGGTGCTTAACCAATCCGAACATTTAGCGATTTCATCATTTACACTCGCGGGTTGAATTCTACAGGCTTACTCTCTCTTTAATCGGTTACACTATTTAACCTCAATTTATTCTCTCCTCCTCCCTTTCCTGCCACGGATCGACCAGATCAACAGTGGTAATACCGATTTCACCGTTTATGCATTCATATTAATAAACGATATCTAACTGGCTACATGCATCAATTCTAATTATCGGCATATTAACTTATGCACGACTCGGTGAAATAAGTATGAAGGATTTTCGAGGCGTTACCCTGGCCTTGAACGACTGGATCGGGGAACTACTTGTCGTCCCTTGACCAGATCAGGCGCTGGACGCCGGACCAAACTTTCCTTCTTTTTCCTCTCTTCTCTTTCTTCTTTTCCTCTTTTCTTCTCTCTCTTTTTTTCTTCTTTCCAGCCGGCCGGCGCCCGCTTTTCTCTTCTTTTCTTTTTCCTTCCAGCGTCGTCGGCTTTTTCCTCGGTTCTTCCCCTCTTCCTTTTCTTCCCCCCGTCCGTCGGCTATCCTCCCTCCGCCTCACTCTTATCTTTTTCCTCGCTCGACCGGCGTCCCCGCTTCTCTTTCCTCGCTCGACTGGCGTCCCCGCTTCTCCTTCCTCAACCCGTCGACCGGCTCCTTCCTCAACCTCGATCTCGGCCGCCTCTTCTTCCCTCAGTCCGCCGGCTCCCTCCCCTCTCTTCCCAACCGCCCACCTCCTCCCTCCTTTGTTCTCGGCTGGCCCTCCACTCCCGTGGAGTGGCGGTAGCAGCAGGGGCGGGGACGCGAGGCACGGGCAAAGGGTAGCAGCAAGGGAGGCGACGACGGCGGCGGTTGCTGGAAGGTGGCAAGTGGCGGCGCCAGCAGCAGCAAGGGAGGCGAGGCATGGGAGGAGGAGCAAGACGAGGGCGCGGCGGTGGCGCGCAGACGGCAGCAGCAGCGCTGGGCGATAGCGATGCACGTCGCGTGCGGGGCATCGTCGGTAGTAGGGGGACAGCGAGGTGCGGCCGGAGGAGCGGTTGGTCGACGGCGGCGCGCGTGGGGGAAGAAGGCGGCAGCAGGCGCAAGGGGGAGGCAGCGGCTTGCACGAGCGGGGGGCGCCAGCAAGGTGAGCACGAGGGAGAAGCCAAAATGGCTTTTGTCTCCTCCACCTGCCTTTCTTCTCTCTTATAGGGCTACGAGATGGGTCGGACCGGGTTGAGCTGGCCCAGGTGTTACACACTCTGTGTCAGGGATTATGTTTATATTAAATTTGGAAATATGGTGATTGATGCTCACCACATTCACATGGCAAATTCCATGAACAATAGATACAATAACTACCTTGTAGGACAGATTTAACTACTTCTTGCCATGGTATCAATACATTGTTAGTCTTACAGGTCATCTGTATACCTCTGCAAGGTTGTAATTGGTCACTGTTTTGCTCTATTGCTATCAGGGAGCATCTGATTCATTGAACCTACCAGTGGCTTTTATCAGTGTTATTTTGCTTCCTATTGTGGGTAATGCAGCTGAACATGCTAGCGCAATAATGTTTGCCATGAAAGATAAGCTTGTAAGTGTTTAGATGTGCTCAAGTTTGATTGTTGATCCTTCGGTTGTCCCCTAACCGTTCATGCATATGCTTATCTCTGCTACAGGACATAACACTAGGTGTTGCGATTGGATCATCAACACAGATATCAATGTTTGTGGTAATGCTTTTGAACTTATTATCCCATTATGATATCTGCATGCACGTTAGCACTTGTTCAACTAAGTATGATGCTGGCCTGTGCCTTCTATTGATCACTGTTCTTCATTCCACATTCTGTTTTGGTCTGTTGATCATATCCGATTTTCTTCTTTATGATGTTTGACATATGTTGTTCTCCATTAATACAGATTCCATTTTGTGTTGTCATTGGTTGGATGATGGGGCAAAAGATGGACTTGAACTTTCAACTATTTGAGACAGCAACTCTCTTCATAACAGTACTCGTTGTGGCATTTATGCTACAGGTAGGTTGTTAAGTGGATATTAAGAAACACTTTCATAAAACGTGCCTGCTTAATGTGCTTAATGGGGAGTCTGTAAAGTTGCTTTTGTTGTCATACACCTTGAGAACATCTCTAGTTTGCCTTTCGGGCTGAAGTAGTACGCACATCTTGGTAAAGCTTCACCATCCATCCAGAGTGGACTTGCTGTAGCGGTACTACATACTATTTTAACATTAAGCATGCATCCAAATTTTTATTAAATGCTTGTTATTAGCTGTAATGCTTTAATTGCTATATTATCCATTCAAGTTTATGTTAATTCTTCAAGCCAACAGTAATTGATCTATTTAGTTTATGTATAGCTAGTATCTTATTCTAAGGAATCATTTTTTTACCTTCTCTACATACCCTGAAAAAGGAAAATGTCCCAACAAGTTACAATTGGTGATTTTAGGGCCTTTCCCACCTTGAACAGTGATATGGTTAGCTGGCTTTCTTGTTACCTGAACCTTCATCAGTGTGTGTTTTCCCCTGTAGGATGGCACCGCCAACTATTTGAAAGGACTTATGCTGATCCTGTGTTATCTAATAGTTGCTGCCAGTTTCTTTTTTCATGTTGATCCACAATCCAGTAAGTAGTAATTTTCAGTTATACGCTATTGCCTTTTTCTTCTAATTTCCATGTTCCAGTCAGTTTAGTTAATTTTCTAGGGGTGAACTAACCGACATACATGCAAAAGAGAGATGAGTTCCTACTTCACTGCCTACTTTATGCTATTTTGCTATACCTTTCCTCTTTTTTCCCTGTGCGTATTGACTGTTCTGTGTAAGGAAGTGTTCTTGCCAACTTGATTTTTTTAGTGCTAGGATTTGGCATGTTCCGAAAAATGAACAAGTGGCTACATAGATTAGTTGATGCCTGAAGGGAACGAACACACATGCTGACATAAATATGAACGTGCAATTCTTTTGCAGGTGATGATTGATGCCACAAACACTGTAATTAATGTACAAAATACCCTTGAATAATTGCTACTCCTACTTTGATGAGCTGCTCCTCCATAGCAAAGCTCAGCCTGTCTGAATCAGCATCTTGACACGATGACACGGGAGCATCACGCGTTGTTGATTCCTTCATGAACCGCGGAAGGAATTGTTGTATTGTCTGCGTGCTGAAGCTTTGAGGGGTTCTAGCTATAGAGGTATTCATAAAATGTGTGCAGAAACAAGAAGTGTCGTCCATGTAAGTCTGTCATATTCAATTAATTGAGTTAATGTGCCCCCTTTTTTTGTTCTGTTTTCCTCGAAATAAATCATTGGGTTACTGCGGTGCTATGTATATGTTCTTCAATCTCTTATCGGTGTGATTGAGGCAAATCATTTGTTTAAGGTAGTGGCAAATCAATTTGTATGGCCGGTTATTTCCGTATTGCCGTGGCCTTTCTACTAATAACTAGTTAGTGACCTGTGCGTTACAACGGAGTCATAAAAATAATAAGACGGAACTTATTATCTGGCCAATTTCACACATCAAATATTGGAGAGCAAGCGACAGAGAGAGAAGGGTGGCCAGAATGCGCGAGGAGATGAGAAAAGTGGAGGGAGTGGGCGGTTGTATCCTGAGAGAGAGAGAGGAGGAGAGAGACGAATGATCCAGATCAAATTGGATGGCTGAGAAGAGAAGAGTGAGGACGGATCAATTACTAACTCTTTTTATAATAGTAAAGATGATCAGTTTCTCTGCCAATCAGCAAAGGCGAGCTGTATTCAAACGGACCGGCCACTCCAATTTAGCATCGAAATTCGCTTATGTTCATCTTTAACAAATTTGTTGTAAAGCTGTACTAGGTCTGGTGATTGAAGAGGGAAAAGGTGAAAAACTAAGATATTTTTGAAATATAAATTTAACGCGTTACCCTTCCCTTTTGCTTCTCTTAGTCAACAGTGCCGAGCACGTACTGTCCTTGTCTTCTAGTCTACAACTATTTTCTAGCATTATACATTAAAAGTCAATACAACTATTTTCTATTATTATATATTAAAATCAATGGCAGACCTTTTTACGACTAATAAGAAAAAATATACTAAAATTTTCACGAAAAGGAAAAACAACTGACTCTTAAATTGATGGATCCTAATTTTAAAGGTTTAGATTCAATAATCATCTTAGAGATATATTAATTTAAAAAAGATCTAAAATCTAACCCTTAATTTGATAGACCCTAATTTTACGTGTTTAGGTTCAATAGATGGTTTAAAGATATATTAATTTAAAGAGAAAAATAGGTAGCACTGCTTTTAATTCAAATATTGAGAGTGTAAATTTGCTCGATAGATCCAACTCTCAGACCTTTCTTTCACATATGAGGAGAGAGATATCAAAATAAAGTTTGCTAATCAAATATCTGAAAGTCAAATTTAGGGGGTGTTCATATTGGTTTTTACTAATAGCTTTTAGCTGAAAATAAATAGTAGTTGCTAAAAGAATTAACTTTTAGAAAGAAGGAACGAGCAGTGCATAAAGTGATGGAGATATGTGTGCATGTGACGGAAGCGAGAGGAGTGAGATGCATGATGCACCCATGACCCATTGGCTTATCCCCGAAGCGAGATAGCAGCGAGAGGAGTAGAGAAGCCGCATCGAGAAGACGGATGTTCATATTAGATTTTGACTTTTATAAGCAGAAACCAATACGAAGAAGACCTTATATTGCAAAATTATAAATTTTGAAATTTAAAATTAAATAAAGTTATACTATACTGCATCAAACCGTGTAATTGTGCAATTGCGCGAACCAAACGGCAAAAAAACAACAAACTTAGCGAAGACACATAATTTACGAGCAACAAGCAGTGGAACTGAAGCGAAGCCCATCATCCCATTCATGAATTACAAAAAAAAATACATATATAAGGCACCGCACGCACACACATCACCGAATTGATCGGTGCTACTTATTTCAACTTATTTTTTTACTGTTTGATATTATAACTGGATTATATTGTACTGTAGCTGTTGATATCTTTTTGGTATAATTATTTTTTTAAAAAAATAATTAATAAAGAACATGTTAGCCCATCACTAATAATGTAAAGAAATACGAAAAAATAAAAAAAATAAAAAACTAGAAATAAAAAGACAAAATTTGGAGAGCAAATGAGCGGGGCAATCTGCTCTCGATCTTGCCCCGAAGCCGAGGCAGAGGCTGGCGAGCGAAGCACGCAACGCAGCCCCCCTGCTGCAAACTGCAAAAGCCCAATTAATCCCAGTCCCCAAGCGCGCCACCGCACATGCGCGCGCGGAGTGCGGCCTCCGCCTCGTCGGCCGGGAGGCTGCAAGTGCCTTTTTTCTTGTGCTTCCTCGCAGCCGGCATCGATCGCGCAGGTACAGAAGAATTGGGAATGGCGGTAACGTACGTACGACAAGCCAGAACATTCGTCTTAACTGCGGCTTCGAAGTCCAGCAGCGCAGCAGAACAGCTAGCAAGCTAGACCACCAAGTACGTACGCACGTATACTTACGTTACGTGCGTGCAACTTGCATACGGCACAAAAGCAGCGCAAGGATAGATTTGCAGTTTTTCGAAAGAAATACATAGCGTCAGATTCGTTTGTCACAAAAGTAGCAGCAGTGACTTTGCAACAGAGCTAGACGTAGCATAGGTCTGAGGGCATATACTTTTTGACTGAAACTTATGATTTTTAGTTGTGGTTTTTAGACTGTCGTGCGAGAGATTACAGAGTAACAGAAACTAACATGCGATTTTTACCGATATAAATAAAGTCGATACAATATGTACTACAATTAACTAGTGATTCTTTTCTTAAAAAGATACTCTATTTAAAAATTAATTACTATAAAAAAAATCGAAAACCTGAAATCAACAGCACGCACGAGCGCATCGCACATTGGTTTAGAAAAATAACCATGCGGACGAGTGTGGGTGAACGCCTACAAAAGACACTGGTGTGTTGGTTAAAAAGACACTTAACTGGCGCATATGTCCCAACCATCCCATGTCGCTGTAAAATATTCAGTTTCATATATGTTACTTTTTTAAAACAAAATTGAGACTTAATCCGTTATTTTTGTTGAATAACTAGTGTCATTAAAACAAAAATAATATATGTTGTTTTTTGTTGAACATCGAGAGTGATCACAATAATTAGCAAGAGCAAAAGCAGATAAACAATTGACATGAGATATGAGGGCAGTGCTTCGACTTCTTTATTCTAATGATTGATGTGTATATAATAGATAGCATCTCCTCTATATTTATAGTCCAGAGTCTTTTTGATATAGTTTAGAGCCCTTTTGGTATGTCCATATCTTCTAGTTGAGAAGAAGAAACCTGGGTGGGGCCCACATGGGCTGCTGCACCTACCCGTAGTGGATATTTTTGTAACAGTTCCCATTGGGCGAATAACGTGACATGCACATGCCTTGTTAAAAAAATATATCAAAAATCTAGTGGAAAAAAGGAATGAAGAAATGAGTACGTCACATAAACGCAAATTGTATTGTATTAGTTGTCACATAAAAATCTTTGTACAAGAAAACTTCTAGTAAAAACTCGTCAAGTAAAAAAGAATACAACCTTTGATCTACTTGGTCATAACTTTTTTTGGGTTAATATCTTTTTGCATAGTATTTGATCTTTAGATCATAGCTGTCTACTTGGGCTATTATTTAGGAAAGTGCCCCCCCCCCCGAATTCTGCCCATCTCTAAGTTGCCTCATTTCAATGCAATGAACACATTTTTCAAAGATAGATATTCGCAGACACTTAGTAAATAAATCTATAAGACTTAGTGTGCGGCATCTTCACTTCATTCTTCTTCTGGAGTTCATAAGCAAAGAGAAACTTAGGAGCAATATGCTTCATGAGATTACTCTTTACATAATCCATTTGTATCTGTGCAACACAAGCAAAATTATCTTCATAGATAATACTGAGGGTTTGAATGATATTCATGCCACATAGTTGCTGGATATGACTAATCATTCATTTGAGCCAAACACATTCACATGAGGCTTCATTCAATGCAATTATCTCGGAATGGTTTGTGGATGTTCTTATGATCTTTTCTTTGATGATTGCTAGGAAATGGTTGTACCACTACATTGCTTTATGGGGATCAAATAGATATCTTGTATCTTTATATTCCACCATGGTCAAGTCTTTGTTCTTCTGGTAAAACAATCCAAGATCTTGAGTTCCTTACAGATACTGGATTATTATCTTAACGCTAATCCAATGTCTCTTGGTTGGTGTTGCACTAAACCTTGCTAATAGGTTAATTGCAAATGCGATATCAGGCTTGGTGCAATTTGCAAGATATACTAGTGCTCCTATGACATTTAAGTATGGAACTTCTGGTCCTAACAATTCCTCCTTTTCCTCCCTAGGTCTGAATGGGTATTTCTCTACTTGGAGATATCTAGTTATCACGGGGGTTCTTAATGGATATGATTTATTCATATTGAATTTCTCTAATACCTTATGGTATAAGTAGACTGGTGTACTAATATTCCTCCAGGAAAATGCTCCAGCTGCAAGCCTAAGTAATACATAGTTTTACCTAAATCTTTCATTTCAAACTCTGTCTTAAGGTAAGAGCTAGCTTCATAAATGTCTTTTGTGGTTCCAATGATATTCAGATCATCAACATATACAGAAATAATACAGAATTCATTCTAGGGCTTCTTAATGAACACGTAGGGACAATAATCATTCTTTGTGTAATCTCTCTCCAAAAGAAAGTCACTAAGCCAGATGTACCACATTCTATCAGACTAACTCAACCCATGCAGCGACCTCTGTTGTTTAATGCTATATATATGCTACGATTTGCTTTATTAGGATTTGGTATTTTAATTTCTTGTGGGAATTTCATATAAATATCCGTCTCCAAGAACACATACAAGTACGCGATCACTACATCCATCAACTGCATTTTCAAATTCATATTCACTGCCATTGATATTAACTACGTGAAAGTGGTTCCACTCATAACAAGAGAATATGTTTCATCATAATTGATGTTAGGTCTCTGCATGGACCCTTATCCTATTAGCCTCACTTTGTATCTCACCACCTGGTTATTGTCATTTCTCTTCCGGATGAATACCCAATTATATCCTACTCGAAATACTTTGGGAGGAGTGTGAGCTACTGGTCCAAACACTTCTCTTCTTTAGCAAGCACAATTATGCCTCAATTGCTTCTTTCCATTGACCCAATCTAAGCGCTTCCTGCAATCTGCCATGGACTTTGGTTCTAGATCCAGATCAATACTATCATCAAATTTTTAGGCAAAGTAAATGTCGACAGCAGTAGTCTTTCTATTAAATGATTCTCCTGAATCCACATAATTAGTGTAAAATTGTTCAATTATTTCTTCACCCAACTCTTCGTGGTTTCCCATAACGATAGAGTCTGGTTTATCCGATATCCTAGTGCCTATATGTGTGCACATTGTTTTGTTGGGTTGTTCATCTATAGGATGGTTCAAATAACGGATTTTCTCAATTTCCTACTGAGGTTTCTCAACTTCATGTGGCACTTCTACTCTCTCTAGTGCATTAGTTGCAGGTATATGCAATTTCGTCATACCTTTGTTATCAGCAAAAGCATCTAGCAGATTATTTTGCTAAAATTTACAAATTAATTGTATGTTAACTATTGCTATTGTGGACCTTTATGTTTTGTACTGAAAAATATGTTTATAACTTCGAACACCCATTCTGAAATTCTTGCGTCTGCCACTGCAAGTAGCGGCGCTCATGTCGGCTTCGGGCACGTGGGAACGGCGGCGGCGTGCAAGCCGAGGACGGGGACGTACGCGGCGGTGCAGCGCCGACGATGGTTGTGTGTGCAGGCGTACAGATCTATGTTGTGCGCATGGCGACGGTTCTGGTTGTCGCCGATTGGGGTCGCACGCATGACATTTGAGGTTGGCGCCATCCCTATACATGTGTCATGCATGAGAAATTAGTGGCTAACTCACCGATTGTAGGATAGGACCGATCACGAGAGATCGGTTCGTGTAAATGAAAAAGTAACAGTTTTGCTATTGCACAGTCGACTGAATTTTTTTATCTCCTAGTCACCTAAAGTTGTAGTGTACTAATTCCTTTCTCCTGAAATTACACTCTCAGTCATCTAAAATTGCAGTGTAAAAACGTGACTGAAAATGAAGAGAAAAAATAATCGCCTATGCAATAGTCACTCCCAAAAGTAAAAGTAACTAGAAACGAATGATCTGAAGGGCTAAGGTTCTGTTCGTATTGTCTTCTGCTTTTGACTTTTATTTGGAGAAACCAGAAGTCATTATGAACATCTGTCTTCTCAAAGCGACTTCTCCACTCCATTTGCTCTCGTCTCACTCCGAGGGTAAGTGAGGGGGTCATAGATGCATCACGTACCCTATTTCTCTCACACCTATCTCGCGTATGCATCTATCTCTTATTTTTGCACCACTCGTCTCCTCCTTCTAAAATTAATTTCTTTCGACTGTTACTATTTATTTTCAGCAAAAAACTATCGGCAGAAGCCAATACAAATGCCCTCTAATCTCGGTACTAAGAGGAGGGATGGCGATCGAATCTGACGACGTAACATGGCTTGAAAAGTAGTCGAGGTTGATAACGTGTTGAATAACTAGTGTTGTGAAGTGATCCAAAAGCCAATTATCATAACTATAAACAAGAGTGATCGGAATAACTAGCAAGAATAAAAGCAGATAAACAATTAACATAGGAGACGAGAGAAGGGATTTGTCGACTTTTTCATTCCAATGATTTAATGTGCACATAAGTACATAACAGCGTATATTTATAATTTATAATTCTTTAGATACGCGTTCATATCTTCTATTTGAAGAACGACGAGAAATTTAGGTGCGGTCCACATGGGCTGCCGCGCCCTACCACGGCCGGGTTCGTAACAATCTTATTGGCTAATTGGAACAAATCAAGCTCCAACTTCATGGCTGGTCTATTTTTACTGAATAAAAGAACGACTCACAATATTACAGGCAGGTACTGCACCACACACCAATATAAATATAATCCGGTTGCTTTATTGCTGTACAGACGCACTCGATCGCACATATAAAGTTCTGATGTACAAGCTAGAGCCAGCGGGGAGTAGAACTTACTGTCATGTACGTACGTACGTAGGCCGGGGTATATATATAATATACCTACAATTGTGATGAACGAACGTACGCATGTACGTAAGCTATCATACCGAAGCGAGTGGTACGTACGTGCAGAGAAATGCATATGCAGGTCGCCGATCGCATGTAGCACGCAAGCGGAACTGTACATGGTGTTGGGCTAGTTTGATAATTTTTCTTATTTCTTGTTTAAAGAAAATAAAAGAAAAGAAATTGCTCATGGGGCCGTTTGTAAGAGACGGAGGGAGAGGAGATAAGGGTCACCAAACTGGTTCAGATCCGAAATGGGTCTTCCGTTATCTCCACTTCTCCCTAGTTTCTCGGGCGGCAGGTTCGAGACCGCCGTTCCTTGACCCTGCCGAATCCTTACCGATGACTCTTGGCTTCTTACTCCTATATATCTAGATGGGAGAGCTTTCGAAAGATGGTAATCAAGAGGACATACTCAGATCTGAGAGCAAGTGTGGTAATTTTTCTGGTCTCTTGTGCGATTTGCTCCGCAAACTCATTGGGGTCTTAGCGATTTCCACGCCAGCGAAGCTCTGTCGATTCTCTGAGGTGTGGTCGGCCTTGATTATTTCTGCCATGGTCGATCCGCCATAGTCGTTCTGCCGTAGTCATTCTGCCGTGGTCGATCTAACGCAGTCGTAAGTGTTGAAGTATAAGTGAATTGCCCATCTTTCCTCATCAGCTTAAGCTTTTGGGTGAATTGGTTGGTGCATGCAACTCAATAGTAAGCAGCCGTGGTCAGAAACTCTCGGTTGCTTCGTGAGATTGGGGTTTGCGTTGGCTTTGTGCGGCAACATCTGTATCCCGACTTCACGATTTGATGAGTATTGATTTGTGAAGTTGGACATTGTATCTCCGTTAACCTCTCCGGTGATATCCGAGCATACACCGGTGATTGGTTTTCTAGGACATCGTCTTTGCGACGAGCCGTGCCCCTGTCGGTCTTCTCAGTGGCTTGGACTGCCACTGCCTAGTAAACTTTTACATTATGTAATTTCTATTGTGCATTAGTTAGCCGTGCTAGTACCTCTGTTATTATCTTTGAAATTGGTGATTTGTGTTGGCGCTGGGAGGACTATTGCATGGTAGATTGTGGGCTCTTGAGATTGCTCGATGACGAAGCTAGTCATATACGAGATCACAGTGACTATCTAGGAACATTATGCTAGTTTGATCTACTAATTATACTTCGGTTTAGTATTTATTCACTGTTGTTCTGTTCTTGTCATAGTTTGAATTTTGTTGTATCAGCAGTAGCATATATCTGTCTCTGTTTAGAATATTACCGATAACAGATTAAAACTGCAGTTGCTCATTTCTGTTATATGTGTTGATTAGAATATGAAATAGAATCTATTACTACTCTAAGGTAATGTTTAGATTGACGAACTAGCAGAATTTAGAGAGATTGTCGGTTTGATTGTTAATCTATTGACTAGAGTTGAGAAAGCCAAAATTTTAAAACTTGAGTAACTCCTCAGCTGAGAGCAAAATCCACACACATTAATATGTGCACTATGCAGATTTTAATTGCCCACTATCTTGATCAGTTAAGCATATTATCCTGTTTATTTGACTTGAGTATTCTATCTGTGCCGAGAGATAATATGTTAATATTCACATCATTAACTTATTCTTGGATATATACTTTACTATTTATACTTAAATTTAAAAGTAATACTAAAACCGTTTAATTTCCGATACATGCGCCTCCACGCACGTGTACGTGCTGGGAGATCCAAACGGAGATAGACGCGGCAGTATCACACATATCCGCCACGGTCGGCCACACGCGCGTCCAAACGGCCATCGCTGAAGACACGGCGTCCTCGTCTCGACAAAGTCTGTGCATATCGGTGCACGCAGACGCGCTGTCACCGTCGTTGGACGGACCGATCGCCTGACAGCCATGTACGGATGTTACATATATTTACACCTCCATACATACCAGCACGCGCGCGCCCAACACACCGCACGCCCTGCACGGCCGGCCGCACGCTCGCCGGATCCACGGATATTAATTTATAGCCTGCACGTACTGTGCTCGCACGTAAGCACTCGGCTCTTCCTGCTGCACTGCATGCATCCACACGCACAAACATAAATTCGAGCACGCATGTCAGGGCCAATAACTGAGCCAGTGTTCCACCAAACAGGCAGCAAAATTACAGGACGCGCGGTCGGTGCAGGGCGATCGAGAGCCAGCTGCTGCTGTACGTACGTGTTATGTTTTGCTCGGCCCGGCTCCGTCCAGCGACGGTGTCACATGCATGCACGCCAACGGCCCGAAGACGAGAGATCGACCAGTGGAGGTGGAGGATGATGGCGAGATGCCCGGGCTGCAGAAACGGAGGGTCAAACGCCGAGCCGTTCGGCAACCGCCTGCGCCCGCGCCTGCGCCCCACGGGTTACGAGAACAGACTCCCGCTTCTCTCGCTACGTTTTTCTGCCGCTGCTACTATTCAACCTCAAATCCCCAAAAAGACACGCGGCCATCTATGCCCGGCAGCAGCGACGAGTCGGGGCTAGCGTGTCTCGGGCTACTCTGCAAGTTGACGCCTATATATGTGTACCTGCGTGCTCGTTTTCTCACTTGCAAGCAACCCTGCTGGCAGTTGCCGGTTTCAGTTGCTAGGAGATTTTTGATCAGGTCTCTGAATATTAACAGCACTCGGTCGATATCGCGGGATATATATTTGGGAAAGCACAGCGTGAAATGCTGCGATAAGATGCATGGTTTTAGACGTAGTGTTTATACACAACGTCACGACGGTACTGGTTGCAAAAGTCGTGAGAGCGTTTTATTTATGGAATTCTGGCGAGCTCGATGTTATTAAGTACAGTCCTTGCAACCCTAGCTCCACACTCCATCGCCTGGCTCCTATAAATCCTCCCACACTTCACCCGCAATAAACGTCATCAAGAAAAGCGCTCACTTCCTATTCCAAACCCCCGGCCTCCTCTCTCTCACGCACACAACCGCCTACCACAAACTCCGGCGAGCTCAAGATCGCTTCATCGTTTCCATAATGAGCGGCAGCGCCGGCGCGAGCGCCAGCTTCGAGCAGCACCCGAAGCGGCGACCCCCGGCGCCGGCGCCGTCCGACCATGAGAGGCAGCAACAGCGGAAGCTGCTGAGGCTGTCGGTGCATCAGCAGGAGGACGACGTGGCCGCGGGCGTGGTTCCCCCGGTGACCGTCGTCCTGGACGGGCGCTGCATCTGCCACCGCGTCCACCTGAGCAGGCACAACGGGTACCGCAGCCTCGCGGGCGCCCTCCGCCGCATGTTCGTCGACACGGACGCCGGCGCCGACGAGGGCAGCAAGAGCGTCGACGCGGACGACGGCCTCGACCTCTCCAATGCCGTCCCGGGGCACGTCGTGGCCTACGAGGACATGGAGGACGACCTCCTCCTCGCCGGTGACCTCAACTGGAAGTAATAATAATTAATCACCCCCCAGTTAATTTCAGATCTTGATTTCTTAATGCTTTTTTTTTGTGTTGAGACGCCGTTTGATTTGCCTTGTCAGGGATTTCGTCCGTGTCGCAAAGAGGATCCGGATAATCCCAGCGAAATCATCAAACCGAAGGAAGCAACAATGCCGAGGGCTTAATTAACTACGCTTGATCAATCATCACGTGTAATTACTAAACCCTCTGCTTCCTCCGCTCGATCGGCTCCACCGTGGTGATCGATCAGGTCTCCGTCGTCGTCTCTCTAAATCTTTATATCCTTCCGTTTGCATTCCCCCCTGTATCAATCTTAATATAAAAAAGTAAGCTTTATCTTTGTGTAGCGATGTGTTGCTTAATTAGCAGCTCAATTAAGTTAAGGGGTGATGTCTCCTCTCACGACTATCACGTGCTGGTACTGTACATGTGCAGCTACGCGTTAAGTCGTGATCCATCCAAGTATGTGTACGTACCATGCATATCCATCTCATAAGTCATGCCCCTTGATATGTGTTTGGGCCTGTTCTTTTACCGCGATGCGCATATGGCTTTTACTGAAATTTTGAATTTTGACTGTTTACAGTGCAGATTACGGAGATAAATACTCACTTATGATTTTGGCAGTACGGATGTTGGGCTTTTAACGTGTAGATCGTTTAACCCGTAGACTCCGTCTTGAGAAAATACTGCTTTAAAAGTTAGATCAGAAGAAAGTCAAAAGTCACGGCTTCGGAGGAGAAGAACAGGCCCTTTTTATCTTGAAAGGTTGCCTTCATCTTCATGTGCGACTAATTGGACTCTTTAACTCTGTCATGTTCTTTTTTCTTTGACTTATGTGTTTATGATTTTTTTTAACAAAGAAATGAAATAGTTTTTGACTTATGCGATGGGGTGGGATGGGATGGGATGTGCGCGTGCCGTTTGCTCGGTTCGGCTCGCTCGATCGATCTGTGCGTGAGGCGGGACTGAACACGTCGGCGTCGCCTGTTCAATTCGTGGGAGGCGACGACGTGACCGTGAGATCGATTTTCATGCGCGCGCACAGTTGATTGATGGAGTTGACGACCCATGAGCGGGATAGATCCCGAAAGCATAGCTGCCATCAACAGCGCCCCATTGATACTGCCTCCTTGGCACCATTATTTATTTCCCCGGTGAAATGGGGAATTTTTTGTATGAATAATTTATTGTTTATTCGAAATAATAATAATATATTCACGACGATATTTTTTACAAAAATAGACTTCAATCGTCTTACGGTTGGGCGACTGGAGTATGTCGTCTAATGGTCAGGCGACACGCATGCAATCCGCCGGCCGTTAGACGAATTATTGCGGTCGCCCGACGGTTGGGCGAATAGACTCCAGTCGCCCAATGGCCAGGCGACTGGGGGGTTAAATACCGAGGCCGCTCAGCCGCCGCCCTCAAGGGGACTGGTTCCAGTCCCCCAATGATCGGCCGACTGGAACCTGTCGCCCAACGGTTTGTCGACAGCGTTGTTGTCCCCTTCTCATTGGGCGATAGGCTCCAATCGTCCAACCGCACGGCGACTAGAGCCTATTTCTGTAAAAAAATGTCGTCGTGAATACATTTTTGTTATTTCGAATAAAAAATAAATTATTCGTATAAAAATCCTTAAATGGGAGCAGATCTTGACCTGTTGATTGCTTGATCAAGGCAGTCGTGCGTACTCTACCTTCACTGGTGATCTGACTGGTGTGGATACCACGCGGCCAAGCCGGTAAAAGAAAAAAAAAGAAGAAGAAAAGGACATGCATGGTGCATGGAAGGGAAAATGGCTGTCAACTTGTCATCACTGCATGCCTGGTACGTAGGAGCAGTAGTGATCACACAGCATGTTTGGCGGTCTGACAAGGCCACGACTCCTGGAGCCCGGCCGGCCGGGCGGTGTACGTGAGAACCCAACTAACCGGCGAAGAAAAAGAAACGCGCGTACCCGCTGAGCCTGACGATCGAGTCAGTGTTGCGTTTGCTGCTGGAACTTGGAGGAGTCACGAGGCACACGAGACACAAGGGATGGATGGAATGACGCACCTAGTTGCAAGGGCGATCCTACCGTCGCCATCGTCTTCCGCCTTTTAAGCCACTATATATATAGTACAATCAAAAAGCAATTTCTAAAAAATAGTTGCAAAAATCGAGGTGTTCAATTCGGCTTCCGACTTCTAGAAACTAGAAGCATACCTCGAGAAGTTAGCCTCCAGATTTCTCACAAACATGCATGAATTTTCTTGTCAGTCAGTATAATCTCGCGTTGACTTTAAATAGCACGGTGTAGTAGCTGTCCATTGCATGGATTCTATCCAGACCTCAAATTTTGCTGAAGTTACATAAGTATAGATTGGAGACCGCCCCTCATTTTTTTTTCTTAAAGAAAAGTCTGACGAGATCATAAAGAGCAACGGTACAGTACAAATGCACGGAAGGCTTACAAAAACCAATTCATTATCAAATACGTGAGCCAATAGTCGTATATTAGTTTTTATCTATGAGAAACATTTTTCTTACTACCCTTTCTACCCCTACTCATATTTGGATGCATCCCTTTCAACCCCAGTCCATGCACCATTCTGTCAATGGAAATGCTACTCTCCTCGTAACTATACAACATTAGTTCCGCTTCAAAACATTTTTGGCCTCGTTTTAAACGCATAGGTTTTTAACATTATTTTTTTCTTTTCATTGTTTGTAGAGATATAATATTTTTTCTCTCTTTTTTCTTTTAATTAAATATTTTAGCTAAAAACTGACAGTCACTACAGTAATATTTTAGTCAAAATCCATCCACTGCAGCCAAATTAAACGGAACCATCATTAGCGTCACTACCTTTTTACAGATTCTTATTATCCTATTGGTTGTCTCACCCTCTTCTTTCTCCGCGAAACTCCTCTACTATCATTCTTGTAGCATCTGTGCTAATGGAATCTAACATGGGCTTGGACTTTCGCTGCCGCCCTTCGTCTTCCGCGCTGCAACGACGACTGCAACAAGTCCCCTCGACCCTTTCCCTTCATTCTCCGGCAAGACAGATGCGGACAACAAACATCTAAATTCTACATTGAAAACCGAAAGACATAGTAGCTTCATACATAAGAGTTTCATAAAAAAAAACAGGAGTAACATGCGAATCTCCTGGTCCAACTGAAACTATGAATGAACAAAAAGAAGTACAAGCAGAACTGATACAGATGATTCTTCTACCACATGATTTACAAACTCCCATTTGCCAAGAATCGCTCGATGGACAGCAATGAGCTGTGCATATTCGATGAAATTCCCTTTTCTTCTCAATTGCTCCTGCGGAAAATGAGCTGTGCATGTTCCAATGGCACATGTGGCTGGAGCACACGCATGAAACGCATGTAAATAAGGATTGCAAAAACAAAGGAACAACAAAGCACCTCAGTTCTGAATGATAAGCAAAACGTCTTATAATATAATCAACCTCCCATTGAAGCCACCTCAAATTTCAGATTCTTTGCCCATGATTCTAAATAATGTTTGTGTACCAAGGAAGATTTCAGTGCATGCTCCAGTCCTAACATTGGTTAAGACAAAAAAAAAATCGATGAATAGAACCTATCTCACCAACCAATTTGCAGAAAGGGTATACCTAGGAATTTCTCTGCTATGCATACATCATCAATCTTTCCTAGCTATGGTCATATTAGGGACTTCACAAGTTCACATTAATGGAAGGAAAAATAAATTGAAGTCATGGACTATAATAACAAGGACACCTCCAACTATCCCTAATGAACCACAAAAAAGCTAAATTTCACATTGTACAGGGCATATTTAGTAGTGCAACTGGAATAATATCGGAAACAGTAATGTAAATTGAAATAGGTGTTGCAACTCAATTTCAAAATCAAGAATTACATCCACTGCAGCTCAGGTTCAAAATGAAAAGGAGAGATGTTAACTTGGGACACAAAGCTAGTCTGCTCATCCCCGAGTACAATCAAGAACTCAAAAACTCGGTTTAAAAAATGGAACATCTTAGTCCACGGAAGAATTTGGGACATGGGGAAGAGAGAGAGGATGGGACTTGCGAACAAATCCATCATAAAGGAAATGTGATAACATCAACACACCAAGAACTGCATCAAACGGGGATAATGGAATGCAAGGATCTGGGGAGCAGGTCAAACAAAAGCTTCAAGAGTTTTACCGTTAGGGCTGAATCCCCTTCCAAATGTTCCAGATCAGATCACAGACGTGTTAGAATTAATCTTGATGAGTTGTAAGTGGTTGAAGCCAATGGTCGAAGTAGTGGTCGAAGCCATAGTGGTTGAAACCGTGGTCGAAGCCACGAAGCAGTGGTCGAAGCCGCGTTCGAAGCCACGGTCGAAGACTCCGAGTACGCAAGAAGCCGTGGTCGTTGCATCGAGATGATGCGCCATGGTTGAAGTAGCAGTCGGAAGTTAGAGAACTTGGTCGGTGCTCAGACGTGATCGTGGCAGCCGTAGTCGAAGGCACCATGGTCGTAAGGTAGCCGTAGTCGTAAGGCACCATGGTCGTAAGTCGTAGTCAGAAGAGCACTGTAGCAGTCGGAAGCATCCCAGTGCGTATTGTGGTCGGAAGTAGCCGAGTGCAGTTGGAGCATTTAAGTACCAAGGGAAGTAAGAAGTTGAAGCGTCGTGAGAAGCGATCTCATGCGATCGTGGAGAAATTTGAGGAAACGGCCTTGCCATGGATGCGTGGAGCTTCACTGCCATGCTCCTGAGCTCACGGTGCTACAACTGACTCATGGCCAGCACCTGGGCACCTCCGCCCGACGTGTGCCACTGCGCACGCCATCACGCCGACCAGCGAGTCATCGCTAGGCAGCTTCTCGCTTTTTGCTCTGGATCTTGAGACTTTGATACCAATTGTTGGGATTGAATCACTCAATCCTCTCTCTTGTCACTCTGGGATAAACACACACAGAGGGAGATTGATACAGTGGAATCGAATTACTCAATTTTTTTCTCTTGCTGCAAGTTAACAGCTCAACACGTACATAACAGAAATTCCAAGAGGCATGAGAATAGGCCAAATTAGTGGGTGCGTGGAGGTCGTGTGTGTGTGCATAAGGCTTATTTAAGTTGTGTAATTCCTATTATGTACGTGTTGAGCTGTTAACTCACAACAAGAGAAAAAGATTGAGTGATTCGATCCCATTGTTAACGGTTGTTATCTAAAAATAATAATGGTGAAACTAAGATAAAACTAGAGGGTGGACTCAAAGGACTTACTGATTCACGCTGAGCCGTCTTCCTTGTAGGTTCTTCGTCACCACGGTGGGTCTCCCATGGTCCTCCACGCCATGCCCAATCCCCCTAATCCTCAATATTGCAGATCATATATCTGATATTTCTACATAAAGACATCAGAAGCATGTTATCATGAATATTTGATTGTAAATATTGCAGCAAAATAAAGCATCACAAAAGGAGATACAAGGTATGCTAGCTCAACATATATCTTACGTTGTTGTGGCACACATGTCTTCTGTATTAAGACATGTAAAGCACAACGCATCATAAAGGCCTGCAACTGTGATGCAATTTCTTTGAAGTAGAAAATTTCAATTTTCTCATTTGTGTTGGGACTTGAGAGGTCTTGCAGAAGACGGATTTTTTTTTCTAAATGGACAGCTGATGCATTTCCTCTTTCTTGTTTTTGGCTTTGAAATATTTTGTTGGGTGTTGAATCATCTCATGATCTTATTGAATCATTGTGCTATGGGTCGCATGTCATGACCTTTCCTAAATTTTTTCCTTGAATCAGATAAAGAAGTCCATAAAAATACTGCGCTACGGTTGTGCTAGATGTTCTAATCTCTATCTCTATCTCATGAGATCCATTGCAAAACATGGGAACCTTATCGCATAAGATCCTTTGCAAAAGCATGGACACCTTACTTGTCAACTAATAAAGAGCAGCACCGCAGAAGGCAGCAGCACAGTTCAAGACTACCAAATGGGTTGAAGCTGACTACATAATGAATTTATGAAAGTCAAGCAACCTTGAATATGTGATAACCAATCCAATATATTCTCTGAGAGAAATTGTATCAGCACTATGGAATTTAGAGAGCTGTAATTAAAAAACAATTGCCGCTATGTTATTGTTGCCCCAAACCCAACTAACTCATTTGATAGGTACATAATAATACCAACCATACAGTCTGTTGATACCATCATTTTTTTAGCATAGTATAGTATCCATGGCTAGCATTAGCTGGTAATGAACGAAATTTAAACCCTAGAGTGTGAATAAAGCTATCTTCAAAATCGATTCTACGAATATTTTCTACAAAAGTTCAAAAATTTTAATCAGTGATCCAAAATCATTCCTGTAATGGAGGGCTTGTTATCTATCGAAAGGATTGACCTAGCAAATAGAAACACCTTTTTACTGACGAACACAACACCACACACTCACACACCCCCGTGGTGACCCAATATCTTCAGAAGCACGGACACGCGCTTTAACCACTGAACGCACCTACATGTCAGGGCCGGTCCTGAGATTTTAGGGGCCCGGGGCGAAACTAGAAATAGGGGCCCTAGTATAAATATCTAAATATAAATCTACATACATATATATATATATATATATATATATATATATATATATTTTACCAACAAACACTTCAAATACGTTATGTATTAAAGAAAATTCATATCAAAGAGTTTATAGATATTACCTTAAAAATTTCTTCTAACATTTCGAGATGCGAAGTCATTGATGATGGTATTGATATCAACCTCATCCAATAATTTCTTCTCAATACATAAAGTTGCCAAACCGTTTAACCTCCCTTGAGACATTGTTGACCTTAAATGATTCTTCAACAATTTCAACTTTAAAAAGCTTCTTTCAGCTGATGCCACAGTCACAGACATAGTAAATAAAATCCGATAAGCAATAGAAATATTAGGATAACAATCCGCTTCTCTGACAAACTCAAAGATCTCCATAGCAGATATTGGTTTATCTGATAAAGTCAATTGCATAACACTTAACTCAGAAATTAGATCATTTAACTCAACATAAGATGAACCATCTAGAGAGAAAGTTTCTGCAAATTTTGTACAACATTCTTTTAATTCAGTTCGATCCAATGACTTCAATGTTGTTGAACTCATTAAAAATCCAAATATACTTCCGAATGTTTGGAGTTCTTGAAATCTACTTTCCAATGAATTGATTGCCATATCAACCATAACAAAAAAAATAATTAACTTCAAATTCCTTCTCAGCTTGCAAAACTGCTTCATCACAATCAATTTCATCAAACTGTTTCTTCCTAAGAACACGCCACTTAACTGGAAATGATGGCTCTATATTCATTTGAGCTGCAATATCTTTGACAATAATCATACTCAAAGCAAACCCTTTATTTTGGGGCCCCTGGATTTTGGGGGCCCGGGGCGGCCGCCCCGCTCGCCCCCCTCCAGGGCTGGCACTGCTACATGTGCATGTATACTTAGAGAGCACTATTTACATAAATAGTACCGTAGAACACTGTTCATGTGAACAGGGCGCCTCCGAAAATGCACGCCTCAGGCTCGAAGCCAGAGTGCTTAGCCATCCAAGCTACAGATCGGCCGCGCAAATAAAAACAACTTAAAAGATAAACTATCACTTTTTTTTTCTCCAAGAGAAGGGCCAATTCTTTTTGGTGGAAAAGGGGATTAAAGAATTAATGGCTTAACGCACACAGTGCGCCTCATGAAAGCAAAAGTTACTAGGATTTAGACTAATGCTCCTCCACATCCTAAAGAAACTGGGAGCTTTTGTTTTTCAACTGTGCATAGAAGAGCTATGCCAAACTGCTATCTGAAACAAGTTCATACTTCCTAATCAGGTTTTCCAATACGCCGTGTCTTGCCAATTTTAACGCCTACACAAGCAAACTAACCACATCAACCTGAACGAAGAATAGCATCACAACGAACAGATACACACTGATACGAGATACGGCCGATCCTGTTCAGATTAATCAAGGACTGCGAGCAACCCAGCTAACCAATCGCGCAAAATCTGAACGTAAGAGAAAGAGAACACCGAAAACAATAGATCCACCCCTGGATTGGCAGCCCTACCTACCGGCCTGCTTGAGCATGTCGAGCACGTTTGTCTGGAAGACGTGGTCAACGGCCTTGATGCTGACCCCGGTGCCGCTCTACGGCATGGCGAAGGCGTCAAACACCCCGGCTCCCTAATTGCTCTCCTCCTCGCCGCCTCGGTCGCTCCCGGCCGCACCTGCTCCTCGCTGACCCCAGTGCCTCCGAGCTCGGCCAGCCAACCGTCGCGCCATCGTCCGGTGTCTCTGTGCCTCTCTTGCGTGTGCTAGCCGCCAGGAGGTGCTCGGGGGAGGGTTCGGGGCGGGCCTGAGGGTGGACTCAAGTCTGATGAAGGTAACCCATGGCTCTGCCCCTGACAGACAAAACTAAATATACTCAGAATCTACAGCTCCTCCAAACAGAGCCTTATACAATAAATTATCTAAAGGGCACTCTTAATATAGTGATATAAGCAGTATCTATAGTATATCAAATAAGCAAAATGATAATGTGAGAGAGTAATTAAAAAAGAGAGATAATAGTAGTGTCTCATATAAGACATTATATATTTGAGAGGATCAAGAAAACTAGAGGATGATGATCTGTAAAAAGGAGAGAGAGGAGGTGAGATAAGAGGGAAGAAATTAATTGAGTGGGGTGGTTGTTAGATATCATGCATTGGGAATATTGTTTCTAGTCTTATATCTATACGAGGTGGCAAGTTATAGATATTGCTGCACAATTTCTGCATTGGGATTGCCCACATAGTTGCTACAAATTAATGAGTTATCTATAGGCCCTATTCTTTTCAGCTTCTAAAATCTGCTTTTCGGCTTTTCTACAGTAACTAGCTTCTAAATAGAGTATTTTTTTCAAAATAGGGTCTACTAGTTAATTGTACTACATACTTTCTTCGACTTCATTTATATCAAGAAAACCGCACATGAATTTCATTACTCGTAATCTCTTATGCAAACAAATTAAAAGTCACAAGTCAGTAGTCAAAAGCCACAAGTCATGACCAAAAAGAATGTGCCCATATAATGATATAAATAGTAAAAAACTATATATAAAATCAACTATTCAATACTGACATAATTTTGTCTTTCCCTCTCCTCCCATCACTTATAATATTATATAACATATATTTACATATAGTTGACATTAACAGTTATAAATGCTCACGGCCCATCACTTTTCCGAAAAAGATAATAATAAGAAAAGCAAATAAGATATTTAGAGTATATACAATATGATGATATAAATTGTTTATAAAAGATATTATATAGAAATTTTGTTAAGGTGGGTGAAAAAGAAAGAGGAGAGAGAAGAAGATTGACTATAATTCTATAGACAATCGGAATGCGAGAAAATAGTTTGCTATAGACAGCTTCCGTATCATTATAATACTGTTTATATTTTATAGGAAATTAATTATAGATAACTTACAGATAATTTATTATAAAATATAGATAATATGAAATAATACTGTACACAGCAGATACATTTACCAGTGTACATATCCTTAGCCCGGACCGGCCAACCCCTCCGTCTCCACCTCCTCTCCAGTCTCCAGTACAGTTGTTGGTAGGTGCACCCTACTAGCGCCCTCTCCTCCCCAACGAATCCCTTGCGGGGGGAAGCGATGGCGCTGGAGGCGGCGAGGTCGTGGGCGGCGTCCGTCCTCCCGCCGGAGCTCGCTGCCGCCGCCGGGGGCGACCCGCTCGCCGCGCTCGCCGCCACCGCCGCGGCGCTCGTCGCCGGCCTGCTCATCCTCGCCGTGTGGTTCCAATCCGGCGGGAGCGCGCCGTCCAAGCCGGTAGCCGCGCTGCCCCGCCCGCCGCCGGTCAAGGTCGACGCCGACGCCGACGCCGACGCTGGCCGCAAGCGCGTCACCATCTTCTTCGGCACGCAGACCGGCACCGCGGAGGGCTTCGCCAAGGTCGCTGTCCGATCCGATCCGCCTCCGATCCGAAAGTTTGCTTGCTTTTTTAGTGGGAGTGCCTCTTTCTGATTCGATTCGGTTGGGATTTGATTGGTGCAGGCGATGGCGGAGGAGGCTAGGGCGCGGTACGAGAAGGCGGTGTTCAAAGTGGTGGATCTGGTAATTGTGCATGATCTGTATGTGTACGTGTGTGCAATTGCTTGTTTGACGTTGCTGTTTGGAATTTGAGAGATGTGTGGAGCATCTGTAGGACGACTATGCTGCGGAGGATGAAGAGTACGAGGAGAAGCTGAAGAAGGAAACACTCGTCCTGTTCTTCTTAGCAACGTGAGTTCTCGTCGTTTTGATTCGTAGATTGCTGAGTTGTGCCTCTTGTTGCTTTCGCCTCAATTCCATAACCCACCTGCCTTTTGTTGTAAAGCTCAAGTGAACTGTGTGTCAGTACAAAATTTGTTTTGAGATTCCAAAGCCACGTAAATTACTATAACATAGGGAAAAGTCTCTGTACTTTAACCCACCAGTTATCATTACATCTGGGAATGATGTGGTAGCTTAATGGTGAAGCCATTCATTGTTATCTGAGTTGGGAGTTAGCTGTGACGATTTTTTTGAAAGAATCGGACCCACTTATTCCTGTCCAAATTCTAATGAACAACACAATGTTGTCAAATTGGGAGTGTTGTTTTCAGTGAAAGAAAGTAGCTAACTTCAACAAAACTGTTGTTCCGTATGAGCTATGCGTATTCAGCTCATGTAGTCAGATTCATTTATCAATAACTTTTGTGTCTTATTATGTTTGATGACCACAGATATGGGGATGGGGAACCCACTGATAATGCAGCAAGGTTCTACAAATGGTTCACTGAGGTTTGTGAATTTTTTGTCGTTGACATGTGCTCACTAGTCACTACAACGTTTTATTCTTCTTTAATTTTTGCACTGAAGCAGGGGAAGGAGAAGGAAGTTTGGCTTAAGGATCTTAAGTATGCTGTCTTTGGCCTTGGGAACAGGCAATACGAGCATTTTAATAAGGTTTGTTTGACTGAATATGAAATGTTACTGATTTGATAAAGGTTGATTAGTGTTCTGGTAATTGATGATGGGCTTATCTGCATGGAAAATGTAGGTTGCAAAGGTGGTAGATGAGCTACTACAGGAGCAGGGTAAGTACTTCAACGTACGCAACTTTACGAGAAAAGTTGGAAAAATAGAACAAGTGCATTGCTGTGTTGGAATAACATACTGCAGTGGCATGAGGACACATTTCCCAATGTAGCAGTTTCTGTAGGTGGACACTATCACATTTCAAATTTGTTTTGACTTCACATTAAAAACACTGTTCAGGGGTTACGATAATAGCTTATATGGAGGAAATGTAACTTTTGTTCAAAAGTCGGTTATGGAACATATAGTAATTCTCTAGCAAGCAAGTATTTTGGCATATAGTATGGCCTTATGTGACATGCTTTGTATCCTTTTTCCTATGGTGCCGCCATGGTAGGTTTACTCTGTTTTTGATCATGTTATGATGTAAATTAGTGAGCTTGTTGCATGATATATTCAATTCATATATTACAATTATTTGTCAAACTTTTATGATGGTAAGAGCTATATAACAAAGTGCTGTTTTTTGTTATATACTTCCGTGATGTAACCATGCCATGTAGGTATGATTCTCTTTATTTATTTTGTATCTAGGTGGCAAGTGTCTTGTTCCTGTTGGCTTTGGAGATGATGACCAGTGCATTGAGGATGACTTCACTGCATGGTATGAAAATGACCGATATAATCTGTTGTGCATTCTATCTGCAAACTCCAGGCTTGGGTTCCAAGTCTTAGCTTTTATTGGTTCCAAGAACAAACCTTTTGTCCTACCTGAAACCAGGACTTTGATTTTTTGCAAATCTGGATCCGGAAAATGGACATCCTAACAAAATCATGATGCAGAAAAGTAGATGCCAAAAGAACTTATGCATAGTATATTTGTTGAACTAAATAGAGCTTAGGCATCCTTGCATGCACATTTTTTTGGTAGTAAGCAAGAGTTTGATATTAGGTTTTTATTACAAATTATATTTAATATAATTTTTTTTAGCTTAATTCTAGTGCCTGTTCATATTGGTTTTTGCTTCTGGTTTCTCCAAGTTCTGGTTTCTGCTTGGAGAAGCCAAAAGCCAATATGAACACCCGGTTTCCTAAAGCGACTTCTCCACTCATCTCACTCTGGGGATAAGGTAGGTCATGGGCACATCACACACCTCACTCCTCTTCCTCCCATCTTGCGAACGCATCTCTCGCACTTTCCGCACCGCTCGTCCCTCCTAAAAGCCACTTCTTTCAACCACTATTATTCATTTTTAGCCAAAAGCTATCAACCACAGGTCCACAGCCAATATGAACAGGCCTCTAGTATCAGAGTCTTTAGCTCTATTTTTCATGTGTATTATGATAGCATAATTAACTGTCTTCCTAAGTTCTGATTATACATAGCATTGGATATTTGCTAAGATGACTACAAATTATTATTAATGTTACTTCGGTGTTACAATAATATCTTATTAGATCTGCAGCCATATCCATATTAGTTCCAGATCCTATCTCCATCCAGATGTGTATTGGTCCATAATTCCAAATTCTGAAAACTTTTGGACCCATATATGGTTTAGGGGTGCGTTTGGCATTGCAGTGACCTTTTAAGAAGTACTTCCATTTGTGCTATTTTGGATATATTAGCTTTTTTTTAATTATAACGGAAATATTTTACTGAAATTGGTAAAGATTTTCTGTAACTGGATCTTGCATCATAGTGCAACAGAACACAGCAATGCCAAAGTAGCCTTAAGTAATACCCACTTTCATTATTATACCATCTATTGCCATGTACAGTGGAAGTACATTTGTTCTGACAAGCTCATCCAGTTGGATCTGTTCTATCCCATTGATTCTGGTCTATAACTTGAAAGCCCCACCTAAACTGATTATTGCTTGGCAAAAGCTCTATTAAACCATTTGATGCACCTAGGCAAGTACTTTATTGACAAAGGATGTTTAGAATTTTAGATCATGTCTTGTTCACCAAACAGGTTGCTGCTTGAATGTCATGTCTAGCATTTAGAATTAAACATGTAGTGAAATTTAGTATATTCATTATGGACACTACTAGTTTTATAGCATACTCTGTTTGAGCTGTTTATTAGTTAATACTTAATTTATCTTTTGGCTTACGTAAACATGCTGATATATTCTGTAAATGCCATTTTGCTATTTCATAGGTGTGCTGCAATTTGAAAATCACAGTATGAATGAGAGTTTTCTTTCTTATTATTTGTAGGAAAGAACAAGTATGGCCTGAGTTGGACCAACTGCTCCGTGATGATGATGACACGGCTGGTGCATCGACCCCTTACACTGCTGCTATACCTGAATACAGAGTTGTATTTATTGATAAATCAGATTTAGCATTCCAAGATAAATCCTGGACACTTGCCAATGGCAATGGTGTTATTGATATTCATCACCCTTGCAGGTATTCATATGTCGAAAGGATTTACCAGCACCTTCTATTCAGTTAGAATTCAGTATTTACAATATACTCACCATTTTTGTTGATTGTCAAGGTCTAATGTTGCTGTTCGAAAGGAACTCCATAAACCAGCTTCTGACCGCTCTTGTATTCATTTGGAATTTGATATTTCAGGCACCGGTCTTGTGTAAGTTTCTTGATATCCATTGCCCAAAATTTGTAAATCGTTCTCTCTTTTTTCCATATTCATGTAAACTGGACTATCTAGGCAGGCAACATCTTGTAAGCCAAGTGATACCAAATGTCTCGTTTTCCAAATTTCAAGTGTTTCCCTGGGTCTTCTCTCATGTAGTTTAGACAATTTTTGTGAAGTTAAATGAACGCAAGGATTTTCACTTAAATATTTTTTATTGATAACAACCTGCATTTTTTAAAACTGTGTCAGGTACGAAACTGGAGACCATGTTGGTGTATATTCAGAAAATTCTATCGAGGCGGTAGAAGAGGCTGAAAGGCTACTGGCTCTTTCTCCAGATACAATCTTCTCCATCCATGCAGACAATGATGGTTCGACCCGTAAAGGCGGTTCCTTGGCCCCACCTTTCCCATCTCCATGCACCTTGCAGACTGCACTTTTACGATATGCTGATCTACTCAATTCACCAAAGAAGGTCCTCACGACCAGCAAAACATTTTTTCCTTAAAACTGTTATGTTACCTTGTGATCATTTGACCAATCGTTAAATGATTATGCATGTTCATCTCCAGGCTGCTTTGATTGCTTTAGCTTCTCATGCTTCTGACCCGACTGAGGCTGAAAGACTTAGATTCTTGGCTTCTCCAGCTGGAAAGGTGGTTGTTTTAGAACTTGTGCTATCCAGTGTTTAAAGTGGTCGGTAGTCTCTGCTGACTGGTAGACTTATGTATGTAGGATGAGTATTCTCAATGGATAGTAGCTAGCCAGAGGAGCCTTCTTGAAGTTATGGCTACATTCCCTTCAGCTAAGCCCCCTCTGGGAGTATTTTTTGCAGCAATAGCCCCTCGTCTACAACCACGATACTACTCTATATCATCATCTCCAAAGTAAGTATTTTGGTTTACTTACGCATTCTTCAATTTTCATCCTGTGCTTAGAAGATTGAACAGTAAATCTGTAAAACCTTCATTTTGTGAGGTTCAGCATTACGAGATGATCATGGTTACTTGGGAAAGTCACTTGTACCTTGGTTAACATTAATCCTCCAACTCCAATATTGTTGCAACAAATGCATCTCGTTTTGTTTATGGTCATACTTGACCATATGGCTCATCTCAGCATACAATATTATGCTTGAGGTTATGCTACCTATGGTAATGTTGGGACCTCTGACAGCATAAATATTTTCTCTGCAGGATGTCTCCCTCCAGAATTCATGTAACATGTGCATTAGTTTACGGGCCTACACCAACAGGAAGGATCCACCAAGGAGTTTGTTCGACATGGATGAAGGTAGGTTTCCCTTGCAAATTGCAAAATTTCCTTTTTGGTATGAGGCCATTAAATTGCCTGCCACAAGAAAGTTTCCTACGGTTGGATTTATTCCTCCTTGAATGTCTACTTTGTAGAACACAATTCCATTGGAATATAGCGAAGAATGCAGCTGGGCACCAATTTATGTGAGGCAGTCAAATTTTAAGTTACCTGCAGATCTATCCACGCCAATTATCATGATTGGTCCTGGGACAGGGCTAGCGCCTTTTAGGGGTTTCTTGCAGGTTTGTTTTGCCAAGGAATCTGCATTTCTCTTCACTTCAGATTTGAGATGGCCCTAATAACTTTATTTGTTCCTGCTTGCTCAGGAAAGATTAGCTCTGAAAGAATCTGGAGTTGAATTGGGCCCTTCAATCCTCTTCTTTGGATGCAGGAACCGCAATATGGTACAAATCAAAAGGAGTTAATTAAACAAATACATTTTGTGGGTGTGTTGCTATTGGTGGAATTCTATCTGAATGACCATCTTGCAGGACTACATATATGAAGACGAATTGCAAAATTTCATTCAGGAGGGGGCACTTTCCGAGCTAATTGTTGCCTTCTCTCGTGAAGGACCAACCAAAGAATATGTGCAGCATAAGATGGTGGAGAAGGTTGGATATACACTTGGGCAATTTTGCTACCAACTGTTGCTTTTCAAAAGTTATATACATATATCCCCATTACATGGTTGAACTCAACTAGATTTGCTCGTGTTGTCAGGCCACAGAAATTTGGAACATCATCTCTCAGGGCGGTTACATATATGTATGTGGTGATGCCAAGGGCATGGCCAGAGACGTACACAGGGTTCTTCATACAATAGTTCAAGAGCAGGTAGAAAAGACCTCGTTTCATCACTGCTGTGTGCTTTTTGGGATTATGTATTTACCACTTAGAGAGATGGTGAAGAGGTTATTCTATGATTGTTCCTAACACTGCATATGCATTTTGTTTCAGGGATCTTTGGATAGCTCCAAAACTGAGAGCTATGTAAAGAGCCTGCAGATGGAAGGCAGGTACCTACGTGATGTATGGTGACACCACCGGTCATGCATAGCTCCAGCGTGTGAAGGCGTCTTGCCTGTATGACATGGTTGATGCCAATCCAATCGTGAGTTTTCAGAATGAAGCGTGCAATTGCTTAGAAATTGAAGTGAGTCCCCGTTCAATGCGGCTGTGATAGATGGCTTTTAGCTTTTAGTTGAAATGACACTGTAGATACCGTTAGCTTTTGTCTAAGGCATTCAATTAAAGAAAAAAAAGAAAAAAATCATTATATCTTCAGGAACAATACAAAGGAAAAAGAAAAAAAGACAAAAAAAAAAGGCACGTTAAGCCAATGTGTTAAAAACGGCTGTTTTCTGGAAGCCAGGAGCGAAAAGCCATTTGGAACGGGGCATTCGTGTAACTCTTTGACATCTGACATGCTTCTAATATTTATTATATGGATAGTTGAAAGAATAAGTGCTGTTGTAGAGTGGTAGAACTTAAAAGTTGGTCTATCCCTGAGGGATAAACCTGTATCAAGGGGATACATCATACCGTTTTAAGACGAGGGCATCATGTATACATTAAAAGACCGCCGAAACAAATTTTGCATCTGGTTTAGAGAACAAACTCCTATTTTCTTCTGTAGCCCAGGCAGCTCGACTTGCTGCCTTTTATTTTCTATCTAGGTGCATCGACGAGTCGACAGTACTGCAGGGAAGGTAATGTGCAAGTCGGAAATGTTTTTACAGCAGTTCTCTCTGTATAAGAGTTATCTCGGTACATGACAAACGCGAACCGCGTGGGAAAATGTAGGGTGTATGTTACTGCTACTCCGTCGAATCCACGGCGCGGGCATCCCCTGGATGTCAGACCGCAGAGCGAGCCGCGGCGTCGAAACCCGTCGGCGGCCGAGGTGGCGCACTGTTTGGCCCCAAATTTCGCAGCTGGAGGGTGACCTCCTTGGTATCGCTCTTCAAGTTTCGAGCAGGCATCCTGTGTGCGTTGGCCGTTGGTGCTTCGAAAATCTTCCCACGCGCTGAGAAAATTGGACTGGACGACTGCAAGCCGACAACAGGCACCATCGTGATACTACTGCTGGTGAGACAGGTGGCTGCATCGAATCCACCAAAATAACTCCAAGCTTTGCCAGAGATACTGGTAAATTTATGGTAACCAACTTAAAGCCTTGATGTGACAGACACCCGTGGCCTCAATGTCAAACGAAACAAGCAAGTATACGTTGATAATTCAGTGCATAGGATACATCTTCAAGGGAGACACATGGTGCCGTTCCGAGAAGGTAGCTGGCCTGATCGTGACGATGTACTTGCAAACTGCGATCAAATTATTGCCATCAAGTTCCATGAAAACATCTGCTGGTGGTTGGAACTTTGGTACTGGCATAGGGTTCGGAGTGCTGTTTTCTTTTCCTGTTCTCAGTTTAGTAGTAGTTGTCAACTAAGAACCCTTTCCTTGCAAGTATGATGCCAAAACGTAGCCTTTCTACTTTCCAGGCCTAAATAATCCCATAACGAATCAGGTGGTAAGACTTTTTGTAGCTAGCTATTTCTACAGCATACTCCTTGTCTCCTTGATCTTCCTTGCTACTCACATACCAAAAATGTACAAGCACATGCATGCATTTGCCACCTCCTCACATTTGCCTCTCTTTCTTTCTGCAGACATGTGAGCTAGCGCGGTATAGGATGAGCATGCGATTTTGATCGGTATAGCTGAAGTCGGTATAGTGTGTATTATAATTGACTAGTAGATATCATCTTAAAAAGATGTACCATTCGAAAGCTAGGTACTGAAGCTATATACGGCCGAACCCAGCCATATATGTGCATGCTTGGCATCTATCCCTACAGGAAACGTGGTGTAACATCCCAAAATCTCAAAATCTATTAAATAAATTTCAAAATGTGCATTTCGTGATGTTTCAGCTATTTTAAAATTTTCTGCATTTAAGAAATTGTTTTCTTAATTTTTAGCAGCTAAAATGAGTTTCTAAAAGTAATTAAAACATTAACAGAACATTTAAATAATTTAATTGGGTTCTAAATATTCTAAAGTACCTCTCCAAAAAAATCATAATTTTTCGAGTTGGTTTACCAATTTTAAAAATTGAAACTTGATTTCTATGATTAAATAAATTTGGAGAAGAACAAAAAAATCTGATTCTGTCCTTTGGCCAAATCTTTTCCTGCTGGCCCAGCATGTTTGTATTCCAACCCAACTCTAGGCCCGTGCGTTGTCCTCAGCCTAGCCGCCTCCTCTTCCCCGTTTTCGCCACGTGAAGGCACATTTCTCTGGTGCGCCTCCTCTCTTCTTCTTCCTGTCACTTGATAGTTGAGCCCTACTCACCAGGCTTTGTCTTTCACATGTTGTCGCTGCCATGGGAGAGGAGTTCTCGAGCTACTGTAGCGTCCATGGTTTCCGACCGTTCCGCCCACCGTTTCCACTCCTCTGGCATCCACCGCCCTCGGCCGCCTATCAAGCCGAGCTTGACATCTACAACAAGCCATCACCGTGTGTTTTATTAGTGAGTTTTCTGCCACGGCAACGAGAAAGCAAGGAGAAGAGCACCTTTGTTTCACCTTAAAAAGGCTAACTGGCCACATCGAAAACCTAGTTGCCCCTCGCCGCTTCCATTTTGCCCAGTTGCGGGTCTCTCCTTCATTAAGTAGCACGGAACATGGTTGTCATCATCAGCTTTGGTGCACGCACGCTGCTGTGTTCCACCGTGGTCTGTGCCCATTCCGGTAAGCCTATGCCTTGACGTCTGCATCAAAGTCCGCCATTTTGCCCCCTCTTGGAAACCCCTAACCAATTTCATGTCCTGTGCAGTGTAGCGTTAGATCCACATCGTTGTCTTTGTTGCCGGCCGCCGCCATCACCGACGCGTAGTTCCATCTCCAGTAAGGCTTCGACTGCGCCATGGTCATTTTCGCCATCCCCTTACTCTCCTAAACCCGTTCACATGGTCCTTTGCAGTCGTCTCCCTCCGTGGTTCGCCATCGCCTCCATCATATTGTCGTACTCCTCTCTCTGGTAAGCCTTACCTTTAACGTGGTCATTTTTCTTCTCCTAGCCATCCCCTGAACCCAATGCACACCTTGATTTTAGCTGTCGATCGTCGTCAAGCTCTACCGCCGTGAAGCTTATCGTCGTCGCCACTGTTCATCGTCTTCCAGCCATAGCAAGGCTTCTCCGCCATCATCGACCACACCAACGAGATCGTGGTGAGATCATAATGCTAACCCATTGCTTATTTTAGCCCAGGATAGTAGTTTGTGAGGTCACCGTCATAGATCTGTTTCCCGCCACCGCATGTTGTCGTCATCAGCTCGCCTCTGATGACCCTAGGTCCCTGCGCCACCTCCCTTAGCTTCATGGAGACCGCCTTGGTTCTATCCCAGTGCCCAGATCCTTGCCTTCTTTAGCGCCCGCGCCAAGCTCATCGCCTGCCCGAGGCGCTACGCCACTCAATGTCGTCACGCCGTCGTCTCTGTCCACCTCTCTAGCCGCCGACACTTCCCAAAGCTTTACCGTGGTCTTCTCGTTCTGTTCCCAAGCTGTCCTGTGCCTCTCCGGCCGTCCTTCTCCGCTGGTGAGCTCACCCGAGCTGGTTGTGCTATGCTTTGCACTGTGTAGTGCACAGTAATCCATCTCCTTAGCGATAATGATGATAGTTTAAGATTAGATTAACTTAATTAATTTCAGGTAAATCTACTAAGCCAGTGACATGTGGGCCTAGTTAGGTTAAATAGTCATATTTATATTTAAATCCAGTTTTAAATATTGTGTCACTGACGTGTGGTCCCTACCTATCAGTCTTTAATGAAAATAATAAAATCTTGACAAGTAGGCCCCACCTATTAGCCTCGCCGAGTGTTAATAACCGATCTTTCCAATAGAAAGAAAAATAAAAATAAAAATAAAAAAATTCATGCACCGTATATTTCTTTTCTTTTTTTGGGATTTTCTCTCCTGACAAAACTTCGAATACTTATAACTTTTGTGTCCAAACTCCAAATTGAATGAAACTTGTTTATAATTTTTTATAAAATCATGAAGTTTAATAATATACTAAAATAATTAATTTTTATTCTGTTTCAATTTATTTAGTATTTATTTGTGTTATTTGGCTTTATATGATAGATTCTGATGTACCAAAAATGGTTTTACTTATCACGGGATCTGTCACCACCGCCTTGACCAGCCTTGTCTCTACGGCCACCCATGCCACCTCTCGTGGTTGTTTGATGAGCCACGATTGTCTCTCGAATCTCCCTTTACTAGAAACGCTTGCTCGTTGTGAGTCTAAGATCCATGCTCGTTACGTGATTGAAATCCCTTCAGTAACTCCTCATGTGCCTTGAGGGAGCCGGCGATCTTCTCATTCTTCTTCATGTCCAGATCGGAGGAGTACATAAGTGTGGTGATAAACAGGTATGTACTTCTTCGGAAGCACGCGTAGGTACTTTTTCACTGCCACATATTCCTCCATCTTGTCACTAAGAGAGTTAATCTGATTGTACAATGAAGTCAGCTTGTTGGCGAAGTCGTCCACCATCTAGGTCTCTCCCTTCTTCAGATTCTCGAACTTGCTCCACAAATTCTGAAGCCGCACCTCCTTCACACAATCAACGCCCTCGTGCATCGTCTGTAGCGTCTCCTACATCTCCCGTGCCGTCTCCTTGCCGATGAGTTGATGCATCATCACGTCTGGCACCGCCTGATAGATGATGGCCAAAGACGCCTGATTCACCTTGTCGTCCACCTCCTTGTTCTTCCCCTTTGGATCAACTGCACCCCAAACTCCCTAGGCGCGCATGTTCGCCTTCATCTTCATTGCCCACATCGGGTAATTGTCGGTCGTCAGGAGAGGGTACTGGAGGGAGATTAGCCTACCCTGGGCCTTCGCATTATTGTCCATGCTCTTTAGAAATCACCAAGATAAACAAGCTCTGATACCACTTTATTGCAGTTTACAACCACTTCAACAGTCGTTACGACCACTCTGAGTCTGGCTACGACCACGTTGTAGCTGCTATGACCACGCCTTCTAGCTCCGACCATGTACTCGTAATTTCAGCTGACAAAAGTTACGACCACGTTCACGCTACGCTGCGCTCCTTCGACCACGTAGTAGGTTCCATCACCGTAGTCATAACTCTATTATGACCATGTTGTGACTCTATCGATCGCCGTGATCGTAAAGCTTACGACCACGTTGAAGACTTGATTGTCGTGGTCGTAACCGTTTACGACCACATCTTCTGCTCCACGACAGTGGTATTAACTCATTTACGACCACATCTTCAGCTCTTGCAGACACCTCCGCTCGATTGCCTTGGTCGTAACTCGTTTACGATCACATCTGTGAACACGTCGAACTCGATACTCGATAGTTTTTCTGGAGCCAAAACCGCTCCTTCTTATCTTCTTTATTTCTCTCTCCTCTTGTTCGATCACACTGATCGCTTCCCCTTGCTTTTCTCTGTTACATTGCTTCTCTCCCTTTTATATCTGGCTCTACGACCAAGAGACGAAAAAAAACATATAACTCGGAAATAGACTGAAACCGGACTCGACTACGACTCGACTTCTGCGACTACAACACGAACTCGAAAAACTAACTCGAACTCGTGCACGGCTACGACCACTGACTTGTACATGCTACGACGCACAAACTGAAAACAAGATTACTAATTCTAACACTCTTGATAGACCATTTTGTGCACTGACTGCTACACCGTCGCTGGCTTTACATGCAGCTTTACTGATTACTGAACGTTCATTAATTACCGGGGAATTTAAGCGCAAAAGGCTTGGACAATTTTGCTGCGACACGATTCTCCGGCCATGCTTGGCCAACCATCGATCTCTAGCTCAGAAAAAATAAAACCCACCGCCCACAGCCCTAAAGATCAGGGCCACGTCTGTCTGCTGAGAAATTGCCAGAGAGAAAGGCCCAAAGGTGTGTCCACGTCGGCGAGGGCCCCCGTGTCCCCGTTGCTGCTTCCCCCATCCGATGCATAAAGCCTCCAATTCTGCCCTCTTAACGAATAATAATAAGGGTCACACGACTATAAAGTTGTTCCACTGCATCATGGTTTACGGTTGTACTACTACTACTACCAGGCTTTTACGGGTCAATGCATACATTATCAAATATCAACTAATGTATACCTATGTGCGTCAATGCGCCATGTATGTGTGTGCACACATATGATGCATGTAGATATGACGAGCTTGTGTATATTAGATATTTTTCTCACTCCTCTTAGGGACAAAAAAAAAAGGAGCGAGTAAAAGTTTGGAGAAAAAAAAATCGAAAAAGAGATGATGTTTTTTGGGCCACTAGAATGTGTAGGTTAGTGTACCATGTTAGCCATGTATGCATCAGTCAGATGACAAGTAGTGATAACTCCTTAATTCCGGTGTTCCTTGCAAGGAAGGGCCGCGCCGCTCGCAGCTCCTTTTGACCACTTTACGATCGATTAATGTAGCTTTGCTCACCGACATCTTTGACTGTGTGCTAGCTTCTTGCCGTTGGATACATAGCTCGGCCACCATTTTGCTCGGTGATTCATCTCGACGTCCGACGCACGCTGCGTAGTGTGTGATTACGGTAGTTTGAAGCGTCGACAGAAAAAACGGTAGATAAACGTACATGTATATTTTGGACATGTATAATGATACATATCAGCTATTCGTAAACGTATAGCACATAAGATTTTAGGTGATATGAAGAAGGGAGAAAGATCATGTCTACTATTTAACAGATAGTCTTAGGTCCCGCTCATTTCTGCTTTAGCTTCTGACTTATTTTTCACTATTCTTAAATTTCGTCTTTTTCTGACTTTTAGCTTTTTTGAGCTTTTTTTTGTTCTTTTTTTCCGCATTCGTTTACGTTGTCCGTGATGGGCTAACCTATTTTTCCTATTTTTAAATTTTCTAAAATTTAGTTACGCCAAATAAGTCACCATCAACTACAGTATAATGTCAGCCAGCTACAGTGCAATTTTAGCTATAAACCAACTTATTTCAGCCCAACCGAACGATACCTTATAGACGGTTTTTACTGTCTATATTATTGTATAGACAACTATATAGATAACATATTAATTATATAAGGTTATTACAGACAACAATATAGACAACATATTGTATATGTTGTCTTTAGTTCTATTTATAGATAATATAAAGATATATTATAGACTATCATTATCTATACTATTGTACATGTTTTTAGACGTCGCAATTGTTGTCTGTACATATACTTCTAGGGCTTCCTCCTGCTACCCCTTTGCCACGCGAGCATGGCGTACATATTTCTCTCTCTCTCTCTCTCTTTTATTCTCTTGGCCAAACTGACCGACACAAACGTACCATTGGACAGCGCAAGGCACGTACACAAGGCACGTACATGGTCCTATTCTTTTCAAATGAAAAATATCAATTTTTGGGTTCGACTTTTTTTAACCGTAGCAAAAAAACGCCCTCTTAATATACACCTTGCACACATGGATAGAAAAACTACTAAACGCTGTAAGTTCTTCTCCAAACCAACGATATAACTTATGCCCATCTGATCCCATTTGATTTTTTTCTATCCACTTGACTGGCTTCATCCTTATCCCTTCAAACTCATTCTCAATCTCTCACCCCATGAGACCATAACTCTCTCTCTCTCCACTGAGCCATGACTCTCTTCAGCATCGGTGCGGCTCGACGGCGTGGCTCGTGGCCGATGGAGGCTGAGAATGAGGACGGCATGGTGTGGCTCGCGGCAAGGCTGAGGACGGCACGGTGTGGCTCGCAGTGAGGCAGAGGAGGCGGCGGCTCGCCCAACTGCACACACGCCACGTATGGCATCAGCCGCGTGGACCCCGCAGTTCGACGCCATCCACATCGCCAAGTAAGCAACCTTCCAATTATTTTCTTCTTGCCCGGCTCAACTCTTCAGATCTCTCTGCATCTCATGTATGCATGGAGTAAGCTCCCCTTCCAAGAATGCAGCTACTGGGATTGGTTCACTGGTGAATACCGCTGATGACTCTAACCAGCAAACAGTAAGTTTCACGAGGTTTTATGAAAGTTTCATGCGGTTTCATGATTAGTTTTTATGATAAGTTTTATATGGTTTTATATCTAAGTTTTATGATATTTCATAATATTTTATATTTAAGTTGACTATTTTCTATAAAAATATATTGGAAACTCTATAAAACTTAAATAAAATCGGATAAAACTCGCCAATGCCGCGCGAGCCCTCCCCCGAATTAAAAAGCGGAGTAGTAAAAAAAAGATGAAGCCAGACCGAGCGGCCGGTTATCCTAGGGTGGCATAGGCAGGCAATAGCTAGCCATGCATGCGCATAGCACAGCCGGGCCTTTGCTTCTGTTATAACACATGTGCCCAATGTGCATAACTACTCTCTAACTTCCACCTTTTACTTTATGCTGCCACCCTCTCATGTAATATAAATACATCAACATCAGGAATAAAGGACTACCCTTTTCTGTCTCAATCACTTGTGCAAAGTCTCTTGCAACACGTTATCAGCGCATGCTCATACATTCACAAGTGCAAAACAGAAAGAAAGGGCGCACAGAGAAACGACGCGTCCTCATGGCGTGACCGGCGACCCCGCTGCGACTGACACAACACCCACAGGCGGCGAGCCCGACGCGACCGGCAGTCGGCGGCGTCCACACGGCGCGGCCAAACGCACAGCCCTGGCCGGCATGGCTCGGCGGTGAGATGCGCACGGCCCTGGCGGCACATGGTGCGGCCGGCGCACGACGATTCACACCGGCCGCGGCGACCCGGCCCGGCCGGCGCGCCGCGCGGCCAGCCGCGCGAAGAACGCCGGCAAGACGCCCGGGCACGCCGCAGCGCCTGGCCAGCAGCCGCGAGGCGAGCCGTGAGAGCGAGGCGTGGCCAGCGCGGCGAGCGGCGCAGAGGCGAGGCTCAGCAAGCGACCCAAATACGCGACTCGGCAAGAAGGCGCAATGGCGAGGCTTAACCCCCCAGGCTGCTCGGCCCGGCCGCAGCAGCCCCGCAGCGACACGGGCGCGCGGCGGCCACGAACACGACGACTGGCATGGCGAGCCTGGCGCGCGCGCCTCAGGCCTCGGCGCTCCTCCCTCGCCGGCTGGCGCCCCCCAGGCAGCGGCGGCCGGCCGCCATGCGACCTCTCGCGCGTGGTGGGCCGGTTGCTCAGTGGCTTCAGCGCGAGGCGGCGTGGTGCGCGGAGCGGCGGCAGCGCGGCGGCGGCGGCCGGCCGGCGGCGGCGAGCGGTGGCGCCGGCGGTGTGGCGGCCGGACGCTAGAAGGCGGCGACCCCAAGGACCAGGCAGGCGGCGGCAGTTTTTGGGTTTGGGGGAACCCTAAAATCCCCCCATTCCTTTATATATGGCTGCCTAGAAATGGGCTTTGGCCCATATATTCCCACCTCCCCACATGAGCCAAAAGGTCGAATGGGCCTCAGCCCAGGTTTTTGAAAATTTGCATTTTTACCCCTCTAGTTAATAAAAATGTAGATTTTATTTTTATTTCTGTTATATATTTGCAGTATAGTCCTTATGCTTATTTATAATTGTACTCGTCAATTAGTACTTTTATAAATTAGCATTTCAGTCCCTACAGGATCTGAAAATTATGTAATTGTTCAAATAAATGTGCATACACATTTCTATAACTTTTACATATTTAGGATTATTTTATTACAATTTTATTTACAATATAAATTGCGACCATATTTAAATTTGCCATCTTAGCAAATTTAAAATTTAAAATTCCCATTTAATGAGTACCATTGTACTTAATAATTTGGAATTTTCTGCAAAATATTATACCTAACACAAATACTATAAAAATCACAATTTTTGGCACTTTGCTACATTTATTTGTACGCTTTGCCATACAATAAATTGGTGTTCACCACCAATATTGTGATTACACGGTATTATAAATATAACCACATGTTATATTTATTTTGGGTATATATTCATTCGGATTACAATACTCATATTGTTTTCCACATATTTTGCATTTTATTACAACATTACCATACACATTAATTTACCTCATGTAAATTAATTATTTATGGTGTACTTTCATGTAGTTTTCAAATGGCTACCAAAGATTTTGAGTCTCTCGCTATCGATGGTGCCAACTACCCTACATGGGCTATGGACTTAAAAATCATCCTCACCACTCGTGGATTGCAAAGGGCGATATTTGATCCATCAGCAGATCAAATTCCTCCGGATATTATGAAATATTCCGCTTTAAACATAATACGGAATCACATACATCCAGATTTGAAGGCTGAATATTTGTATGAAAAAAAAATCCACTCACATTATGGTTAACCCTCAAAAATATATATGAACAAGCAGAAAGTTCTTATCTTACCTGAGGCTAATCATGAATTGGCACATCTTAGACTCCAAGATTTTAAATCTGTTGGAGACTATAATCATGTCCTTCATACTATTTGCTCCAAACTGCGATTTTGTGAAAAGGAACCAACAGATACGGACAAAATAGAGAAGACTCTCTCCAATGCTCCCATCTGACAGAGTCCTACAGCAGCAATGGCGTGCTGCAAATTACCAAACTTATTTTGATATTATGCATATTTACTTCAGGCAGAAAAGCATGCTGAACTTCTTTTAAAGAATAATCAGCAACGTCCCATCGGGGCTGCTCCACTTCCTGAAATTCATGCTAATCAAAATAACAATAAGTTCAATGGTTCAAATAGGCATTCAAAGAACTTTAAAGGTAAACACAACCGCAATATGAAGCAAAAACCAAGTGGATTCAAGAAAGGTAAAGGCAATTCTGATAAGAAAGTTGACAACAATGAGATTTGTCAAAAGTGTGGTTGCTACAACCATCCTACCAAGAAATGTCGCACCCCGAAGCATCTTGTGAACCTCTACCTCCAATCTTTGGTTCAAGGCAAGAATGCTCAACAAAAGAGATTTGAAGCGCACTTCACTCTCACATCCAACGATGATGAAGCTGGTTGTTCTCAAAAGTTTCTTCAAGAACTCAAAGACACATGTACTTCTACAAAGAAGGATGATCTCATGTGCACCGAGAACAAACTTGAAGAATTTCATTCTCAAGACATGTTTGGAGATCTCAATTAGACTCCTAGTCCAATAGCTACTAAGTACTATAGTGTTGTAATATAAATAATGTTGTCATCTATATTGTAAGCTTGTATGCTACAATCATATATCGAACACATTCGGTATTAAAGTTTGTATGTATTCTATATACTACTATAAGAATTTCATTAAATTCTTCTTTTGTGTATATAGATTTTTAGAGTCAATCCAATGGAGGAGGAATTATGCCTTGTGGATAATGGTACCACAAACTCTGTACTTAGGGACACAAAATATTTCTTAACTCTTACAAGGAGAAATAGAAATATTTTAACAATCGCTGGACGCGATGCAACAATAGTAGGCTCTGGTCGCGCCTCTATCACTCTCCCTATGGGTACACAATTGGGAATTGAGGATGCACTCTTGTATCCTGATTCAACACGTACCCTACTTAGTTATAGAGATATCCGTCAGAATGGTTTCCATATTGAAACCCAAAATGACAACAAAGAGGAATATCTCCTCTTAACCAAAAACAACGGATATGGCAAACAAATACTAAAGAAAATTCCATCTTTAAACTCCGGATTGTACTATACATACATCAAACATGTTCAACATATTGCGTACAAAGTAATTTTCCAAGACACAAACACATTCCAAACATGGCATGATCGCCTTGGCCACCCAGGCATTGGAATGATGAGGAAAATTATTAGCAATTCTATTGGTCATACATATCTCAAAACAAAATTTCCGGAATCCTCAGATTTTGTGTGCACTTCATGTGCCACCGGAAAATTGATTTTAAGACCCTCTTATCTTAAATTCAGAGCTGAACCACTTAAATTCCTTGAACGCATTCAAGGAGATATATGTGGTCCTATATAACCATTGTGTGGACCGTTCAGATATTTTCATGGTTCTCATTGACGTATCTACTAGATGGTCACATGTGTGTCTTTTATCCACACGAAACCATGCATTTGCTAAGTTAATTGGTCAAATTATCCAATTACGAGCACATTATCCTGAATATCGGATTCAATCAATTCGAATGGATAATGCCGCTGAATTTTTCATCCTATGCCTTCAATGACGATTGCATGGCTCTTGGGATACAAGTTCAACACTCTGTTCCATATGTTCATACACAAAATGGTTTAGCAGAATCTCTTATCAAGAGAATCAAGCTCATTGCAAGACCATTACTACAGAATTGCAACTTACCAACATCATGTTGGGGTCATGCAGTCTTACACGCTGCTGACTTAATACAATTGCGTCCAACTGTATATCATAGCACCTTCCCGCTACAATTAGTACGTGGAAATCCACCAGATATTTCCCATCTGCGAAAGTTCGGTTGCGCTACATACGCATCGATCTCACCACCACAACGTACCTCAATGGGACCGCACAGAAACTTGGGATCTATGTTGGGTATAAATCTCGTCGATTATAAAATACCTCGAACCCCTAACAGGGGACCTATTCATGGCCCGGTACGCTGATTGCATATTCAATGAGGAACATTTCCCGGCATTAGGGGGAGACAACAAGTACCAAACTAAATGCCAGGAAATTAATTGGAATGTTCAAGGCATTCCTGCCTCAGACCCACGTACTAGAGAGACTGAACTTCAAGTTCAGAAACTCATTCATTTGCAAAACATTGCAAATAAACTGCCAGATACATTTACTGATTATAATGGTGTCACAAAATCCTATAATCCTGCCAGAAATATGCTCGAAAGAGTGGAGGTACCGCAAAAATACCACTCAACTCCCGTTCAAAATAAGAGGGGAGAAGTACGGCACAAATGGCGGATACAGCTTCTAACAAGCGACAAAGGAAACAAAAGAATGTAAATGCAGATCAACCTCATGTTGATAGACACCAAAGGATCCTTGAACCCAGATCAACAGTGCACTCAATTACTGATCATGGGACATCGGAATACCCCGACTCTAATGATTTGGGAAATAACATTGAGTCACCAGGGGTCCAAGAAATTTCCACTAATTATAATGATTCTGGAGAATCATACGATCGTAAAGACTACAATTGTCGACATTAATTTCTCCACAACAATTGCAAACAACATTCAAAATGATCCGATCCTAAGACCATGGCAAAGTGCAAACAAAGACTTGACCGGAACCAATGGAAGGATGCAATTCAAGAGGAGTTAGCCTCGCTCACAAAAAGAAATGTATTCACCAATGTGATACATACACCTCCCAGAGTATTCCCTGTCGGTTTCAAATGGGTTTTCGTCCGCAAACGGAATGAAAACAATGAGGTGGTGAGATACAAAGCAAGGCTTGTAGCACAAGGGTTCACGCAGAGACCCGGCATTGATTTCAATGAAACCTATTCTCCAGTAATAAGTGGAATAACATTCCGATATTTAATATCATTGGCAGTACAAAATCATCTATCTTTTCAATTGATGGATGTAGTGACAGCATACCTTTATGGGTCACTTGATTCGGAAATATACATGAAAGTTCCCAATGGAATTTCAATTCCGAATATAGACGCAAATCACAATATGTATTGTGTAAAGTTGAACAAGTCTTTATACGGCTTGAAACAGTCGGGTAGAATATGGTACAACCGACTAAGTGAGTTCCTAACCAAAAAGGGATACTCCAACAATGATGATTGCCCATGCGTGTTCATCAAAAGATCCTCAATAGGATTTTGAAGCACGTAATCATCTTAAGACGGAATTTGAAATGAAGGATTTGGGTAAAACCAAATTTTGCTTAGGTATACAACTTGAGCACCTTCATAAATGCATCATAGTGCATCAATCAGCCTATGTCCAGAAAATATTGAAAAATTTCTATGGACAAATCATATTCATCGAAAACCCCCATGGTTGTTCGATCTCTTGACAGGGACAAAGATCCATTTAGACCCCGAGATGAAAATGAAGAGCTATTGGGACCCGAGGTTCCATATCTCAGTGCTATCGGAGCGCTTATGTACCTTGCAAATTGCACCCGGCCGAACATTGCATTTGCGGTAAATCTACTTGCTAGATACAGCGCTACTCCAACCAAAAAGACATTGGGAAGGAGTGAAGAATATCCTTAGATATCTTCAAAGCACTAAAGATCTCGGTATATTCTTTCAAAAGAATATCAGAATGATTTAATAAGATATGCAGATGCTGGCTATTTATCAGATCTCCATAATGCCAGATCTCAAACAGGCTTTGTGTTTTTACACTGTGGAACAGTCATCTCTTGGAAGTCTTTGAAACAGACCTTAGTAGCTACATCCACTAATCATTCTAAAATAATTGCATTATATGAAGTATCACGTGAATGTGTATGGCTTCGCAGAATGATTAATCACATACAACAGTCATGTGATATAGGTGCTATTGCATCACCTACCATTATCTACGAAGATAATGCTGCTTGCATTGTTCAAATGCAAACGGATTACATCAAGAGCAATATCACAAAACATATTGCACCTAAACTATTTTACCCACATGAATTGCAAGAGAGTGGGGAAATAAGTATTCTGCAAACTAAGTCTTGTGATAATCTCGCAGACTTATTCACCAAGTCATTACCAACTTCCACATTCCAAAAATGTATGCATAGACTACGTGATTTGCAGATGTCAAGGGGACAAATCTCCTAAGACTTAACCCGTTCAAATAAAATATTGTACTCTTTTCCTTTATGAGTTTTTCCTTTAAAGGTTTCTCATCAAGGTTTTTAATGAGGCAATATGACAACATAATCATATCTCTTTTCCCCACGGGGTTTTAGGAGATATAATCAAATATATGTCATATCATTTTCTCCTTAAAATTTTCCCTCTGTGGTTTTAAAAGGAGTTTTTCGTGACATATCTACTCTATCAATTCTCCTCATATTTTTCCCTACAGGGTTTTAGAGGAATTTTTCCAAGATGATGAATCAAGGTGATCATATGAAGACACATTGGTCAAGGGGGAGTGTTATAACACATGTGCCCAATGTGCATAACTACTCTCTAACTTCCACCTTTTACTTTATGCTGCCACCCTCTCATGTAATATAAATACATCAACATCAGGAATAAAGAACTACCCTTTTCTGTCTCAATCTCTTGTGCAAAGTCTCTTGCAACAGCTTCCAAGGCGGTCAAGGATGCCGTCCCCCGCCGCCCGTACCACTCTCTCTCTCTCTCTCTCTCTCTAGTGGCAGAGCCTAGCTACCGTCTTCTCCTTCCTCTATTATACTGTCAGCCTCCACCGCCCCATTCTGAAAGGAATCACACCCAGGAAAAACACCCAAGATCCCACAAACTCAATCGGATCAAAGACAATTTTGGGAGAGGAGAGTATTCGTCAAGACTCAGAACATACAGAGGCCTTTTGAGTCTCTGCACTATTCACCGTAAAAACTCTCACTGCATTACAACTGAAAAACAAAACTTAACTCTGAACTTTCAGAGAACAAACTACCAGTGCGCAAATCACGCCACAGCCAGGTAGCGATCCGCTAGACCCGGACTCAACTATCTGCATAATCGACAACAGAATACTAGTACGTGCTACCGCACGATCACACGAGATAAACGCACACAACGAAAACTACAGATTTTCGGCTGAGGACTTCAACTACAACCGAACCTGACAAATGACTGAACAAAACCAAAGACTCCAAACCAAAGTCTGGCTTATTTTCCAACATACTTCCCCTTAAGCCTGACTTGACTGATTTATGTGCTTTACTCCCAGCAGCTCTGACATCTCAACAAATTTAACTTTTGCAAGTGCTTTAGTGAGAATATCGCCTCTCGCTCATCGATGCAAACATACTCCACATGAATCGCCTTTGTCAACACAATCTCGAATGAAATGAAATCTGTGTCAATATGTTTGCTTCGTCCATGAAACACGCATTCTTCATAAGGGCAATTGCGGACTTATTATCAACCCGAGCAACACCGGTTCGCATCATTGTCCAATTATCTCATTCAAGAAGTTCTTCATCCAAATCCTGACAGGCGGTGATGTAGTCGCCATGAATTCCGCCAGACGAAGACAAAGCTACACACTGCTTTACGAGAATTCCAAGAAATCAAATTCCGTCAAGGTAGAAAGCCATACCACCTGCATTCTTTCTATCATCAACATCATCGCCAAATCACAAGATAACCAACCAAAGATTTCTCTTTCTCCATTTCTTCCATAAACAAGCCCCACATCCAGAGTCCCTTTGAGGTATCTCAGGATATGTTTAAGTGCTTGTAAATGGCTAGTAGTTGGCTTCTCCATATGTCTACTGACAACTCCAACTGCATATGCCAAATCTGGACGAGTGTGCAGCAAATACCTCAGACTTCCCACCAAGCTTCTGAATTTTGTTGCATCCACGGTGCTCCTTCGAGTTCTTGCCAAGTTTTAACCTCGGTTCCATGGGAACTTTGCATGGGTTACAATCACTCATTCCGAATGATCCAAAATCCTTCTTGCATATGTGGACTGCTTGAGGGTGATGCTCTGCCCCTTTTGCTCAACTTCAATCCCAAGATAATATGACAGAAGACCGAGATCACTCATCTCGAATTCTCTCATCATTTGTTCCTTGAATTGCTCAATCACAGCTTTGCAGGACCCTGTCACAATCATGTCATCAACATAGACTCCAACAATGAGTCTTTCTTCTCTCATCTTTCTGACATATACACTTTGTTCTTGAGCACACCTTTCAAAGCCAATTCGCTTGAGACTTTTGTCCAGCTTAAGGTTCCATGCTCTTGGGGCCTGCCGAAGCCCATACAAAGCTTTTGAGAGTTTGTATACCATATGCTCTTGCCCTTTCACAACAAATCCCTCAGGTTGTGAAACATATACTTCTTCTTGGAGATCACCATTCAAGAAAGCCGATTTCACGTCTAGGTGATGAACTTCCCAACCCCGACGAGCTGAGATAGCAAGCAACATTCGGACTGTCTCCATTCTTGCAACCGGAGCAAACACCTCTTCAAAATCAATCCCTTGCCGCTGCACATACCCCTTTGCAACTAATCTCGCTTTGTGCTTGATGGTGTTACCCTCTGAGTCTCTTTTTAGTTTATAAACCCATTTCAAGCCAATGGGTTTGAAACCATGAGGCAGACTTGTGAGTTTCCAAGTCTTGTTGCTTTCAATGGATTCAATCTCCCGTTTCATAGCTTCTTGCCATTCTCCATCTTTCACAGCTTGATTAAAACTGACAGGCTCATCAGCATCCACAAAATTCAGCTCATCTTCGAGTTCAACCTCACTGGTTTCATTGTAAATCTCACTGAGGGACCTAAACTTCCTTGGTTCACTCTCTGTATCTGATGATGCTTCTTGTGATGAGGAAGGGGCTGTGCTGTTTACTGGACTGTTGAGTGAAAGAGGAGACAACACTGATGTCTCTGTGGTATCCTGTGAAATAGGTGTGTCTTGCACTTGGGGAGAAGACACATCTGCCACTTCCTGTGGCTCAACTGATTCCAGTTCCTCTCCATCTCCTGTTGTCTGATCTTCAACAGTGAATGTCACCCAATCTTGCTTGTACTCTTGGTGACTCCTTCCCATTCCATTTCGTTTCTCCTCAAACACAACGTCCCTGCTCACACAAACCTTGTTTGCTGAAGGATCAAAGAGACGGTGTGCTTTACTCCCTTCCTCTACGCCTAGATATACCATCTTCTTACTTCGATCATCCAGTTTCTTTATATGTGGTTTGGCCACCTTCACATGAGCTGTGCACCCGAAGACCCTTAGGTATTCCAGGTTCGGCTTCCTCCCAGACCACGCTTCATATGGTGTGCAGTCTCTCAATGCTTTTGTGGACATGCGGTTGAGCAAATACACCGCATGCCTAATGACCTCTCCCACAACTTTCCAGAACTTCCATGCATTTGAGCGAGACTCCTTCTGTCCCCAATATCGTCCGATTCCTCCGCTCCACCACCCGTTTCTTTGGGGGTATAGGGTGCAGTGATATGCCGAGTGATGCCCTCCTCTTCACAAAGACTTGTAAATGCCTTGGACAGGAACTCTCCCCCTCGGTCAGTTCTCAAAGTTTTGATCTTGTGATTTGAGCTCTTTTCAGTCACTGCCTTGAACTTCTTGAAAGCTGCAAAAGCATCATCTTTACCTTTAATCACATACACCCACATATACCGATCGAAGTCATCAACAATCAACGAAATATCTGTTTCAATGATTGTTGAAGGGGTAATGGGCCACACAAATCAGCATGAAGCAGTTGGAGTGGTTTTGTAGCTCTGAAATTTGCTTGAATAGGAAAGGAATCCGATTACATTTTGCGCCTACACATGCTTCACAAATCGATTTGGATGGTGAATCCTTGGTAATCCTGTGACCATATGCTTTTCTGCCATGACCTTGAGTGCCTGAAAATTGAAGTGCCCAAGTCTTGCATGCCATAGCCACTCTGGATCATCAAGTCTTGACAGCAAGCAGATTGGTTCACAAGTCTGAATCACCATCTTGTACAATCTGTTTGCAGTGCGCTTCACTTTCATCAACAGTGTCCCATTCCTGTCAAACATCTTCAGGTACTCTCCTGCAAGCACTATCTCACTTCCATGCTCAGTCATTTGACCAAGGCTAATGATGTTATTTCTCAAACTGGGAATGTAAAACACTTCTGGGAGCATGAGTTGGTCACCATTTTTGCACTTAACCAATATGGAACCTTTTCCCTTTATCTGTACAGATGAGCCATCACCAAACTTGACGGCTCCTGTGATGTTTTCATCAAGTTCCATGAACTTCTCTCGGTGCCCAGTCATATGATTACTGGCACCATTATCCAAATACCAAACATCCGAGCGGACGATGGTCTCTTCAGCTTTGCAAAGTTCTGGAATAATAGCTTCTTCGTTTAGCAGAACTACTCCTTGGGAATCTGCTGCACATACTGACAGCAACAAGGTTGTTTCTTCCTCTTCTTGGGTGCAAATCAGATTAGCTTCCTGACGCTCCCGTCGTGGTTTTCGGCACTCAGACGCATAATGTCCAAACACATCACAATTATAACATTTTACATGACTTTTATCTTTACCTTTGCTAGTCGCTTCCTGGCGTGGTGACGTGAAACCACCACGGCCTCCTCTGCCACGGCCGCGACTTCTCTCGCGTCCGCCGCTCCGGCCGCTCCCGTCTGAAACAAACGTGCCACGTCCCTTGCAGCCTGACGATGATCCTCCACCGTCATTCTTCTGCCGCGCCTGCCACTCTGCATGAGTGAGCAGGAGTTTGCCTTCGCTGTTGGCGTCGCTCTTCCTCCTGGTACGCTCCTCGTACGCTTTGAGACGCCCGATCGCCTCATCAAACGGCATGGTGTCAATATCAGAGAACTGCTCGATCGCCGCGACGACTTGTATGTATTTGTCCGGCACAGAATCCAGCAGCTTCTTGACAAGAGTCTCTTCCTCCAGGGGTTTCCCGAGTCCACTGAATTTGGTTGCCAAGGCACTGATCTTCCCGGCAAAATCATCAATGGATTCAGTCTGCTCCATGCGCAAGACATCGAACTCACTTTTCAATGTCTGCACTCTCGCCTTCTTCACCCTATCAACACCAAGGTACCGTGTCTTCAGACTCTCCCACGCCTCCTTCGCCGTCTTCTTCTTGGCGAGTTGCAGCACCACGTCCTCTGGAACGGCTTGGAAGATGCACGCTAGTGCCATCTTGTCCTTCTTCTTCTCCACGACCTCCCCGGCCGCGGGTTCAATGGCTTCCCAGACCCCCTGGGCTTCCATGAACACTTCCATCTTGATCGCCCAAGTGGAATAATTTGAAGAATTCAGCATTGGATAGTGTATCGATACACCACCGTCTTTCGCCGCTTGCTGTGTGGTGAGTGCCATTTGTTCCAGCCGTGAGAGCTTGGGCAGGAATGTGAAGCCTGCTCTGATACCAAATGAAAGGAATCACACCCAGGAAAAACACCCAAGATCCCACAAACTCAATCGGATCAAAGACAATTTTGGGAGAGGAGAGTATTCGTCAAGACTCAGAACATACAGAGGCCTTTTGAGTCTCTGCACTATTCACCGTAAAAACTCTCACTGCATTACAACTGAAAAACAAAACTTAACTCTGAACTTTCAGAGAACAAACTACCAGTGCGCAAATCACGCCACAGCCAGCGCGATCCGCTAGACCCGGACTCAACTACTGCATAACTGACAACAGAATACTAGTACGTGCTACACTGCACGATCACACAGGAGATAAAACGCACACAACAGAAAACTACAGATTTTCGGCTGAGGACTTCAACTACAACCGAACCTGACAAATGACTGAACAAAACCAAAGACTCCAAACCAAAGTCTGGCTTATTTTCCAACACATTCTTCACCTCCCAGGAAAACCCTTCGCCTACAGCAGCTCTGCGCTCTCGAAAAAAACTCACCTCGAGAAATTACCATTCTGACCATGGACATCGACACCTCGCATCACTACCCATGGCTCAACTTCTCCCTCGCTCACCACTGTTAGTCATCGATCTCTGCGTTTCTACTGCATGTAAGGGTGCTTTCGTCATCTACGTACGGGGCGTCATGCTTGTGCGTGGATGTGTGTGTATTTGTGTGTGCAGGTGATATGGAGGAGGAGGAGAGGGGAGCGGCGGCGGAGCTGGCCGCCATAGCCGGTGCCGCGCCGCCGCCAGAGCTGGAGGACTTCCTCGGCGGCGGTGGCAACGGGCGAAATGGTGGCGGCCCGGTTTCTGGAACGACCGAGGCGGTGGCCGCGGAGCTGTACGACTCGGAGCTCAAGTTCATAGCCGCCGGCTTCCTGAGCAGCGCGGCTGGAACGGCGCCCGCGCCGGCGGCTCCTCTAGAGCAGGCCGACGCGAAACTGGCTCTGACGGCTCCGGTGGCTCAGGCGCCGGAGCAGAAGAAGGCCGTGGACTCCTTCGGGCAGAGAACGTCTATCTACCGTGGCGTCACAAGGTACGAAGTGATCGATCGATCTATAGGCCAAAGAAACCTACTAAAATGTGCCCTGTTTGGGTGCTTGAGCTATTTGCATGCAAACTCCTGGTGCATGTGTGCTACTTCGTTCACAAGGTCGTTCACAGTTAAGTAGATGCAAACATGCATGAATACATACATAGATGCCATTATCTTTTTTCTTTGTGGTGATGGTGTAGATCGATTCATACACAATTCGTCGATAAAGGCAGAAATGATAGAACTAGTTGATTGTGTGAAATAAGCTACCTCTTTTTTCAAGATTTCTTTTTTTTTCGAGAGATTGTTCAAGTTTTATTTACACTATAGGAGTGCATCTAAATTTTAGTGGCTGTTTTTGGTGATGTTTAGGCACCGGTGGACGGGTAGGTACGAGGCGCATCTGTGGGACAACAGCTGCCGACGTGAAGGTCAGAGCCGCAAGGGTCGCCAAGGTGAACACACAATACATGCATCTTTGCTAGTCTAATGCGATCATCTTTGATGTATATATGTATATGGCTAACTTATGCGTGTCGATGTTTTTTAACATGGGAACTTGGTGATATGTTTCTCATTAATGGCTGATGCTTCTGGTGTCCTCTTCAGTGTACTTGGGTAAGAAACCGAGACTTCTAGTTCTTCTCTAAAACATTTATTGTATATATGAAAGATGCGATGAATGATGACAAGTGTTGGTACTACATGAAATAGGTGGCTATGACAAAGAGGAGAAGGCGGCGAGGGCGTATGATCTTGCCGCACTGAAGTACTGGGGTCCTAGCACCACCACGAACTTTCCGGTAAACACACAGATAGATAGATTACATGCACGCATGATTGAAAGAACTGACGATGCAAGAGTGTATAGTAAAAGCATGAGCATATCTATGCGCTGGATGTATCTTTCATGGGGCAAGTGTTCCTTTAGGTTGCCGAGTATGAAAAGGAGCTTGAGGAGATGAAGCACATGACACGCCAGGAGTTTGTAGCTTCACTTAGGAGGTATAGGCTAATGATGATCACTCTTCTACTGTTGTAACACACACTATGCTTGCTACCTTGCATGGCCATTCTATGCATGGATGCTTCATCATTTATATATATTCTTCATACTAATTTGATGAAAAAATGAATTCTGGTGCAGGAAGAGTAGTGGATTCTCTCGTGGTGCTTCTATATACAGGGGTGTCACAAGGTTCATATTTCCCTCCATCTTTCCCTTGAAGTTGTATATGTTTGGCCTTTTGCATGTTGTCATCTAACTCTTTTAAGTATTGTTTTGCATGCAACCATGTAGACATCACCAGCATGGGCGGTGGCAGGCAAGGATCGGAAGGGTGGCTGGTAACAAGGACCTTTACCTCGGAACATTCAGTGAGTGTACATTTTTCATGTTGTATCGTTAACATTCATTAATTTAAAAAGACATCAATTTGAAAAGACAGTTATTAATTTAGTATATTGAATTAATCATAGATGAAAAATCTTACTCATGAATGAAAAATCTCAATCATGAAACCTAGGTACCATGGTGTCCATGTTATTTATATTATGTGTGGGTCGTTGGGTGGGTGTGTGTGGAATTATGAATAGATTAACAGTTATGCATACAAATTTCTCCTTTTTGACAACGAAATTTCAAGGAGGGAGCATGTGTTGGCCCCCTCCTAGAGAGAGAGCATTAGTCATCTTTTTTATTTACCCTCGCATTACACTACTAAGCCTCGCACGTAGGTTCCATCTTTTTTATAATCTGTACGCACAGACCTCGCAGCTAGATTCGTCGGCATATTTTTCGTAGGTCAAAAACATCTTACTTTGACCAGAGGTGTGCGTGTGTAGAGGCATGCCCCCACATTTGATTCAAACTAGAAGCCACGCCAGCCACCGTACGTACAAAAATAAAAGAGACGATAATTCGTGAGGAGTTTTTTTGAAAAAAACGGGGGCAAAAACGTAATTTCAGAGAAGGCAAATGGGTCATTCGAAAAAAAGAAGACCTGTTAGAAAAAACCAGGGGCAAAAACGAATTTTTGAAAAAGCAAAGGGTCTTTTTGAAAAAGACCGAGGACCTGTACGTAAAAAAACGGGACCCGTGCGCAATTTCCGAAACCGCGGGGGGCCATCCTGCAAAGTGGAGGGGCTAAAACAAATTTCAGGGACATTTTTGCGAGAACCAAGGACCTGTATGTAATTTCAAAAAAGTACATGAACTTTTTCGCAATTTACCTCCCCCGACCTACAAATATTCCCCCGCCACGCGGCGGGCGAGCGAGCGCGCGGGGGACGTGGCTCGCGCGGGGGGCCGCGAATCCCCCGGTAATAAGGAGGCGGAGCATTTGTCGTCTTTTGCACCATGCGTGATGGTTTGGGGCTTAGCTTTATGCAGGGGAGGAAAAGAAGAAACCATGGCCATGCATGTATGGTATGGTTAGATCGCAACCTGAACACTTTCTTTCTTCGTGCACTGCATGTAGCAACCTGTGTTTGGAGCATTATTACTGTTTGGCGCTCGGCTCTCCACAAAGCATGTGGCCGGTGATTATATTAGTAGTACCCATGGTACGTTATTGTACGTACTGTTGGACTTAACTATGCTCACCGTACCCATGGTTCTGTCAGAAGCAGCTTAGTCCAAAGTCTTGATGATGATGTAACTTGCATTGCTGCCTAGAACTGGAAAGCTCGTTGTCGGCTCTTTTTCAGCTTTTGGTTTTTATTTTTGATTTTTCTATAATAACTAGCTTTTAAACAGATTATCTTTTTAAGATAGGATCTACTAGTTAATTATAGTACATAGTTTCCGTTACTCTGTAATCTCTCGTATGAACAGCCCAAAAACCAAAAAACACAGCCAAAAACATAAATCTCAGCCAAAAAAACATGTCAATCTTTTGCATACGTTTGGTTAAGCCCATGAACCAAGTACATACTGTATCGACTTCATTTATATCGGTAAAAACCGTACGTGAGTTTCTGTTACTCTGTAATCTCTCGCACGAACTGCCCCAAAACCACAAACCACAGCTAAAAACCATAATCCTTAGCCAAAAAGAACATGCCAATCTTTTGCATACGTTTGGTTAAGCCCATCAACCATTTGTTTCATATGAAAAACATTGACCATGCATGCTTTCTAAAGTGACAAATTAGTGTTGATTTTAGTGCAAAAACTTACAGTGAAGAATGCCACTTCCTTTCCTGTATATGCATGTGCTTCTCCAACAACTGATGATGTGTTCTTTGTTTACATAGGCACTGAGGAGGAAGCAGCAGAAGCCTATGACATCGCAGCCATCAAGTTCCGCGGCCTGAATGCTGTCACCAACTTCGAGATCGGCCGATATAACGTCGAGAGCATAATCAACAGCAACCTCCCAATCGGGAGCATGTCGGGCAACCGGAGCAGCAAAGCCCTGGAGTCCACTCCGTCGAGCTCCTCCGCTGCCATGCCCGTCGAAGCGGCAGTCTACACCAGCACAGCGCCATCCTCGCTTGCGTTCACCGCCCTTCCCATGAAGTACGACCAGGACTACCTGTCATTGCTAGCTTTGCAGCATCACCAGCAAGGGAACCTGCAGGGGTTGGGCTTTGGTCTCTACAGTTCTGGAGTTATCCTAGATTTTACTAATGCCAATGGAGCTGGTGCAATAGCACATTGCTACCCTAATGGTGTCTTACATGAGCAGCAGCAGCAAGAGCAACAGGATCAGTCTCAGTCACAGAGCTCCAACAGCTGCTGCTCCGTACCATTTGCCACACCTATAGCTTTCAGTGGGTCCTATGAAAGCTCCATGACACCAAGCCCCTTTGGATACTACCCAAATGTTGCAGCCTTTCAGACACCAATCTTTGGAATGGAATGATTTGGGGTGGTGGCATTTTGCATGCAAAAGAAGGCCTGATCCTGATGTGATGAGATCAAACCTGACATAGTTCTCACACAGAACATAAAGGGAGGAAAAGAGAGGTATGATGCAAACATAGGAAGCAGCATGCAGAATGCAGGAGGACACTGACAAGTCAAGAGAGAGAGAGAGAGAGAGAGAGAGAGAGAGAGAGAGAGAGAGAGACTGCGCTAACAAAATGATGTAGCAAGCGTTTTCCCTTTTGTAGCTTTGGGTTTTCCCCCCTGCTTTTGTCATCGCTGAGCTTTGTTGCCCTCAGCTTCTTTTGAGCTTTTCTTTCTACTGACATGATTCTGCAAGTGCCATCATAGCTTAGCCCTGTACAATGGAAGCAGGAACGTCTTTGAAGCTTTTGCTTATTTTTCTTTTCTCCTTTCCTCGCTCGCTCGATCGCTTTATTGGCGCCCTAGCCCTACTGCTGTATGCTTCAGGGGGGATACGTTCGAGCTCATATTTACTGAAGTTGTCCACAAATATAGAGCCGTAACTCTGAATTGTTAGCTTGCTGGTACCGGCTTCATCGATCGTAAGAAACGCATATGTGAATATACCTTGGTACTGAAATAAGTATACTCATCATGGATGCTGGGTCTCAGTATATGCCAGTATATATGTTCATTCTGGCAGGTGTACCACATGCATTTTCCTGTGTGCAAGCTCACTGCTATACAACAGAGGTGTCCCCTGGGATGCAGTCATTCTTGGGAATCTTGGCACGCTTGGCTCATGCGAGCGAGCAACATTCTCCATCCTTTGATGCGTGTGCAGGGAGAGGAAAGTCGCTGGCACAACGACCTCACGCTACGTACGTACGTACGTGGTACGTCAAAAGACACGCCGGCTAGCTGGCACTCAAAACCTTTGCACTTCCCTTTTTGTTTCCTTGTTCCAACCGGCCGGTCGTATACACCTTGTAGGCTTAGACAATGTACAATGTCGCGTGGCGCGCATGACCCATTATTGATACGTGGCAACTCTGTGACGCTGCATGCCTCGACACGTGCCTTCTGCGCGCTTGCTGCGTCGTGTCGTGCGTGCATCCTTGTTTTTCTCTTCCGCGGTTTCTGCCAATCCCTTAATTTTAATTAGGTGTATCTACGTAGCATCTAGATATTTTCTTGCTAGCAATTATTCAAATCTGAGACCGTTGGATTAGAGATCCAACGGTCTCTTTTTTTAGAGGGGGAGAATTTTTTAAAGGAGGAGGAGATTTTTTTTGGAGGGTGTAGGGGAGAGTTCATGACCATTGGATCTCTAATCTAATGGTCATAAATTTGGATGATAGTTAGGAAAAAATATTTGGATGATGTTTATCAATACCCATTTTAATTTTGGCTTCGTCATTAACATTTTAGAGGGAAATTGGACGTACGAAATAGGCGCAGGTCAGAGAAAATATGATGGGCACTCAAGAGATGGACATGTCCACATAATACATGCGCACATTTCATACGTGGGTTCTGTACATCTACTGCGTCGTGTTGGTCCATTTCGGACTGGGTTAGATGGCCACTCGGCTGTTGATCGATGTGTCTCAGTTTTTGTGGGGGCCGTTGGGCAACTTGGCACTCTGCTGCTCCACGCTCCGCATGGAAAAACATGTTCATCGACGATCCGGTGTCTCCCCTTCAAGTTCATTCCGGTGGATAAGTAATCGTTGACCAAAAACTCCATCGTATGAATGCGACCACACCAGTGTGTTTTAATGAACCATACATGGATCCTGAGGTGTAAGTAGCTGATTTCTCCAACACAATGGAAGCAGGAACGTCTTTGAAGCTTTTGCTTATCTTCTTTTCTCCTTTCCTCGCTCGCTCGATCGCTTTATTGGCGCCCTACTGCTGTATGCTTCAGGGGGGATACGTTCGAGCTCATATTTACTGAAGAAGTTGTCCACAAATATAGCGCCGTAACTCTGAATTGGTAGCTTGCTGGTACTGGCTTCATCGATCGTAAGAAACGCATATGTGAATATACATTGGTACTGAATAGGTATACTCATCATGGATGCTGGGTCTCAGTATACGCCAGTATATATGTTCATTCTGGCAGGTGTACCACATGCATTTTCCTGTGTGCAAGCTCACTGCTATACAACAGAGGTGTCCCCTGGGATGCAATCATTCTTGGGAATCTTGGCAAGTTCATTCCGGTGTCTCCCCTTCAAGTTCATTCCGGTGGATAAGTAATCGTTGACCAAAAACCAAACCAAAAACTCCATCGTATGAATGCGACCACACCAGTGTGTTTTAATGAACCATACATGCATGGATCCTGAGGTGTAAGTAGCTGATTTCTCCAAGACCCACCTCATCTCATCTGTTCCATCCATCCATCAGTGAACTGAAATTGAATCACTATTAAAGTATGATCTGTATTCGGACCGTGTCCAAACTGGACACGGGCGCCGACCGGCAACACATTGATCTGGTCTCGTTTCGTACTTTCAAAGGACTTTTATTCCTAGCCTTATATATACAGGGGAGACTATGGTGATACCGAATTCGGTGATAGCGATGACAAACAACAATGAGTAGCGGTGCAGTGAACATCTAGAAAGGGAGGAGAATCCATTTTGAGCATTGGCATGGACAGAGCTAAGGTGGAGGTGGCTGACAGCGGCGGGACTTGGTCAGAACAGAGGAACAACGCGATTGCACTATAGCGGCGATGCAGCCAAAATGACGATGGCTTAAGCATCTAGAGAGTGATAGGAGTACGGTGGTGGTGTTTGCTTGGCTAGGAATGGTTTGAGGAGGGTTGGCTACGGTGCCCATGGGCGAGAGCTAGGCAAGGAGTTATGGGTTAGGTTCCTAGTGGTGGGGCAAAGCTATGGAAGCGAGTAAGTGGACTTGAATAGAGGCGGAGATGAGAAATCAATGTTTTACTCGTAGCCTTGTTTCGACTAGCACGTCCTTGTAACAACTACGTCTTCTAGGTCATACTCGCTCATAGACTTCGAACGCTTAGCAAATACTCGGTACTTGATACTTCGAGTACGAGTACTTCCGATGCGCAGCTCCTCTTGTCTTTGAGTATGTCTTCGAGTATGGTAACGACAATACGAAACACAATAGCTTTTCCCAGGAGTCAAAGCACTCCGCTTTTCTCTTTTTTTTCTCTTCCTCAACTTTTCGATCACAACCGATCGCTCTTATTCGCTTCTCCTTCTTCTTGTTACGTAAGCGCGGCGCCACGCCGCGCCAGCCACCGTGTGGACCAAAATAAAAGAGACGAAAATCCGCGGGGCGGTTCTCCAAAAAAAACGAGGACGTACGCGTAATTTCGGAGGAACCAAAGGGTTTTTTCGTAAAAAAATAGGGATCCGTAAGGACCTGTACGTAACTAAACAAGGATCTATACGTAATTTTGGAAACCACGGGTTACTATCGGTGAAGTGGAGGGTGGTTTCTAGAAAAAAAACATAGCAGGGATCCGTTTGCGAGAAGCAGGGACCTGTTTGCGAGGACGGAGGACCTCTACGTGATTTCGCAAAGCGTAGGAACTTTTTCGCAAAAAAGCCAAAAAAGGCGACGTGGTCGTCTCGCCTGCCGGGGAGTCTGCCGCTCATAATATACGGAGTATTATGTAGATCACTTTTAAGAAAAGTATACAAACATCTTTTATCTTTGAAATGGTCATCTTTGAATTGACCAATGGATGGTTCAAAGATATATGTTACGGTGTTACCTGTCACGTGCTTGTAGTGCATGTCATGCATCAAGTTGCTGATCTTGACTAAACTAAAGGAGATGTGTACCCAGATGGCCAGATCAAAGCTTCAAAGGGCATGAAGTTGCTAGCGTTGCACGGTTTACATTTCGTTATTTTGACTGCATAAATTCATACACTCGATAAATTGATCATAAACAACAGCGCAACCTCATAACCATCTTTGGTAGAGTGATAAAGTTATGGGTGAATTCTTTTGTACTATAATTTATAGCTTTTAGATTAATCTTTTAAATTCTAACTAATCGCAAGAGAAAATATGAAGAGAGAAAGACATCTACGTGTGATTTTAGTCGATATAGATGAATTCGATATAGTGTTTACTACAATCAACTTGTAGACCCTGCCTTATAAAGACACACCGTTTGAAAGTTAGTTGCTATAGCATAACCCATAAGCTCAAAAGAACTCAGCCAAGACTCCACCTATAAGTTCAAATTCAGATGTACATCTTTATGCACACGTGAGTGCATCTCAGTAAAAATTTGGTTTGGTCACGAATTTATTTGCGGTCTCCGTATTTCTAGACATATGTTAAGATGGTGTATTTATGTGTATAGGTCTGTAGTATGTGCGCATGCGTGCCTACCTATAATAAAATTTGCACGGAATAGGGAAATTTAGTTTGGACGCAACGATTGACCGGCCGTGCGTCCTAAGGGCTCCTCGTGCGCACACTTGAATATGGCTAAGCGATAAAATATACATCCCCACTGTTTCCCTTTCTGTCCAATGACCCCCACGAAAAAAGTGTTTCTAGCCACACGAGCGTGCGCTGTGTAACTCGGTTTTTTCCCGCACAGCCTTAGCCCACCAAGGCCTACCTGTGAATTCGCTGTCCCTCATCTTTGAAATTTGTCTGGGAAGCAAATCGGTTTACATTGCAAAAACAAATCATGAAAACTTAAGAGCAAACCGGTATATGTATTAGAGCAAATATGTTTAATTTCAAAGCAATCAATATAAATATAAGTTGTTTCATTTTATAAAATGGAACTGGAGTGTTAAGCCCTTTGATTCTAAAAATAAGAGCAAATCAACATAAATAACGAGGAGAGCAAACCATAATAAAAATAGGAGTAAATTCCTGCAAAATTTGAGAGAACTTCAGGGGATAAATTTGAAAAGGCAAACAAAGATGCCAGGAAATTCAAGTATTTTGAAAGCAAACTACTACAAATTTGGGAATAAATAGAATAAAATCGGAAAGCAATTCAAGATAATTTCCCAAGCAAAATCAAAGCATTTCAAGTCATGTACGAGATAGCATTGCGGCAGCTCAGTTCACCATTTGGCTAGCACAGACTGAGTTCACCTCGACACCAAATTACTCCCATCTCACTATCACTTCGCCAGGCCCCGTCGGCGTCACCTCAATCCACACCAGCCCGCCATCAACGCAGTTGTCTCATGCTCGTCGCCGCCGCTCGGCTCACAATGCAATGTAGCCCGACGCCTCGTAGCTTGCAATGGCGCTCCTAGACAAGAGAGAGAATGCATGCAACAGGCTCAACAGTCTAGCAACTGCGTTGGTAGCGAACCAGACCCCGCCAATGCAACGGTGAGGAGCCGAGGACCAATTGGTGACAAGGATGCGCATTTCGAAGAGCAAATGGACGCACACACGTTTTTGCTTTTCCGATTTAGTTTCCCTTGTTAAAATAAACAACGAAAATCCCTGTATCCGCGTGGGCGTTTTTTGGTTTGTAGACACGCACACCTCAGTGAGCAGTCGGATTGGGAGCAAGCCATCAGGAACATCCACACGTGGCGAGTCGAGAACAGATGGCGTCATCCATTTTTTTTGCTGTGCAAGGCTGGCTAATACAGAAACGCAGCATCTTACTTTTATTATAGTGGGGGATTCCTGCCCAGGCGCGCGCCCATGTCGCCCCCGCCGGCCCCTCCGCGCGACGCGTAGCCAGCGAATCTCGGTACCGTCTGGGGAGCACATTTGCGAAAAAGCCTCTGTATTTTTCCGAAATTACGTACGGATCCTTAGTTCTTGCGAAAAGGTCCCTGGAAATTTTTTTAGCCCCTCCGTTTTGCAGGATGGCCCCCCGAGTTTTCGGAAATTACGCACGGGTCCCCGTTTTTTTACATACAGGTCCTCGGTTTTTCGAAAAAGCCCTCCGCCTTTTTAGAAAATACGTTTTCGCCACTGGTTTTTTCCGAAGAGGCCCTTTACCTTTCTCAAAAATACGTTTCACCCCCCAATTTTTTTTGAAAAACTCCTCACGGATTATCGGCTCTTTTATTTTTGGTACGTACGGTGGCTAGCGCGGCGTGGCGCCGCGCCTACGAGGCTAGTATGTATAGGATGTTAGGCCCTAGTTCCACTTCCCCCTTCGCATGTCCCTCTCAGTTTCACTGTCTGCGCAACATGTTGGACCCCACCCATTTATTTAGTCACAATTTCCCCTTCTCATGTACCTCTCGTCTCACTGTCTCTTTGCATGCAAAAATTGTAACCACCTTCCTCTACTACTACTCAGGCTCCATTGGATGGGTCTCATGATCGGTGTGCCTATAAGTGGCAACACGAGTCAAGCTACCAAGGCAGGGAGCCTTAGATAAGGCGGCATGGATTGCCATGACGGTGGGGCGGTGCCAACCAACGCAACCGAATCAAGGAGCGACACAATTATTTGGTTTGGGATTTTAACAATTTTGCTTTTAAGATTATCCCAACTTACTTCCAGATTTATACTAATTTGGTTTCTTTCGGGGTGTTTTCTTCGTAAGATTTTTGCATTACTTTTTTGCTTTCGAATTTACTCTTAGAACTATGTTGATTTGCTCTCAAACTTATCTTAAACTTGCTTTTCAAACTTATCATGAATTTGTTGTTGACATTGTCTTGAATTTGCTCTCAGAATTACGCTGATTTGCTCTAAAACATGTCTTGAATTTGCGCTATGAATTATTCTAATTTGCTCTCAAACTTATGCCGATTTGCTCTAAATATTATCCTGAATTTACTTTGAAACCGTGGCCTGTGTAAAGAAGATGGATGGGTGCATTGACAGGTGGGCCTTTGATGGGCCCTAGGCATGCGCGGAGTGCGCCGAAGAAAAACACCTGACTCGTATCCACTTTGAAGAAACTCTGAATTTTTTGGCTGCTAGTTTGTCATTTTGCTAAAAATGGTTGTGCCTGCGAGAACGTAGACACGTGCACGCGTAAAACGTAGCCATGTCCAATAAATAAAACTACACAACCCCATCTCACATAATGATATACACAGTGGCTACGTTAACAAGAGTAGCTGTCCTGAACCGAAAACGATCGATATATACGGCGAGCTTCAAAGCACGGCGCACTTCGTCACCACCCACCACCCATACCGCCACCGCTGAAACCACCGCCTACCCCATGTCCGTGGTCATGGTGGTGCCCGCCGCCATGGTCTATGCCATGTCCGTGGTGATGGTGGTGCCCGCCGCCATGGTCTATGCCATGTCCGTGGTCATGGTGGTGCCCGCCGCCATGGTCTATGCCATGTCCGTGGTCATGGTGGTGCCCGCCGCCATGGTCCGCGCTATGTCCGTGGTGATGGTGGTGTTGCCCATGCGCATCTCCGGAAGGGTTGTGGCTGGCAGTAAACGAAAATTCGCAAACTTAGTGTAGGCTATTAACATCTTGTTGTGATGCGAGAGTAAACACGAAGTAAAGTTAAATTGAGTGAACGATTGCTGTATATTGGCTCAATCCAACATGAAGTATGTTTGGTTTTACCTATGCTGGTCGCCGTAGTTGCCGCCGCCACCGTCATCCCCACCACCCTCGTTCGGTACGTCGCCGCCATCATTACCGTCACCATCAGCACCACCCATGTCCGGCACGCCGCCGCCATCAGCACCACCCGCGTCCGGCATGCCCCCGCCATCACCCTTTTTCCTTCTTGGCCCTTCTTCCGGCCCGTGCTCTTCTTCCGGCCCGTGAGAACAATTGAACACGGCGATCGCCGCGATAGCTAACAACGCAGCAAAGCCGAACCCGATCAGGACCCAATTGCCAGGAGCACTGGGCACGGAATTGGCAGCGAAGTCGTTGCCCGCAGCAAGAGCTAACACACGTACCATTCTACTGATTGGTAAGCAGTCTTTGCTTGCAGTGCACAACTGTTAAACTGAAAATAGCTTCGAGGCTAGGCGTAGAAGAAGAAGAGTACGAGCTACCCTTATAGGCAGAAGGAAACCGTTGGTGGAAAAGTCTTGACGCGTTGCTTCATTGACAAACTTGCAAATTTGTACCGACATTGCTCGGAGGATAGGATATGTGTGGAATGGGGAGAACCGTGCAGTGACAAACTTGCAATTGAATTGTCCTTGCACGCTGAATGGACCCAGTCAGCCGCAAGGCTGTCACTCGTCAGTATCGCGATACGTATGACAGAATCTTACCATCACACGATCCTATTGTACCATCTTGATACTACATAAAATTATTTTTTATGTTTATAAAATAATGGTGCAGATCTATTACATATAGAGAATAATGTTTTTTGAGGTATGAGCCTACCGTGATTCTACCACAGCCCGATCGTATGATCCCGATCCTGACGACCTTGCTCGCCTCTGCAACTTCGAAAAATGCGGCCAATCCCCCGGGTTTCCATGGCGTGAAAAACACTGAAAAATTTGGAGCGTTGTTTTTCTTCGCTGTAGCGTGCAAGATTGGGATGGCGTGAAAGACTAAAGAGGATTAGTTCTGTAGGCAGATGAGTTCCATACGACACGGGTGCAAGAATATCGATTTGTGAAAATGTTCAATGGATGGTTCGAATTGCGGCGCTATGCGTGGAACCGGCATGGTTCTTGTCGGTAGTCACCTACTTGCTTCAGATCTTGACTCGGTTCGATCGGTCTCGATGACTCTGACTTCGGAATGAGCACGTGCACGCCCAGATCAAATGGCTTCAGAATCGTAGCATAATTTGCATTCCATCATTGCTTTGCCTACATTTTGCTTCGTTTTTCCCTCGCAAAAATTTTTTTTTGCTTAGTTCTTAATACATGTGATACACAACTCCCCTACGTATTTTTACTATTATAAAAGAACGAGTTGGTGGTTGTACGTCTATTCTTCTCCGACCGCTTTATTTCTTTAACTTCTCACTATTCTCTACTTTCCAACCGAACAAAATAACTCCCTTCTATAGCACGTTTATCTATACATTCAATGAATTCTATTGCAACACACGGGTATGTAACTAGTCTTGAAAAAAAAGGCTTTTGCTTTGCCTACAGAAGTTCATATGTATGTTCAATAAACTGGTAAACAACCGCACGTTATCAGGATATCGGGAGCGTTCCCTTAGAGCATATTTATCCTTTAGCATTTAAAATAGATGCTCAAATAGACTCATCAACCCTCTCCACAATATCATTGGCGGTTACTTTTAGTTTAACCTTTATCATTATCTATAAGTGCTAAAGTGGTGTCAAATATTTTAGATTCCACGGTCTATTTATTACTAAAAATCGATGACAAATTTTATAGAGTTGCTAAGAAAAATAAAAAAATATGCTAAAAATTCTCATAAAAAAGTAAATGATGACCCATTAATTTAGTGGACCCAAGTTATAATAGCTCAGATTAAAAAAAATTCTCACAAAAAAGCAAAATATCTAGATCTTAATTTGATAAATCTAAGTTATATCGACTCAGATTTACAAAACAACGTTAACTCCAACAAAAACATCACTCAGTCACATGCTTAAACGCGACTACTACTAACCTAACGTACGTGTCATGCGCGTTTTGGCTTGCAGCTACTGGATGACGCATCCGGGCGTATAGGGGCTGTTCGAGTTCTAGTGCCCGCTGGTGCGGCTGTTCGGCTCGAGCGCCGCGGTGCCGTATGGGCACGAGCTGACCATGCCGAAGGCGCTGGCGAACACTCGAGTTGATGGCGTGGGCATGCTTTACTGCGAGGGCATGGCGTCACTGCTCAACTCCATGGTGAACAACCGGTTCCCCTTCACCACCAGCAGGTGAGGACGCGTTCGGCACCGAGCTCAGCTCGGGCGACGATCGCGCAGGCGCAGCTCTTCAAGGAGGCCAACGATGGCCATGTCAAGCATTAGGCGTTGGCGACGATGAGCTTCCATAGCTGGGTGGCATGAGATGGCACGCGAGCGTGTAGTGTTAGATCATGGGTTTGAACTTTGAAGTTACCCAATTTTTTTGTATTATGTGAGTAGGTGTGCATCAGTGCATGGGTCTCTAGGCTGAATGAGACTATGCGAGTGTGTTTTCTTTTGTTTTTTTAGAGCGGATGGAATGCTTATGTGATTTTGCGAAGTTGTGAATTTTTTTAATTTAAGTACGCGTGGAGTTGTAATAGTTCCGATTAAAAAAAGTCATATCAAGTATAATTTAAACTAAACCGCGACCACCACCCTACGTAACGCCAAGCACTGCCTGACCCCTCGCCATGCCGCACAGTCACTTGACGTGTCTCAGTTCAGCTCCCCCCATAGACCCACTCTCACTGGCGCCGGCCCATATCGACATGCAAGACGTGATCCATAGCCTAAGCAGACAAAGACCGTGCGAAGCTTCTTGCCGTCGAGCCATGCACGCGAACGAATTTAACTCATGTATCCATAGATGCAACAAAGATCGAAGCTAAGTCATATTTCCATCTTTATGCATGATCAAAGGTCCAATATATATGCATATGTAATAGGAAATCAACAAGCAAGGAATTAGGGAAGCCATATTTTTATGTACATGTATGCATGTTTACTCAAATAAAAAGGAGAAACCGATCCTAATTGATCTCCTGCATGTAAACATCGATGGCGATTCTAGAAAAAAAATTATGAAACACACATGGTTGGTAAGTGTGCATATAGAATAAATCTTGTCTAAGAATAATAAAATTAGCAAATTAAAAAAAGTCCATGTCAAGTATAATCCAAAATAACTAAACTTCGGGGGAAGAAAACAAAAACTAGCTATTTGATTTCTATACGAATTCCAAAGTAAATCCCTGAAAAAACAAAATATACCTATTATTATCTAAATAGAAATTTTCTGAGACCTAGCAGTTTTGAATAAAAACATAATGTGTAAGAGAATGCAATAATAATAGCGATTCAGATTCCATCCACCGTTACGTGGCCTCTGCACCATATGCTAACCTTTCAGCGTTATATCTGCTTAACTTATCACTGGGGCGACACCCAGGGCAACACAAATCAAGGATTTCCACTGCCCTCCACTTTTTCATTCCCACCCACAAAGTTTTCGAAATAGAACTATATCTAGTTAACTTCCCATGTCCGCCCATGACCGTGGGCACGGCTATTCGAATAGTTTCGACTCTGCAGAGTTTGTACACTTTCACCACAAGAGACAACCCGCTCGTTGCCCCACATGATTCCTTAGTCACGTGGTTGAGTAGGCCATCACGGTGACTTTTCAAAGTATCTAGCCTCCATTGTCATCTCACCTTATGGGCCGCTCCCACTTGCGGTGGGTCCCATACGTTGCACGGGATGTTCACCACGGTTACTAGTGTTATTCGGGCTCCACTCCCCACAACACTGGTACGACTGGAAAACTTCACCCTCCACTCGGTGTCCCTTTAGGCCTCCCCTTGCCCTTACATATCCTCTCCTAACCACTACCGATGAGATGAGTCCAGGGGTTTCGATAAATTTACTTAGCCAAGTTGTATTTTACATACTTGTGATTGTATGGTTTTACGCAGGATATCATGACAAGATTCAATCCTTAGGATTACCTGGGCGGTTCTACCACATTCTATAATCTGTTCTTCCTTTACACCACATACTAGCCCCAATACCATCCGCCCAGATATTTAAGCAAATTGGGGATCTTGGGAACATAAAATATCATATCCAACATATACCAATCATTACCACCATGATTGCCCAACCAAATTTTCTCATGATTAAAAGTGATACTTGGAGCATTTCAGCGCTCCCGAGTGTCTAAACAATACTAAGCATGGCGTATAATTATGGACTTATTTTTGAAAGATTACTATCATAATTTTGCTAAGGTGACAAAGTTCACATATTCAAATCTTCCAAAGGAGGTGTAATATTAATCAAGTTAAGTAGTGGGCATATAACTAAAATCTTAAATTAAACATGTATTTGCATATAAAATAACAGCATGCAATTTGATAATTTAAACAAAAGTAATTTGCAGAAAATGTAGGTTCAACATGATCAAAGTATTGACTCGCCTTGCGCGGTTTTACCGCGATCTTGAGTTCACTCAAGCTGTCTCATTTATTCATCCTGGTCCTGATTATTGAGGTTTGCTTCAGCTTCGGCTTCTACCTTGTGGGCCTCGTACCCTATTTTTCCGATGCGCGAAAATTCAGACAAAAATTCAGCAAACCAAACAAAAATTCACAAAAATTCAAATGAGTTCTAAAATTCATTGTTTTAGTTCCATTGGACAGATGTTGAATTTAGATAAATTTAAAATTTTGTTTCATTCAATTTGGAGTTAAAACGAATAAATTATGCCCATTTAAAGTTCTTGGTCTAATTACATCCAGAAAATATTAAAAATCTGATAGATGGGTCCCACTTTCTATCTTTAAATTTTACTTTTATTTTTTACTTTCTATATAATGTGTATATGACAAGTGGGTCAGTTATTATTTAAATAAATGGGGCATGGCCCACATGTCAGTGAGAGTCCGGGGGGGCTTCGGGGAGGCGCTCGGTGACGACGAGGTACGTGAGACGAGGAGTTCGGGCGAGGCCGGGGATGGCTTAACGGCGCTCCGAGGGTGGTTCTGGTGTGGTGAATTGGTCTCTCGCGATGTGGATCGACGGGGAGTGTGGCCGCTGGAGTTGGGGAAGGAGATGGGCTCGCCGGTGATTGAAGGGCTCGGGGCTCGATTAACTGCGGTGGGAGTGAGAGCTAAGTGTGGGGAGTCTAATGGGGCCTCGGTGCCTCTTATAGATGGCTGGGCGAAGCTGGCAACGGGCGTCCGCCCGGACGGTCGCGTCGGCGTCAAGCGACGGTGTCAGCTCAGCGGGATTTCGGGGATCCGGGTGTGACATCGCATTGAAGAGTTGCAGCTGTGCGCCACGCGTGCGACAAATCGAAGGAAAATCCGGCTACAGGCGGTGGCGCCACTTTTGCTAGCGCGCCCGATGTGACGTGCGCTGTCCCGGGACGACGCGCGCGGCAGAGCGGGGGGAGGCGATCCCGACGGGACAGCGGTGGGCCCTGGTGACGCAAGCTCGGGGCGAGCCGGGGACCGTCGGTCCGAAGGAGGCGGAGTGGGCTGCGGTGGCGGGGTGGGGCGGCTTCGGTTTTGGTTGAAGCGAGCGAGAGCGGTGAGGAAGAAAGAGGTACAGTGGGGAGCTGGGCCGGTTCGGTGGGGAAGGAGCGGGGAGAACGGGTTGGGCCAGGCCATTCAGCCGGCTTGACTTCCTCTTCTTATTTTCTTTTTTTGTATATACACATTTTTATGTTTTGTTCATCTTGCTGGGCTTTTTGTATACTTTTTTGTATATGGTTTATTTATTTATTTTTGTTGCCATTTACACTACTATTTTCAAAATGAAATTTTTATATTTTTATTTAAGTTCCTCCCTCCTTATGATGGATCATCTTTTCAGATTCGAATTCGAAGTTATAGATTTCTTGTACTTCCATATTTTCTCTATGGCTTTTTAATGTTGTTTTGGAACCTCAACCAAAATTTAGAGAGACACCCAAAGAAAATTCAGATTTTCAAGAGAATACATTGCAAAATAATTCGAAAGCTTCATATTTTCAAATTTTAAATTTTTGGGATGTTACAGCTGCCGTCGGGCTAGGCTGGAGGGTCAAGGTGGGCACGTCCGTACACACCACTGTCATCATCCGTGGACCCCTACCAAGCATCGGCAAGGCAGCACACGTTGTTCGGCCAGGGTAGGTGCGATAGTTGGCTATAGGCCATGACCCACTTGGAAGGTTTGTTTTGCCTATTAAGGTTTTTTCACGTCGATATATTGCACGAATAAATAATACCTGCTCTACAAGAATGACGCAACAGTCAGGAGTTCACCTATCACCCCATGATGATCTCCCGGGGGACATGAGTGACTTCCTCGCATTTCTGGGTTACAGCTCAGAAGTGTGCCAATTCCCACACAGCCACAGGTGCAGTCGACCTCTGAGGCGTTGGGAGCATGAGTCAATGGGCCTACTAACCGCCTCACCCTATCGGGGTGGTGACACCCCGCGCTGAGGAAGCCCAAACGGGGCCGTACAGACGGCCACCAACTGGGGGTGGTATGTGGCGACGATGGAGGAGGTGCTGCGGGTGGTGTAGCTGGTGGCGAGAAGTGGATGTATTTTTTTGGTTGTGTACATATTTTGGTTTGCCTTCCTCCGTGTACGAATTATCTATTGCATTGTAATAGCACTTACCTTCCTACTTATGAATCGTTGCTATCTCAACCGTTTTCACAAAATTCTTCAGAAATTTCTCGTACTACAATAATGTACGACGATCGCAAAATGTTATTGCGAGTCTAACATGTTTCTGACCATTCACAATCTATGAAAATCGCAAATGCATCAAACGACATTGACTGTCCTTTTATTTAAAAAAAACAACTACAAACAAGATTTCTTAAATGTATTACCTACAAAAATTGCTATTTACTCCCTCGTAATTATTTTTATCAAATTAATACAAAAATTATATTATTATTTAAAATTACCTAATCGTTGGACGACATGTGGCTTAGTCGCCGAACGGTTAAGCGACTTGGATTAGTCGTCCAACAGTCGGGCGACTTGAACACGTGTCGCCCAACAGTTGGGCGCTAGCCCAAGTCGGCCAACCGTGCGGCAACATGCGGTCAAAACTGCAAAAAAAAATTTGCAGGTATAATTTTGTAATTTTGAATAACAAATGATTATTTTTAAAAAAATTCGGTTTTATACTCTTTCAAGATTGGTCACAGCGCAGGAAGGCCCAATAGGCTAGTGCGTACTAATGCAAATCGATTCCGTAGATTTGTTTTTTGCAGAAGTTATGAACACAAAGAAAAAGAGCATAGTTTTGATACAGTTTGAACTTCATCGGTAGCTCGTCAGAATCGGCCATTGTAACACGGTAAAATGGTTTCTAGTTTTCTATAAGCAATTCTTACACATGATATAATGAGTACAAATATAGTGTGACAGATCTCTTTTTTCCCCTTATTGTGTACAACATCAAATTTCCTGAGCACAACACAATATGTAACTGTTTTTTTCTCTCAGGAAGTATGGTTGGTAGAGACTACTAGTAGTAAACTATAGAAACTACCTATGTCCATACCAGAAACTTTCCCACTGCATAATGTGTTGCCTAATTATACGCCACCTCCGCCTCCACAACCACCACCTCCGCCTCCACAACCACCACCTCCGCAACCACCTCCGCCTCCACAACCTCCTCCTCCTGGAGGGCCTGGGTAGCCACCAGGACGGCGAGGGGGATTCGTGCCTTCGGCGCAGCTGAATATGGCGAGGGCCACAACTGCAACCGCGGCCAGGAAGCCGATAATTAGAACCGCCAAATCTTTGCCCGCAGCAAGGTCCAACGCCCTAACCATTGTAGCTGGTTGAGCTTCTCGTTCGTGAGGAAGGACTGGTGGACTAGTGCGTACTTAAAAGGCCGTGAGGCTGTACAGGAAGCATAGGTGTGAAAAAGCTTAGCCAGTTATTTGTCGTTGACTCCTACGGAACAGTAGAAGTCTTCGAGGTTGTGAAAAAGCTTAGCCGGTTACTTAGAAGGCTGTAAGACCTCTGAAACCGCTGCTTTCCACGGTTTCTGCGAAAAATGGTGCTGCGAATTTCAAGTGCAGAACATCAACAGCAAGTTCTTCGAAGGTGGTAGGCCGGTGCATGGTGGATATTTGCCGCCCAACATTTGTGAGGTTGCTTGTCAGCAGTGCTCAGGCGGACTTGTGAGGTGATGGTGGTGCCCGCCGCCATGGTCCGCGCCATGTCCGTGGTGGTGGTGGTGCCCGCCGCCATGGTCCGCGCCATGTCCGTGGTGGTGGTGCCCGCCGCCATGGTCCGCACCATGTTCATGGTGATGGTGGTGCCCGTCGCCATGGTCCGCGCCATGTCCGTGGTGATGGTGTTGCCCGTGCGCATCTCAGGAAGGGTTGTGACTGGCAGTAAACGAAAATTCGCAAATTTAGTGTAGGCTATTAACATCTTGTTGTGATGTGAGAGTAAATACGAAGCAAAGTTAAATTGAGTGAACGGCTGCTGTATATTGGCTCAATCCAACATAAAGCATGTTTGGTTTTACCTATGCTGGTCGCCGTAGTTGCCGCCGCCACCGTCATCCCCACCACCCACGTTCGGTACGTCGCCGCCAACATCACCGCCACCATCAGCACCACCCACGTCCGGCACGTCGCTGCTGTTGGTTGGGTAAACGATCGTATCCCGTTAGGGAGATCGGTTCCATGTTATATGCTAGGTGGAAAAGCCCCACCTGTGGCTTACAAGGAAAGAACTTACAATAGGCAAGAGATTAAAGAGAGAAGGAGAGAATCACGTATGACCGTTGAGGGTCAATGCAGGTTGTATCTAGGCCATACGTGATGTACATAATATTGTCTAACACCCCCCCTTAATCTAAGCCTTGTAAGTCATAGAAAGGTTTAGATTACGTTTAAATTCTGTAAACTCCTTATATGGTAAAGCCTTAGTGAAACCATCAGCTATTTGGTCCTTACTTGAGATGAAACGAATATCCAGAGACTTGCTGGCAACCCTTTCTCTGACAAAGTGGAAATCGATCTCAATATGTTTTGTGCGGGCATGGAAGACCGGATTTGCGAGATAGGTAAGTGGCACCAAGGTTGTCACACCATAGACATGGCTTGTCGGTGAGAGAGATTCCAAGTTCTTTTAGCAGTGCTTCAACCCAAATGATTTCAGCTGTAGCATTGGCAAGAGATTTATATTCGGCTTCGGTCTTTGGGCGTGACACGATTGCTTGTTTACGAGCACTCCATGAAATTAAATTAGGGCCATAGAAGATGGCAAAACCTCCATTAGAGCGCCGATCATCAAGACAGCCAGCCCAGTCTGCATCTGAAAACCCACTGAGTAGAGTAGAGGGTGACTTCTGCAGAGTAAGTCCAACATTGATTGTACCTTTAACATATCGTAAAATCCTCTTAACATTGTCCGGTGTGATGTAGTCGAGCATGGAGAAATTGACAAATCTTGTTAATAGAAAGATAAATCGGGACGAGTCAAGGTCGGTCTTGGAGACCTCCTACAATACTCCCGTAATGGGTGCTATCTTGATGCCAAGTGGAGTGCCATCAAGTAAGGACAACTTCTCGAAACAAGAGAGAGGTGTAGGACAAGGTGTACAGTGTGTCATGCCAACGGGCAAGTAATTCATTGGCATATTTTTCTTGATTCAAGAGCAGCCCATGTGGTGTTTTCTGGACTTCAATCCCCAAGAAGAAATGGAGATCACCAAGATCTTTGAGAGCAAAGTTAGCATTCAAGTCATGAAGTAAGGCCGAGATAGCTTGATCTGAGGAGCTAGTCACAATGATGTCATCAACATAAATCAAGACAAACATAGTAATATCTGACTTGTGATAAATAAAGAGAGATGTGTCAGCCTTGGATGAATGAAAACCAAGAGTAGTGAGTTTGGTACTGAGTTTGGAGTACCATGCTCGAGGAGCTTGCTTCAAACCATAGAGAGCCTTGTCCAACTTACAAATGTGATGCGGTGTGCGAGGATCTTCAAAACCAGGTGGTTGTTTCATATAAACCTCCTCTTCGAGCCATGCAAAAAAGCGTTCTTGACGTCCAACTGGCGTAAGCTCCATCCTCTTGATACTGAGATAGCTAAGACAAGGCGAATGGTGGCTGCTTTGACAACCGGACTAAAAGTGTCTTCATAATCAATACCATACCTCTGTTTGAAACCTTTGGCTACCAATCGAGCTTTGTACCTATCAATTGTTCCATCTGCATTTTTCTTGATACGATAAACCCACTTGCAATCAATCAAATTTTTATTGGTGCTAGGTGGTACGAGATGCCATGTGTTGTTCTGCATCAATGCATCATATTCGGCTTGCATAGCATTATGCCATTTTTCATCAGTCAAGGCATCCGAGAGATTATGTGGTTCTCCTGTAGATGTTAGCAGGGCATAACGAATTGTACCATCTTTGTAAATTTTCGGATTCGTAATACCTTTTTGGAGCCTTGTACGCGGTTCGAGTGCGGTAGGGGCACAGGACCCTCGTTCACAGAAGATCCAAGACCGCCGAAATAGAGGCGCGTGGCGGAAATCGCCGCGGCAGATCCTGCGGACGGAGGCGTGGCCGTTGACGTGGGTGTGGCGGTGTAGAAGATCCCGTGGATCCCGTTGATCCGGGTGTATTTAAGGCGATGGGGACCCGGGCGGGCGACGTGGCGGCTTCAGAGCCACGAGTTGGCGTTGAACGCGCGGACGCGAGCGCAAGGTTGTCGGGTGGACACCACGTCCGTCAGCAGGCGGGAGATCTTCTGCGGTAGTGGGCGCAGAGGTGGTTGGCCCGCGATCTGAAGACTGCGCCAGATCCGCACCGTGATCGCATGGCAGATTATGCGGATCCCACGGGAGCAGTGGTGTTGTTGTCGTGTTCGGCAGTAGAGTAATTTGGCTCGGTTGACTCGATGTGTGCACCGTTTTGGCTGATTCCTTCGCTGATGATTTGCTGTGTGTCTGGTAGGGATGTCTCCAATATATTCCGGTACCTGAGTATGGTTAGTGGCAGGTACAAAATGCATGTGATCATGATTAGACATACCCTCTATAGTAGATGACGTGGGAGACAATTTTTTGGGAAGAAGAAGGAGTTCTTGACTAAGACGAGATCCAGCATTGTGGTGGAGAGAGGCAAAAGGAAAAATGTTTTCATCGAAGACGACATCACGAGAAATATAGACTCTCCCGGTAGACACATCGAGACATTTGACTCCTTTGTGTAGAGGACTATAGCCGAGAAAAACACACCGAGTGGAGCGAAAAGCTAGTTTGCGCTTGTTGTAGGGACGAAGATTAGGCCAGCAAGCACAACCGAAAATGCGAAGAGAGTCATAGTTTGGCTTGAGATGGAGAAGTTTTTCGGTTGGTGTTTCAAAGTTTAGAGTTTTGCTAGGAAGCATGTTGATAAGAAATGTGGCTGTTAAGAAGGCTTCGTCCCAAAATTTGAGTGGCATGGAAGCATTTGCAAGTAAGGAGAGGCCAACTTCAACTATATGGCGATGTTTTCTCTCGGCGGAACCATTTTGTTGATGAGTATGTGGGCAAGAGACATGATGAGTTATACCAATCTTTTGGAAAAACAAATTGAGTTTCTCATATTCACCACCCCAATCTGTTTGCATGGTTATGATTTTGCGGCCAAATTTGCGTTCAACAAATTGTTGGAAATTAAGAAAAACTTGGTAGACATCAGATCTTTTCTTAAGCAAATAGATCCATGTGAATTTGCTAAAATCGTCAATAAAACTTACATAATATGAGTGTTTACCAACGAAGTTGGGCGGGACCCCAAACATCAGAGAAAATTTGTTCCAAAGGTACAGTGGAAACACTAGTAGAAATAGGATAAGGTAATTGGTGACTTTTTGCTTGTTGACATGGATCACACACATAAGGATTTATTTCATGCGAATAAGCAAGATTATTTTTCCAAGAATGTGTTGAGCGATGAGCGAAGATGGATGCCCTAGCGGCGATGCGGTGGAGGATGAAGGCTTGAGTGTGATGAAGGCGTGCTTGGAGGAATCCGTAGAGGTAGGCACAAGAGGATATAAACCACCATGACATGGGCCTTTAAAGATGATGTGTTTCGTTACCTGATCCTTAATCAAAAAAAAACACGGGTGAAATTCAACAAAGGCATTGTTGTCTAGGGCAATTTTGTGAGTAGATAATAAATTTTTGGAAGCACTAGGTACATGTAGAATATTTCGAAGATTGAGGGAACTATGAGGGGTATGAATAATCGAATGACCAACATGTTTAATTGCCATACCTTGACCACTCGCATTGTGGATTTGATCATTGCCCTTGTAGTGCTCGTGAGTAGATAATTTGCTCAATTCTCCAGTGACATGATTTGTGGCGCCGGAGTCCATGTACCAATTTGTGTCCACTCCGTAAGAGGCAATGTGCGCCTTTATCTTCAGTGTGAGAGTCATCATCATCATCCCCGTAGCGCCACCAGCACTCGCTTGCAGGATGCCCATGTTTTTTGCAAATTTGACAAGTTATGTCTTGATGAGGAGAGGGTATCGATGACCACGACCACGACCTCCTTTGTCTTTGCGGGCGACGACCAGCATCATGGCCATCACGCCATGGGGGACGCCCGTGCTGATGTCGGCCAGAACCACCACCGCCGTGACCACCTCCACGGTGGCCACCACCATAGCCACCTCCTGAATTTTGGCGGTAGCCACCACCACCTCTACCACGACGAGCAACGTTGACCGAGGAGGAAAAAGAGGTAGGTTCCTCGGACTCGACCAACGCTTTTGACGATAATCATAGGCAAGAAGTTGATTGCGAGACATCGGCGAGGTAGTGGTGGGAATTGCATTAACGGTGGTAACGGACCATTGTACTCACCGAGGAGTCCAATGAGAAGATATTCCTTTAGTTCTTCATCGGAGCGATTCGCCCGCGGCGGCGAGTTCGGAGGCGAATCCTTTCATCTTGTTGATGTAGACGATGGCGGTGAGATCCCTCTTCTTGGTGTTGGTGAGGCGGTGCGCGAGATCCCGACCGAGCCTTGGTTTGAGTGGAGAACTTGGCGTCGATGGCGGCCCAGATTTCAGCAGCGTGCTCCAGGCCGAGGAGATCGGCATGGACCTCTTGCGTGATGACCCAAGAATGTGGTGACGACTTGTTGATCCCTCGAGATCCAGATCCCATAGGCCGGATTGGGAATCGTAATCTTGTTCTTCTCCGAATCTTCAACCTCCATTGTTTTGTTGGGCGCGGGGTCGGTGCCGTCGAGCAGCCCCATGACCTGCGCGCCGCGCAGTGCCGGTAGCACCTGCCCCTTCCAGAAGAGGAAGTTGGCTTGCGTTAGTTTCTCTGACGGAGGACCTCCAAGGGCTGCCGCCAGGGTCGTCGACGCCATGGTCGAGGATGACATTATTGGGAGGGAGGGAGGAGTTTTGTTGGGGACGTCAAGGAAGAGCAGCTCTGATTACCATGTTGGTTGGGTAAACGATCGTATCCCGTTAGGGAGATCGGTTCCATGTTATATGCTAGGTGGAAAAGCCCCACCTGTGGTTTACAAGGAAAGAACTTACAATAGGCAAGAGATTAAAGAGAGAAGGAGAGAATCACGTATGACCGTTGAGGGTCAATGCAGGTTGTATCTAGGCCATACGTGATGTACATAATATTGTCTAACAGCTGCCACCATCCTTTTTCCTTCTTGGCTTGTCTTCCGGCCCGTCAGAACAATTGAACACGGCGATCGCCGTGATAGCTAACAACGCAAAGACCATCCTACATAGGCCCTTGCTCGCCTCTGCAAGCCTGGTTGCAACTTCTGAACACATGTGCACGCGCCCGGCGGCATGCATTCAGCTTGGCCGCACTGCACTGCTCGTCGGGAGCAACAGGCATTAACCGTTTTCATGCCGTTCTCCTGTTGAAGAAAGTCAAGTGATTGTTAGAGTTTAATCTTTTTTGTTTTCGAGTCTGTTTTCCGTATACGTAGAAGTCTAGTCTGTTTTCGAGTTAGTTTCCGAGTCGAGTTTATACAAGTCTGAGTCCGTTTCATACGTAGAGTCCGTATCGAGTTCATACATTGTTGTGCCCAGCCTTTATAAAGCTATGACCAAGCAATGTAAGGGCGTGGAGAAAGGGCTGCAAGCGAGCAGCAGATTTAGGTGGTGATAATTTGGGTTTATTTTTAGTGGTTTATGGCTGAAATTCACTGTAGCTGGCTGAAAAAACACTGTAGCTGACAGATGCTTATTTAACATAATTAAATTTAAAAAAATTAAAAAATATAAAAAATATGTTATCCCATTACGTATAGTACAAACAAATACGAGAAAAAAAAGAACCGACAAAAAAGCTCAAAAAAAGCTAAAAGTTCAGAAAAAGATAAAATTTATGAATAGTAAAAAATAAGCCAGAAGCCAGAAGCTGAAGCCGAAACGAACGGGGCCTTAAGAGAGAGAAGAAATAAAGAGAAGAAGAGAAAAGCTATTGCGTGTGCTGTTCAACTTTGGTTGTTTCGGCATTTTTCGTGTTTCTCCAGCAAGGCACCACGCGGGTGATGTTAGAGTTGATGTTAAATAAATATTAAAGTTATCACTAGTCTTAATTTAGTGGACCTAAGTTATAACGACTCAGATTAAAAGAAAGAGTTGATGTTAAATAAATACTAAAGCATAATTGACACGTACAAAATAAGATTAATCTTAACAAAAACATCACTCAGTCACATGCTTAAACGCGACTACTACTAACCTAACGTATGTGTCGTGCGCATTTTGGCTTGCAGCTACTGGATGACGCATCCGGGCGTCTGGGGGCTGTTCGGGTTCTAATGCCCGCTGGTGCGACTGTTCGGCTCGAGCACCGCGGTGTCGTACGGGCACAAGCTGACCGTATCGGAGGCGCTGGCGAACAAGCTTTACCGCGAGGGCACGATGTCAGTGCTCAACTCCATGGTGAACAACCGTTTCCCCTTCACCACGCAGCAGGTGAAGGACGCATTCAGCACCGAGCTCAGCTCGGGCGATGATCGCGCCGCCGCCGCGCAGGTGCAGCTCTTCAAGGAGGCCAACGATAGCCACGTCAAGCATTAGGCGTTGGCGACGATGAGCTTGCACAGCCAGATGGCATGAGATGGCACGCGAGCATGCAGTGTTAGATCATGGGTTTGAACTGTTGGTCACTGTGAGGGCATTTCGGTAATTTTCCAATTGAAACAATGGAAAAAGGATGTAGGCGGGGCCCACCTGTCGGTCTGCTCCTCTTGGGTCTTTTCCTCTCTGTTCTTCGGGTTGTGCGGAGGTTTGGGGCTTTGGCGCCATCTCCGATTGAAGCCTTTGCTTCCGGTTTCTGTGCGCCTTTTGTGGTGTGAGAGGAAATCCGGTGGTTGAAGGCTAATCCGAGAAGAGGACGAAGGTAGTGACGGTTCCCTGTTGTTTTGAAATGACAAGATGGAATTACATGATTATATGCCATTTGTGTCATTTATATTCTGCTGAAATTGTCTTGGTTTTATCCTCTATTTAGCTGGAATTAAATCTGCAAACATGGTCATTCCGCATTATTTACAACATGAACTTTGAAGTTATCCAAATTTTTTTTGTATTATGTGAGTAGGTGTGCAGGGGCGGAGATGGGCCTCGGGCCGGTTGGGCAACGGCCCGAGGCCCAAAAAAATAGCAGTGAAAAATTTTAGTATATATATATCCAAAAAAAATATTGCACAATGGACAGGCCCGAGACTATTCCTAGCCGGCCCAGCAGAGCGAAGCGGCCCAATGAGCGAAGCGGAGCTATGCATGCGGAGCGGCAGCAGCCGGCCTACCCTAGCTGCGGACTGCGGTCTTCCCTAACCCCCTCCCATCTCGTGAGTCGCGACGTCTCCAGCCGCCTCTCCGCAACTCTGCCGCCCCCAGCGCCCCACCACATCCTCTCCCCCGCAACGACGCGCCGCCCCCCGCCTCCTCTCCGCCGAGTCCGCCGGCTGCCGCGACGTCGCCCCTCGCCCCCTCAGCTCCTCTCTGGCTCTCCGCTAAGATGCCGCCCCCACGCCTCCTCTTTGCCGCGACGCCGCCCCTGCCTTCTCTCCACCAGTCTGCCGCAGCATCGCCCCACCGCCTCCTCTCCGCTGCGACATTGAAAATCACAAATGCATCAAACGACATTGAGTGTCCCTTCTATTAAAAAAACAACTACAAACAAGATTTATTAAATATATCACCTACAAAAAGTACTATTTACTCCCCCACAATTATTTTGATCGGATTAATATAATAATTACATTATTATTTAAATTGCCCAATCGCTGGGCGAGACGTGGCCTAGTCGTCGTGACGGTTGGGCGACTTGGGTAAGTCGCCCAACAGTCGGGTGATTTAGACACGCGTCGTTCAACAGTTGGGCAATTATTAATACAATAATTACATTATTATTTAAAATTGCCCAATCGTTAGGCGACACGTGGACTAGCCGACCGTACCAAAATTTCGCCCGCCACGCGCCGGGCGGAGCGCAGCGCGGGCGGACGTGGCCGGCCTCTCCTGCGCGGAAACCTTCCTCGTGTAATAGAAGTTTGATTTGATCAGCAAGCTTGTTTACTTGGTCCATGCACATGTACACGTACGGTGTGTGATCCTGCATGCGTGCATGTGTCCATCGTGAGTTCATCAAAGGTACTGAGTCCACTTGGTCCATGCACACGTACACGTTTCGGTTTTTTCGGTCTTTTCGGTTTTTAATTGGTTTTTACCGAAAAAACCGAACACCAAAATGGTTTTGATACAGTTTGAACTTCATCGGTAGCTCGTCAGAATCGGCCATTGTAACACGGTAAAATGGTTTCTAGTTTTCTATAAGCAATTCTTACACATGATATATATAAGTATAAATATAGTGTGACAGATCTCTTTTTTCCCCCTTATTGTGTACAACATCAAATTTCCTGAGCACAACACAATATGTAACTGTTTTTTTCTCTTAGAAAGTATGGTTGGTAGAGAGTACCTAGTAGTAAACTATAGAAACTACCTATGTCCATACCAGAAACTTTCCCACTGCATGATGTGTTGCCTTAACCGCCACCACCGCCTCCTCCCCCTCCGCAACCACCGCCACCTCCTCCCCCTCCGCAACCACCGCCGCCTCCTCCTCCTCCTCCGCAACCTCCTCCCCCTGGAGGGCCTCGGTAGCCACCAGAACGGCGAGGGGGATTCGTGCCTTCGGCGCAGCTGAACATGGCGAGGGCCACAACTGCAACCGCGGCCAGGAAGCCGATAATTAGACCCACAACGCTGCTGCGCGAATTAAGCACGGAACCGGTGGCCAAATCTTTGGCCGCAGCAAGGTCCAACGCCCTAACCATTGCAGGCTTGCATAGCTGGTTGAGCTGCTTGTTCGTGAGGAAGGACTGGTGGACTAGTGCGTACTTAAAAGGCCGTGAGGCTGTACAGGAAGCACAGGTGTGAAAAAGCTTAGCCGATTATTTGTCGTTGACTCCTACGGAACAGTAAGTCTTCGAGGTAAATCATGATAGCATGAATTAAGTAATTTGGAAACTACATAACTAGGAGGCATATTTATCTTTGCGATTGAGTTTAATTGAAAAGGATGTACTGGATCAGGAAACATTCTTTAGGTGATCAACAAAAACACTTTCTTTGTATTGTTTGAGTAAAAAATATAATTCCCTTTGTACAACTCGAAAATAATTTTTAAGTGTATAACAATAACGAACTTTCTTTCATTATTTGAATAAAAATATACATCCTATATAGACCTAAGTAAGCATTCCGCCTGACTGCTCAAATACAGCTAGGGGTGCAAACGGGTCGGGTTAATCCCGACCGATCCGGCACCGAATCCGATTGGTACCGAATCCGGAGAAAAAAATATGGGTTAGGATATGGTAACAGCAATATCCGTCCGAATCCGATACGTCTTCAATTTTGATTTCAGGTTAGTGCTACTATTTGACGTTTCATTTTCTTTTGCAATGGTAAAATAAAATCTTCCACATCAGCTATTAAGTAGTAACATCAAGTTCTTGACAGTACGTACTCCTACTCCATTTGTTGTACTGCATGCATTCCTTACAAACAGTAGGGGTGCAAACGGCTCGGGTTAATCCTGACCGATCCGGCACCGAATCCGATTGGTACCGAATCCGGAGAAAAAATATAGATTAGGATATGATAACAACAATATCCGTCCGAATCCGATCCGTTTGCACCCCTAAATACAGCACAAAAGACAACTATTGAAAGCAACAAAAAAAATGTTGGTGTTGTTCAAGTGCATAATTAAGAAAAGAAATTAAGTAGAACTTTACGTCATAATGAGTGCTCACCATCGTGGGTCCAATTTATTCGGCAGCGTGAACAATGAATAATGTCAAATGCTTGACTGGGATATAATAATCGGTGTGTTGCAAATGCTGCTGCCATTGCAGGCACACCACGCTCAAGAGCAAACTGTATCTGATTCTCGTGAACATCTTTGGGAGCTATGGATAATGTCAACACATCACGTGAAAGTAAGTACGCACCAAAACTTGCTACTCCGTAGCCAACATCCAGGACAACTTTGGTATGAGAGCCAAATGCAATACTTGGTGCCATCTGGATGAACGGAGAGGAACAGGTAGCTCTACTAAGAGTCAGTGTTACAATAAAATTTCTAGTAATTTAAAGTATAATCAAGGCAAACCTGAGAAATTTGATCAAGGTATTGATTTGGTCCATGTATGAATTGGGTTCCTCCTCCAGGAAATCTAAATTTATCTTTACCGCTCGAACCGCTCGCCACGCTCCGTCGAGGGCAGCCGCCTGATCCCCTCCTCGTTGTCGAGGCACGTTATGTACTCCCTCATGCTCTTAGGGCAGACCGGGAACCTCCCAAAAAGGACTCTGTTCCCGTCGCTGTCGCCCACATTGCCTGGCTCCTGCGGCGCGGCCTCGTCGGTGGCCAGATCGGTGCCATTGGCGCCGCCGTCGACGTCGAAGTCGTCACGCATCGCGTTGTCCTCGCCGACGATGCCGAAGAGGGCGGGAGGGGGCGGGGGGAGGAGGAGGCCTGCAGGATCTCTCGCTCCATCTGCGCTCGGTTCAGCTTCCGTCGGATCGAGGCGGCGCGTGCGGCAGGCGAATCGTCCGCAAGCACGCACCGGTAGTCCGGTACTGAGTTCGGCTGCCGGCTGGGCCAGGTATGCCGTGGCTCACTCGGCATACCCTATAGGTCCGTCCCTGCACAAATAAGTCCGCCCCTGCGCAAATAAGTCTCGTATGCCACGCGCATAAACAATACTGTATCCATCGAGACGTTTGACATCTTTGAAAACAAATTGTGCAAATCACTGTTAAAAAGAAGTGTAGAAGCATCTTTTGTCTTTGAAATGGTCATCTTTGAATTGACCAATGGATGGTTCAAAGATATGCTACCTGTCACTTGCTTGTTTTGCACGTCATGCATCAGTTGCTGATCTTGATAAACTAGACGAGATGTGCAGCCAGATGGCCAGATCAAAGCCTCAAAGGGCATGAAGTTGCTTGCGTTGCACGGTTTGCATTTCGTTATTTTGACTACATAAATTCATACACTCGACAAATTGATCATAAGCAACAGCACAACCTCACATAACCATCTTTGGATAGTGTGATAAAGTTATGGTCCGCTCCTTCCAAATGGCTTCAATTTCTCATTTATTTTGACTTTCAACTTATTTAACGCAAAAGTTATTTTGATACGGGGATTGTTTCTTGAATTGCACAAGTCACAAATATAAGATATAAGGGAAGCTCAATATTGCTAATGTCGTTTTTTTTTCAGATATATAAATGTGCTGACTTTCAACTAGTGCCGGATAAAACAAAGAGACTCGGAAATGCGCCGATAACTGGAATTCGGATGAGACGCCACCCAAAACTTTCGGCCGACAGCTGGATAATTCGGTTCTGTAGTTAGTTGGCTCGCTTGATTTGTTGGCGCACATCGGTTGGACCAAAATAATTCGGCAGCAAACCACAAAACTTTTCGGCCAGCACGTTAGACTTTGCCGATTCATTGGATATCCACTAGATGATTTGCAAGATTCATCAGATCAATTCGGATCGGAGGATGTGGAAACCAAAATCTACGTGATAGTGCAACAGATTCGGCCAACTCCAAGAACAGTGGTGAGTTTTCAGCAGAGCAATTTTTTTTATGCTAATTGAGGATTTCAACCAGCAGAATTTTTTTAGGGTTTAATATAGACACAACGATTAAGCTACGCAAAGAAACACGAAGATCAGCACCTAAGCAAAAATTCTAATAAATCAAAACTTAACAAAACTCACGAAAAATAACAGATGCAAAAACTAGGGTTTAGATTTTTTTTTTTGGCTTTTTGTGTATAGGAAAAATATAATCTAACTATGGGTAAATTGATCCTACTGTGTCAACCGAGGCTCTGATACCAAGCTGATGCGGAGGATTGCCCGATCTTCACGGCGTAAGATCGATGAAGATAATTTGGATCCGTGCAACCTGACGAATCGATAGCGCCAACCACTGTTAGAACAGCAACCTGCGACAAAAAAATTCGTCCAACCACACGCTCGTGATCCCGACCACCAAGTAGACGCGTCGTCGCTCCGGCCAATTCACAAGGAATCACAAGAACGACGGGGAAGAACGCATGATTCTCCTCTAGATTGCAATCATATACCAAACCCTAGAAAAAACAAATATATAGTTCTCTGGAAAAATAATAGATCTGTTTTTCTCTGTTCATAGTGGTCTGTCCTTTAGAAAAGAAAAGAGTCACCGTTTTAAAGGCTCACGCACCCGAGACAAAATCTGGCTCGGTTGTTCGACCGACGCACAAACGCACACGAGATACAATTCGTGTTGGCCACGGAACAACTGACTTCGGGTTTGTTTTTTTTCTCCGAAACTGACGGTTTTTAATTTTTGCTACAGTATCTAACTTTTAAACGGAGTATTTTCTCAAAACGGGGTCTATAAGTTAAATGATGTATACGTTAAAAGCCCAACATCTGTACCATCCAAAATCGCAAGTGAGTATCTCTCTCCGTAATCTGTAACGTAAACAGTCAAAATTTAAAAAATTCAGCCAAAAATTATAAATCATAGTCGTTGCCAAACAGGCCCTTCGGAACCAGTAGTACTATCCGCGTAGCTTGATTAACTTAACTGAATTCTCCTGGTCCTTCCGTGCATGTAATTCGGCCGGCGTTACTGATGGCTTCCATGACGTTCATGCTTCAGTTCTGGTTTCTTCATTTCCTCGTGTCTCGTCCGTGCATGCATGCAACAAGTTTTTTCCACGTGATGGCTCCAAGTTGTATGCATGACTAGATAATCTTTCCATTGCTTCATGGTTTGTACATATTTTTTTGTGTTCGGAATATCCAAAGCTTTAGTCACGTGTAGTATTTTTTCGTTGACTTCTATTTCCAGCTTCGTTATTCTCAACCAAAGCTTTCTTCTGTTCAAACCTAAGAATAATTAAATAGTAGCTACTAGGTAGTATATTGTTTTCATATAAATTAAAATCAAATTTAACTAGGAGCGAGTTCACCTGTTGATTAATCTTTTTAGCTCGTGCTCGCGTAATCGTCCGATTGAAATGTCCTCATTATCTTGTACACTCGAAGTGATAGACGATGTACTAATATCGATACTGACATTCTAAACACATCTTCACTTTAGATTTGTACAGATCGAGTATAGGCCTGTATATAATTAAATAAAATAGTAGTAACTATATATCTCTAAATATAATAGTTAAAGACCCAATTAAATTAGAGTTCACCTGATAATATTTAATATGGCTTAATAATTCCTTCCAGTTAAATAATATAGTTAACTGAGAAGTACAAGACATGAGCGTATCCGCGTCATATTTGAAACGTGTTGCCTTCTAATTTCAGTTTATTATGATTTTTTGGGTTTTGGGGTTTTTTGTCTTTTCTTTCTCCTTATTCCTTTGCATTATCTGTTACGATATAACGGTTTTTTCTTTATTCTTTATTTTTTCTCAGAAAAAACTAACCGTTGCTACAATACAATTTCAACCACAAGTCAAAAATCACAGCCAAAAGCTTAAGCCGTAAGCTAGGTGGAGCGGGGCCACCTGTAGAGTTCAAATTCAGATGTCTATCTTTATACACACACGATAACACCTCAATAAGAATTTTGTTTGGTCATAAATTTATCTTTGGTCTCCCTATTTCTAGGCGCATGTTAAGATGGTGCATTTACCTGTATGGATATGTACAGTGTGAGCGTGTGTATATCTACTGTAATAAAAAAACTGCACGGAATAGGGAATTTAGTTTCCCTTGTTAAAATAAATAAAACTGCATGACCTCATCTCACATACTGATTTACACGGTGTCCATGTTAACAAGAGTAGCAATCCTGAACTGAAAATAATCGATATATACGGCGAGCTTGCGAGCACACTGCACTTCGTCACCACCCACCGCCCATGCCGCCACTGCTGAAATCACCGCCTGCCGCATGCCCGTGCCCATCTCCAGAGAAGTGATGCCCGCCGCCATGGTCGGCGCCATGTCCATGGTGATGGTGGTGCCCGCCGCCATGGTCCGCACCATGTCCGGGGGGATGGTGGTGCTGCCCGTGCGCATCTCCAGAAGGGTTGTGGCTGGTAGTAAATGAAAATTGCAAACTTAGTGCAGGCTATTAACATCTACATCTTGTTATGATACGAGAGTAAATACGAAGCAAAGTTAAATTGAGTGAGCAGTTTGCTGTATATTGGCTCTGTTGGGTTTCGACTACTCCGAAACTTTGATCTCGGTAGTCGTATCTCGTTTACAACTGCTTAGTATTTGTTACGACCACTCCAAGATGTGGATACGACCACTCAGCTAGTTACGATCACTCCTTGCTGTTGTGCACATACTCGTAACCAAGTAACGACCACCCCGGCTTACGACTATGTCTTTCCAGTCTGCTCGTACTCATAGCTTTGTTATGACCAGCACGTCCTTGTAACGACCACATCTTTCAGGTCGTACTCGCTCGTAGACTTCGAACACTTAGCAAGTACTCGGTACTCGATACTTCGAGTACGAGTACTTCCGATGCACAGTTCCTCTGCTCCTCTTGTCTTTGAGGATGTCTTCGAGTATTGTAGTGACAATACGAAACACAATACGCGAATACAATAGCTTTTTCGGGAGTCAAAACACTCCGCTTTTCTCTTCTTTTCTCTCCCTCAACTTTTCGATCACAACCGATCGCTCTTGTTCACTTCTCTTTCTTCTTGTTACGATTACAGAACTAAACTTCGTCTAATAAAGGCTAATTACACGACTCATAAACAGACCCACCAATCCGACTCGGTTTCTACTATGGAACTGACTCGTACTCGTATATGACTCATAAACGGATCCACCAATCCGACTCGGTTTCTACTATGGAACTGACTCGTACTCGTATATGACAAACTCTACGAATCGTAGCAAAACTCAATATTTCATACTAAAAACAAGATTAATTCTAATAGGCTCAATCCAACATGAAGCATGGTTGGTTTTACCTATGCTGGTCGCCGTAGTTGCCGCCATCACCGTCATCCCCACCACCCACGTCCGGCACGTCGCCGCCATCATCACCGCCACCATCAGTACCTCCGGAGCGTCGACGTCGGTGTTTATCCTTTTTCCTTCTTTGCTTGTCTTCCGGCCCGTCAGAACAATTGAACACGGCGATCGCCGCGATAGCTAACAACGCAGCAAAGCCGAACCCGATCAGGACCCAATTGCCAGGAGCACTGGGCACGGAATTGGCAGCGAAGTTGTTGCCCGCAGCAAGAGCTAACACACGTACCATTCTACAGATTGGTAAGCAGTCTTTGCTTGCAGTGCACAATTGTTAAACTGAAAATAGCTTCGAGGCTAGGCGTCGAAGAAGAAGAAGAATAAGAGCTGTTCTTATAGGCAGATGGAAACCGTTGTTGGAAAAGTCTCGACGCGTTGCTTGCTGACAAACGACTGAACGGACAGTAGTGAATAATTGCTGGATTTGTACCGACTTCGTTTGAAACATATGTGTGGAATGGGGAGGACCGTGCAGTGACAAACTTGCAAATTAAATAGTCCTTGCGGTTGTTTCTTGGCTCTTGAGAAATCTGCAGGCTTGAGACCTCTGAAACCGCTGCTTTCCACGGTTTCTGCGAAAAATGGTGCTGCAGAACATCAACAGCAAGTTCTTCGAAGGTGGTAGGCCGGTGCATGGTGGAAGAACATCAACAGCAAGTTCTTCGAAGGTGGTAGGCCGGTGCATGGTGGAAGAACATCAACAGCAAGTTCTTCGAAGGTGGTAGGCCGGTGCATGGTGGATATTTGCCGCCCAAAACATAGAGGTTGCTTGTCAGCGGGGCTCAGGCGGACATCTGGTCAAAGCAACGCCTCTGTAGCTGTTGTGACCTAGTTCAGACTTCAGAGGCTGCACGGTAGCTTCATGTTGATCCAGTAGACCAGTACGGTTGGACGAAGCCAGGGTGAGTCCGACGACGCCGACAGTGCAGTCGTGCACCCACTCGCGCCGGTTGGACCAGAGACGAAATCAGGTCTCGGATTAGGTGGGCTATTTGCCAAAACTCACAAGACCTGAAAACCAAAACTCATGAAAAATATTTTGGGCGCTTGCATTGTGTGCTACTCGCACGACTGAAGGGGACCGGGGCTGGTGAATTGCGAGTCCACAATTCTAGAGCTAAACGGGGTGTAAGTGAAATTTGCTGTGGTTTGATTGCTTAGCTATGATTTGTATATACATACTATTGATCTTTTAATATCTAAGTAAGTACCGCAAAGAGCATTTATTAAATTAGTAATGTTCTAGCTCATAGTATTTTGAACAATAAATTCATACTAACTCTAGCCCACGCTTTTGTGTGGGCTATTTTACTAGTAAATAATAAATCAATCAATCGATAAATAAAAGTGCCGACTGCCGAGTGCCTATCTCGAGATCAACCGGAGCTCGGCTAAGTGCTGCCTATCAGTAACCACTGAGGTGAACACATGATCCATGGGCAAATAGCTCATTCTTCTGTTGCGGCAGGCGTGTTAAGGCCTCCAAAAGGTAAGCGCAACCGATGGCATACGTCATCCATCATGTACGTTCTAGTAATTGTCACGTATGCGTACATGTACTGCCTTTTTTGGTATATCTGATGCAGATCGATCGTCAATGCGTTGCAGGAGCCGGAGCTGCGACGATGGTGGTGGGAGGGAGGGAGGGAGGCGCGGCCGGAGGGTGGCGGGTGTTCACGCTGGAGGAGCTGCATCTGGCGACCAGCAGTTTCAACTACGACAACAAGCTCGGCGAGGGCGCCTTCGGCAGCGTCTAGAGCTGGCCATCGGGCGTGCGGGCCGGCGACGGCGCGGGCTCGGCACGGCATGGCCCGTTAGGGCCCGTGTAATAAACGGATCGTCCGCGTCGCCCGCGGGCGCGGTGCGAGCCAGTGCGGCCGGTCGTCGCGCGTGCCGACTCGAACGCGTAAGGCTCAACGCAAATTCAAATATGAAAGAACGATTAACTTAATATTAAATCAACAAATAATACCAAAAAATTAAAATAAGACAGCACTACTACCTCCTTTGCAGCTCCTACAAAAATCTTAAGATTTTTGAATTTTGAATTTTGCCGAATTTTCACCAAATTTATGCAAACACTTTCGGATTTTCACAGCTAAACCGAGAGATGAGAGTGAGGTTTGAGGTGTGAAAAATGGAGGCCGCTTCCCCTATTTATAGGAAAAATTTCAGATTTTTTGAATTTTTGCTATTTTTTCAATTTTTTCCTCCAACGGTCAAAAACGGCTATTTTTCGAATTAAGCGGGCCACCACGGCCCGTTTAGAGCCGTTAACCGTGCCGGCCGGCACGCCCGATTACTAAGCGGGTCGTGCTTGCGTGCGCCCGCCGTCTGCGCGCCTCGGCCCGAGCACGACCCGGTCCGCCGTCTGCGCCCTCGGCCTGAGCACGGCCCGGTCCGCCGCGTGCCGTGCCAGCCCGGCCCGGTTAGCCTCTCGTGCCGTGCCGTCGCGGGCGGGCCAACAGTAGCGGGCGCGGTGCGGCCCGTTAAGGCCCGGCCCGTTTGGACACCTCTAGCAGTGTCTACTGGGGGCAGCTCTCCGATGGCCTCTCAGGTATAGCAGTATTGTTTGCGCATCAACATCCTTTCTGATCAATTAATGGCCGGCACGAATGTGAACAGTGTGGATCACGGTGAATTGGCTTTCAGTTATCTAGGGTGGGTTTTTTTTACCGATGGCCTCTCAGGTATAGCAGTATTGTTTGCGCATCAACATCCTTTACTAGTAGAGTAGTACGCAGTAGTAGGATGCTGGATGCATGCCTCCGCGGCCGCCAGGGTCGGAGGAGAGGTCGGAGAGTTACGGGAGTCGCGCCGCGGAGGCACAGGAGCCCCTGGCACCGTTGAGCGCCCGCGCCGAGGGCTAGGTTTCGAAGTCAATGCCCTGGCGAAATGGGCGATGCGGTGCGGGCAAGTGTGACCTAGCCGGTCTGCCTGTTTTGCGGGGCTGTTTTTTGCGATTGGACTAACAGTTCGGCGGACAAATCCGTCCCACTACACCCTACATGCGGTACATCCGTCCATGTCGGGCTCATATTTGGTTTGGGTAGTGCGAACCTTTTGACCAATCAAATGATTTGCTAGTAGAGTAGTACGCAGTAGTAGGATGCTGGATGCTGGATGCCTGGATGCATGTCTCCCACGTACCTACAACTCGTCGCTTAGACATAGCCTGCCAGACCGTGGGGATGATGCGTGCATGTCTGCACGACAGATCCTCAGAAGAGCATATTCTTGATTTTTGTACTATAAGTTGATCAAAACAAATTCCTGTGTAACAAGCGCCAACGTTGCTTTCACGTCTTTCATGGGCGGCCTGCACTCTGCAGCACACATTACCAGGAACCAATTTCCGATGCTCAGGCTTAGTACCTTGGCCTTGTTAGCTTTGTTGATCTTGATTGTTCAAAGTATCCAATTGCGTGCTCTCAGATTATCTGATTGAGTAACACATAAAAGACGCAATCCTAATTACTCAAGATGCTTGCTCCTCTCGCAGATCGCCGTGAAAAGGCTGAAAGTCTCGACTCTTAAGCAACAAACCAAGCAAGAATTCGCCGGTGAGGTGGAGGTACTGGCCAAGGTAAGGCAAAAGAACCTCCTGAACCTGCGCGGCTACTGCGCCGAGGGGCAGGAACGCCGCCTAGTCTACGGCTTCATGCCCAACTCGAGTGTCCTCTCCCACCTCCACGGCGCACAGTCCGCGGACGTACTGCCTCCTCGACTGGGGCAGACGGATCTCCATCGCCATCGGCGCCGCCGGAGGAATGGCGTGAGTGTATCACGGTTTCACTATCACACCGTCCTCTCATCGTGCCTACCCCTGCGATACACTGACGTGGTGCATGTGTACCTCGCATGGTCCACCGCGGCATCAAGGCGAGCAACGTCCTCCTGGACTCGGGCTTCCGGGTGCGCGTCGCGGACGTGGGCTTCGCCAGGCTCGCCCCGGACACCTGTTGATATTAATCTTGATTGTTATTGTATTTTGTATGCATATGTGTACATGCAGAGGATTAATCAAAGCCACGTTGAAAAGTGGCATGAGAATAGCTGTATAGAGTTAATGGTTAGTGGAGAAAGTCTATTATTAGCTAAGTCTATTATTAACTGTGTGTGCGCATGACCAGTAGTGGAGTCCTTGTGTGGTATGAGACCCGGACTACTAGGTGAGGCTATTTAAACCAGGTAATATGCTGAGTAAATTGAGAGCGATGGAATAGAAAGATAAGAGAAAATCCGGCGTAAGTTAAGTTCGTGTCGGAAAATTCTCTCTGTGTGTTTATGTTCCTCGTCTTCCTCGTGTAGTGTGTGTCTACAGGTAAATATGTGTGTAGAATTCTGGTATTGTGTTCCAATCCTGATATTGTGTTCCAACAACACCGTCGCGCACGGCGCGGGGTACATGGCACCGGAGCACGCGCTGCACGGGCAGGCCACGGAGGCCGGCGACGTGTACAGCTTCGGCGCGTTCCTGCTGGAGCTGGCGAGCGGCAGGAGACCGGCCGAGGGGACGGCGGAGCGGGCGCTTCGGCTGGCGCGGGACGGGCAGTTCGGCGAGGTCGTGGACGCGAGGCTGGAGGGGAGGCACCCCAAGGAGAAGATGCGGAGGGTGATGCTCGTCGCGCTGGCGTGCGCGCAGCCGCAGGCTGAGGCGAGGCCGACCATGGTTGAGGTGGTCGGGTTGCTCAAGGGGGAGGCCAAGGAACTGAGCATCGACACCGAGAGTGGCAAGTTGTTGCTGCGTGTTTGAGGGTTGATTGGAAGGTTCATGTCCTCCCAAACTCCCAATGAGGAAGCCCGGGACGTCTGATCGATTGATTGATAAGCTGCGCACGTATAACGCAAAAAAAGAAAAAGGCAGTAAATTTTTCGCTGCTGCGAATGGCTTGGCTGATGAAGATCTATACGTGTCTTTATCTAGTAATCAACTGGACTATGCTGGAATGGGACTCAAACAAGATGGTTGCTGCGTTGCTGATGCTTTTCGAAAAGAAGATCCGTTCCGTGCTCAATTGCAGGTGAAATACTAAACGGGACCCGGCCTGAACGGTCTAAAATCACAAAAATGCCTGCCAGAATTACACCTCTCTCACGGCCCAGCGCCGCAAGGAGAGCCGAATAAACGTTATCTTCAGGCCCAGTGCTCCAGCAAGTCAGCCGCTCGGTGCTTTTCTCAGATCCAGGCCGAAATCTCATGTATGCCTCGTGCCTTCGCCCTGGGCCGGCGATTCGGCTGGTGTGGGTGAGAAGGAAGGCTCTACGATGCGCGTCGAGCTCAACACCGCCCACCCAACGACCGTGAGATTGCGAGCCAAGTCCTGTTTCGCAGGACGCAACCGACTCGAAACGCTACCTGTCAGTTCATAGGGAACTCCTTTCCTCCCTGCTGTCCGTTAGCTTCTATCTCCCCAGCATCACTCGTCCCCTAACCTTGCTCCAGATGCAAATGCTGTGGTGAGAATTATTATTTTTAGATTACAACGAAGGACACACAACATACTCACATCACATACACATGTGCTTGTACGCCCTACTAAAATACACGTTAAGACTTAAGTGAAGGTTGCTACATAAATCTTAGATTTATCTAGTATCTCACAAAATATAGATATACATTTTTTCATTGAATGTGTATATACATGTGTAAGATGAGATACCTGTGACTGATCCAGAGATGGAACTCAAACGGACAGCTCGCACGACGGTGAACCCTACCGACTGAGCATTGCTCGGTCCTCTGTGATGAGAAATATTTCCAAATAGCATGTGTACATTGTCTCAGACCAACATTGCCTGCACACATTATGTGAGCGTTAATGGCTCTACGACATGGGCATACAGGACTGTGCTAGTGCATACGCTACCATAGAAGCACACACCCACTGTTGCCCGCACCTCGGAAGCCGACTCCAGTCCCTGTCCACCGCAGTACCACCACTCTCACGTTCCCAGACTCAACCATGTTCTGAACCCTGTCTTTACCTCTTGGAAAGGACACACTTTTTATGAGTAGATGTACACACAATCACACTTACAAATTGCTGTGTAACAGTCCATCAAAAAAATTTGTGTGCACACAATGTACCCCTCCCTCAGGTACGCATATGGCATGGCACGAAGCCAAGAAAGGCACGGCCTCGAGTTGGCAGACGGTTGACAAGTCGCGATCAGCCCTCCCCGTAATTGTCCAAAGCTACAGAGAGAGAGAGAGAGAGAGAGAGAGAGAGAGCTCCACAGTCACTGCATCCATTGGCGTGCGGACGGATCAGCGCCCAGCAATCAGCAGCAGCAGGCCACCAAACAGCAGCAACGCCACCTGTGGGATCAGCCAGGAAGAGAAAGAGTGATGATTTTTTTTTTCTTTTTTGAAGAAAGAAGATGGATGAGCTGAAGTAGCAGGAGTAGGTGGCTTTGGTTTGACGAGCCAAGGAAGAAATAAGTAGCTCTCGTCTCGTCTCGTCTCGCGCTGATAGAAAACATGGGCATACCTCCGTTGGCGGCCGGGCCCCAGCCGTCCCGCGCCAGAAGCACGCATATAAAAAGTGGACGGCCGGCGCCCACTCACTCACCTCCGTGCTGTTCCCTCGTCGCAGAGGAGCACTGGCAAGGACAGTGACGTCCCCGCCCTCTCTTCCCTCCCCTCCCCTTCTCGCCACCTCCTCTACCTCGTGTGCGAGCAGTTGAGTTCAGTGCAGCGCACACACGACGACACAGGAGCGGTTACTCTTTACTTCGTGTCCAATTCAATGCCTTCCTCTCCAATGGATTGAGCCATTCGATTCAATGCCTTCCTGTCCCTCTCTTGAATTGGGAACCACACTGGGCTGAGGCTCCTCCCAGCTTTAACTGCACGCCCAGTGTCGCTATTACTACTACATGCTTGCGCACACCGGCGGAGCAGAGGAGGGGGAGGAGAGGAGTCGTTGTAACTAGCTAGGCCTTCTTCTTGTCTTCTTGGATCGAGTTGCTGTCTCCTGGGTAGGTTGATAGAGCGGAAGATGAACTATCTCAGGAGCCGGAGCCTCAAGAGGCTGCTGTCCCTCGGCCGCCGGAGCAACCCTGATGAGTCCGCTGAGGAGTGTGTGGACGTCGAACTGCCGCCGCCGAACAGGCCCACCTGGAGGTGCTTCTCCTATGAGGAGGTCAACCAGGCCACCAATGGCTTCCACCAAGGTAATAGAGCGCTGTTCGTGTTGGGTCGATTCTTTCGTTTTGGCATTGTCTGTACTAAAGCTGATGAATTTCGCAGGCAACATGGTGGGGAAGGGCGGGTACGGCGAGGTGTACCTCGGGGTCCTGGAGGACGGGCACGCCGTCGCGGTGAAGCGGCTAGCGCCGACGGCGGCGGCGGACGAGAAGAAGGAGAAGGACTTCCTGACGGAGCTGGGCACGGTGGGGCACGTCCGGCACCCGAACGTCTCCTCCCTCCTCGGCTGCTGCGTCGACCGCGGTCTCCACCTCATCTTCGAGTTCTCCACCCGGGGCTCCGTCTCCGCCAACCTCCACGGCGAGTCCCACGACACGGCGTCCATCAATCCATATTCTCAGCGCTCTGGTTTCGCCAATGTATTAATGCGGTAGCTTGCACTGGAATTGCAGATGAGAAGCTGCCGGTGATGACGTGGAGGCAGCGGCACGGGATAGCGGTCGGCACGGCGCGGGGGCTCCGGTACCTCCACAAGGGCTGCGCGCGGCGGATAATCCACCGGGACATCAAGGCGTCCAACATCCTCCTCACCGCAGACTACGAGCCCCAGGTAAATCATCTCTTCACCCACTCTGGTCTTCCCCTGTTCCTCCTCTGTCCGTGTCGATTACTCACATGGCTTCTGCTTCTGCACGTAGATTTCGGACTTCGGTCTCGCCCGGTGGCTGCCGTCGGAGTGGACGCACCACGCCATCGCGCCCATCGAGGGCACGTTCGGGTGAGTCGCAGGTCACACTTCTCTTGATTGTACCATTAGAGACGATGCTGACATGGACGTCGGCATTAATCGCGCGTGGCAGGTGCCTGGCGCCGGAGTACTTCACGCACGGCATCGTGGACGAGAAGACGGACGTGTTCGCGTTCGGCGTCTTCCTCCTGGAGCTCATCTCCGGGAGGAAGCCGGTGGACGGCTCCCACAAGAGCCTCCTCGCCTGGGTAAGCACTGATGAACAGTGATCGCCGGCGCCTCGGCCACCGTTTTTCAATGTTAGCGCGACGTGGCTAAGTTTTGGTTCGGAACATGTGTCTGTGACGACGCAGGCCAAGCCTTACCTGAACGACGGCGCGGTGCAAGGGCTCGTGGACCCGCGCCTCGGCGACGGCTACGACGCCGGGCAGCTGAGGCGGCTCGTGTTCGTCGCGTCGCTCTGCGTCAGGCCCGCGGCAGCGTGGCGGCCTACCATGACACAGGTACATACGTAGGGAAAAGAAAATTCTTTCTCCGCACTTCGCTGTCCAAACTGGACTAAACTAGGGACACTTCAGACTTCAGAAAGTTGAAACAAGCAAATTTTACCGCGAATATAATTACAGAGCTCGGCTTAATCAAGTCGCAACAAGAAATTCAATGGGCGTAAAGTATGCATCACTGTGAAGGCTTCTGCTGACATCAGTGCAAAAATAACACAGTGGCTTTCGATAGTTGGTGACCTAATTGTTCTAGGATGGCTTTGGAATGTTAGGGTAGGTCTGACAGTGTAGCATTGCGCCGTAACCATACATGGGCCACAAAAGAAATCTCTAACCATCATCACAGAGGACAAAAGTTAGAGACCTGTTAATTCCTATCTGGTGGACTAATCAAATTGTAGCTTGTTCCGGCAACTCAAAACATTGGAATTCTGATGACGGTTTGAGCAAAGGACATCCTACCATGCATTGCAACCGACAAGTACTAAAAACTTCTTCAAATTGATTAACTACTAATCATACAGAGAGAAAAACCAAGAATTTCTTACAAGGTACGGTCTAGTTTTTCTTGGGAGCTCGCCTATCCACATTTCCTGAACGAAATGTAAACGGTAGGTTCAACAGCTCTATCATACTGTATCATTTAATGACATCGACAATCACAACAGAAACGGGGGGGGACTAGCACAGACGAATAACTGTTAGCAGCTGTTTGCATAAATTGTTCGAAGAATCTAGTATGACAGACAGCATTGTATTATATGAATTATCCCTAATCAGAGGAGGTAATAGTCAAGGCATACTCTGTAGGTGGCCATTACTTTATCATGTCTGGTGTTAGGTAGCTATCTCACTCAAGTATAATTCTCCTATCTGGAGTTATTATTTATACCAGATAATCCGTATATGCTTCGTCTAATCAGACATCTGAGAGCACCCTAAATACTAGTGGCCACATACTTTCTGTGCCTGTTGTACTACTGCTATATATCTGTCCGGAGTTGCTTCTATGATTTCATCAACAATGTTTGTACAATTTTTAAAACATGATGAATGATGAATAAATATTTCTTACCTCGTTATGTGCTTTAACATTAACGCTACTCTTGTTAGAGATAAACGAATAAAAACACAGCACATATTTGTATCTTCCACTTGCCTCCTACGGTTGTTAAATACCGCCACATTGTGTAGTGTCAGCTGTGACAGCACGCCTTGGTTTTAATTTAGCTCGCTAGCGCATCTACCGACCAGTTGGCGAGTAACGTTATGCGAAACTTGATTGGATGTAGCTTGTCTTCGTCTATCACGGTGTGTTGAGATCTCATTTTTAATGTGAGGCTAAGTGAATCTCTTTCGCTAGGACTCCACAATGTGTGGGCGCGCCCTGAGTGAATATATAGTACAATACAAAAGCAGAGGCATCAACTTATGTATGAGCACATCACACATAAATGAATTAAGTTGAACTTAAGGGAAGGTGGCTTGAACACATCAATACATATCAGTATTGACCTTATCTGAAAGATTTTTGTGCCCATACAGCCCCAAGAGCTTTCTCTATTCCCCTTTTAAATTAGACCTTGAACTTATAGAAGCACACAAGGAAAAGTTTTTTCCAGCATTCATTCTATCTGAAGATTAGGGCAAGGCACAAAGCAATCTTATTATTTGTCGTTAGTACGAGTCCAGACAGTAAACTTGGAAAGAAGCACACAACTACTAAATGAATTTCTTATGGGAATCTAGGGTTACAAAATAGCCTCTTCCCTCCCATTACAATTTACAAGGGGTTCTAAATATAGGGGGAAAGGAGGAGGCCAGTGTAGTTACAATTTTACCCTTATGGTTTGACCTACTTCTAGGGGCATTTTGATCATTTGCTCTGCGTGGCCCCACCACATCCGGGACCCTAGGGTTGACCCCGGACCCTCCTGGGGTCGGGCTGCGTACCCCGCCTGGGATTGGCCCCGGACGCTCCTGAGATCGGCCTCGCGTACTCCGCCCGGGGTCGGCCTTGGACGCCTCTGGGGCCAGTCTTGTATACTCCGTTCGGGGTTGGCCCCATACTCTCTTAGGGTCGATCATGTGTACTTCGCCCGGGATTGGCCCCGTACTTGACTCAGTGTAGACCTTCCAATGGGCGCCGCCGCTCCGAGATGGTTGTGGACCCGAGGTAGCGCGGGGACCCTCCCCCAACACTATTCTACTAAACTTTAGAAGAAGACAAGGGTTTTGTCACATCTCAAGTATAGCCGGTTTCTTGATTTTAGAAGGGGCATAGGATGCTCTGTTGCTTCCTACCATCTCCCCTATTGTTTTTCTTTCGACTGGTTCACGGGAAGCCCAAGGCCAAGGTGAAGTGGGGGAGACAGGACAGCTCAAGAACATAAATCTTGGGACAAATGTACAAAACATGCCACCCCGATGGGTATACAAAAGACTTGGTCTACTCTAATCAAAGTTTAATCATGCATTATTTTATTAGTGATGCATTGCACCGTTGGCACATAAACCAGCACTTAACAGAACAGATACTCTCGTTTGAACTCTCAAATGCTTTGGAAGGTGGATACAGTGTTTGAGTGAAAACAATGCTTAGGGTGTACATTCAGCATAATTGAGTTGTGCGTTTTATGTTTCGAGAAGCTACAACAGAATTCTGCATTTTTACCAAATAGTTTTCATCTGTAATTTAATCATCTAGTTGAATTTGCTCTAAAAATTCTGTTGTACTAATGTGCAACTCAATATGTATACATTTGTTACATAAAACGCATACCAAAAACACAGCAGAAACTTAATTTTCCAAGCAAAAAATTGTATTTTTCAAAGCTGGTGTTGGTTTTCTTGATGATCTATATGTAAAATCCAATGTACTCTATCAGCTCGGTGCACTAGTTACTACAATGACCAGACAATTGTATAAAGTACTACTCCTTAGGGTATGTACAATAGGATAATATCAACCGTTTGTAATTCTTATCGTATAAGATTTCTAATGACATAATGAGGAGAGAGAGAAAAGGCATCTCGCATACAACAGACGGTCCACAAGACCTTTACAGATGGCTTCTTTTTTCTGTTATATCAATGACGTCTGTAGAAATTATGAGGTCAACTTAGAGTTAATAGCCATCTGTGCTGTTGTACATATCTTTACCCTTAAAGTATTAATTTGCAACCGTTAGTATTTTTAACTGACTCGATTCACATGGGAAACTGCAGGTGCTGGAGTTACTGGAGTCTGGCGAGATTTCTCGAGATCAATGGGAGATGCCCGAGGAGGAGGAGGAGGATGAGTTTTGGGATTTCGACGATCTCGACGATTTTGAGGACGACGACGATGACAACTACAACGACGGCGATGAATCGGATTCCCCCTCGATATCATCGTCAGCGTGCAGCATACATGCCAATGATTAGCCCCAAAATATTTGCACTTGTCAGTAGATTAAGTGCTCCATTTGGTTTTGGTTTAGGATCTATGATCCTTGAGATTATATTAGTGTACATAAACCACCTAGACAATAGTAAATTAAGAAAAGAGATTCAAGCCCATGGTCTTCATTTCATGACTCCATTAACAAGAATCTCCCCCCCATAAACCCCTACCGACTCTAGCAGCTGATCTGATCATCTGACAACGACGGATCATTGATTTCTGTCCAAATTGGCTGACAGTTTGACATGCCAGGGCGTTCCCCAACTAACTCGAACTGTTGCCGGTCTACGGCTTTCTGTGGATGGATCTGAGACGAGCTGATTAAGGATATATAGTCCTTACGATTGATTGTTAGCTAGCAACCACATGCCCGGCACAGGTAGGTGGGTTTCCATTCGGAATCCGTTAGTTAGCTTAGCTCAAGACTCAAGTGCAGTTGGGCGACCCTACTGCCCTTTAATATGCTCCCGTGCTGTTGCCTCAGGGATGTGTCCTGACAGTGAGACTGTCGATGAGCTAACCAAGAAATCGTTGAGCGAAATTCAGATAGGATCAATCATCTGCACTAACCAAGAATCAGTTCATTTGAAGGCCTAATTCTTGCAGCGAAATGGGTACAAAACATGTCTGAAACTCTAGATGAAGTTGTGGAATAATGACAGCCTCTTAGTCTGTAAAGCGCAAACAGGAGAAACTGCATCGTTTGCTCCCAGTCTCGTCGTAGTACTAGTACCAGTAAGCTGTTCTTTAACCGTCGTTTTGTCATCAGGGGCAACCAATGATTCACCATGGTACTAGCATTACACATATCAGTATGATGCCAATAAAATTGAGTCTTCTAGAACGCACGGCGAGGAATCAAATAAAGCTCCTTCCCAGCTGATAGTAGATACACACGCATATACGTATATGCGTGCATGGATCGTAGAAATGTCAGCAATTAATCCATCTGTAGCCGTGTACGTGACCACCGGTCCACCACAAATGATACGCCATGCATGGACCTGCACTGCACGCATTGCAATGCTAACTTAGACCCCTCGTCTGTTGTCAGCTCCTGCCTTGCAGATCTGTCTATACACATAACTCCTTTCAGGACTGCAGCGATACTAGTACAGCGCAACCAAGGACCAGATCGATCGATCGATTAGTGTACACATCACATGTCTCGGCTGCACATGGAGGTATACTATACAGCTAGGTTACAATTTCTGGTCATTTCTCTGTGAGTTTACCTGAGCACATGGAGCTTTTGTACAGCCTGCCTGCAGTCAGATATGTTTGCATTGCTTTTGCGGGTGTTCTTTTCTTTTGGGGTTCATGAGAGAGACCGAGAGAAGGAGAGGGGGTAGGGGATGTGTACCGTCGGAGGTAGAAGAAGGGTTGGCCATCACGGTGAATCAGCGACGATCTGCGCTAAGGCAGCGACGGTCGGGGAGGAGGTGCAGAGCTCCTCGGCGGCGACGTCTCCCGGGCGGCGGCGATCTCCCGGCGGTGGTGCTTCCGTCGCTCTGACGCCCTCTATAGATCGGATTAGGGTTTGTAGGTGGGGTGCGGCGAGGCACGGTGAACCTTAGGTACGTGCCACCCGGCTCCCACCTCTATTTATATGGCGTCGGCGACAGGGCCCACCAACCTATTGGGCCGGGCGCCCGATCGTATGCGATCAAGGAGAAGGCTGGGATTTGGCCGTTGGGCCAAATCCCTGAGATCACTCTAACATTCTCCCCCTTGATCTCACTTTACACTTTATCTTTAATTACTTTTGCCTTTACACATTCCATCACAGATTAGCGCATAGAACATGTCTCATCGTCACGGTCAATCGCCGATAGATTCAACAGCTACAATACACCTCTCTGTTCTGAAATAGTTACTTTAATCTTTTGGGCCTTTTATAGTCCAGGAATCATAGGCTTTCCTTAAACCCATGCCGCTACATGTTCTCTCGAACACGTTGGGTGGTAAGCCTTTTGTAAGCGGATCCGCTAACATCTTTGTTGTACTTATATGATCAAGACTTATGATCCGATCCGGACTTTATCTTTCACAACATAGTACTTTATGTCAATGTGTTTGGCAAAGACCACTTGACTTATTGTTGTGGGCATACGTTCTATCGCGGGTTCATTATCGCGGACAACTTAAGTGGTCTATTGATGTCGTCAACCACTTTTAAACCGGTATGAACTTCTTAAGCCGCCCACCGCCTGTAGCCTCATAACATGCTACAAACTCGGCATACATTGTGGACGATGTAGTGACGGTTTGCTTTGAGCTTTTCCACGATATAGCTCCTCCCGCGAGTGAATACATATCCGGATGTAGACTTTCTATCATCTCCCGCAAAATCAGAATCTGTATACCCCACTATATGGAGTGTATCTGATTTTCTGTATGTCAACATGAGGCCTTTTGTGCCTTGCAAATAACGCAAGACTTTCTTTATCAATTTCAATGTTCTATTCCGTGATTGCTCGAATCGCCAAGTAACCCGAACAAACGCTAAGTCGTATGCGTACACACTTGAGCATCTGCGAGCTTCCGACAACAAGCATATGGAACCGCTTTCATTTGATCGATCTCATCTCGGTTCTGGGGCATTGAAAATCCCCATATCTGTCGCCCTTGACTATAGGTGCAGGTGAAGGACTACATTTATGCATACCAAATTTCTTTAATACTCTCTCTATGTATGCCTTTTGTGACAGTCCCAATACTCCCTTGTTTCTATCTCGGTGAATTTCGATCCCTAGAACGAACGAAGCTTCACCAAGATCTTTCATATCAAAGTTTGAGGACAAAAACTTCTTTGTCTCCAGTAGCAGACTAACATCACTACTAGCTAGTAGGATATCATCCACATACAGGATTAGGAAGATAAACTTTCCATCTTTAAACTTTGCATAAACACAGTTGTCCTCTACATTTTCTTTAAACCCAAATTTTCTTATTGTACTGTCAAACTTCAAGTACCACTGTCTTGAAGCTTGCTTTAACCCATAAATCGATTTCTTTAGGCGGCATCCCATTCTTTCATTTCCTTCCACAACAAAACCTTTCGGTTGTGCCATGTAAACATTTTCCTCCAAATCCCCATTAAGAAATGCCGTCTTTACATCCATTTGATGTAACTCTAAATCATAATGTGCAACCAATGCCATTATGATTCTGAAGGAATCTTTACATGAGACTGGAGAAAAAGTCTCATTGTAATCAATCCCTTCTCTTTGCGTAAAGCCTTTTGCCACAAGTCGCGCTTTGTATCTTTCTACATTCCCTTGGGAGTCAAGCTTTGTCTTGTAGACCCATTTACAGCCTACTGTTTTGGCTCCTTTAGGAATAATTTCCAAATCCCAGACTTTATTAGCCTTCATGGACCTCATTTCCTCTTCCATGGCCTCAAGCCATTTTGAGGAATTTTCGCTTCTCATGGCTTCTTCAAATGAGGTGGGATCATCCTCCATTTGAAATTCCTCTGTATGATAAATCTGATAATCATCAGAAATAGCTGATCTTCTTACTCTTTGAGACCTTCTCGGGGCCTCCACATTTGGTACGTCTTCTGTTTGAGGCTGTTGTTGCTCCCCCTCATCTGTGGCAATTGGTTCTATATGATCCTGAAGAACAGGTTCTTCATTCTCATTCATTATTGCCACAGGAGGAACAATAACAGTCTTGGCACCACAAGATCTTGTACCGCTTGTAGCGACGGCAGTAGTGCGAAGAATGGCTCTTGAATCATCGGAGTAGGCGCATATGCCCGCTTCTCTTCAAGGTCAATCTTTCGAGCTACCATGCTCCCCCTCATCATCTCATCCTCTAAGAAGACAGTGTCTCGTTTCTACAAACTTTGTATATCCGTGCGACAAGAGAAACGAAAACCTTTGACTTTTCGGGATAGCCAATGAAATGACAACTTCTTGTTTTGGGATCAAGTTTCCCAAGGTTTGGGTTAAATACTTTAGCCTCAAGCAGACTCCCCACACACGTAAGTGGTTTAGTGAGGGAACTCTTCCTGTCCACATCTCGTACGGTGTTTTGGGCACCGACTTACTAGGCACTCTGTTGAGGATATGAATGGCGGTTTTCAACGCCTCCATCCATAAACTCAACGGCAGTGTAGAGTAGCTCATCATGCTTCGCACCATATCCATTAGGGTACGGTTGCGTCTTTCAGCTACTCCATTTTGCTGAGGTTCGCCCGGTGTAGAATACTGGGCTACTATGCCATTTTCCTGTAAAAACCTTGCAAAAGGTCCAGGAACTTGTCCATATGGGGTATGTCGACCGTAGTACTCCCCACCACGATCAGATCGGACTATCTTAATCTTTAAATCGTGTTGGTTTTCAACTTCACCTTAAATATCTTGAATTTATCCAAGGCTTCATTTCTTTCTTTGATTGGATAAATATATCCATAACGGGAGTAATCATCCGTGAATGTTATGAACGAATCATAACCATCCACACTTTTCACAGAAAAAGGACCACAAATGTCTGTATGAACAATTTGTAGAACTCCTGTGCTTCTTTTAGCGTCTTTCTTAATTTTCTTTACAAATTTTCCTTTAATGCATTCTATGCATTGTTCTAAGTCTGAGAACTCTAATGGAGGAATAATATCATTCTTAACTAGTCTTTCTATTCTCCCCCTCGAAATATGGCCTAAACGACAATGCCATAATTTCGACGATTCATTATGAGTTCTCTTTCTTTTTCTCGCTCGTATTCTCGCACGAGGATACATGCTCATTCACATCACATACGAATTCACACTTTCACGAAGTGACAATAAATAAAGCTCATCTTGTTTAATGGCAAGACCAACACATGCTTTATTAAACATTATTTCACACTTGCCATTTCCAAAATTACAATCATAACCATCATTGTCCAAACATGAAACACTAATCAAATTCCTCTCAGAAGAGGAACATAAAGAACATCTCTAAGTAAAAGACTGAAGCCATCACTAGCTCTAATGAAAGATCACCAACGGCTTCAACTTCAGCTTGGACTCCATTTGCGACTTTAACGCATCTTTCTTTTCTTTGCGTATTCCTCGTCGAACGGAATCCCTGCAAATTATTAGCAACATGAACAGTTGCACCTGAATCAATCCACCAAGTAGATTTTGAATATTGTACATACAGGGATTCATTAATGAACGTAATAATGTTCTCACCTTTCTTTGACATAATCATTTTCAAGAAATCGGACAATCTTTCTTGTAATGTCCCTTTTCTTGCAATGAAGACACCGATCTTTCTCCACCGTGAAATTGTTCTGTTGAGGTCGAAAACCGTGGGCTTTTCCTTGTTCTTTGAGGAGAAATTATCGTTGAAAGTCTTTTTCTCATTATCCTTCACATAGTTGATGTAACCACCATGTGAGGATTTAAATCTTTCCTCCTCTTGCACACACATAGCTATGCATTTTCTAAGTCCCATTTCTGCCGCATATTGTAGTTGACAACAAAGGTGTCAAACTCTTTCGAAAAGAAGCAAAAATCAAATGAATAAGGAACTCATCCTTGAGAGCCAAATCCATTGGTTTAAGCTTGGATGCCAAGTTACTCATCCTTAGTATGTGCTCTCTTATGCCACCGCCACCACCGTAGTACCTTTCATCACAAGTCGCTTAATCACCGTGTAGCATAAGTCTTTGAAGAGCCATGAACCGACTCTTTATTTTATCAAGGTACTCGTGACAAGTGTCACATCATGCGATTGAGCCCACAATTGCGAGCTCAATCGTGTTCTTTATCACGCCCAAACATTTCTTGTTGGTCAGGACCACTTTTTATGATCAAGATCATATGACATCTTTATGGGAGCAAAGTCCCTCATCTCGTCTCGCCAAGCAAAGATCGCCTCATTTGCATCCTCACCGGTGCCATAGGCTCTGTGGGACACAATGTGGTGACTACCCGGTCCACCTCGGCTAGGATGAATGCAAGGTCAATCTTTTCTTCCATTCACCGTAGTTGTCTCCTTTGAGAACAGGGATATCTCTGATGTAGCCCATCAAAGAGTATCCTCCTGAAACGCAATTCATAGATATAGTGAGAACAACAATAATAACAATAACTGCATGCCTTAGTTTCAACGTTGGTTAAAATTAAAACATACAGTTGTTTACACATTAAAACTACATCACCGTTGGGCAGAAATAGAAATAATGCGTAAAATCAACAATTAAAATTATAATACTTTTAACAGCAAAATTATATGCCTTATTTTAACGTTGGTCAAAATTACGACATACAATTTTATTTATACATTAAATCTACATCACCGTTGGGCAGAAATAGAAACAATGCATAAAAAACTTCAATTAAAAATTATAATAATGTTATTATCAACGTTGGTCGAAAATAACAATATCATAATTAATCAGAATTTTATCTGTTTTTTTCAAAATTAAATTCTCCGTTGGTTCGAATTTAATAATGAAAATTAATCAACATTTACTTTTGCAATGAAAATCGTAATTATTCTAAAATAATTCATCATTCAGAAGCATTATACTGTACACATTTAATCTCTGTAAAAATAGCACGTTGGTGCAAAAATTTACAGAAATTTAGAACCAAATTTCAATCAAATTCACTAAAGAAATGCTTCTGAAAATAAATAAAACTCAAAAACCGAGTTTACTGTTGAAAACGGCCTTCGGCCCGATCCACGCCGCGCCCACGGCACCCACGGCACCGCCGGCCCCCCTGCCCACGAGCCATCCTCGAAGAAATGGCCGTCCGATCTAATCGGACGGCCGAGATCCTCTGGTGGGAAATAAAAGGGCAACATAACCCTAACCCTAAAAATCCAAATGGTTAGATCCGAAAATCGCGACGGCGACGGCACACAAGACGCTGCAGAGAGGCGGCGGCGGCGGCCGCGCTTCGGGCGGGCGGCGCGGCGGAGCCTCTCAAGCATGGCAGGCGGCTTGCATGGCGGCGGCAGCGGTCGGCGGCAGAAGCAGCAGCCCAATGAGCAGGGCCGCCGGCAGATGCATACCGCCATGCAGCAATTTCATCGGCCAATGGGCAATGGCCGGGCGGAGGAACAACGCGCCTTTCTACGGCCGGCATGGCGAGGCAAGCGGCGGCGGCGGCGGTCATACAAGAAACCCGGCCTGACGGCGGCGCCAAGTGGCGGCGGCCGTGGCGACCCCGAGGTAAAATCTTTGCCGATCCAGATTTTTCTAGCGTTCAAGGCTCGATACCATTGTTTGCATTGCTTTTGGGTGTTCTTTTCTTTTGGGGTTCATGAGAGAGACCGAGAGAAGGAGAGGGGGTAGGGGATGTGTACCGTCGGAGGTAGAAGAAGGGTTGGCCATCACGGTGAATCAGCGACGATCTGCGCTAAGGCAGCGACGGTCGGGGAGGAGGTGCAGAGCTCCTCGGCGGCGACGTCTCCCGGGCGGCGATCTCCGGCGGTGGTGCTTCCGTCACATGCGCCCTCTATAGATCGGATTAGGGTTTGTAGGTGGGGTGCGGCGAGGCACTGGTGAACCTTAGGGTACGTGCCACCCGGCTCCCACCTCTATTTATATGGCGTCGGCGACAGGGCCCACCAATTTATTAATGGACGCCCGATCGTATGCGGTCAAGGAGAAGGCTGGGATTTGGCCGTTGGGCCAAATCCCTGAGATCACTCTAACAAGATACTGAACCAACTCGCTACAAGCCCATGGGGCCATGAGCATTATGAGCATGGACAGTACAACCTAGCTTGCTAGCCATCGTCCGTGATCGTAGACGTAGCTTAGGTAAGGGGTTGCCACTAGATTGCTCAGCCGAACATGCGTCGCTGCGTGCCCGTGGCACAATGGTCCAAAAGAAATACAGAGTTGCACAACGAACTAGTTGATGCCAGAGGTCAGAGAAAGAGAGAGAGAGAGAGAGAGAGAGAGAGAGAGAGAGAGAGAAATATTCTGGGCCTAAGATGGAAGGATACTACCATACTAGTACTAGCCAGCACTGAGAGCTTGTTATCCGTCGAGTAGGGGTTTCTTTTGCGTTTCTTTGTCTCTGGGAAATGGTTTGTCTAGTGCAACTTGGTAGGGGACAGACGCCACATGCATGGTTGTTCATTTCTTTCGCATAATGTACCGGCAGAGAAGATCAGATTTCGATTTCCAGTTTAACTTCTAATGGATTCTGGCCTGAAAAATATCTTTATACAATGGATTCTGAGCTATATAAACTACGTTAGATAGATAGGCACAGTAGGATAGATCTGAATAATTGAAGAGTAGATCAATTTGCCCACTTTTACACTGCATATACATGCTGACATCTGTCGATTGAATACGTTTTGGAACATGGTAGAACCATTCTCCTAGTCAGAAAATTGGTCATGTTTTGGAGGGATAGAGGTCATGTTTTTTACGCTTTTGGTTTTTGTTCTTTGTTTCTTTGAAAATCAAAATAAATAAGACGATTTCTTAAAATAGATTCTCTAAACGGTTTTCTGAGTCTAAAATCGTGTGTGTCGTTCACGTCGACGTCTTCACTGTCCGTTGTCATCTTAAAAATACAGATAAAAATCATCAACTGCAGCCAAAAGACTTCAGGCATAGCACAAGCCTGAATTCACGAGCTTCTTCTGAACCTGCATTTGCAATTTTGCATGCATGGCGACGAAATGAACAATTAAACGCAGACTGGCCATTTCAGGGTCCGCGCTGATAACACATGAGAGGTTCCCAAATCCCAGGGCATGCATCGTATTCATCCACTACAGGACGTTAGATTTTTACAAATGTTCTGCTGGCCAAGCTCGCAACGAATCGTGGAAGGGATAATAAAATTGGGGTGCAGATAACCTGCACTGCAGAACGACAAAACGCTCCGGTTGACCATGCAACGTACCATATCAAGCTAAGTGATTCTGTCGGTAGTCAACATGCAAGAAAGATTCTACAACTAAGTCATTGCAAGTTAATTAATCAGATGGTATATACATTGCTCCTTACCACTAGGATTAGCTGTAACACATGGGTACTACAACACACAGCAAAGCTGGATAGATACTAACCAAGTAGAGTAACTGACGACAAATATTCTTTTTGTAATGTAGTGAATGCAACAGTGCAAGGATTTAAGCTAAGGTTTTAGTTCAATTTAATGTTCAAATAGAATGCAATAAGTGGGCCAGTAATTTACTCCAGTTACATCTATCATCTGATATTTAGCCCTGCGATAGGACTCGCTGAAAGATTCAGAGTTCAGACAAATGTCATGTCACCCTGTTTTATTTGAATTTTTTAAATAATCTATTTTATGTTAAATCACAGTATTATACCCACGTTTTTATATTTTATAGAAATAGCCATCTGTCGCTCCACGGTTGGGCGATATGGACAAATTGCCCAACGGTTGGGCGACAGGAGGCCTAATCACCCAACGGTTGGGCGACTTATCCATGTCGCCTAACCGTGCGACGGCTAGTGGGTCTAGTCACCCAACTATTGAGCGACTCGGTGGAGCAACTACTTGTTGCCAGTTGTCCTTTTCTCTTTGACTCGGCTCCCTCACGGGCTTTTTCACCATTTCTCTCGCAAGAAAATGAAAGGAGCTCGAGAGAGAGGAGAGAAAAAAGGAGAGAAGGAGAGGGAAAGTAAAGAGGGTGAGAAGGTCGCAAAGAAACTCGGAAGAGGAAGAGAAAGAGAGGGGGGAAGTAAAGAAGCTCGGAAAAGGGAGTGAGGGAGAGGAGAGCAGCTCGGGAGAGGGAGTGAAGTAGAGGAGAGCAGCTCGGAAGAAGGAGAGAAGAAGAGGAGCTCGTGAGGTTAGAGAGGAAGACGAAGAAAGCTCATTGATAAGAAGAAAAGGTCTTCGCGTGAAGGTAATAGTCTTATCCATTCTTGTTGTCATCTGAATATAGGCAACGTATAGCTACATATTTGTTTAGTACGTATTTAGTGAATGCATATTGACAAATAGTAATATTTGCAGTGAGAAATCAATCATGTTCGAACCCACGATATTGAAAATGCATTACGGTGTTGGTACCATTCGTGAAGGTCCATACGGTGTTGACCTAAGCAGTTTCTCGTAAGTCAGTATGGTACTCCCACGTGGAGAATGCTCGAATCGAAGATGTCATATACTGGCTCACATGCAGCTTCTCCTTGGACCCTGAGATGTGCAGTGTCGTCCTATATGGGCTTTGGAGTCGGTCTGCTACAGACATTCGGTGGGAGTTGAGAAGACTGATACGCACAGTTACATGGAAGGGCTTTGTGGAAGGTTGCCAGCGACGTGGTTATGAGTGCGTGCTACTTGTGCAACCATGTCCTAAGGGAGTCACAGGAGATCCGGTTGGTGGGAGTAACTCGAGCACGCGACGTGCTGTTCATCAAGAGAATGCGGTAGGTGATGTTGCTTAGGCAGAACAAGAATATCACACACCGCACGCTGAGCCCACTTGACAGGCGGATGTAGATGTTGCTGAGACGGATCAGGAAGGTCATGCCACGCAAGCTGAGCCCACTGGACAGGCGGATGTAGGGGAGTATGTCGACAGCATAGTGCGTCAGATGGAGATCTATGACCGGATGGCCTAGGCTGAGGAGGAAGCTTTAGAAGAGGATGGTGATGACTCTTCCGATGAGGACGAAGGTCACATGCCGCAGGCATGGAATAGGGTGGATATTGAGGGTCTTTCTATGCACAACGAGCATGAATCACCGTGGGAGTACCATACTACGGAGGTTCAGCTTCATGCAATGTTTGCTGACAAAGGATCACTGCAAGATGCCCTTAAGCTCTGGGCCTTGTCCAAGCGACGGATGTTTCGGGTCCTAAAATCCAACCCAGGGCAGTACACCGTAGTATACGAGCAGGTTGGTTGCCCTAGGCGTGTGCATGCACGCAAACCTAAGTACGAGACTCATTGGATTGACTCGAAGGTGGAGCCACACTCCTGCATGCTCAGTAGTATTTTACCGAACCATCGCAACCTAACGTTCACCTTTATAGCCAATCTCATGTACGGTGAGATAGTGAAGAAGAAGGGCATGTAGGCCAAGCACATCATGGTGGCTATTGAGCAAAAATTCAATTATAAGATTAGCTATGCCAAGGCATGGCGTGCGAAGCAGAAGGCTTTAGAAAGGAGATTCGGTTCTTTTGAGGTGGCTTATGACAACCTTTCTTGTATGCTCGAGGTGCTGCGGGACAGGAACCCTGGCACATACATTGTTGTGAAGGACAAGCCGTCCAGAAGACCGCCCGGTTACCTAGTTTTGCAAAGGGCCTTCTTAGCCTTCGGTGCCTGCATCGACGCTTTCAGGCACATGTTACCAGTGATCTCAGTCGACGGGACATTTCTAACAAGAAAAACAAGGGGCAGATCCTGATAGCAATTAGCGTTGATGGCAATGATCAGATTCTACCCTTGGCCATCACATTCGTCGAAAGTGAGAACTTTGATAGCTAATTGTAGTTCCTCTGACATCTGAAGGAGAGAGTAGATGGGGCATGTCCAGATGTCTGTGTAATCCATGATCACCACTTCGGGATGATGGAGGCTATAAGAAAACTTTAGTAAGATCCGGAGGAGTGTTCCCTTGGCCAGACGTGAGAAACAGATGGTGCATTCGCTATCTGAGGGCCAACTTCTTTAATCAGTTCCCGCAACAACTATTGATTAAGCTGTTCAAGAGGCTAGATGTGCAGAACTAGCAGCGTAAATTTGATGCACTATGAGAAATATTGGAGGAGCACACCAGGAAGCACGTCATCAATAGGAACAAGCGGCCGGCCATTCCTGGCGCGGCGCAACCCGAATGCCTCGCACCATTGCCAGAGTTTGACCTTCTGGTGTGACGTGGAGGACCTCAAGGAATATCAAGTGCTTCACCCATTGGATTGAGGCCGAGCCATTGGAGAAGTGGTCCTTGTTGCATGGTACGGACGGTGCGAGATATGTCACAATGACCACTAATCTTGTGGAGGTGTACATCGTCGAAGGCGTTCTGTAATGTACAATTAAATGTTTCAGAGAAAGTCATGCAAATGTAGCACTTCATGCAGCCAACACACATACACCGTACTGCTCGAAGATCATAGCATACATGCAAGCCTAGACTGAGAAGGGCCAGTCATACATGGTCTACGTGATGGACAATACGAATCATCGTTTTGACATGCTCCTTCAGAACAGAGCCAGATTTGGGACTGGTCTCTCTCTTATTACCCACGATGTGTGCCTTAGAGATCATGTGAACAAACCTAGCTGCACATGCAATAAGCCAAAGCTCCTTCACATGCTACGCTCTCATGTCCTTGCCACATGTGGGACTATCAACATGGAGCCAACGAGCTTCATGCCGGAGTACTTCATGAAGTAGAGGGTGTTGCAGGCGTGGTGTGGCGAGCTAAGAGGGTTTAGGGTTGTGGGTAACTTTGCTACGTCGGATATTGCGCAAAGGGCTTGGATCCTGAATCTGGACCTTTTGAAGGGTGGGAAGGGCCGTCAATAGAATCATCGCATTAGGAACATATGGACGAAGGGAAAGCTAGAGCGGCGGGTAGACAATGCGGCATTGTGGCTGTGAAGACCATATCATGACAAGATGCAAGGCACCTACCAACAAGTAGCAGCATCACTTCTTGTTGTGTGTGTAGTGGTATTAAGAGTAATAAATGCTATCATGTTGTAACTTTATTTGCAAACTTTAACTTTATTTGTAATGTCAATCCATGAAGTGCAGCACCACTTATTGTTATGTGTGTAGTGGTATTAAGAGTAAAAATGCTATCAGGTTGTAACTTCATTTGCAAACTTTAACTTTTATTTGCCAGCCTTGCGTAGTGACAAGAACAAACAAGACAACTTTTGCGCGGCGTCCAAACTGACCCTTAATTTGATGGACCCTATTTATGTTTAGCAATCCATAACCGACGAATGTTACCTGATAAATGAGAATAATTGCTAAAATTTCTCATAATAAAATTTCTCATAAAAGGAAACACATTTAGATCTTAATTGGGTGGATCATTCTTGTGATTAACAAATCATAACCAATGATTTTCCTTGATCTATAAGTACGCATGAAGTTAAGTTGCACCGTGGTATGCATGCACGTATAGTTGGAGAACTCTTGTATGAAATTAAGACGCAAGATGCTAGAGATATAATCGAATTCGAGCATCCACGCATATACACGAATTTGCCTATAATATCTATTATAATTTGCATTCTTTAAATTGTATTAATATGGGTACAACTATTGTCTCTATTACTGGAGATATGGATTTAAAAATATTGAGATATCGATTAAAAGTATAAATAACAAGTATTTTCTCCCAAAAATATAATCTATATTTTTTGTTTTAACATATGCTACTATATATTATTATCATTAATGAAATCAATTCTAGAACATAGAGATTAAATCGAATTGATAGCGTTCTAAAATTTTTAATATTTGAATTCTTTTATGTGATCTAGGATACTTTATTTTTTATATATAGTTTTTTATTATCTATCTTATATGTAACACTAAACTAATTAAATATATCGTAAGAATGATACCCACGCAGTTGAGATTCCTCTGGTCGGAGAACTAGCGACCGGCTAGCGTCCAAGGAACATTAACCATCAACGACGTGCGCATACATCTACGTGGACCAAAGATACAAACGCGCGCGACCCGGCCTATAAAGCCCAATAACCGGCCCATCTAGCCCAATAATACCTACCAATCTGGCTACCTCCACGTATTGGGAAGCCGACCCAAGCAGAAGCAGAGGCGCAACCAAACCCCTCCCCTCTGCTCCCCTCTGCGTCTCCTCCTCCTCTTCCACTCCTAGGGTTTTGCCTGCCGCACCGCACCGCAGCGCGATGGAGCCCACCTCGTCGGCGGCGATGGCGCGGCAGACGTGGGAGCTGGAGAACAACATCCCGGCGGCCCCCTCCGACCCGGACGCGCTGGACGCGATCTACCGCTACGACGAGGCGGCGCAGACGCGGGTGCAGCAGGAGAAGCCCTGGGTGAACGACCCCCACCACTTCCGCCGCGCCAGGATCTCCGCCCTCGCGCTCCTCAAGATGGTCGTCCACGCCCGCGCCGGAGGCACCATCGAGGTCATGGGCCTCATGCAGGGCAAGTGCGACGGCGACTCCATCATCGTCATGGACGCCTTCGCTCTCCCCGTCGAGGGCACCGAGACCAGGGTCAACGCCCAGGCCGACGCTTACGAGTACATGGTCGAGTACTCCACCATCAACAAGCAGGTCAGGCCCCCATCCTTCCGCCGCCACCGTTTATTTCGGAGCTCTCGATCTGTACAGACTGTAATGTTGCTCCCAATCTGGTGTCTGTGTACCTGCCTGCGTGAAAATTGTATTGCTGTTTATAATTCGAAATTCGTAATAATTGTTAATGTGACCTAACCTAATCATGTTGTCCATATGAAAAGTTTTGAGGTGGATTTAGGCAGTGCTGCTAACATCGCCCCTATCTGTGTTGTTTATTGGTGCATTTATATGTGCTTATTAATGTGGCTAACTCCTTGTTGCTGGTGTGGTCTTCATAATTGCGTGTTTTCTTATTACACTTGTCTGGGTTCGTGTAGTGTTGCCCTTAGATTGGTCCAGTCCATGTCAATACTGATAATGTGCCTTAGTCGCTGGCCCAGAAATGTTGTTAAAAATATTGATAACTGATTAGTTTATTGTGTCAGTGATCCGTAAATTTTTCTGACATGCAGGTATGTTTGATCCTGTGGGTAATCATGATACAGGGTTACAATATTGGAATTGTTATTAGTTGATTTGTGAGCAATTGTACTAGTGGTATTCACTAGTTGTGCACATACTGTATGGTATAACTGGTGTCCCCTAGCATCTGGTGTAGGATTAAATAGTCCTATACTATGTAGCACAGCCATCTTCTTATTGGACTATATCACCTTAGCATTATTTTGTCACCACATGATCATATGAAATCTACAGTGTGTCTGAAATATATATAGGAAAGTCTTTTGAGTTTTGATTTCCATGCACCATATTCTGTTCAAAACTCATTACTTAATGAGTGTACTTAAAAAATCAGATCAGTTGATGCAATTTGCCTCATATGGTGATGTTGTCTTGATGTATGCCAACAAGACTGGACATGTTTAAATTATAATAACTGTACGAAGGTTTTTGAACAAAAACCAATTTTAGAACTATTCATATGAGTATGATACTATCATACAGCTCATATCTTACACTACATGGCCTTTCCGGCTTTGCAGCATAGATACAAATTGTTTCTTACTTCTTATAAAGACATGATTGGGTTTCATTGCTCTCGGTCTGTCAGCGTGTGTTTGCTATTCTTGATGAAAGATGTGGTACTACTACCACTTGCATCAGAAAGTTGAAAAGGATGTGGGTTAGATAGGAATAGTGATAAATTATAGTTGTTTGTTATTTCTGAATACATCCTTAAACTTGTAAAGTATGAAACACATTTTTTTATTTGATCTCTAATGCTCTATTATCACCCTATTCACCTGGACTCCTGGAGTGTTAAATTCTGTTTGCAGGGTATCTTGGAATTAGTTCACATATTTTATTTCACAGTAACATTTAGAAAAATTTCAGGATAAACTCTAGCTCTGATTTTTGCCTTGTATATTGGACATTGGATTATAATATGTACATGATTGTGCTTGTTCAATCTATTCTGGCAGTTATAAATTCACACAACTGTTACATTGATGAACAAATTAGCTGGCAATTGAGATGTGTGAGGAAGTATGCGCATGCAGGTGTGTTAACTCTTAAAATGATAAAACTAACATGTATATGTTCTTCATTTGAATAGGCTGGAAGGTTGGAGAACGTGGTTGGCTGGTATCACTCGCACCCTGGTTATGGATGCTGGCTGTCAGGCATTGATGTGTCAACTCAGATGCTTAATCAGCAATTTACGGAGCCATTCTTGGCTGTTGTGATAGACCCTACAAGGACTGTTTCTGCTGGTAAAGTGGAGATTGGAGCTTTTAGGACATATCCAAAAGACTACAAGCCACCAGATGAGCCTGTGTCCGAGTATCAGACCATACCACTCAACAAGATAGAAGATTTTGGTGTTCACTGCAAACAGGTAACTAGATTAATTGTCTATTTTTCTTTTCTTTTACTCATTGTGTGGTTTAGTTCTGTTCTAAATGGATTTCATGCAGTACTATGCTCTGGATATAACTTATTTCAAGTCATCCCTGGACTCTCACCTCCTTGATCTACTCTGGAACAAGTACTGGGTCAACACATTGTCTTCGTCACCACTTCTGGGCAACAGGGATTATGTTGCTGGACAGATCTTTGATTTAGGTAAGCATTTCCTTCTATGAAGGTTTTTAGAAAACATTGATTATAGCTAGTTTTGTCTAGGGTAAATCCAGGTAAAGTTATAAACCATTTTGTGCTGCACAGCTGATAAACTAGAGCAAGCTGAAGGTCAATTGGCACACAGTCGATTTGGTATGCTTATGCCATCGCAACGAAAGAAAGAGGTCAGTTTCTGTATTCATGTTCTTTAAAGTTACTTGTGTGCCCATCAATGGACGACACTATTCTTCTGACCCTGTGAAGTTTGCAAGGCTGATGCTATTTATTTAATCTCGCGCACCTATTGTCTGCATAAGATTTCCAGTTTTCTGCATCTCTGTTATGGCCTAGGATCTGGCGAGGCGTGCACTGCAGCACGTGAATAGTACCATGCGTACTGTAGCACATGAACAGTACGTGTACTGTAGCACATGCACTGTATCAGTCGGATTAGGAATGGTTGGATGCATATCTTCATATTAGGAATAGATAGATATATATCTTTATATTTGGATAGCATAGATATGATATTATTTTTAGTTGATTGGTTGCATCAGATTGTGTTAGTTTTCATATGGTTAGGGGCTAACCTCCTCTATATATAAAGAGAGGAGCCGCACCATTCATACTCAAACAATAAAACAGTTAAGTTCTAAACTGGTTGGTCTTCAGATCAGAGCCTTCGCAAGGAGGGTGATCTTAAGCTTTCCTAACCTATCCCCTACCACAATATTTGGTATTAGAGCTAACTGCTGCTCCGCCATCAATGGCAAGTAGCAGAGGTTTTGATCCCATGAAGGTCCGAGCTTCACAATTGCACTACTTAGGGCTTCTGACCTTCGACAGCAAGGAAGATCCACAGCCTTGGTTGAATCGGTTTGAGCAATTCTTCCAAGAGCAGTGGACGATGGAGGAAGAGGAGTGGTTGGTATCGCACCACCTGATGGGGAATGCCGCCCTGTGGTACCGGCAGCTGGAGTGTACGTTGGGAGTGCAAACTTGGCCAAGTTTTGTTAAACACGTCAACTGCCATTTCGCCACCACCATCACACCGTCTCCACTCACATGTCAAGCCTCCACCGAGCCAACTACCACAGCTTCCCATGTCGAGTTATCCTCCGCCGAGATCTGCGCCAAATTGATGGCCTTGATGAAAGTCTTCATGTCCAAGATGGAGGAAAAGGTGCATCATGTTCCTGCAGTTTCTGAGTCGTCATCGCCGTCAGTGGCGGCGCTGCCATCACCGTCCCCATCGCCGTCATCAGCGTTGGTCCTACTATCGCCTTCACCAACGACGACTCATTTACAGGCTTCGCTATCCTTGGCTGCACCTCTGGTGCCTTCGCCGAGGAGGAATGTTGTTGCTGTCCAGCGGCAGTCCTCTCCACGTGGCCAGCCGATGTTGTGCCTTCGTAAATGTGGGGCATGACAGGTGTTAGGACCGCAACGGCGTCACGTTCTTCCCCGCACCAGCAGGAAGAGCGTCATTGCGGCCCCGTGCAGCTTGTCCATGCCACTGGCGCCTCCTGCAACGACAAGTCATGCCAAGGGGCCACAGTCCTCACTACTGTCCATTGGATTATTGCACTCTCTCTTCCATATGACTATCCATCGGCGCCACAGGCTCTCGTCGATATGCGGTTATGAAGGACCTCAACTATGGCCGTCACCTGACAGCTCGATGATGAGCTATCTCTCCGTGAGGGGTCTAATGTTATGACTCAGGATCCGGCGAGGCGTGCACTGTAGCATATGAACAGCACCGCGCGTACTGTAGCACATGAACAATACGTGTGTATTGTAGCACATGCACTATAGCGGTTGGATTAGGAATGGTTAGATGCATATCTTTATATTAGGAATAGATAGATACATATCTTTATATTTAAATAGTATGGATATGATATTATCCTTAGTTGATTGGTTGTATTAGATTGTGTTAGTTTTCATATTGTTATGGGATAACCTCATCTATATAAAGACCATTCATAATCAAGCAATAAAGCAGTCAAGTTCTAAACTAGCTGGTCTCCAAATCAGAGCCTCCGCAAGGAGGGCGATCTTAAGCCTTTCTGGCCTATCCCCTACCACAACAATCACTCACATGTCAAATTAGTAAATTCTTATCTAGTTAGTATATTAATGAGCTGTGTCCTTTTGCCATTCTTTGTCACTTTCAATAACAAGTGGTGGTACTACTGTATGCCTGCAACCTAATAAATAAATGTCAGCTACAGTTAACACATTGAATAAGTTCCCTCAAGTCGATTACTGGCTTTGAATTGTATAAGAAGTGACCTGGTGCCTAGGTCACTCTTATCATTTGTGCTAGAGCTTCTTCTGGGTGAGAAAGTGGGAGAAATGAGAGGAAATTTTAAATGTGGTTTATTGTTTATTTATTGTAATCAGGAGAAAAGGGCATGACTTTATGATTCATTGGGCAGGTGATATAAATTTATGGTAATGTGGTTAAAAAAACTCAAAAAGTATGATGCTAACTTAAAGGGTAGATATTGTGAAGTTCTGATGACTGAGCTCATAGGAAAGACTGGCTTGGTTTGATACTTTGATTCCATAAACATGCCATTATATCTTGTAGTTGTGATATTGTGTTTGCTCAATTACTCGATTGAGAGGATTCTTGAGAATGAGTGCACAAAATGATGATAATAAATGTAAGATAACATAATCTAGGGGGTGGTATTGGAAAAAGTATGATCCATCTCTGAATAGTTTTTTTTGAGCCGCAACAAATGTAACCAGGACCAGGTTTATCTTTGGGGGTACATGGGTTCAGATCCAATAGAATCTAAATTATTGTCTTCTTAAAACTAAATGAACCTAATTTGCCTTGTTATTATAATGTGCCCCCAACATTGTGATGTGTACAAGCCTATGACACGTGATTGCTAATTTCGTGAGAATTTTTACCCATGTTGTGCTTTACAACATAGCTTTATTAACATATTCCAAGTGGTTATGGCTATGTAATTATGTATTGACAGGATTGTCGATTAAGTTGTTGGCACTTGTTGATTGCTCTCTATACTGAATCCTTTTTCTTTGAGAGCTAAATGTGGTTTCTTTTGTTTTATGTTTCTTCAGCAAGAGGAATCTCCGCTGGCTAAGGTAACTCGGGATAGCTCCAAAATTACTGCCGAACAGGTTCATGGTCTCATGTCACAGGTGAGCCTTAATTTATGTCTCGACTCTTGATGTGGTTTAATTGTCCTGGTACATTTTTCTTGTCTTCCCTAACTTCTGCAATATCATGCCTATAGGTCATAAAAGACATCCTATTCAACTCTGTGCACCCGTCAAGCAAGGCAAGAGCTAGTGCTCCAGATTCATCTGGGCCCGAGCCTATGGTTGAGAATTCCAATTAAATGCTTTACAAGTTAGCTTTTTGTTGATGCTGGATTGACCTACAGTGAGCTTCTGAGTTTAATCACTTCCAATCGTGGCCAGCCTAGCTATCTAATTCAAACTGCGTAAGCTGAGTTTCATTTGTCAAAACAGAATTGATATGTAATTATGAGTTGCCTTCTGCATCTTGCGCTGCCGCCGAGGGGGTGTGTAATTTACCTTTTAGGAGTAAAAATCACTTTGGGTCCACCGTCCACATACCAGGTTTTATACTTTTATCCATGATAGGTTGATCACCATGTCGCTGTACCCTGATCTTGGTCATGCAATCTTTTGTCGATGTTGACGGTCTTTGTGATAGGTACCCTCTGCCTTTTGGTTTCAGAACATACACTACAGTTCAATTTACTGTTTGACAGAGGCTGCAGGCTGTAACATATTAGCCTCTATGAAGGTTTCGATCAAGTAGTGGGTTCAAAATTGGTTTTATTTTAAAACTACTCGTTTATCAGTTTGTCCAATACTTCATTCCCGCCTGGGAAGAAACATGCGTTTATAACCATTTCAACCATGAATGACTAGATAATTTTGGAGGTACGATGCTTGGGGCGTTCATTTGTTTCCCGCCTGGGAGTTTTGACGTGAAGACCGTTATAGGGAGAGAGATACGTTTCATTTGGGGTCGTTCGTCACAATACGTCAGTATCGTTATCGAGGGCTAGTGTGTGGAGTTGATTGGGTGCAGGTCCATTCTTTGAGATTGAGGGTAACTTATTTCGCAATTGGTGCATTAAAGGTCCATTTCTTTTCTCTGCTAATATAAAATATGAGTTTGTCCATTTACTATCTTCTCCTTTTTGCCCTTACATAAGAATGAGATATAATTCATCATGGATAGTGTGGATCAGTATGTCCACTATTTTTCAGTGAAAATTTATAAGGTCTGCAGAAATTAGAAAGCCTTGTTTTAATTTTTTATTAAATCACTTAGTACAAGATAAATTTTTTTGAGTTTTGCAAAACACCTTGTTGAGAAAAAACTTCAACTTGATATCTGAGATAAATTTATAACCTCATATTTGATTATATTTATTACTTTTTTAGGATACTGTTACAACGTACGAACACCTTACTGGTGTTAATTACGGAGACCTTACTAGTGTTAATTAACGACGCTCTAGTTGCAACATCAGGCGGCTGCAGTTGCCGGCCTGAATTGGTCGTCAGCTGGTATGTGAAGTTACCGCTGTTGACTAATGAATTCCACCCGGGTGGGCGTGGCTACTATGTGGTATCGCTTTTGCTATTGTATAGTCGCCTGGAATATTTTTTGCTTTAGCCAATTTTGCTACAATATTTTTTCTCATGTATGTAACATTTTTTATCTATATTTGTAATATTTTTTGTTCAGTACGAAATATTTTTTCCATGTATACAATATTTTTTCCATGTATGTAACGTTTCTCGGCTATGTTTGCAGCATTTTTCATTCATGTTGGCAACATTTTTACGAATGCTCAGATCGTTCTTTGTGTTTTTTTGTTGTAAACATGAGTGAAAAATGTTGCAAATATTACCGAGAAATATTGCACAAATGGGAAGAATGTTGTATATATGGACAAAAAATGTTGTAAATATGAACAAAAAAATGTTATATACATGAAAAAAATATTACAGAAAAATCGGCTGAAATGTAAATTTTTTCAGCCGACTGTTCAATAGACAATCTCATGTAGTATATACGTGCAATGAAGTGCTTCAGTACGTACTCATAAGATTGTTTTAAGCGCTCCAATATTGATAGCATGGAATGTTTCTTATTTATGTTGATAATTTGAGAAAATCTAAGGAATTGCCTGGTCTTGGAGACTCCTTTGTTTGACTTGTTTTCCTGGGCGGATATGACACTCGTCTACCTTAAGTCCTTAACCAACCAAAGACGACGCGAGTCGCTTCCTTGCCGCTCGAAAGGCATAACACAGCAGCACTTCAGTACCTCGATTATCAAAGTTAAGCAACAACAATTACACTATATTCTCTTTAAGAATCACTGTCGCGCGTCCTAAGCAGGGCCGGTTCTAGGCCTAGGCAGCAAGGACGATCGCCTAGGATCCATAAAAACTTGGGGCCCTTAGTCCATATATATATATATATATATATATATATATATATATGCATTTTGTCGACAATGAGTACTTTGCATTTTGTAATATGCTAAATCTAATGTTGCCAACAAGTACTTTGTATTTTGTGACGTACTGTCTAATGGTTATTATATTGAACTTTACCTTTTACAACTGATATAAAATATATTATTACATATTTATATTAGAATGAAGAGTCTTATTTTTATCATGTCTTAGGGTCCCCAAGATAACAGGAACAGCCCTGGTCCTAGGTTACTAGGTTCCACGACGATTCTGTCTCAAGAAAAAAAAGGGGTTCTACCACGAATCGAGACCGACCAACTTGTAAATATAACAAGCTCGACACACAAACATTGTCCATGCACTGGAGAAGCAAATACCGCACAGCTCGCAGCGCCATGAGAGCGCTCACCATCCTCGTCACCTCGCCCTTCCTCCTAATCACCTTCTTGTCATATGTTGCTCTCTCGTCAAGTGAACACCAGAGCATTCTATGGCGCGGCATGCTCCATCGCCGTGGAGGACGCTTGCTGCCACGTCCTAGTGTCGCCGAACGGCTACTTCTCGTGCGGTTTCCACAAGGTGGCCACCAACGCCTACACGTTCGCCATCTAGTTCACCGGCTCGGCCGACACCACCGTCGCGTGGACGGCCAACCGCGACGCCCCCGTGAACTACTGACCGGACCCCTTCGACAAGTGGTGGGACAACAACCGGACGGCGTACAACAACTGCCGGTATGGCAGCCTCGACAAGCACGGCGGCTTCTCGGCGAGCGACCACCTGCGTTTCAACGCTTCTGACATGGGCGAGGGCGTCATAGTGTTGGAAGTCTTACGACCTCTTCAAGACCTTTACGATCGCTCTGGATCGTTTACGACTGGTTCCGACTGCCTTTTGTTGCCGTACGACTACTCTGGTAACCGTTTGACCGCTTCTCTCTGCCGCTGCGCTTGAAATACCGTGATCGTAACCTTTTACGACCACGCAGTGATGCTGGCGATCACTATTCACCGTAGTAGAAACTCTTTTCGACCATGTTCACTTCCCTTCTACGTAATCGGAGTCCCTTTCGATCACGTTCACACCGTGGCCGTAACCTTCTTAGCGTGGTCGAACATCCCTACGACCACGTTCAAATCTGTTTGCCGTGGTCGTAGCACCTTTCAATCACCGTCGATAATGCTTTGTCGTGGTCGTAACTCCTCCCGACTAATGTGGACTACAACCAATCATCAAGTTGCAGGTCGTGCGTGTGATGGTTAAGCGGTGTTGAGAGGCATCAAGCTGTGGCCCATCTGTGGCTCTCTCTACTGATTTTTTTATATGGCCAATTATGGACTAGGGTTTCTTTAATTATAAGAGAACTGCTTTGTAGGAATGCCATTTGAGATTATCAAGGCAGTGAGGGCCATGTGTACCAAACCTGTCAATCCCCTTGCATCTTCCCATCTTCAAAGATTTGATTTTACCCCCAGACATGAATCTTTCAGACAATGCTATTTTCTACTTGCTTTTGCTCATGAGATTATAATGTGCTTAGATTTTTCTTTCTTTTGGTTTCATTAATTATAAGGGAACTGGGGTTCCCCTGTTCTTTTATGAGACTATACCACCGCTGCGAGCATTTCCTATTTACACTTGATTAGTCCGAGTATTATCATAGCAGTACAGATGCCAGTTATTTGACAAAATTTTTTTTTTGTTGAGCTACATTTTTCTTTTGGTATTTCAGGCTTCCTTGCCTACCCCAAGAGTTTCTTGGACTGTCTAACCTGCTGATTGGTTCTACGGTGTGTCATATCATTCATTCATTCTTCTTATCATGGGTAGAGTAGTAAGTTTATTTGTAGGGGAAAAGATACTAGGTCATAAAGGCCTAAGAGAGGTAATTGAATTGAGTTTTTGGCATATGGTAGTAGACAATTCATTTTTGCAAATGCCAAACACCAATTCATGAAGTTAATGGGGCTATAAGTAAACACACCATCAAAGTTCAAGGGGCAATAAAGATTAAAGACTGTTTCCTTTTGCAAATGCCATGCAATCGTAAATTCGTAATTGTAGAGATCTAATTTTGTTCTTCTATAACCTACTTTGCCTATGTGGAATGATTGATCTAGTATGCGATTCACAAGGAAGCTGTTTCACACCGTCACCCTGATTGTACCATCAACTAAAACAGCTTAAGTGCACTATCAGTAGAAAATGGCATGGCAAATATTTAAACATGACAGGATTAGTTGTCATGCTTGATATTACAATATATGCAGTACCTTCGTCAGGCAAAAAAGAGATCAGGGATGACTCACACAATCTCATAAAAGCATTGCAGGAACAAAAGCTTCACACGGTGGCTTAATGCCACCTTGATGCGACTCACCACACTGCTGTTGCCCGACATTTTTTCCCAAAAGTATTTTAGTTCAGATTTGACTTAAGGCCTTTGTCTAAGATATTATTCGACATTTGTTTTTCAATTATTGCAGGAATTGGATTGTTTCCTTTGAAATTCCTGCATTTTAATATAGGCTTTTTAGTCTACAAATGGAGAATATAATGGGGTATTCGGTGGAGAGTGGGCATCAAGCCTTGCCGACGTTGCGATACACAAATCTCGAAGCAAATCTGACGGTGAGAAAAATTCAACCGACATCCCGAAGATTCTAACAAATTTCTGCTTTGATTGTTGTCTACCAAATCCGCTTCTTTTCGAAGTATCAAGTCTACCGTAACGTGTTGAATGTCAACGTACATACTTTTTCGTTTTTTCTGGTAAACGATGACGGCATATATGTACCTGTAGTGTTGACAGCTCGGCAACCGCTCTCTAGCTGATTGGATAGTAAGCGTTTAACTACTTACGTGACGTGTTACGGTATGTCTTGAGATCGCGTGCAAGGGCATATGCATATGTTAATGGTCCAAAGTAGCACGTGTTTTCTGATACTGCATTTTTAATTGGCAGGTTAGGAGTACGGATCAAGATACTGCGTTTTTAATTGGTAGGCCGGATCGGAGTATGGATCAAGCTCACTTTGTGATATCATCGTGACAGGGCAGATCATAAGTCGTAACGAACTGGAGACATCCGAAGTCCAAACCATCTCTCTGATCAAGAACAAGAACATCACCAAGCGAACAGCCGGAGGAATGAACTCTCTTGCTTTAGGTAAGCAGAACGCATGTGTCAGTCTCGTACGTGCTCTTAAACCTGGTTTCTAACTTGTTTTTTTTTGCGCCCGTGCAGCTGGGATTATCGTGGGTGGTATTGCCATTATCTTGGCCTTGAGATACATCACCAGATGCGTCGAGGTCAATCGAGAATGGCACGCGGAGCGCGCGAGGCTGCAAGCCATGCAGATCCAGGCAGCGGCGATCCAGCCGGCGAACGGCATGTACAGCGTGGCCGCGCCGCCTCATCACATCCCCGTCGAGTTGGAGTCGGTGAACCGCTTCCTAGACGACATCCTGCGGGAGAAGCCCGCGCGGTTCACGCCGGAGAACCTGCGGGAGTTCACCCGGAACTACGCGGAGCGACTCGGGTCCGGCGGCTTTGGCGTTGTGTACCGCGGCAGGTTCCCCAACGGCGTGCAGGTGGCCGTCAAGATGCTGAACAGCACGCTGGACCGGCGCGCCGAGGAGCAGTTCATGGCGGAGGTCGGCACGGCGGGGCGCACCTACCACATCAACCTCGTCCGCCTCTACGGTTTCTGCTTCGACGCCACCACCAAGGCGCTCGTCTACGAGTACCTCGAGAACGGCTCGCTCGACCGCGTCCTCTTCGAGCACGACAAGCGACGCGCCGTCGACGTCCTCCAGTTCGACACGTTGCACGGCATCGTCGTCGGTACAGCGCGCGGTTTGCGGTACCTGCACGAGGAGTGCCAGCACCGGATCATCCACTACGACATCAAGCCGGGGAACGTACTGCTCACCGCGGACTACACTCCCAAGGTGGCCGACTTCGGGCTCGCCAAGCTCTGCAACCGGGACAACACCCACCTGACGATGACCGGAGCGCGGGGCACGCCGGGGTACGCGGCGCCGGAGCTGTGGCTGCCTCTGCCGGTCACGCACAAGTGCGACGTGTACAGCTTCGGCATACTCGTTTTCGAGATACTCGGGAGGCGGCGCAACCTCGAGTTGGAGCACCCAGAGAGCCAAGAATGGTACCCCAAGTGGGTGTGGCAAAGGTTCGACCAGGGGCAGTTCGACGACGTCATGACGGCGTCCGGGATCCAGGGCAAGGACAGGGAGAAGGCGGAGAGGTTGTGCAAGGTGGCGCTGTGGTGCATACAGTACCAGCCGGAGGCAAGGCTGTCGATGAGCAACGTGGTGAGGATGCTCGAAGGCGAGGAGGAGATCGCGCGGCCCGTGAATCCGTTCTCGTACCTGGCGAGCCTCCACATGATTGCCAGCTCGGGCATCAGCGGCAACACCGCCGCCTCCGGCGATTCGGCGAAAGAGCGTCGGTATGACTCCTGAAGGGCGCCGTTGACCCTAAGGGCAGACTAAACGAGAGTTTCTCGTGTACATCTGTATTACTCGCTCCGTTATTTTTTTACTTGACTTTCTAAAATCTGTATCATCAATTTTTTTAAAGTTTAACCACCAATAGAATCAGAACTATCTAAATTGGCTATACGAAAATTATATCATTATATTTATCGTTAAAAATACTTTTATAATATTATAATTTTACTGGTATATATTAGTGTAAAGTTATAAAAATTAGCGATCAAAGTTACATTTTGAAGACCTAAAAAATAAAAATATCAAGTAAAAAGAATGGAGGAAGTAGTTATTTGAAAACTGTGTAAACTAATGTGACTTGTGGTTGCAAACCTAGAGTAGTTCGCTTGTAGAATTGCAATTCAAGTATTTTTGCAGCTTGAAAGCAGGAAAAAAGTTGCATATCACTTTAGTGGCGGAGTCAGGATCAAAATTTAGGGAGGGCTAATAGGACTTGTTCATTAGTTTACCGAATGCCGAGTTACCGGCCTGCGGTAACCTGCTGCACTGCTAGTGAGAGATAGAAAAACTCTATTACGGCTATAGCGGGCTATACCAGCCTAACAATCACACGAGTGAATATTGAGTTTAGGCTTGTACAAGTTGGGCCCTTATGGTCAATTGGTCGCCATATATGGGCTCGTAAAACAGACCATATACTTATCTTTTGTGCGTCAAACTTCTAAGAGATCAGAGGAGTGATCTAAGCTCTCGTTTGGTTCTCAGATTTGGGCTGGAAATTGGGGAAATAGAATTGAAGCTTTTTGCACTCTGCTGTTTGGTTGCCCTCCTTTGGAATTGCAATCCATTTCCATTTGAATTGGGATATAACTAAGAGGGCAATGAGGATTCAGACCCCACACCTTCTGAATTTGTTAGAAATAGAACTTTCCATCCATGGCTGTCCTCTCCATCTTCTTCCTCTTTCTAGGGTGACTGTCCGCTGTCGGTGAGCTAGTGCCAATCACCATCGCCGGTGAGCTCTCACCGACCATCACCGCCACTATGGCCGATGAGCTCCCGCCGACCGCCACCACCACCAGTCTCCTTATCTTTCTCTCTCTTGCCTCCATCCACTTCGACGATCTATAGCAACATCGCACCGTTGAGCTCCCATGGTCTAGCCACTGCAGCTCGAGGTGGCCAACGGGGGTATCCACGGGCTGCCCCGCGGTAGGGGGCGCCAGCCTCACCTGACCCCGGTGGGTCTGCCTCTAGATCAATTGATGATACTGTTGAGCTTTCCTCTGCATCCTCAAGCAATCAAGCTTCAGTTGTGACAAAAAAGCTACGTGTGTGAAGAGTTGGCCATGTCAATCTTCTTCCCACAAGCAACTGGACCAGTCGGTCCAGCCCCGAACGAGCTTTGCCTGACCCCGACAAGCGCGTAAAATACGTTTCCATGCTTCGATGACACACTCGGCACCTGCAGCCCAACACGTAAAGCGTAACCACGATGTACGGCGGGACAGGTCCGAATGGAACATTTCCCAGCCGCCACTCTCCCCACAGGAAAAACATTCTTTCACCCACCCAGCCGAAACGCCACCACCCACACGACAATGTGCGCGGGCCACAGCCTATCCACTGAAACATATGGGCCCACTTCTCATTGACTAGCCCAACTAATTCCCCCATCTGGACTCTGGAGGTTACCAGAAATCATCCGTATACACAACCTTGCGAGAAGTACATCTACATGACTCACTGACAACTGGGATAAATGAACCAACACGGTGGGCTCTACTCCTCATGTGAAAGGTACCACTAAATCTTCTGTCGATTAAGATTAACAGTTATTAAAGAGGGGTTCGCAGGCCAGCCCGTAGGCCAAAAAGTTTGTCCCATTTATTTTCAGCCAGACAAGGTTAATTCGGCCATAGGCCTCTGCATGTGGGCCCTAAGCACGCTAAGTACACAGGTGGGCCCACGTGTCATAGAAGTCGCAACAACAAGCTCCCGTTTAATGCAGTGGACGTAGCAGCTAGTGACGTCCCTTCCAAAATCGCCTCATGTTTTCCGGTTCGAATTCCCCTCGCCTCACACCCTCCTCCTCTCCTTTCTCTCTCCATCCCTCTCATGGCGTCCCTCTTTAGGGCTCGCCGCCGGCGATCGCCGGAGGCCGATGGAGAGGATGATAGATCCGGCTCCGGACGGGTCACCCGCCGCCGCCTTTCGCCGGAGGAGGACGCGCTGTCGCCCGCCGAGGCAGCGGCGGGGACGGGGAGTAGCCCCCAGTGGCTCTCTAGCTTCGTGTCCGGAGCGCGGAGGATGATCTCATCCGCGTTGTTCTCCTCGCCCAAGGAGGCGGCCTCGGGGGAGGAGGAGGAGGAGAACGACGAAGAGGGCAACGGCTTGAGCTCCGGTGAGTTGCGTGACCCCTCCTCTCTCCCACCGTCTCGGTTTCTTGCCCTCTCCATGGTTCGCGTTAGTGAGCTTGCCCGTCTACTTGACCGTACTAGTATTGGCTGTGGTTACTTGGGCAAAGTTGGTGCTATGATACGGCTTCGGCGACGACCTAGGGTTTCGATCTGGCTTTGTCAATTTAGAGTAGCCACTTTGGAATTTTGCTAATTCGTAGTCACCGTTGGCAGAAGGGTGGGTGCTGAAGTTTCGAGTGTGTGTGAGATTGTGGTAAGAGTAAGGATTTTCTCGTATTAGGTGGAATTGGGGACAAGCATGGGCTAATTCCAAAACACTCAATTGCCTAGTGTTCATTGTGGAATTGGAATATTGAGTCGATTTAGGGGTCCCACTGTGTATGAGCTGACGTGTTTTATTTAACAATTGATGACAATGTTGAGCATTATCACCGTTGGGAGCCCTACTTTCATGATTATTTTTTCAGAACATACCTCATTCGTTGAGTTCGGATGCTACTTTGGATTTTTTTTGGAATTTAGAATATGTGAGCTTCCTGTAGTTAGTTCTGGAGTGTTTAGAGAATGTGCTCGATCTTGAGTTCTGTAATGGTGGACAATCTATTCAATTGATAAACAGAACTAGGTGGAATACTGGAATGTATATTGCTTCCTTGCAAGCTTGAGCCATTTTACAAGTACTAGATTGCTGCTCCATTATATATAAGTTTATTTTACACATAAAACCTTGCTCTTAATGCCATTGGATCATTTTGCCTTTCCTAGACTGTTCAATGTGTCCTGCTATAATGTTAGATAGGTTATCAATGTGTTAATTTGAAGTACCTGTGCAGATGAAAATGAAGGTGTTCATGACACGCGTGGAGCAATAGTTTCTTACAGTGAATCAAAGCTTGCCATTGAGGAAATGGTTATGAAGGAGACATTCTCAAGGTAACTAGAATGTATTGTTCTTTTCTATGTGTGCTAGTATGTATAGTGGCATATTTTTTTCTGGACAGCCACTAAGCATTAAAATTTAGTAGTAAAAAAATCTAGTTTATTTCTCAAAACTGTTGCCGATGGTGCTCTCTTAGGTGCATATGGCTTAAGTTGAGGCTTTTTTAATGCTTTTCTTGTGAAATTTTATAATGAACTATAATGGGCAGACTTTTAAATTTGAATCAGAGGAATGACCAAAGTCATGCTAATATTGTAACCAGATAAGATAGGCACTCTTCAACTGTTATGTATGCATACTACTTGTTGATGAGATATTTTGATTTTTTATATTGGGTAGATTCATACACTTTAGGCGTTGGTTTCTTTCTTTATTTCTTAAATAAGCTCCTTAGGACATATTACTTTCCCTCTGATGTCAATTTTTGTAGGGATGAATGTGATAAGATGGTAAAGCTAATACAATCACGAGTTACAGATTCTACGTTTCCTGAAGGCTGCGAGTATGGAACGCCGAAAGAAATTGCGAGTAGGAATGCAGGTGTTGGCCATGGTTTTACAGGAGCTTGGCGTTCCTTGAGTCACAATAGGAATTTCCCCGAATCAGTTCCATTCTCTAGTATTGGATCTGTAAGCTTCTCTCCCTGCTCGCCTCACCAAGCATCACCTGAGCTATGTAATGCAGCAGTTATGGAAGCAAAGAAATGGTTGGAAGAGAAAAGGCAGGGATTAGGTTCAAAGGCTGAAGACCATGGACCTTGCACATTAAACACTGATATACTTAATTCTGTTAGTATTAACATGTTTTCCTTTTTAATCATTAGAACCTTTAAATATTAGGCGATTGGCACAGCTGAGTGCTTATTTTGGTTGCTTCAATTGTTGCTTACCTATATGGGTTGGCATCTCATGCAGGGGTTTGAATCTGGCGTGGGTTCTCCAGTTGATTTAGCAAAATCATACATGCAGTCATTGCCTCCTTGGCAGTCCCCATTCTTAGGTAGTCAGAAGTTTAAAACACCGCCCTCCGGTGGAGTACATATTTATGATGATGAAGGAAAGTCCAAATACTCTCTGTCTTCATCAAAGGTAATGCAAAGTATAAGAACAATGACAGGTTTATGCTAGGTCGTTGATGTAAATGTGGGAATGCATATCTGTGTTCAGCCTATGGGTTTTAAGGGAGTACTTTTTAGTGTCTGTTGATTGGTGCTTATTCCCTTGTAATCTTGATGAACTTCAGACATTTTTTTATATGAGTATGAGCTCCATAAGTACTGTACATTGTTTGTGTTGATCCATATTCCTTGGTCTTGAGTGAGATATCAAGAAATTGCTTCTTGTCATGTTTGACTCTATAACTGTTTGGACTTGTCTCTTTGAACAAAGTGCTGCATTTACTGTGTACCGTAGATATCCGTAAAATTTCTGAATAGGATTTTTTTTTACTGAAGTTGATACAAAATTATGATAATTTTGGAGGAAACGTTTCAACAAAATTGACCTGTACTGGTTAAATATTGTCTCAACTATAGTTGCATTTTCACTTATAACTAAGTGTTTTGCTTTGTGAAGGTCACCACCAAGGAAGAATACCTTTTCACCTTTTGGGAAAATTTGGAGGAATCTCGAAGGGCTCGCAGGGGATCAGCTGGAAATTCTCCAGATGCTTCTAAATTCAGGCATTATGGTTCTACTTCCAGATTGTTTGAGAATGATACCTCTATATTCTCATCGGGCACTCATGAGAAAATTGGAGAGCCTGTAGAAAATAATAAAGGTGAAACTTGTTTGCACACCTGAGCTTTATATGATATTGAATCACTCAGGTTACATACTTTGGTATTCAGGAACACTAATGTGTAGAACTTTTGGCTGTAAACAATTAATTTGTTGCATATTCTTCAGGTTCTGATAATGCTGTAGCAGCAGAACCAGCCAATGGGTGCTCCTTACCTATTGCTCCAACTAAAGATGGAAACGATGTGAGTGAGTCATGATTTTTTTATGTATGATAGTGTTGCAATATTCATACATTTGGGCTGAGTTTCACATAGTGCAGTGCATTTGTTGTCAGTTGCTACATAGCAATTGGCTTAGGCATGTATTAATAGAACAAGTGGTGTACTATGTTCTTACTTTAAATTCTAGCCAGTGTGCATCTGTACTTATCTTAATACATTGTGAGCGAAATTGTTGGCCTACCTCCTCCTGTTAACATAATAGATGATAAAATTATGCCTGTCCTACTTGCATTTCACTTTCTTCAGTTTGTCATATAAACCTGGTTGGTTCTGCCCCTCTTGATGATTGGGGATCTGAAAGCTGAAAAGTTGGAACTTGAAATATCTATGACAATAATTTAGAGACACTGGCTGTCAGGGATGTAGGCCTTGGGCCCAAGGCCTAGTTGGTTTATTATTAGGAATTAGAGATTGGTTTCTATTTGAGTTAGAGATTAGATTCCTTATGTTAGAGATATAATTAGAGATATGATATTAGTTACTATATCTGTTAGAGACAGGATTGGAATTAGACTCTATCTGTTAGGGGGAGCCCATCTATATAATGAGGGCTACCACATGCTATTAGGAGAAATGAGAAATATATCAAAGTCTTCCTCGTCTAATCTCTCCCTCTCTCCCCCTCTACCCCGGTTCATGACAACTTGGTATCAGAGCAATCGATCCCTTCCCACGACTTCTGCTACCATGGTTTCTGCGACTCGTCCTATTGCTGAGTCGTTGGCCATAATAAAAGCTAGCGCTAATGAGATGGTCAACATCGACAAAAAGATGGCGGACATATTCTCCAACATGCATGCCATCTTGAAAAATATCTTGAGAAAGGAGCAACAAGAGACAAAGAGCCAATCTCATCATCCAACACCAGATCCTCAACAACAACAAAACCAAGATTCACAGCCTCCGCCATCGCCGATGTCACGACCACATCGCCGCAAAGATCTTCTCCGCTCTCTCGTCCAACGCCACACCCGCCGTCGCCCAAGACGACCGCCGCCATCGGCAAACCTTCCGTCGTCGGCCGCCGCCACGGCTCCTCGCAGCCGCCTCACACCACGGCCCACCACACGCGCTTGCTCGTCGGCCGCTCATTGCCGCCACCGTGGCCGCCGCCGGGTCGTTCCCACTCGTGCCGCCACTGCCGCTGGGTCGCCCCGTCGCGCCGCCGCATCCGCCGCCGGGCCGCCTGGCCGTCTTCCGCTTCTGGTGGACCGCCCGGCCAAGACGCCGACGGCCGCCGCGAGGCCTCGGCACCGGCCGCATCGCCGCCGCTGCCGCCATCGCCGGCTACCGCTTCCGGCCGCCGGTCAGCCGCCGCCGGATCGGCCGGAGTCGCATGGATCCGGCGGCTGGCGCGATTACGGCCGGGCGCTCCGCCGCCGGCTGCTCCTCGGTAGCCACTCCGCTACGGCCACGCCTCGAAAGCCGCCACTCACGGGCCGCTCAGTGGCCGCCGCCATATACATGATCTGGCCGCTTGCGGATCCGCTGCTCCGGCCGAGCCGCCGCCGAGGCCGGGCGCCGCCGCCTCCGCCTGTCGCCGCCGCCGCTCTGGCTGACGCCGGGCCGCCATCGCCGGAACCGCCGCCGCTTGACGGATGTATCGGCCTCATTGCCTCATGGGGTGTCGGTCGGTTAAACCGACCTTAAGTTAAGGCCCAAAAAAAAAAAAAAAAAAAAAAAAAAAAAACACAAAATAAAAAAATAAAAAAAATAAAAAAAACTTATTTTTGCAGGTATTATATACTCAAAGGCGCTATATTTCATCCAGCCTTGTTCCGCTTGGATCTGGCCAGTTGTCTCCATCCACTACAGGACCCTACCACCGTTTGTCTTCTACAATGGCGTCGGAAGTCTTCCATTGGCGCCATGACCACTGCGTAGCAGCTCGAGGACGAGCTGCATGTCCGAGAGGGGTGTAATGTCAGGGATGTAGGCCTTGGGCCCAAGGCCTAGTTGGTTTATTATTAGGAATTAGAGATTGGTTTCTATTTGAGTTAGAGATTAGATTCCTTATGTTAGAGATATAATTAGAGATATGATATTAGTTACTATATCTCATTAGAGACAGATTGGAATTAGACTCTATCTGTTAGGGGGAGCCCATCTATATAATGAGGGCTACCACATGCTATTAGGAGAAATGAGAAATATATCAAAGTCTTCCTCGTCTAATCTCTCCCTCTCTCCCCCTCTACCCCGGTTCATGACACTGGCGGTGTTTTTTTGTCTGTAAACACGACCCCTCAAAACATTGTTCTGTAGTATGTTCCGCAAATTACAAGTAACAATTTTTATTTATCAGTGCATTTTTAAAATTTTAAGGGTGTAGTTGACCCTGTGGATCCTGCAAATAAGGGCAGTGGGAATCTCATCCAAGAATGCCATGCTGCAACTGAAGTTCATCCTGGTAGACTCTCCTTTTCCTTCAGTTTTTTTTGTTCTTTGATGACATTCTGTTCAGTTTGCTAACCATGTAGTATTTCTGTATATTAATTACCAAAGTTTTCGAATATCCTGGTCTAATATCTTCTTGGGATCGTATGTATGGTGCAGACGAGGTAGCACAGGGGAACCATATGTCTCCCACAAGGTCAGCTTTTGCAAAAAAAAAAAAAAAGGCTTACTACTTAACTCAGATTTGTTGTGCTTGCAACATCAATTTGTAAGCTTAGTTTTTCAATATCATAAGCAGAAAGCCGCAAAGTACTTTTAACATATGTGCTGCTGTAAATTCCGCACCCTTGTGTACTTCAGCCTGAACTTATTTTGAGAAACTTATCTTGTATTTGGTTTTACAGAGAAGTTTCCTTATGTTAAGATCTAATTCTGGCATTCCTTTCCCTATGTTAAGATCTAATTCTGGCATTCACTTTGTCATTAAACTTGTGATAATCTAGATACATAGATGATTAATTATTTAGTTGTACTAGCTTCTTAAATGTGGATAACTCAGTTCCCTTAGTAACAATTTATTCACACAGCTATTGGCCAAGAGTTAACCTTAATGATGATGCTAATATGCTTATATGTTCAATACCAGTAAAGTCTTTCATCACCCTTTATTGTCCTTTATGTTGAAGCGTTTTTTGCTTTCATGATGATGATAAACAGTCAAATCCTAATTTCCATGATATTCACAAGGAGTCGATAGCACAGATACTTCAAGTCGCTACTCTGAATTATTTTATACTTAGCTTGTTTTTGTTGATCCATCCTGGAATTAATTCACTGTCAGTAATTCCTCAAAATTGTTAAAGACCTCAAGTTATGTGTTGTACTGTCTCAGTGTTACCAAGGATGCTGCTGACCACAGTGGTGTTAAAGCTCCCTCTACAGAACCAGAAATTCATGAGGAACCACATATGAACTCAGCTTCAGGTTTGTAGGGATATCCTTCGCTGACATAAATCTTGACATAAGTTTGTGTGTTACTTCACTCATGCGTACCTCTGATTTTTTTCCTTGGTTGAATCAGCTTTATTTTGTCTGGGCCATGAACTTCCCAACAAATCTCTCCATTGTGCCAATGATCTGATGCAGCTTGAGAATTTTCTGACTTTCAGCAGTTTTTTTTGTGCCACATATTTGTTTACTTCCATTGCAAAATCTAGTCATTTACAGAGTCACTACTTGTTATTAGACCCGGCCAACCTTTAGTATTTGTTTTTTTTCTGCTGAAAATGGTCATAACCACAGGGTCATATTAGGTAAAGTCCACAAGTAACTGGCAAGGTACCAGTGGTAACTGTATTTTTTAGCCAGTGCCAGCATTTTATGAACCAGACGGTTTAGGTGACAATTTCAAATTTCATTGATCAGCAGTTGTAGACTGTTACTGTTGAGTTGCTGGCCTCCCACAATTTGCAAAACATGTCCCGCAGAGCAATGACAACTTCTAGCTGGCTGGTGACCTCTTTTGGTCATTGTGTAGGCAACAGGTGACTATTGGTAATAACTTGTCTGTTAGGCACAGGGAAGACAATTATTTAACCAAACAGTAAGTGCCAGTTCCTGAGGACTGGGTTTTTCCTAATTGGAGGCAAATCCTACTGAATTAAACAGGGTTAGATGCAGTTATGGCTGATTTTGAAAAATTGACGGAAAAAGGAAACCATTTGTAACTTGCGATTTGGTCAATTTTGGCGAAAATAAGGCTGGTTCCAGCTTAATTACTTTGGCATCAGTTTTAAAACCTAAACCAGCCCCAGCCCCCACCCAACACACACACAGAGAACAACCGGGTCCAAATGAGCTTTGAAACCTTATGAAGTGTAGGGTCCAAATGAGCTTTGAAACTTATGAAGCGTAGTGAGAACTTGAACAATAGTACAAACCACTTGGCCCAAAGGTTCTAACTGCTGGAGCTAAAGCAGAAATGAACCATATGATTTCTTTTCCCTTGTCTCTAACTTGATCTTATTTTGTCTGCTTACAATGGCTTACTGGTTGTGGAACTTTTCCAGAGTTGAGGGCAAAGGATGCAGGGCCTCAGATCCAGACCAGTTTAAATGGGTCGACCAATAAAGCCTCTGCTAATGGGTAACATGATATGTGCAAATCTTTTATTTCCCCCCATAATTTTTAAATTTGGATTTTACATGTGTGGCATTAATTGCTTCTTCGTGCTGCAGTCTTCTGGATCAATCAAACACCAACTCAGGGTTAGAATCCTCAGGCAATGATAATCCCAGTTTCACCAACTCGAGTAGTGCTGTGCCTCCCGCCAGTAACGAGTTCATTGAGTCTACAGCTGATGCTGCAGATGGTGATTCTGTTCGGAACGGTACGAGAACGAAGTCAGAAGAGCCAGAACAAGGCGCTCCAAAACCATCCTACTTTCGGGGACGTCGGAAAAGGGTGGTTCGAGGCACCAGAGGAAGAGGAAAGTAGAAACATCTGCTGGATTTCAGAGATAAGGCATCGTGCACCCACGCTTGTGTCCATGTTGTATTGATTTATGCTTGATTATGACCACGTTTCACGATTTGTATGTGATTACTAGGATTAGTAGCTGCCTTAACGTTTCAGCGTTAAGTAAGCTGTCATATAAGCTTATGGTAGTTTGTGCAGATGGTAGAACAATTGGTTGATTGTATTGTAGCAGTAACATGTAGCGAGTGTTCTAGCCGTCGAGGTGACTGCAGTGACCGAGCTGTACTAGTGTACCGTGCAGTCGGTGGACGCTGAGACTTGTGGCATGTAACCCTTATTTTGTGCTTCGGAAGTTCTGTTCTTCGCGTGAACTCGTGGTGTTAAGCTTGCATTTAGGAGTGGTAAGGGGCTATATGTTGCTTTGCACGTATATGTTTTCGCATTATTTGTCCCTCTTATCTAGCCTTTAACACATGCCATGTTCATATGAGAAGCTTCACCGCCGCATGCACAAGCCATTTTGTTCTGTAGCGGGCTCGGATGATGCTTAGCTTGCTAGCCATGGAGTAACCGATCCCTCCTGAAGTTCGTTTTGCCGTTTATCTATCCTGTTGACTGCTCAAGGTGGTGAAGACAGTTGGATCGATTCGACCGGTTCTGACACATCTGATCCTGATCGACCATGAGTCACATCATCTCTACAGCTGATACCAAAATTTACGTGGTTTCGCGAGGAAAGATAAAGCGACTATCGTTAGATACCAGGTACTACTAGACGACAAAGCCCAACCCAATTTCACATCATGAGCCAAATCAAGAGCCCTCATCCTGAAAGATCTTTGGTCCCCTTCCTGTCGTAAACACAGCACAATCCCGGCGGGGAAGGGTCCCGGGTGCAATGCATTTCTCGTCCTTTCTCTTCAGCACCTACTAATGGCTAACGTAATGTGCCTAACAAAACAACACGAGATATGACAAGGAGGCTGGCGATCAATCTAGCTAATCACCTAAATTACCGAACTCGAACAAGCAGAGGAGTGCACTATTTCTACAGAGCCGTAATATGTGAGCTCCTTGATCATCTCCTCGATGTACTCCTCGCCCTCGGCCCCGCCGCTGTCTCCAGGGTCTCCTTTCACCTCTTCTCGGCCGCCGCCGCCCGTCCTTGCCGCTTTTGCGTCGTCTTGCACCGGTGACGGCGCCATGCAGCATTTCTCCAGCTTGGCGCGCAGGGTCGGGGAGAGGCTGCCGCCCCCGCCGCCGTTCAAAGGGAAGTTGGTGCGCGCCGTGGGCCCGCTCATCAGCCGCGCCGCCTCGTCGTAGGCCCGTGCCGCGTCCTCCGCCGTGTCGAACGTGCCCAGCCAGATTCTTGTCTTCCTACACCACCAGAAACACAGGAACACGCACGCACATACCCAGTCAGAATATCGATCGTACAGGACGAACAGACGAACAGAGAGATCTTTCTGAACGCGACCAAAGTTTGTAAGACGGGAAGCTAGTTATGGGTAGAGCTCGATCGTACAAGAGTGGGTGGCGGATTTCGGAGACCCAGGAGCCCCAGTGCCTCTGCCTCACGCCCCTGTACTTTTGCAGCTTTGGCATGGCGACGGACCGGTGGAAGCCGGTCGCTTGATGGCAGATATGCCTGATCAGGTGCTGCGCGCGCGCATATATACTGCGCCGAGGTGGGGCGGAGGGCTGCAAGAGATAGATAGGATGGATGGATACATAGACGCGATCCTTCTCGAGATACTGCTATCGCAATCCTTCTCGAGCCTGTAGTGCTCTACCTTTGCGAGATATACTGGCATCACCGTGTGGTATCGATCGCCTTCAAAGATCAGGCAAGCCAGCCAAGCACAGCGGGGTGACGACAGGCTTATAATTGCAGATAAAGTAAGCTCAGCAGTCACAAGGGGGCCCCGCCACGCAATCTTGGTATCATCACTGCCGGAAAACTTTTCTCTGGCCCTCATGTGACGCCCTCCCCGTCGATCAAAGCATCGAAGCGGATCAACCATGGATGGGAGGGGTCTCAGGGTGAAACCCTAACTCTATAGTAGACTAGTTTCCCATCACTGCCACATCCGGACGGTCAATCATTGGTCCGTGGATGATAGATCATACGTCATAGATGTGTGCCAAGCTCTGCGCTGTTTGACGAGGCCAAACGGCTAGACGATGGTCCGGATGGAGCACACGTTTCGGCGAGCTGCAGATGCCACGTAGATCCTCGATGGTTTTTTTTCCCTAAAAAAAAAAAAGGCCAGGAGATCTAACACACCCCGGTTGGAGTCCGGGTGAGGATGCCCTATAGAGTACCTGGAATCGGTCCTAGGCATAGCCGATTGACAGTTTTGTTTCACTGTCACGTAGGGTAACCTGGAATCTTTTGGCTTGGATGGCGCTACTGGCCCCGACTTGCACTAGTTGGAATGCAGACCAATGCCCTTGTCTTCCACGAGTCATCAAATGTTTCAGCAAAAGTAGAATTTCTCACCGATCAATCAAAGGCTCTATTCTTTCTTTTTTTTTGACTTTGGTTTCTCCGAATATCAAAATAAGCAGAGCCGTTTTTTCAAGTAGTTTCTCAAAACAGCTTCTAAAACCGACGTTTTGAGTTCAAAATCGTATGCCCCGTCTGCGTTGGTGTCTTTGTCATCGTCTTGAAAAGCGATTAGGCGTAGCCTAAGATAACAGGATCAAATGTTACGAACAACTTCCCAATGATGAAACAATGACAACATGAGCCACCAGAATCCCTCAACCAAGGTAACCCGGAGTGTCTTCTAATCCATCCTCATTAGTTAGGACTAGCGACGGCAGGCTCATGGCGTTTTATTCTTTCTCTCTGTAACCCTGGAGTGTCTTCTCTCTGTAGCAAAACCATTTATGCAAAACCAGGTGTTGCTTGTTTGCAACGAACATCATCATTCATCACAGATGCATTGCGCCGATAACACATCATTATCGATGTCACGAGACACGGTGCATGATTGATCGGACGGTCGCCATCAGCTACACGTGTCGACGAGTGGCGCGTCGTGGCCGGGGGCCAGGTGCGGTGGTACTTGCCACTTTCACCTGAGGGTGAAGCCCGGCCGGGGCATTGCCGTCGGCGAGCAGCCCGGCACGGAAACGTGCTGCGGTCCGGGGCCACGCCGCGGTCTCCATGGGGTGTTCGGCGCTCAGGGGGAAGGTGGGGCCGCCGTCACGTTCGGCACCACGGCCGCCGCGCCCGCGCGCGCGCAAAAAGGCCTCGTTTTTTCACTGGGTTCCTGCAATGCACCGGTGTTGGGCCCGCACCAGATACGCTCGCCGGCCCGACAAAAAACCCGAGCCAATTATTTTGCTCTCGATCGCCCGGTGCATGTGCTGTTCGTGAAATGCTCGATCGAATGCACGCGGACGCAAAACATCCTTCTCGTTGGTCATTGCTCTCGGTCGGATCGATGCCGATTAGGTTTGAAAGCTCAGGGCCGGCCGCGAGCAGTAACCAGGCCTCGTGTTCCATCGTCGAACACACATGCACGCGTCGATCAGCCGTCGGGACCAGGTCGTCGGTTTCGTTAGCTAGGTTCTCAGGCCCGATATGTAGTCTGTCGACTAAGCTGATAACCATGGCATGCGTGGAATTATTAGATGGAGCGTATGGTGTCTACGACTACGAGCGAGTGCCATGGGGAGCAGCATATGGGTTATTATGGGCAGCCACTTGACGTCGCAACGTCCGGCGCTGCAGGCGACAGAAGTTTGGGCGTTTTCGGTATTATTTGTCACGTGAATACCAAAATTAGCCCCTAAGTCACTGTAGTTCCATTTTAGCTATAGTGCAGGGCTGTATGATGCTACAGTGATAATCGTGCGGTCGAGGAGCGCGTGACGCTACAGTGCAGGAAAATTTCCTCCTGATATAGTTTGTGTTCTGCGTAGGGGTAGATATCGAGCCAACTCCTCGTCTTATCGAGTTTTTTCTAAAATTGATATAGTTTGATTTAATATCATTTTACGTATAATTTGAAAGTTTTTTTAGAAATGAGCTAATGAGCCGAGCGAGAGCAAAATTCAAATTCATTTGAAATCAACTCATTTTAATGTTTAACCAATTAACAAGTATAATTGAAACAATTTTGAACCGAGCCAACGAGTCCCACTGACGAGTTTTTTCCACCCCTAGTTCTGCGTTTGTCTGTGCAATGGTCTCCTGTGATAAATGCAAATTTTCTATTTTTTCACAGAAACATATTGAAAATGTTTTTGTAATAATTTTTAGATATAGGAAATAAGGTTTAAAAATTATATTTTTGTGTGTGAAGTCTTATTTACTTACTTGTGTAACTTGTTTTGTAATTATAAACATTAAGAATTTTTGTCCATAATTTATTTATGTGTAGAGTTTGCATGAATTTTGTAGTATCGAAAACGAGGTGCAAAATATTTTGAAAACCCCTTAAGATTGTCATTTTGTCGAAATAAAAGGTCAGACAATATAGGTAGGTTAGTCCATTTGCGGTTTTCGTAGATTGTCAACGGTATGAAGTTTGTTAGACTGGCAATAACATATTGCGATCGCCGTATGTTACTGTAGTGCGAGAAATTTTTGGAAGAATTTTCTGGGACGATTGAGGCGTCAATGACTCGTAAGTACAGATGTAAGTGATAGTGCAATGTAACAATTGATCTATTTGTAATTTTTGCACACTATGAATGGTAAAAAATATATTAGATTCGCACTAATATTTTGCGATTGTCGTATGTTGTTGTAGTGCAAAAAATTTCATGAAAAATTTTGTGAGGACAACTGTCATAGGAATGATTGCTAAGTGCGAAGGTAAGTGATATTGAGCACGCGAAGAATTGAATGCGATGGGTAAATTTGACTCCAGAAGATGTATCATGGGAGGATGCCGATTTCATTTAGAGTACATTTCTTGAATTCTATTCCAATACAATCAAAACTTGGTTTCATTACTCAAACTCTTAGGACAAGTGATTTGCTAGTGGGGAGGAATTGTCAGATCAGAAGAAGATTGAGTTTTGAATTTTATCTGCGGCTATCTGAAGAAGAGGCATATTGAAGTGTTAAGTGACCAGGGACGGTTTGGATGGAAGCGTATCCTTTCGGCTGGAGATCGATGGCTAATATGTTACTAGTAAATATAAATACTCCCCTATTACGCGCGGAAGAAAACGCGCGCGGAGCGAGCGCCACGCCAGCCCGCGCTGCGCTCCGGGCGCCGTGTGGCGCGTTTTTTTTTTGGTACGGTCTGGTGAGGTTTTTTTGCGAAAAAGCCCATGTGTTTTCCCGAAATTACGTACAGATCCTTAGTTCTCACAAAAAGGTCCCTGCCAGTTTTTTTAGCCCCTCCACTTTACGGGATGGCCCCCCGCGGTTTGTGAAATTGCGCACGGATCCCCGTTTGTTTACGTACAGGTCCTTATTTTTGCGAAAAAACTCTTTACCTTTTTCGAAAATACGCATTTTGCCTTCGATTTTTTTTAAAAAACTCCTCACGAGTTATCGCCTCTTTTATTTTGGTACGTACGGTGGCTGGCGCGGCGTGGCGCCGCGCCTATGAGACTAGTATTGTTGACAGCTTGACAATTAGCTAACCGTGGAGCAGTCATTTGCGCGAGCAATTAAGCATGTAAACCGTTCTGTAATCATCTTGCATTAAGACTTAATTGTAAGCTCTCATATAAATACTTTCTGGGAAAAAAATGAGAAGGCATTCAGCTATTATGTCCTAATTTTCCTAACTTGTTCGTTCCTCTCTGTTACTTTCCCCAATTTCCCGATTCAAACTCAGGGATTTGACAGTGCAGTCGTGTGCGAGCGCTGGATCGGGATCGGTGGTGGCGTTCGGGCCGACAGCGACGGCTACGACGTGTGTAGCACGGGCGCGATCGGTTGCTCGGATCGGCGGGATCGCAGGGACGCGTGCAGGCGCAGTGGCGTGCGGCCCGACGCGGCTGGTTCAGGCCCTGAGAGCCTGATCTGACCGTGGCATTTCTAGACTCTCATGTCACCCGTTGGTGCGTAGCTAACCGCGTTCAATTCACCTGACCTGTATTTGTAGGCATCTACCCTTGGCTAGGTGCAGACATGTGAGGTTTCGCCGGCCGGCATGCAGGCGACGCATTCGTCAACATCTTATCCGAAAGCCATGAATCCGCCTGACCAAACGAAGGTTGGATGGTGCGTGGCGTGGTGAGTAAACAATCTGACTGAACGTGAGGCTGCAGCTGGTGCTGTCAGTTCATCGTCCAAGATACAAAGCTAGCACGGCCGGGATTGATCAAATACTATTCAGATTCTTATCCAAATTGGTATTTAGGATGCATTTAAGTAAAGAAATCTTACACACGACGAGAGGGCCGGGTAAAAAAAAGACGAGGCAAAAGAAATCCGTAGAGAGAGTTGAAACTTGGGCAGAGCGGTTGTAGCGAACGGCAGGTTTTGTTACAGGCCGTCCGGCCGTTAGACGCAGCAAATCTGATAGCATGACGCGCAGCACCCGGCGGGGTTTAGCCCAGAAATTTTGGGTCGGCGTGTGGGAAGATTTTTTTTTTGTTTTTGTTTTAAGATTACAACGGAGCACCACACACTATATACACATGGTACTTACATCCCACATATACACTATATGTATTAACATATGTACGTCATATAGAAACACATGTAAGGACTAAAGTGGAGGTCATCGGATAAATTCTAAATTTATCCAATATCTCACGATGTACGAACACATGTTTTCTCACTGAACGTATACACATGTGAGATGAGACACTTCGAATAAATTCAGCGATCGAACCTAAGTAGACAGCTTACACAACGGTGAAGCTTGTCAACCGAGTAAAACTAGGGGTGTAATCGGATCGGATACCTCCCGACCGACCGGACAGCTTCGAATAATATTCGGGGAAAAATCGGTAACCGACATATTTTGTCGGATACGGTGCGGTATCAGATAGTGTTTTTGGGAATCGGTATCGGAATCGGGAGAGCAGTTTCCGACGGATAAGAGAATATCCAGAAATATATTCGGTAATATCCGAAAAATGGCTCTGTTACCACTTACCACCGGCTGGCCCGGCCCACTGATTGCGCTCCCCAATCGGCCAATCCCTAGCACCGCCTCCGCAATACCGCCGCATAAGCGACTCGCAGCGGCGCAGACGCGCAATCCCCATTCCGGCATTCCCTAATCCAGATCCCTAACCCTAGCACTATGCCACGCCGCCATAGCATTGGGGCAAGCCGGTGACCAGCGGGCACCTCCTTCCATCCAGATCCAGTCATCCTACAGATCTGCTGCGTAGCGGCGTCGCCTGGACCTGCGTGAGCTCCCCCCTCCAGCCTCCGGTGTGAGCTAACGAGCTTTCCCCTCCGGCATCCTCTACGGCGCGAGCTCCCTCCCCCGACCCGCGAGCTTCCTCCGGCCTCCAACGCGAGCTTCCCCCTCGGCCTGTGCCTCCCCCTCTAGCCTCCGATGCCCTCGTCTTTGTAGTCGCCGCCCATCCGGATATGTAAATTGTAGTTTTTGTTGCTGTAATCTAGACATCTAGACTCGCTGACTGACTGGCTAAATGTGCATATATTGTTTGATTAGTGATTACTACTTGTTGGTTGTTACTCCTTGTTGTTATTGCCTGTTACTGCTTGCAGGTTTATGGGTGGTGAGAATAGAGCAAAAGAGAAAGCAAGATTACGGAAAGGTATATATCATGATAGCTAGTGATAAATTTAATCAATGTTCTTGTAAATTTGTTCCAGCCAAATCTCGCATGATCTTTTTATCCCCATTTGAAGTTCAATCTTCTGTACATTTGAGCTAGAGATGTGTTAAATTCTGCATGTTTAACATGTTTGGCTAATCTGTTAGAACATTCCAAATGTCACATTACTACTCAAGAACCCTAATTCTAATGTGATAAATTTTCAACTATACCTTTTTCTGTTTTTAAAGCTTGCGAAGGAGTTTGGAATTGACCCTAACAATGCTCTTGCATTTTGGGACTGGGTCGGCGGCCGCTATAGTGGTGAGAACTATTTTTTTTATATGAAAAGTTATCTATATAGCTTATGTTTTGTGTCATAACCGTAGTCTAATGTTGCAGTTTGCAGTGCTGTTGGTGTTCTGCCCTTATCCCTTCACTATGGTTCATTTTCTGTGTGGTAAACAGGCAGTCTGAAAAGTTCATTTCAGATAAAAGATAGATTATCATCGATATTGTCTTAACATTTTTTTTTGAAGATTTATGGAGGGTGCTTCCAGCATTGACAACCACTTATACTCATCTTTATTTGAGAAAAATATACCTGTATGTGGCTTTTCTGTGTAGGTTATTGATGTCAAGTTTTCAACCACTCTTGTAACAGTGTTATCATTTCTGGGCAGGTACTCCTTGGTTTGCTGAGTGTGTGGAATGTTTCATTTCTCGGATATCGGGCTAGAGTGAGCAACTCTATTAATTGCTTTATTATTTCCAATTATGGATTTTACCTAGTTCTCCATCTGAGTGCCTCAACTTTTTCTAAACAATATTTTTTTCTAGGCAATATTGCCGTATTCCCAAGCACTTGAGAAATTTGCGCCACATATTCAACAGGTGCTTTATGACCTTTCCTTTTAGCAAGTGTCATCCTGGACATCATCTTTTGATTTTTTAATCATAACATATGCACATTATGTTGTAAAGCTTAGCATGGAGAGTAATGGAAAGGGTGTCTCCCTTGATGGTGTCCGATTTCCCTTTGAGACTGGTGAAATTGATTTTGGTGAACCTGGAACAAATGGGCAACACAGCTTCTATCAATTAATCCATCAGGTAATAATACTTTTTCCACTCCTCTAACAATGTTGTCAAGTGTTGTAGTGGTTCATAATTTGTATAAACTATTGTGTATAATGAGGTGTGGATGGTCGATGACATAATACTTCTAGAAAGTCATGACCTAGAGGTCATTTGGCTAACATTTTAATTATGCAAAGCTTGAGAATGTCATAAATATTAGGTACATATGTTCAGAGATTTTGAAGCCAACTGTTGATGATATTTTGATGTTGTGCAAGCCTTGACGCTAGCTATGGAGTCTCTACACGTTTTACATTTGTCTTCTCACGTGTTATCCGATGAAATATAGTTACCATATCGAATCCGCTCCGTATTCGTTCTGTATTCATTTTACATGTTTTACATTTGTTTTCTCACGTGTTATTCGATGAAATATAGCTACCGAATCGAAGCCGCAGCATCCAAGAAAAAGAACATGCACACAGTGCTCCGGCCCTTGGGAACCGGAAAGGATGGCACCCCCGGTCGCTGCTACGAGGCGAGGCTAGGAGTGGAATCGTTGGCAGAGGCCGCTAGTCAAAGCGGACGGCGCTTTTCGGCCTGTCGGGTGGTAGAGAGGCCCGGGCGTTTCTGGGGTTGGCTCTGGTTTGGGCTGTGGAAGAAGGAAAAAGGCCGGGGGTTTCCGGGTCGTCACGTGGAAAAACGCTGCACGGTCCAGGCCTTGGCCTGGACCGGTGAAGGCACGCGCGGTGCTCCATCGAAGGGGAGGCGGCGTCTCCCATCGGCGTCGCGCACGGGGACTCTCTTTTTCCTGGGCAAAGACTGCTGGTTGCGATTCCACCGTAGTTAATAAAACTGTCAGGTGGTAGTCAAATACGCATTCGCTGCCTGCGTATGACGGCTAATTTCCAAAGCAGTCAACAGCAACGTCAGCAGCACGAAAGGGCTACCTATCAATCATTGAAATTTTGTGATGTTACCCTGCAGGCGTTTGCTATGGAAAAATATGCCCACGGGTGAAGAATTTTCTATCGTAACATGGCTTCCGCACTGAGCAGTGGTTCTATACTTTTCGTTTTAATATTTAATAAAAAAACAGCACTAATTTTAAAGTAAATGAAAAGATAAATAAGATCTATGTATTATTTATTATACTTTAAAAATTATACAAATCACTATTAAGACACCTTCCAAAACATCATCAGAAGCATGAGCTAGCGGTCTAATCAATCATGGAAGTGTTACCCGCAGGCGTTGCTTTGAAAAAAAATCGATCCACGAGAGTAGAACCTTCTTTCGACCAATGCAAGACTTCCCTTACCATCGTGCACTAGCTGCCAAAACATGTATACTGTGATGCTCTCATGTTTGATCTTTTGTCTTTCAAACATGATATATATTTTGAACAGTGTAATCCAACCGCTGCAACTCATGCATATACATGTTCAAAGTTCAATTGTTGTTTAAAAGTAACATGATATATATTTTGAACAGGACTCTAGGCATCAGGTTGTAAGTTATGAATTTATCTAGCTTTTATTGGATTTTGCCTCTCTGAGTGATACTTACTCCACGTGTTTTTGCCTCAATTTCTTTTGTGTTCTTACTTACTGTGACATGTAGAAATGCATCTAGAGCTATTTTGGCCATCTTCTAACCACGAGCAAGTCATATTCATCGTTTTCGATTTTAGCCCGATTTTGATGTAATCTTACTTAATCTTGAAAAATGTCCCAAGTTTTGACATGGATTCTCATAATCCTTAGTTAGAATAGGTTCATGAGACATTAAGTAAGGTAAGGTGTGTATAAATTTTTATATTATTTAAATTTGTATTTTTTTAAGTTGCACCAAAAATGGATGTTTCAGGCTGTTCGAGAAAAAGGAGGCAGGTCAAACCTCTCTTGCTCCTGGTCCAACCGCCACCGCCGGTCAAACTGGCTTGGTGTCGACGGTCTGACCGCCAGGGTTTGGTTAGACGTCTCTGGTAGCCGGTCTGTTCGGCTAGAGGTTATATTTCCTCGAGTTTTTTTATTTCTTGAGTATTTTGTTTAGGTTTTTGGTTGTTGATCATAATCTCAGAAATTATATAGTTAATTGAGTAAAGGATTAAGAATAGTTAGGGAGGATTTAATCAGCACCATTCACCCACATATGTTGCTTTCGGTCCTACGTTAACAATTTAACATACTGAGACCTAGAGACCCTGAGCTACGACCATGTTGTAGCGGGATAAACACAAACGCAGGGGAAGAGATTACAATGCCATTTGGGGGCGAGCAGATGGCAAAGGGTTGGTTGCCAAAGTATTCATGCTTAGCTAAGCGTCCCATTTGTGTCTGCTCACTTTGGTGCCATTTCATAATTGGGTAAAAAACGCAGGGGAAGAGATTACAATGCCACTTGGGGGCGAGCAGACGACAAAGGTTGGTTGCCAAAGTATTCATGCTTAGCTAATCGTCCCATTTGTGTCTGCTCACTTTGGTGCCATTTCATAATTGGTGAGATCATGTGGAGTTCTTCTATCACTCTGAATTTGACAGCTGCGGTGCAGCAAGTTCAGATATTTCCAGCCTTCTTCAAGCTGACAAGGAAATGTAAGAAATAATGTCTGTACAAACAAAATGTCGCAATTCTTCCACCGAGGCTGCTTCTGCTTCTGCTGAAATGTTGGTACAAAAGTGAAGAAACTATCATTGAATTACTATGTTGTTATTTAATGTTCTCAAGCATGCAGGTTCAGCACGCCAACTTTCTGCTTTCCGAACTCTTTGCAGAAGTTGTAAGCGTAAGACCTTTCTTAGTACTCCGAACTCAGATTGGCTGCAGCCTGCCGAATTCAGAACATTGATTAAAGGAAGTGACGTACACTGAAGATAAAATTGACAAGATATGATGGAGAAAATCAAATGCTCCCTAAAATTATTTAGCTGAATCAATTGTCAAAAGATAGTGCTGCTACATTAACGTATTAGAAGTGATATATTCAAACTGCACGAGCAAATTGCAATAAATTCTTGTGTTGTTCCGTGTAACAATAAAGACTTTATCAGTATGTGCTTCGTGACCAAGGGTATCACCGATATTGAATCCTCCTATGATGGGCACTACAGTGATCCCGACGAGTCATGCATCTCTTCCAAAGAGATGAAATGTGAGCTTTTATTGCTGCTGAACAAAAACCAAAGAAACAAGCTAAAATAATTAAGAATCAGAATATTATGATTGACAACTTAAATCTAAAAGTTGTTAGGCTTAAGTCTACGAATCTTGATGATAATTGTGAATCTTGTTTATGCTTGTATGATCAAATGACTAATCTAAAATTGTTTATTCCTCCTGTTGTTAGTCAACTTAAGTATACTCTAGAAAAACTAAAATCTTTTAAGTCTAGTGATGATCATGAGTATTTGAATACTATTGATTTAGATGTTATTCCTTCATTTTGGTTAGATTGTGCTTTGCTTGAATTGAAATTGGATAATGCTACAAAGGAATTGCTTAAATTTAATTCTAATCATACTTACTCTTATTATGAGGATAGTACAATTAAAATAAAAGAAATAGTTAAAATGATTCTTTATTCTACGACTGAATCTTGTGAAAATTGTTCTAGGCTCACAATTAAGATTGATGATCTTAACAAGACACTTGAGGATAAATGTAAAATTAAAAATCCATATCCATGACTGCATCTAAGAAAGTTTTTGATTCTATTTCCCGTGCACTTTGTGCTAAAATTAGGAGTAATTTATATGAAATGTATGAGGTTTTTAGAGTCAAATATAAAGAGCAGTTAGATAGGGTTAAAAATTCTCCTTGTGTGTCTTTGAGGCTTTGAAGCTTAAGATAGTTGTCCATAAAGAGAGATATGCTAAGATAACCAAAGTAAATAAGTGTGTCAAATGTGAGAACCTAGCAATTTCTTTGTAACACTATCCAAATCTTTTATCACTAACCCCATTCCCTTACTGAGGCATAGATATTTTCTGCTTATGCCCTGTGGTCCGATGAGTGAGGAAGGAGGACGTGTGGCTTATTAACTTTGGGTGTTTCTGACATATGACAGGAGATTCTAGATAGTTCTCCTCCCTCACTTTTGCTTTCGGCAATGAGTTGATCATGTTTAGGAATGCTTCTACTGGGACCATGATAGCAAAGGGCAAAATATGCATCAACAACAATTTCATACTCAAAAATGTCGCTTTGGTAAGTAAGTTGAGATATAATCTATTATATGTTTCCCAGCTTTTTGATGAGGGTCTAGAGTGAGATTCAAGAGTAGAGAGAGTTTTAAACTCCTCGGGTGAGTATGTCTTTAGGATCTCTAGGTTTGAGAGGATTTTAATGTTTATTTCAGTATCTCTTATATCTCTAGCTCTAGGTGTCTTATAACTTCTGACTCTAATGACTTAGTGTTGTGGTATCATAGGCTTGAAAATATATGTTTTGATCACTTCACTAGAGTCAACAGTAAGAACCTTATGTAATGCCCTAGGGTCCAAACCGACTTAGGTCTAACCTTATTCTGGATAGGCCACACACACGTAGCAACCCGCTTGCGCTTTCGTCCTCGCTTCACGCAAAACGGTTAACCAGGATGCTACCATTGTAACTCCTAGGCTTATATGTAAGGGCTTCTCAAGGTAAGCTAGTAAGGTGGAACTAACCCAGAAATTCATGTGCACACGCACATGAACCAACATGGGCCAGGGTGTCACATACACCCCCTCAAAGGACCCGACGTCCTCGTCGGACCAACATACCCACACTGGAGCAAATGATAAGGATCTCCTCTCTTGGCATATGTCTGTGCGTTCAGTGCCAGCACATATGCCATGCCGCGTGTCCACTCTGGGCCCACACGCGCCATATGCCCGCGCCCCTGACCCGCATGCGCCCATATAACCGGCTCTGATACCATTTGTAACGCTCTAGGGTCCAAACCAGTTTAGGCCTAACCCCATTCTGGATAGGTCACGCACACGTAGCAATCCGCTTGCACTTTCGTTCTCGCTTCGTGCAAAACGGTTAAGCGGAAGTGCTACCATTAGAACTCCTAGGTTGATATGTAAGTGCTTCTCAAGCTAAGCTAGCAATATGGGACTAACCTACACCCTCAGACACCCCGGGCCATATTGGCCCATGTGTGTGCATATTCTGTAGTTAATTGAGTGAAGGATCAAGAATACTTAGGAATGATTTAATCGGCACCATTCACGCTCTTCTGTCGCCAAAGTATTCATGCTTAGCTAAGCGTCCGTTTGTGTTTGCTCACTTTGGTGCCATTTCTTAAGTGGTGAAATCATGTGGAGTTCTTGTATCACACTGAATTTCACAGCTGCCGTGCAGCAAGTTCAGATATTTCCAGCCTTCTTCAAGTTGACATGGAAATGTAAGAAATAATGTCTGTACAAAACCAAATGTCACAATTCTTCCATCGAGGCTGCTTCTGCTTCTGCTGAAACATTGGTACAAAAATGAAGAAACTATCATTGGATTACTATGTTGTTATTTAATGTTCTCAAGCCTGCAGGTTCAGCACGCCAACTTTCTGCTTTCTGAACTCTTTGCAGAAGTTGTAAGCGTAAGACCTTTTTTAGTACTCCGAACTCAGATTGGCTGCAGCCAGCCGAATTCAGAACATTGATTAAAGGAAGTGACGTACACTGAAGATAAAATTGACAAGATATGATGGAGAAAATCAAATGCTCCCTAAAATTAGAAAGCTGGATCAATTGTCAAAAGGAGTGCTGCTGCAGTGACTTATTAGAAGTGATATATTCAAAATGCACGATCAAATCGCAATAAATTCTGGTGTTGTTCCAAGTTACAACGAAGACTTTTAGGTTGAAGTTGCTAACAGTTAACACATCAAAGACTCGTTCTATTTATCTCGTATTCAAAATTAATGCATGCGAAGATCTTCCTTTTGTTCTGGTCAAGACAAACATAAGCAAGCACAATCTCCACAAATTGCCGTAATGTCCATGTGTTTGTTTCATGCCGACAGATGCTAGAATTTGTCTACTCTTCTAACACTTAGACGGCGTAATCACAAAGTTCTGACTCAGATGCATGGTGTGCAAAGTTTTTTATTCACACCTTTAATTTCTTCCTAATACTTGACATGGATTTGGAAGTTGGAAGTTCTGCCTTTTGGGAAATACTTTTCTAGTCCCATATCTTTTCCAGCATGTTACAAATAATACACAAAAAAATAGAAACAAAGAGACAAGGATTTTATATGAAAAATCCTTACGGGAAAAAACCACGGACGCTCGAAGGCAAATCACTATAATGAGGAGAGTTTACAATAGAGCGTTTGCTCTTGAGCACACCTCTTCCTATGAACTACTGAGGTACATATATAGTACGAGGGAAAATAGTCCTACACGGAGAGGAAACTGAATCAGAGTCAATTGCTACAGATTGACACCACGTCTGATACAACCTGTGCATGCACTTGCCATACCACGTCTGGCATGAGGCGTTAAAGTGTCATACACGGACACGGTACGAACTCGGATCAACTTTAACAATCTCCACCTTGAGCTAAATTCTCTCCAGTAGTCGAAGAATATGATAGACTCATCCAATAAAATTATCATATATATCTTGAGCGCTAAATGTCCATCGGACTAATATTCAAGTAGAAAGACTGGAACAGTCTTGTCGAAACGCTTCTTACGAAGCAAAATTGAGCAAACCAACAGCAGGTCTGAACAAACAGCTATTAACAAAGCAAACGAACAAATCTGGGTCTTCAACAATTCGTAACCCCAGCAAAGTATGAGTCTATGCAACTAATCTCCTGAAACAAATGCTCAATTATCAAATGGCATAAGCCAAAACACCACCTATGGCGCTGGATAGATAGCGAAGAACTCATATCATGGAATCTGATATGCTCCACCTGAAATACAAAACTCGGCAAATAACGCTCATCGAAAGAGCAACTTTCAATAAGAAAGACTGGAACAGTCTTACTGCACGTGTATATCATCACGTACGTCAAACTGCCAAATCCAAAAGTAATTGAATTCTATGACATGGTTAAAACTGCTCCTGTAAAATTGTCTAGATGAGAGGAACTCTTGTGCCGTCAATGGAGAATAAACTACAGTAGACCCCTCATATCAAGCTGCGACAACTGAAAGACGTTGTAGTATCCACGCAAAAAAATAAAACTCCTTCTTGCACTTAAATCCTTTGTCTCAAACTGAAATTGGAGCAAAACCTTCACTTTCAAACAGCAAAACTGCATAGAGTATTATGCTATTTGTCATCAGGGTGTTATCAAACGGTGAATAAAACACCAAATTCAGTTGTTTCCACAACTAACATTGTTTGTTTCCTTTAATCTCTTGCGAGCTGCACCAATTGACCGGTCCTATTGAGTGCTCTTGACGCTGATAACAGCGGGACGCCGGCTTTTGGTTGTGTGCAGGAGACGTTGTTGCGCTGGATGCGGCTCGCGCGCTGAGGATGAAGAGAACGTATGAAGCGCACTGCTACGTCTTAGATTGACGAGTGACGTGGATCGAGGCGATCTTCTCTTTCCTGGCAGATTTCTTTTGCTTTTGATCTCTGTCGCTTCGCTGGCTTGATTTCGCGCCGATCAAAGAGTTTGACCGGAAGGCTTGCGCTGGTTGACTAGCGGGCATGTTGTGACCAGCGGATACTGAAAGAGACGCAGAAGTTGACTTGATGTAGCACGGACGCCGTCGCTTGTTGCCGTGCAAGTGCCGCCGCCGGGAGTCGTCTCCTCACAGGGGCAGCGATTAGGATTTGGAACTCTAAGCTCTGATACCACTTGTTGCAAATAATGCATAGAAAAATAGAGGCAAGAGACATGATTTTTACATGAAAAACCCTTACGGGAAAAAACTACATGCGCTCGAAGGCAAATCACTATAATGAGGAAAATTTACAATGGAGCGTTTGCTCTTGAGCACACCTCCTTCTATGAACTATTGGGGTACATATATAGTGCGAGGGAAAAAAGTATTACACGGAGAGGAAACCGAATCAAAGTCGATTGCTATAGATTGACACTACGTCTGATACAATCTGTGCATGCACCTACCATACCATATCTGGCATGAGGTGTTGAAGTGCCCTACACGAACATTGTACGAATTCGGATCAACTTTAAGACGGCATTATCACAATGGGCTTAAAATATACTTGTGTCAAACATCTCCGACACGTAATTTGTAAAAAAGAAACAGGTTCAGACAACAACATATCTAGCTAGTTAAATTACCTGTAATCTAATTGGCTATATCCAAGATTCCACTTTCCTTTTTTTCCCTTTTCCTTTCCTTTTCATAATAAGATTCCTCTTTCTTGTTGCTCTTGTGCGATCATGTGTGGCCAGCCTGAAGCATGAGATGTGAGGTCAACCCTATCCAAGTATTATTTCATATGCCTTTGCACTGATATTGCACATTCTTTTTTCCTTTGGTTGCAACTAGTTTTTAGCACCTTTTTCTGCATATGAGATGAATGAGCAGGAGATCAAATCTCTATCTGAAGTAGCACCAAATACTTACGAGGGCGTTCAAATACTACAATGCTCTTTGATTGGCTTGGAGGGCAACTGGGCAAGAGCTATGTTAAACTGAATATAATGCTCCTGTTTTGAAAAGCATAGCATGGTTTCTGCTTATTAAATCACCGAAAGGCTTATTTCGTTGCATAAACAGTATCTAAAGGCCATATTACAAGTAGAGTATATAATTGATTTGGAAGGCGTCCCATAATGCAACAGTATACTCAAACTGTCCATGTAAGTAGCCTTTATATTTATTTCTAAACGAAGTGGTCAGAAGGTCAGAAATTAGAAGCTATGTTTTTATACACATTTCGAAACTGGACGTGCTACAAGCACTTTTTCTGAACCTTAGTTACTCTAGCAAATGCATGACGTGTTACAATAGCATAGAAAATGGAGTACAAACTTTTGTTCGAACCTGTTCCTTGTGCAACATTTTCTAAGATCGATCTTGTTTCTGGTCTGGTTCTCGGTCTGAACATTGTGCAGCATTTTCCTCAGAAGGATGATGCAAGTAACTGTTCCTTGTGCAGGCGACCAACCATGCTAGCCATCCGAGGGGTCATCGGTCAGTCTTGCACAAGTCGCCGTCGAGTACATATGCAGTATCAGTACAGAACGATGTCTCTGTCTCATGTGGCCTTAATGCCTTGGTTAACGCGGCTCAATTAGAGGTCTAATCCACCCATGACTCGCTTGGTTTGCCTTTCGGAAGATATTTTGCCTGATTTGATCTCCTAATTGCCAGTGCTAGCAACAGATCGATGGGTGTACGCGTGCAGGACGCCGTCGATTCGCTGGTGAGATCGCTGTTAATGGCGTGTCTCGGCTAGACGACCACCTAATTAGGGACCGTGTTACTCTTAACAGGCCACATCAATCGATCCTCGAAAAAAGGAAACGAGGATAATAATCGGCCATCCTACAGCGATGCCTAACGTCGGACGCCTTAATTTCCTGAACTGCTGCTCTATGATTTGTTGCTTCCTCGTCAGTTCTTGGATCAAGCAGCCAAACTGTACGGATAGGCAGTAGGCACTAGCCTATACGACGCTACGACTAGGAGGAGGAGCGGTACGTACCTGTAGCCTGTATGCATCGAGAGCATGGAAAAGTCCTCCAGTGATTCCATAGACTTCATTGCTACACCTTGGAAAGCGTGGGCTGGCATTATTTTTGGCTTGAATTTCTAATTTCTAGCTTATTTTTTATTATTTTTAAATTTCATTTTTTTCTGGTTTTTTGACCTTTTTTGCCGGTTTTTTTTCATATTCATTTACATTGCCCGTGATGGGCTAACCTGTTTTTTTTTCTATTTTTAATTTTTTAAATTTAGTTACGCCAAATAAACCACCATCAGTTACAATATAATTTTAGCTAGCTACAGTGTAATTTCAACAGAAACCAAATTTTATTTCAAATTTCAACCAAGAAAGATCTAAATCATTGCAAGATTTGAGAGACAAAAAAGAGATAATACCCTATCCTAGCCACTTGCATGTGGACCATGAGATGAAGCTCCAAGTGGGCGATGTGTCACATCTGCATATACCTTTGGCTATGGCCATGGGAGTGCCGCTCGGTTGGTAAATAAGTTCAGATATATAATGAAATTGCATCAGAATTTATTGAAATTACACTGCAGCTGATGGTGACTTATTTGGCGTAACTAAAATTTAAAAATTTTAAAAATAGAAAAAACATGTTAGCCCATCACAGACAACGCAAACGAATACAGGAAAAAAAGAACCGGCAAAAAAGCTAAAAAATCAGAAAAAGACGAAATTTATGAATAGTGAAAAATAAGTCAGAAACAAGAAGCTCAAACCGAAATGAGCGAGATTAACATGACGACGCCCTTGCCCTAGTTGACCCAAAATAATAATAGTTTTGGCTGCATAGCATGCACTTGCAAGAGGATTAGGAGTACAAGTCTGCCTGGTGATTGTACCACTTCAAATATCAATATAAGATATTACTGTGAAACGTCATCACCAAAGTAAAAAACAAATAAGAGCAATAATGGAATTCTCAAGAAATTAAAACTTTATTATCACTTTATTAGAAAGCAAGTGGAAGCTAAAATAAATGTTGTGACATGGAATTGGTCCACTTCTAACCAAATAAAGAGTAAATAAGATAACATAAATAGTGGCAAGCTACGGTACTGAAAACTCAAATGCTCCCACCCATGCATGTTGCAATCACTCCACTGGTCTTTTACCTGAGAATGGAAAGAGTAAGCATGAGATTTGAAAATCTCACTAAGTACCCAACAACGGTCATAAACAAAGTGAGTAAAGGACAAGTAAATCCAACAAGTAATTAACACATGTTAAGTGTAATAAAAACATGTTATCGGAACCACTAATAAGGATCGGAGATAAAAGTAATAGAAATAATCGAATTAAAGATAATTTGTATTTAGCAAGTTATGGCAAAGGCACCGGTGATTACTTCCTACATACCCGACTATACGAGAGTAGTCAGGCACGTCAATGTCCTTGACTGTATAACCGCAGATAGGACGCAATATCCTGAGTAACGAGAGTGTACGCCCCCCCGTAGGTTACTAGGTGGGTGAAAAATCTCCCCTATATGTGGGTAACCCCAGACTAGGTAACTGTTATATTATTATCAGATTATATGGAATGAATTTAAGCAAATAAAGGAAAGACTAAGATAAGGGTATGAGAAGTAGAAGGATTTGACAAGGTTGAAAATAGAATGGTCTCATTCCCGATATGGGCGATGTAGAATGATAATATGGTGATAGAGATATAGAAATTAATCTAAAATGAGTATTAGGGCATCTGGAGTGTAGGAAAATAGGGGGTCATAAACCACCTTAAAGTCGACTTTATACATTACAGGGTTGACCTTAATCAGGCCATAAGCAAAAAAAGGCTTAAGACCGGTCCTCAAGCTAAAGACCTGGCCATAAGTATTAAAATACAATTTTCTTTTAATTCTGTTGTTCTCTCTCCCCCACCAGCCAACTATCAACAACCACATTCAACACCAGCATTAAAATATAATTTTTTTACTGCTGAGTGGGACCCTTGTTACAGCCGAGCGGTGGCCTCAAACATAACAACGGTGGCCTTAACAATTAGGTGGGGCCCACCTTAAGACCCATTGCGATATATACACTCCTAATGCCCTTATAACATAGCTCACGCAAGATTGTCAACCATCTAAGTCTTATTACGTAATAAGTGATTATTAGTCAGATTAACAGCTTTTATATATAAATTCGTCATGGCTCACATACATCATACAAGTAATGGATCATGATATCAGGGAACTAAAGTATGGTAGCCCTAATGTTAAAAGAGTGCTAATGGTTTAAATCTAAATTAAAACATGTTCATATGCTACTCCCATTAATGATTGAAGCATTAATTCTAAATCACTGATTAAAACACATGAATCTAGAACATGATTAACCAAGCCTTCTAATAAATCTAAAAGCATGTAAAACCAAATAACCTAAAATATCATGGTGTAAATACGATATTACTAGTCTATGACCAGGAAAGCATTAAAGTATGATGATTGTACTCAGTGGCAGTGGTAACAATTAATCACGGAACAGTTGATATACGAAATGAGTAATAGGGTTTTGTCTTTTTTTTAAGGTTCTTTTCAAATTTTAGGGAGCTACAGTGACGGTGTTCTTGCCATATCAGTACGTGTCATGGGATCTCCCAATCCGGTGACCTTGCTTGTGGCAACGCATTCAACACGGCAATTATAGTTCAATTCGTAGTTCTGTAAAGTACTAAACAATGCTGGGTCTCGAGTTGATTCGCTTGCTCTCACGCCTTCAGGGAGTTTAGCGGTTTAATTAGTGGTGCTATCGACAGCTTGATTGCTACCGCTGTTTGACGTCGGAGAACCGGTCAACTCCGGGCAAACCCGGTTGCCACCGGATCGGCTCGATGATCAATGGTAGAACGAATCTTGTTCCGAGCGCCATTTTTTATTAGTTGTCTTCGAAAGAGGCAGTTGTTTTCAAGCAACCTTATTTATCTTGAAAAAAAGTTTAGAACTTTAAGCCAAGATGAAAACGATCTTTGTATAGATTAGGTTTCTGAGATTCTCAACAAAATATGTGTAAAGTTTCAAATTATTTGAAATTATATTTTGAAGATTACATTATTTTCTGTTTTAACTCGAACTGATTTCTAGTTCTAAGACTAGGGGTGTGATCCGACTACCCTAGGTCTACAGACTGACTGGAGGCCAGTCAAACCAGCCATCTTTGGTGGCAGGCTACACCGCTTTCGTACAGTAGTCCGACCAACCTTGAGAAGTTAAACTCAGTTGTTTCCATTAATTAATCATGTTGCTATTGGGATTAATTAGCCGCCGTAACATGGACAACGACCTTCTGATTAGCACAGCTCATTTCGGCTTAACTTCTGGTTTTTTGGTTTATTTTTTACTATTTCTAAATTTTGTTTTTTTTCTGATTTTTTGGCTTTTTGATCTTTTTTGCTGGTTCTTTTTTTCTGTATTCGTTTGTATTATCCATAATTGGCTAACCTGTTTTTTATTTTTTATTTTTTAAAATTTAATTACCTCAAATAAATCACTATCAGTTACAACGTAATTTTAATTAAATATGTATAATTTTAATCATAAATTATTTTTCAGCCGAAATAAACGGACTATATATATCTTTGTTCCAAGTCCAACGTCTCTATGTACCATGGTCCCTTGATGGATGATGACATCTCACGTCCCATTTCTCTCTCTTCCAACTCCGCTCGTTTCGGTTTTAGTTTCTGGCTTCTTTTTCATTATTTATAAATTTCGTCTTTTTCTGAACTTTTGACCTTTTTTGAGTTTTTTGCTGGTTCTTTTTTTCCGTGTTCGTTTGCGTTATCCGTGATGAGCTAGCATATTTTTTCTATTTTTTCTATTTTTAAATTTAATTACCTCAAATAAGCCACCTTCAGCTACAGTAAAATTTTAGCTGTTACAATGCAATTTCAGCTATGAACCACAGCTTTTCAGCCCTATCGCGCGGGGAATCATTATAAGATATTATCTATAGCCCCGTTCTGAAATTCCAGTCTACGATATTGTTGATGCGTGCAAGAAATTAGTCCATGCATACAGCCAAAAGTGCACCATCAAAGTGCAGTTCTTTTGATAAGCCTATCACATTAGACTACTAGCTTATCTTTATCATCTGTCAGAGGCTAGAGTCCCAGAGCAGAATCATCAAAAAAAATCTCTCTGACCATATCTGCCAGTGTTTTTTCTCCTGTTGAATCTGTCAATGCATCAGATTAATTTGTCTTGCAAAAGGATGACACACTAATACATTTTCCAATCTCCATAGTCGGTTTCGGCTCACCATGACCCACTTATTTGGAATGGAAATAGAAAAGCAAAATACTTTCCACACAGCATATCTTCTTCATTTTGGCTACTGACTCTTAGGGTGACATTTTTTTGAAGACTTTTGTTTTTCAAGACTTCGGGTGACATAATGCACATCTAGACATATGGACTTAGCTGCCAGGTGCCAAAGACTTCCAAATTCCTCCATTGTTCCTGAGGTAAAACTTCATGCGTGAGTATGAAACAAACAATTGTTCCGGCACTTAGATTTCTAACTGAGCCTAACACCTCCAGATACATCAGATCAATTTTATCATCATAAGAGTCATATTTGTTATGAATAGATACACGATATTCATAACATGGTATCAGAGCTAGGGCTTTAATGTTGTTTTTCTTCCGCTGTCGCTGTTGCCGCCAGCTGATGCGTGCAAGAAATGGCCATGTAAATAGCATGAGGCATAGTTAATAGGAGTACGGCTTAAAACTCCTTAATGCTTGCTCTGAACATCTTGTTGGAACAGTGTTGGACTGGACTGAACTTTCGAGAGCATGTCCCTATCCGCTTGTGGTTAACAAAATATTTGGGAGAGGCCAGTCCAAAGAATGTGTAGAGGGAAAAAGGATAAAAGATGAGAAGAAAGAGAGAGCACGCTTTAGACTCGATTCGATCGGTAGCTTTCTTCCCAACAAAATTGACCGGATGAGACGAAAGAGATAGCAGGTTTAATTTATACTTGAATTAAGATTTTTAAGTTCACAACCTTTTATTAGTGCATACCTTAAGATTTCCTAAAAGGCCATGGTATCAGACAATCAAGACCCACCATAAATATGTTAAGTCAAAACAGGTGTGTTTGGGATACGTATACGTGCCACCTAAGATTCAAATTCTTTAAGGCCGGGTCATGAAACAGCACGTGACCTGGTCCTCAAGCTATCAGTGTATGGTCGATACGTTGCGCCTCATATGGCTGCAAGTCCCAGCCAACCATGAAATATATGCGCTAAGATCATCCTCTAAGTTTGTGGGTCTTCAACCACGTTGAGACGACCACGTGTTGTCGACCGCGTTGAGACAACCACATTGTGTCGACAACGCCCGTTCGAGCACGATCGCTTCAACGACGTACTACGACCACGTTCAGATGACCACGTTGTGTCGACCATGCCTACTCGACCATGGCTCGTCAACCACATTGATTTTACTGTAATTCCAGTTATACCACTCACACAGAGCCGGTACTTCCGGTCTTACACCACACGCCAGTCTTTGATCATGTTGTGGTGACCACAGTTGCTCGATCAGGTTGCTTGACCGCGGCTCATCGACCATCACTGACAAGATCAGTGTCAACATGATCCACGGTCCAGTTCGACCGATTGTTGCGCCATGCCTCACACGGCCGCATATTCTCGGTCGATTACAAAGCGTGTGGTCAATTTATGGCATCCTATGCACCAAGATGGAAGGAGATTGGTTCTGGGTGTATCGTCTTCGCAATGGAAAGGTGATTACACCGTATCTCCATCTGATGGAAGTAATTCTCAACAAATCTGATTGATATGGAAAGTACAGGTCTAGAAGGTAGGAAATCGGTAATCAGTCAGGGATTTGATCTCAAAATTAATGGCACGATCGGCACCATGTGGAAGCTGCGTACATTGCCTTGCGACCTGGCTCGTGCCTATAAAAGGAGAGACGCCCCTTAGCACAGGAGGGTGGACACAAGTCAGACGGGGAGGGCACCCGGGAGTAGAACGCACCTCAACATACCTCATCGGCTGGGGAACCCATGGAGCAGATACACAGAAAAGGGAGGAGACACCTGATCCTACCCGTACACACCGGATAGAGTGACGAACGGGGATAGCTTGCAAATGAATGAATATAATATATGTTTTCCCTATCTTTCTTATGTTTATTTATTGTGTACAACATGTAAAAACATGTAGTGACTGATAGAAGCGATTTATAGAAGCTGATGTATTCATATTGGCTTTGACGTCTAGAAACAGAAACCAAAAGCCAAAACCAATATAAATGGGTCGAATTGTCGTAAATAATTTCATGTCTATGCAAATAATATAAACCAATTAAAGCAAGATGCATTAACCGTCAGAAACCACCGAATGTGATTCAGTAAAAAAAATGGCAAGCCAACAAAAAAGGAGCAAAGATTATAGTCTGCCCTTTATGTCAATCATTCAACAGCTCTGTTCTGATCTATTCTTTTAGTATGTGACTTATGACTTTTATCTGTGCTTTTTAAGACCGCAGCGAACAGCAAAGACATCAACGTAGATGATATATACGATTTTAAGTTCGAAAAACGGTTTGGAGGATCTGCTTCAAGGAGTTGTCACGTTTGTTTCAGCTTCAAAAAAGCCAAAAGCAAAAAAAAAGACTTTTGACTTTTCTAAAAGTCAAACTAAATAGGATGACTTCTTAAAGCAGAAATCATATGCGTCGTTCATATCAACACCTACACTGTTTGTTACCATCTCGAAAAATAAAAAAACTATCAATCTAGCCCAAAAGAGCAGAACCAATATAGAAAAATGACATGAACCTGAGACCTGGTCGCCTGACCTCCTTCTAGAACGGTGGCTTTTTCTAACAGGGGAGGGTAAAATTGACTCCTGCTAATTATTTGCCATCCAAAAGCCGAAAGGGAGAAAGTAACTCCGGGTCTTCGAAGCCATCGCAAGACCTTGAAAAATACTGAAAGGAATCAGAGGAGCAATTCCACTTTGCCACTTGAGACATGTCACGAATGCATGGATTGGCTGGTTTTGGGCTCGTTTCTTTTTGCTGTCGTTTATAACTTATGATTATTGAGCTTGTTTCTTTTTGTTGTCGTTTATAACTTATGATTTTTAAATTCTGATTGTTTGTAAGAGATAATACGAAGAGAAATAATCGTGTGTAAGTTTAGCCGGTATAATTAAAATTAGTATAGTATCTACTATAATTAATTAATAGATCTTACTTTAAAAAAATATTCTATTTAAAAAATAATTACTATGGTATAATTCGGGAGCTAAAAAGAACGAGAACTTAGCTCTCCCTCGTGGGCATCTCCTTTTCATGGTACACACACAGCTGCACGAGGACACGCCTAGGTGAGGTTCGATCTGTAAAAAGATGCATCGTGCACAATTATTGATGAAAAAAACAGGAGAGAAATAAAGTGGACAGAGAAAAACAGTTGACCTTACGCATAATGTTTTAATTTAATTGTATTTTTCTCTAGTGTTGATGTGGGCTCATGCCCTGAATGATGATGGTATCAAGTGTTTTTCTGTAAATAAAACGGTTTTACCTGTAAATTATGGTGCATAATTCTCATACCAGTGGCAATCACATTCCTTTTTTTTTGTGGGTAATGCTAGCAATAATTGTGTTTACAAATGCAATTGGAGAGACAAATGATGTCTTGGTGTGACTTGCGTTGTGACAGTAGACTAATAAGTAGAAGCGCCCGGTCAATCATTGAATTTTTTTCCGAATAATCTATTTTTATTTGAAATTACTGAAATATGTCTGTGACAATATTTTTTACACAAATAGGCTCCAGTCACCCAACGAGGGGCGACTGGAGCCAATCGCCCAACGGCTAGGCAACACGGGGGCAATCTGCCTGCCGTTGGGCGAATAATTGCTGTCGCCTAACGGGGATGACTGGAGTTCAATCGCCGAACGGTTGGGCGCAGAAGAAACCGTTTGGCCGAGTAGAGGAGAAGAAGAAAAGAGAGAAGAGAAAAGAAGAGGAAGAGGAGAGGACAGAGCCAGCGTATTAGAAATAATACGGACGAAGCGCAAGCGGGAGCATCTGGTGCACGCTGCGGGCGATGTGGTCAGGAGGGGCACACAACCAAACGATGCAACGCGTGTGCTGATTAGTAGGCAGAGTGGCATGGTGTGTACAACTAGTTGTTGGAGGCTAGTATTTTGTAAACTATATTTTGTTAGTACACACTTTTGACATGTGGAATGTCGTACGAAATGTATCGTGTATTGCATGTACCGTTTGTATGACCGCTATGTTACATGCCTCCTTTTCAGTAATGTAGTTGATGTCGTGCTGGTAGCCTAGTATTGCTCTGTTTATTTACTTACAAGTTCTATTTACTGATACTTTACGTGCGTTGTTTTTTGGTTTCGTATAGATGCTAACTTGAATTCATTTTGCAGGTATGGCTCGTGATCTTCGTGGGTCGGACTGGCCTTACGGCCTGTTGGACGAGCACGTCGACCGACAGCATCGCGCTTCTCATCGTGTCCCGCCTCCAGGGAGCGCTGAGGAGTTAGCTGAGTTGGGAGTGGTCCGGACGTGCACACCACGAATGGCCTGGAGACTGGACCCCCGCTGGACTGCCAGGTGTGCACTTCGCCAGCGTTGTATTGTTGACATAAGTAGGTTCCGTGCTGACCTTTACTTGCTTCGTAGGCTGCGGGATGTCGGGCTTCTCCCTCTCGTGCGGAAGGTGCAGGCCACAGACGAGGACGGATCTGCCTTACCTGCGGGCGGGGACGACGACGTGGAATGATCACGACGCTTCCCGATCGACCGTTCCTTGTTGACGGCTTTGGTGGACCGTTGGCGGCCAGAGACTCACACTTTTCATCTCCCATTCGGGGAGATGATGCCTACTCTGGAGGACGTGTCCCTGCTGCTTGGCCTTCCGATCGCGGGAGTTGCTGCCTTCCTACTGGAAGCCTCGGCCGAGTGGCGCACGAATCTGCTCGTCAGATTCGAGGGGGTCCTTCCGCCGGGTGCCGCAGATGACTACTACATCTTCCCGACGAGTCAGACATGCGGGTCGTTGTTGAGGTGGCTCGCAGAGTTCCGGGTACGTTCTCTTTATAATCGGTCCTGTAAGCTGTCATTTCCACTATTACGTACTAATAACTTCTTGTTTGCATCTGGGTGGAGCGAATGGATCCACATATGGACGATCAGCGGGTCTCGCGCCACTTTGAGGCGTACTTGCTGTGGCTATTTGGTTGGGTGCTCTTCACCACCAGCCACGGCAACACCAGAGACGCGCGCATCATCGTTCGTGTATGACATCTTCGTAGAGGACTACGCGCTGCAGCGTGTGATGTGGCAGTTTGTCCTACGTCAGGCGCTTCCGGTGCCGGTCAGACCACCGCTGCGACAGAGCATGCACGCGTGAGTGTCCGTCTCTCATAAATCCCCTTGTACTTCCTTTTGGTTTCACAAGTACTAATGAAATGGTCCTATAACTAGGCACTTTAGAAAGGGGGTGAAACGCGGCATGGATTGGATGGCGAAGATGGAGGGGTGGTGTGCGCAGTGGAAGGGCGCGCTTGATGACCGCGTGGAGGACCGCCCGTACGATAATAGGGAGTACGCCGAGTACTTGCACTGGTACTAGACGCAGATACGTACGAGGCTCGTACATGTCATTGACCAGCCTACCGATTACATCGCCGCTCTGACAGACTCGTACCCAGCGCATCTCACGCGGGACGCTCACATCGCGGTACATTGCATGTACTTTTTCCATATTTTGTACTTTTTCCATCGAGCAAAAGGTACTCCTTTGGTGACTCATGGTGGCTTACTCTACGACGGAGAAGATAGTTGTTCCAACCAGCAGTGTTTCGTCCATTCATTTTATAGCGTAACTGTGACAAGACTAAACACGCCCGCTTTGAGCAGGGACAAGAATACACACGCCGGCTTTCATCAACGACAGTAGTACACACACTACCTGTAAGCAATGAGAAGACCGCACATGCCACCTTTGTGCAGGGACATGACCGCACGGGCCAGCTTTGCGCAGCGACACGACCTCACGGTCCAGCTTTTCTCAGTGACATGACATGACGGTGCAGCTTTTCGCAGTGACATTACTGCAGGGGTCAGCTTTGTGCAGTGAGAAGACCGCACACGCCAGCTTTGCGCAGCGTCATGACCGCACAGGCCAGCTTTCTAGGTTTCCTCAGCGACAAGACCTCACAGCCCAGCTTTTACCAGCTTTGCACACTTGGTAGTTTTGCATAGTGACGGGACCACACATGCTCCTTCATGTACCGACAGGGCAACAACGGGCCCCTATAAAATGAGGGTGAAGAGATTTCTCAGACAACATTGTACAACAAAACCCCACATTACATCAGCGCTTCCTTCACCACACCGCGATGGACAAAAGGCAGAAGAAACAATGGGACAAGATGATGAAGCAATAGGAGGAGACCCGCGACTTAGCACGGTGAGCTGTTGCCCACGACGGAAAAGTAAGGGCTGCTGCGACCCGGGAAGAACAAACCCAATGTGCTACGAGGTCAGCTCCCCGCAATGACGCGCCCTGTGGCAATAACCCCATCCCGAACGTTCCTATCGAACGTTCACCACGATTCCCACCAGAGGGGGAGACACCCCCTTGCTGGTGCTAGGATACGTGCAAGTTGCCTAGGTATGCGTTATTGGGTTGCGCAAACTACTTCGGTGAGTACCCCGATCGGCGTCTAGACACCGCAGCCTATCGGCAGCCGGTAAGAACCATGTGCACCGTTTCCCCCCTAGCTTTTCTCCTTCATAGTATGCACTAACAATCTCTCCCCTGTATTCATAGTCCCCAAAACCCCTATGTGGCTACCGTAAATGGATCGATCTTGAGATCCACCCAGAGGACCAGTGGGCCCTCGACTTTGAGGAGTGGAATGTCGCAAGGTCATCCGAGATCCGGGAGGAGGAGCGCCGCAAGAACGAGCAAACACTGCGTTTACAACACGAGACGAAAGCTCATCTCAAGGCGTGCACGCGTAGGAAGCGGGAGGCTCGCGAGAGGGAGCACGAGAGAGAAAGGGAAATGGCGACCAAGGCAAAGGAGGCCGCCGAGGAGTTCAACGCCAAGCTGGCAAGGAAGGGAAAATGGCCCCGGTCCACACAGTAGAATGTACGACCAGTTGGGTGGCTTAGTCGCACATGATGCTATATTTTATGCATGTAATAAAAAAAGTACGCGGCATATTACTCCCAACTGTATTATGAAGCCTACTTAAATTCAATCAGGCTTATTTCCTCGTCTTTTCGCATTCAATTATTCACATAGCAAGTGATCCAACAATATCAACATACCAGTTTTCCTCCGTGTATGAATTCCCACTAAAATCACAATATCACTTACCATCTTACGTACCCATCGTTCTAAGGTCAAACGTTAAAAAAAATTCACAAATTTTTTTATGCACCTACAACATCCAACAATCATAAACTTTTATTACAAATCCAACAGATTATGCTCCATTTACAATTTATAAAATTTATAAAATCTACAAAATTCACGGGGGTCAGTTTCCAGTCGCTCTCTGGGTGGGCGACTCTCACATCCAGTCGCCCCTCCGTTGGGCGACTAGAACCAATCACCTAATGGTTAGGCAGCTGGTTCCAGTCGCTCATTAGTCGGGCGACTTGCAAAAAATGATGTCGCAGGTATATTTCTATAATTTCGAATAAAAAATAGATTATTCAAAAAAATTCTCAATCATTCCCTATAAGCTCAAGGGTAAGATGGTGGTTGCATAAAATTTCGCTTAGCATCAGAGACCAAGCGTTCTCTCTGGTCTAATTTTGATGTCGTTTTAACCCACTTCCAATGGCCATTGTACGTTTTTTTTTTTATAAATTTCGTGGTGGTTGTTTTGCAACCAAGAATTCTAGGGATGTACCCTCAACCACATCAAATTCGCATTTAGAGATCAACTGCATACTTGCATATAGGCATAAGGATGGCAGTGTGTGTGTGGTGTGTGTGTGTGTGTGGGGCGTTGACCTTTTGGTTGACATCTTCTATGTGTTGAACACAACACTGAGACCCTTTGTTGGTTGACTGAGACTCTGTTCAAAACTTTGCATAAAATTAGACCGAACCATGCAAGATAGCAAACTCTGTCTAAATTGGAGATCGATCAATCTGGGTTAATGGAATCCCCATTCAATACCACAATAGGTAGAGGTATGTGATCGGCCCGGACCACTTGGCCCTATCTAGTGAGAAGGACAACCATTACCTGCATGTGCATGAAAATAACACGCATTACTCGAAACTCTTGATCGAGCTACATTGTCCCCATCTTTAGATCTGAGAATAACTTTAGCATGTACCATCGTGTCACCCATGATCTGATCATATCATTATATCAAAATGGAAATGGATTGAACAATTGGCATGCATTACCAAGAAACAGAGGACATTCAAAAGTAGCATGATAGCCACGATATACCATCTCCAGAAAAAAAAACAAACCATCACATGTGAAATGACATTTTTATATGAGTTATTATTATCCAATAATGGAGTAATTGTCAAATGTGTGCATGGCTAATGTGAACTAATTGATAATTTTGAAGCTACAGTAGCTCGAGGAGGATTCAATTAGGCATTATGTCAGCACTGTTGGGAGTTTTGGACTCGTGGAATTTGGTTCCTTTGACCAAACAAAAGGCGGCTACTCGCAGGGGCCGGGAGAGTAACAGCCGCTGAGGGCTTGTGCGGCCACCGTTTGGAGGCTTTGATCTTTGAGGTCATCTAATCAACTCTGCACATTTGTATTCAAAGCGTTCTCTCCCAAAATAGAGGAAAATGGTGAATATCACTGTTACGTGTACTTTGCATCTTACGTCACTTTCATTAAAATATATCGCAAACAATTGCAAATATTAGGTGTGTGTGTATATATATATATAGAGACGACGTTGAAATGGGGCACCAAGTCTTTCTGCCTTTGAATTGTTTTTAGATGCGTGCAAGTGCAATGATATATAATATATCACGTAAACACGTTAACATTTATTAATTCGAAAAGGCATCGATTTGGAAAGGAATTCATAAAGCATACTAAATCAATGACTTCATTTCTAAATTGATGCATTTTCGAATTAATAAATGTTAACGGATTTGTCTGATATATTATATATCATTGCACTAGCATAGTTTTTAACATATTTTATAAATACCTTCATATACACACATAAAAATAAGTATGTTTAAAAAAAAGTACATACCACCTAGATAGTCTTAAATATAGAATACTACACGTACATACCTCCGTTACGCGAGATGCTTCCTACTTTGTAAGATACGATATAGGGTGTAATTACACCCGGGTGTAGAAAAGAGCCTTCATATATATATATATATATATATATATATATATATATATATATATATATATATATATATATATATATATATATATATAAAGGAGCATATATAGTGTTAATGGCTATTTCGGTGCTAAGGTGCTAATGGCGATGTGGATCGTACGATCTAGATTGTGTGGATCGGATGGAGGTGGGTGAAAACCCCATTCCACTCAAATGCTTTTACAGAAAATTCTCTGCGATTTTAACAAATGCCCATCAAATCCACCATTATTATTGTATATTGTAGCGTTTCTATTTAAGTGTAAAGCGCAGGAGGTTTTCTGCAAAAATGTTTAAGTGGGATAGAGTTCCCACCCACCTCTATTAGAGCCACACAATCTAGATCGAACGGTCCACGTCGCCATTAATATTTTAGTACTAAAATAGCCATTAGCACTAGATATGCTTTCATATATATATATATAAAAGCCAGATGTGGTAAGCGCCACTGGCATAAAGGCGTCGTACAATATCATTTAACTAACAACAATGGATTTTTGAGGGGAAAAAAGAGGTTTCCCATAGTACCTTGAGGATAGGGTTGTAACTTGTAAGAAAATATAGCGATCTAGGTATCACTCAATTGATTTTAGAAAAGTTAATTTTTTCCCTATTGATTTAGATCAATGCTCCTCCTCTCCCCTTCTCCGCTACACCTTCGTGCTACCACCAACTCTCCGGTACAATCCATATACGATATGTTTATCACAAAGTAATCACGTGTTATGTTGGGTTGGATATAAAATGGATCGCATCACATGAACAATTAGTAGAAAGAGAGAATAGAAAGAGAGCTCTTAATTCATTAATAGAAAGAGAGAATATCATACCAAGATGGGCAGAAGCTCTTAGCAATCCAACAAAATGGGCGAAGCCACCTCTTACACACGAATGCAACAATACAGACACCTACTACGACTGATACATCAAACCACCAATGTCGTACCACCCGCTACTCTACTGTAGCTACAGCATGATGAGATGCTCGCCTTAATAGAAAGTTAGTCAAGAAGCCACCTAACCATTTCCACGTAAATCAGCAAATTTTTACAAGCATATTCCCATGCTAGATCGGAGATCAAGTGTATGAATTGTTTTTTTATATTTTTTTAAAAAATCCACAAGGACTATTTCAGCTAACTCTAGGGGCCGCTCCAACCAGCTTCCGGCTATGGCTTCTAGCTAGTGGCTAAAATTATACTGTGGGCCTGTTCGACAGCGGCTTTTAGGGCAGCTTCTGGCTCCAGCTTCTACCCAAAAAAACCGGAAGCTGCACCGAACAGGACGGCTTCTGTGGGGCGGTAAAAAAAACCGTTGATTCCTCAAGCCGTCCGTCCCGAACCGCAGACTGCTTCCCACCGCGCCTCCCTCCACATCGGGCGTCCGCCGGGCGGCCCCGCCTGCATCCGACGCCCACCGCCCCGACCTCCGCCGTGCTCCACCAGATCCTCCGCCCGCCGCCCGCCCCCCCCCCTCCCCGCCCCCACGCATCCATCGACCGCCATCCCTCCCGTCCCCTACAGATTCGGCGACCGCCGCCTCCCCACCCGCAGATCAAGAACCGCCATCCCTCCCTCTCCCGTCCCCTCTGCGGATCCGGCATCCGCCACCGTCCCACGGATCCGGCGGCCACCATCCCCTTCCCCGCCTCGCAGCATCCAGAATCGCCATCCCCACCCTTCCCGGATCCGGTGGCCGCCATTCCCACCCTCCTCCGGATCGGCAACCGCCATCCCTCCCTCTCCCCCCCTCGCGGATCCGGCATCCGCCACCGTCCCCGGATCCGCGGCCACCATCCCCTTCCCCATCTCGCCGCAGATCCGTAGAATCGCCATCCCCACCCTTCCCGGATCCGTGGCCGCCATTCCCACCCTCCCTCCGGATCCGCAACCGCCATCCCCATCCTCCCCGCCACCCCATCCCGTAGATCCGCAACCAAAATTAGAAATCGATGTGTTCCAAGTAATTTTTGATTAAAAATACTGAAAGACAAAAAAAACTAAAAGTCGAAATGGTTTGAATTAGTCGTGATGGACCACGAAATGGCCTCGAGAACAGAACAAGCATCCATCTCATCTTCCGAAGAAGGAAAGGGCGGTTGTTTTGGGAACCATTTCGAGCATTACGAAGCTTTTGGTTTCTACTCCAACACAAACCTAGTCAAACAACCATGTACAGATCACAGATGTACGTACTATCACGTACTACTCATATATCATCTGAGCATTTGGCTGTTCTTGAAAAGATAATGCTCTAGTGTATGCCAAAAGACACTCCCCGTTCCTGACTGAACAGCAAAATATATCCGGCTAAATCCAAACGCTAAATCATCTTCGATTTTGTCACCGTATAGATCGCTTTCAATTTTGAGATTCCAGCATGGAGAAAGAAGCGAAACCTACTAGTATTTTGTGAGGCCTGTGTGTGTGCTCGCCTGCAATAAATTTGTTCTTACGGGAACGCAACAGAACTTCTCGAGAAAACCGTGAAAGATAAGGTCAAGGGTTGAACAATGGACACATGCACGCAGGCGCTTTTTAGATCTCAAAGTTGGCTTCACCGACCGTTTCCTCTCGAGTTCTTCTTCGCATATCTAACCTCTTTTTTTTCTATTTAAATTTGACTTTTGAACATCTGTTTTCGTAAATCTATCTCTTTTCCTAAGCTCGACAAACACGACAGCTAACACATATCGTTTACCATGCTATCGTAGCTCAACAGGTCACAATAGCTCAGTAAAAAAGATGCTAGATTTATAAAAAAGAAAAGCTACAGTGCCAAATATACGAATGGTACTTTTCTCTCCTCCTTCGCCCCCTGTCATCTTGCATTATCGTCCACAGAGAATCATTTGGAAAGGAGACTTCCCCTCCTTGTTCCCCTCCGGTTAACTCCTTTATGCTAAAAAGAATTAAAAATAAATAATTCTATATAATATCCTAAATTTGCTTGGAAGTCCGTCCAACATCTTGAATTAAGAAATCAGATATTTAACCCACTGAACTTTGCAATCCGGTTTAAATATCACCCTGACCCAATTTTGCATGATGGTATTGCCCGCGTGGCGCGATAAATAGACCATTTACCACGTAGGATGACACGCTGGCAAGGTTGTCAATGACATACGGGGCCCACAAGGACTTCTCCCCACCGAGCTCTCAACCATGCTTACGTGGCCACTGCCCCTGTAGTTCCCTCCTTTTTCTGTTCCGATTTGGGAGAAAGGCTCTATGAACCCCACTTGCCATTCATCTAAATTTGATTAGCATGTTATTCTATGTGGTAAAACTGTTCAATCATCGTGCCACGCGAGTAATACCACCATCCAAAACTGGGTTATGGTGTTATTTAAATTGGATCGTAAGGTCTAGATGGTTAAATATCCGGTTTCATAGTTTGAGATGTTGTACGAACTTTCGAGCAAAATTCGGGGTGTTGAATAGAGTTTTTCCAATTAAAAATAGCGGCTGCTGATGCTTCGGTCACCTGCAAACTGATCGTTGGAAACGGTATTTTTCAAGTGAATTATTTGTCCGTGGCGTAGGAAAAACAGTGCAGTACTAGCTACTAAAATATGTCTATAGAATTGTACAGCGCCTCGTCGGTTTCAAATTTTCTTATAAGCAAGAGGGCTTAGTTCAGCACCTGCATGAAAAACGATAGCCGAGCTAGATACCCATTTTATTTTGAGCAGACAACTATGTGTGCATGCCTTATTAGCTAGACGACCATGAGTTGTTCGGCAGGCCCTTGTAGGCTGAACTGCACCAACATATGTCGCTAATGAACCAATCGTACGGCGGTAACATAGCTAGGATCAAAATCCTACGGGTTTGTCTCTTTAAAAATTCTAAAATTTTATAGATCTCCATGAAATTATTAATAGAATAAGGTTGTTTTTTTTAATAAAAAAAAACTGCGGGAACAGTTGACCGCACAGCTCCGCCGCTGCAACACCGGAGTTAAAAACACCACGGCACCCGAAGCCCGTTATCCCGTGATGCGGCGGGGGCCCACCACCGAGTGGCTGACATCCACGGCTCCTCGGGGACGCGAGACGCGCCCACCGGCCTTTCCCAGAGTCAAATCCCGGGGATATTTCTATCTCCACCCGCCCGCCTGCACTGAACCCACCGACACGCGGGCCCAGATCGCAGCAACGTCGTCTGTACACACCCACCGGGTGCGACGTCTCGCACTCGGTGCGGCGGGACGGCCTAACTTAACGCGGCACGCGAATACAGAGAAGGAGGGAGGGAGGGAGGCAGGAACCCGGGCCCACCTGGCGGCTGCGGGACCCGCCACGGTGGACCGGGCCCACCGTGGACCCGGCCTAGGGCTGCTTCCCATGGCCCGGTGCGGAGGTGGGCGGGTATAAAGCAGGGAGGCGCTATATAATAGCCAGGACGCCCCCATCCCCTTCCCCCCACCCCGTGTCAGTGCTCACCACTTACTACTACTTCCTTTCTTCTCCTGAGAAAAGAGGGGAGAGGGGAGAGGGGGGCGTGCGTTTCTCCGTGTGGTATGGTAGAGTTGGGTCTCTAGAGTCTGCTCTTTTCCGGGGAGGAACAACCGCACGCTCGTTCGGCGTAGAACCCACCACCGTCGGTCGGCCATGGGTGGGCTCGAGGAGATCAAGAATGAGGCCGTCGATCTGGTGAGGAATCACTATCGCTACTGGTACTCGATATCTGATCCTTAGGATGGTGCTTGCTTCTGTTTTAACCTGTTCATGCTTAGTCCGTGCTGCGTGCTTCTCTGGACGAAGAATCGCATCGTAGGTTAGATGGTTGTTGTTTGGAGAGTTGTCTTGTTCTTCTCCCTGTTGGAGAGATTGAATGCAAATAGCGATGGAGTGGTCTGAAACCAGTTTGATTTAGTTTCTATAGATTTCCTTTTACGAATACTTTCCATGCGAAGATTTTATTACCTTTCCATCTGCAAATATGGCGCCCTTTGCGCGCTCTCAGCGCGTGGTTTTTCAACGATGGAAAGGGCCAACTGGCCATGGCCATGTTTCTTCCGTTATTTGTTCTTGTAAGCTGTTAGCTCAGTACCTACAGCTTGCTCCTCTGCGTCAAATAAAATCCTTTTGAATTTGTTCGCTTGCTGTTTTAACCTACCGTATTTAATACGCTTCCTCCTCCATGAAACAAAATATATGCGTAGTTAAATCCGCGTGGCCCAGTTATTACTCTGCTTTTTAAATCTTCTAGTGTTACTTTTCTTCATTCACAAATAAATAAACGCAATGAATACTAAGCATTAACTAGTGGATTACGAATTTGGGCGTAAAGTCAAAAGATACTTAGCACGGGGTCGCTAATCACGCTGCGCAGATTAGTGGCTAACCAACATAGAGCTGGAGGTTTGCGAATTGCTTGAGCTCGGCTCGAGCTCTAAACGAGCCGAGTGTGAGCTTGATCTCGAGCTCGTAAGTTTCAACGAGCTGAGCTCAAATAACTCATGATTCTTGAGCTTTTTTTACAGTCCACATACATACTAACTCTTACTCATGGTACTTGAGGTGAGCTCGAACTTTTCTATTATTAAAAATTAGTGTATATTGAATTATTTTTACTGTTATCGAGCTTACTCGACCCAAGCTTGAGCTCAAGTTTTTTTTATTATTAAAAATTACTGCATATTAAATTATTTTAACTGCTATTGAGCTTATTCGAGCCAAGGTCAAGCTTGAGCCGAGCTGAGGTCCAGGCTTGGACCCTAACTCAGGCTCGCTCGAGCTCGGCTCGAGTTTCTACCGAGCTTGAGTTTAGGAGAGCAGTCTCGCTCGAGTTCGGCTCGTTTATAACCTTACACTTTTGCTTTTGTTTTATCTTTGTTGACCAAGCGAGGTGCATCCCAGCCCGGCCCAATCTAATAGCAGAGCGGAGCGGTTGCCGCTTTCGCTGCTCTCTTTGGAATTATTCTTTTTTGTGTGTATGATGAGTTTTATTGTGCTTTTTGAGATATTAACGTACGATGAAAAGAAAATGTTGACATGTATGATGTATAGGATTTTAGGTTTGAAAATTGTTTAGAAAAATCGTCATATTTATTTCAACATCCGTAGCATGGAACTAAGAAAAACATAAAAAAAAAGGTAAAAAGAACCGGGACTGAACGAAATCACATATTTTCCGCAACGCATCTCCAAGCGACCTGATCGGACAGTACACGAGGGGCCACGGAAAGTACGCACCAAGGACGTGCGGGCCTGCGCCGTCTGATCGCGATCAGACGGCCGTACAGTCCCCAATCATTGGCCCCGCGTCGCCTTCATCGATGCCCTCTTGCCTTTGGACTATTCCTTGTTCCCACTTCCCTGAGTTCCTGACCCCTTAAGCTGGTACACGCTGACAGATGGGGCCCGCGCCTTGGTAGCTCCCGCGAACTGTTGTGTTGTCTGTTCTGGCCGTGGCTGACAGATAGGGCCCACGCCTTTAAGGTCTCACTCTCGCTAATGGTGGTTTTGTGTGTGTGCAGGAGAACATCCCGATCGAGGAGGTGTTTGAGCAGCTGAAATGCACCCGCGAGGGTCTTTCCTCCGACGAGGGCGCGCAGCGTCTCACCATCTTCGGCCCCAACAAGCTCGAGGAGAAGAAGGTATGGTGACAGTTTGATTTGATCCAGGTTTGGTGCTTGTTTTGTGTTAGATTAAATGCGTGTTGTCCCGTATTAATTCTGATGTATGTCTTGTGACTGTGCAGGAGAGCAAGTTTCTCAAGTTCCTGGGGTTCATGTGGAACCCGCTGTCCTGGGTCATGGAGATGGCCGCCGTCATGGCCATCGCGCTGGCCAACGGCGGCGGCAAGCCCCCGGACTGGGAGGACTTCGTCGGTATCATCGTCCTCCTGGTCATCAATTCCACCATCTCCTTTATCGAGGAGAACAACGCTGGCAACGCCGCCGCCGCGCTCATGGCCAACCTTGCACCCAAGACCAAGGTGAGAACAGGAAGCAGCACCGAAAAACAAATGCACTGAACAGAATGCGAACTTATTCCATAGTACGGTAGCCATGATATTTCTATGGACTAGCGGAAATATAGTGGAAGGAGGAATGGAAGGAGGAATCTTTTTTATACATGCTTTGTGGACGAAAACTTGACATGTTCTTTTGGGTTGTGTTTAATGACTTTTGGCTACGTTTTTAAGACGATGACGGACAATGGAGACACGGACGTGGAAACTGTTTGAAGAAACCGTCCCATTTATTTCGGCTTTTAGAGAAGCTGAAGCCAAAAATTGAAAAAAAAAACTAAAAAGAATAGGTGGATGGGTGGGCATATATTCCATTATTGTGAAAAAAAAAGATAGGGACACGTCTCTTAGGATACTGTTTATTTGGCGTAAAGAATTAGAACAGTTTAGTGAACCTGACTTGGCAGTTGCAGATTATTTGGACATAGTAGTTACTAGTACATAATTTTTCTGCTCTGGAACTGGAAGTCAAGTTCTCGTTTCCTTCTTACGTATGTCAGGTAGTCTGATCTGTTGGAAATATACATGTGGTATCTTAGTAGGATAGGAGGAAGTATCGTCTTGCACATGGAATTATTATTGCATCATAATTCATATCAACTGGCACAGGGTTCGTTCTCACCTAGGAGTCTCTTTCATGTATTTTAAACTGTGTGATGGAAGAAAAACGTGGCAACGCACGCATGCAAATCGTTGTCATGTGGACGTTTTATTCATCCAACTTGTGTCAAGTCAAACCAGACGAAATGTGCTAGGTACCAGAATGTAGTCATGTAGCAGTTGGCAACTTGGAATAAGCTGCAATAATTGTATACTCTGTACATTACGTAATCTTGCGATATCTGCCTTTCTGTTAATCAAACTGGATTGTTTATCTATTCCAGGTTCTGAGGGATGGCCGATGGAGTGAGCAGGAGGCAGCAATCTTGGTCCCTGGTGACGTCATCAGCATCAAGCTCGGTGACATCGTCCCTGCCGATGCTCGTCTCCTCGAGGGTGATCCGCTCAAGGTTGATCAGTCTGCGCTTACCGGAGAGTCCCTCCCGGCGACCAAGAAACCCGGTGATGAGGTCTTCTCCGGCTCGACGTGCAAGCAGGGTGAGATTGAGGCTGTGGTCATTGCCACCGGAGTGCACACGTTCTTTGGCAAGGCTGCTCATCTTGTCGACAGCACGAACCAAGTTGGCCACTTCCAGAAGGTCCTTACTGCGATCGGGAACTTCTGTATCTGCTCGATTGCGGTCGGCATCATCATTGAGATCATCGTCATGTTCCCCATCCAGCGCCGCAAGTACCGCAGCGGCATTGAGAACCTGTTGGTCCTCTTGATCGGTGGCATCCCGATCGCCATGCCTACCGTGCTGTCGGTCACCATGGCCATTGGCTCTCACAAGCTGTCGCAACAGGGTGCTATCACGAAGAGGATGACTGCCATTGAGGAGTTGGCTGGCATGGATGTGCTGTGCAGTGACAAGACTGGCACACTCACCCTTAACAAGCTAAGTGTCGACAAGAACCTCGTTGAGGTGTTTGCAAAAGGCGTCGACAAAGACCATGTTTTGTTGATGGCCGCAAGGGCATCAAGGACTGAGAACCAGGACGCCATCGATGCTGCCATGGTTGGCATGCTTGCTGATCCTAAGGAGGCGAGAGCTGGTATCAGGGAAGTACACTTCTTGCCCTTCAACCCGGTCGATAAGAGGACTGCTCTAACATACATCGATGCCGATGGTAACTGGCACCGTGTTAGCAAGGGTGCTCCTGAGCAGGTGAGTAAAAGTGCAGCGATGTTCCACTACATATCTACATTTCAGATAACTGCTTTGTTCTTTAACGTGACTAATGAATTCTTTGTGATGAAACTTGAACAGATTTTGACCCTGTGCAACTGCAAGGAGGATGTGAAGAGGAAGGCGCACTCTGTGATCGACAAGTACGCCGAGCGTGGGCTTCGTACGCTTGCTGTTGGAAGACAGGTTTCGTGATTCTTGGCTGCTGTACTAGTGTACTTAAAATTTGCCATTGATGTTGTAGTGACTAGTGATTGGTGGGTCATGTTCTTATACAAAGTGCGACTGTATCACAGGAAGTACCTGAGAAGTCTAAGGATTCTCCTGGTGGACCATGGCAATTCGTTGGTCTGTTGCCCCTGTTTGATCCCCCAAGGCACGACAGTGCTGAGACCATTCGCAAGGCTCTCCATCTTGGTGTCAATGTCAAGATGATCACCGGTATATAGCAAACATGCAATTACTAATCGCATTTTATTTCACATGTTTGGTGTAATAGCCAAAGATTGTCGTCCGATGTACTTCAGGTGACCAACTTGCTATTGGAAAGGAGACGGGAAGGAGGCTTGGCATGGGGACAAACATGTATCCTTCCTCCTCTTTGCTTGGCCAAAGCAAGGACTCTTCACTTGAGGCACTTCCCGTGGATGAGCTCATTGAGAAGGCTGATGGTTTTGCCGGAGTTTTCCCTGGTACGTCTCGATTACATGCTTATCTGTCTGTTTATGCAGCGTTGCATTTGTTAATGGGTTTCATGTTATGCAGAGCACAAGTATGAGATCGTGAAGAGGTTGCAGGAGAAGAAGCACATTGTCGGTATGACCGGAGATGGTGTCAATGATGCTCCTGCGCTTAAGAAGGCCGATATCGGTATTGCTGTTGCTGATGCTACAGATGCCGCAAGAGGTGCTTCCGACATTGTGCTTACTGAGCCAGGTCTTAGTGTTATCATCAGCGCTGTCCTCACCAGCAGATGCATCTTCCAGAGGATGAAGAACTACACCGTAAGTTCTTTTTTTCATTATCAATTAGTATCCTTGTATGCATATGTTGGCCTCTCATTCTGACTCTTCTCTCTTTTTCATCTTGTCTAACGCCAGATTTATGCAGTTTCCATCACCATCCGGATAGTGGTAAGTACCTAACAGAATTCTTTTATTGAAATGTAAGAGTTATTTCTCCGATTTAATGTCAATTTTATTTTGCAGCTTGGCTTTATGCTTATTGCCTTGATCTGGAAATACGATTTCTCACCATTCATGGTCCTTATCATTGCCATTCTCAATGACGGTATGTGTTCTTCGTTTTCCTACTAGTAGTCATGCTCGTGTAAGCATCACTTCTCACGTCTCAAAAAAATTGCAGGTACTATCATGACAATATCTAAGGACAGAGTTAAGCCGTCTCCCTTACCCGACAGCTGGAAGCTGAAGGAAATTTTTGCCACCGGTATTGTGCTCGGAAGCTATCTTGCCCTGATGACTGTCATCTTCTTCTGGGCCATGCACAAGACCGACTTCTTCACAGTGAGTTCTCAAAACATATCGAGAAAATCTTTCAATCTTTACATCGAACTCGTAGATACGAAAATTTCTGCTTGTAAGTTTGTTCTCACTAAGTGTGTTTGCGCAGGACAAATTCAATGTCAGGTCAATCAGGGGCAGTGAGCATGAGATGATGTCTGCACTGTACCTCCAAGTCAGTATTGTGAGCCAAGCCCTCATCTTTGTCACCCGTTCTCGCAGCTGGTCCTTCGTCGAGCGCCCTGGTCTTCTCTTGGTCACCGCGTTCCTGCTCGCGCAACTGGTCAGTACAAGACAGCTACTCAACAAACTAGCAAATTCAGTGCAATTCATGCCTAATCTGAGCCTGAATTCTTTATGCAGGTTGCGACATTCATCGCTGTCTATGCCAACTGGGGCTTTGCCAGGATCAAGGGAATCGGCTGGGGCTGGGCTGGTATTATCTGGCTCTACAGCATTATATTCTACTTTCCGCTCGACTTCATCAAGTTCTTCATCCGCTTCGTGCTGAGTGGAAGGGCCTGGGACAACCTCCTTGAGAACAAGGCACTACTTCGATCCATATACATCCAGCTCTTTCAGTAGTTAGATAGCAACTTGATGAATCTCTGAACGTTGTTCTACAGACTGCATTCACCACCAAGAAGGATTACGGTAGAGAGGAGAGGGAGGCACAATGGGCTACCGCGCAGAGGACGCTTCACGGCCTTCAGCCACCTGAGGTGGCCGCCAACACGCTCTTCGCCGACAAGAACAGCTACCGCGAACTCTCTGAGATCGCTGAGCAGGCCAAGAGAAGAGCTGAGATTGCAAGGTACAGTTCATACCTTCAAGTTGCTACTAAATCTTCAAATGGTACTGGTTAGTGCATACAGGAGCAAACTTTTGCTGAGAATAAACACTTGTTCTGGGTCGTCGCCTGCAGGCTGAGAGAGCTGAACACTCTGAAGGGCCACGTCGAATCGGTCGTGAAGCTGAAGGGGCTCGACATAGACACCATCCAGCAGAACTACACGGTGTAAGGGGTTTCGGCATTCGACGGAAACATGTGGTCCGTATTGGAGAGCGATTGGAAACGGAGCTCTGGTTAAAGAAAATTTTAGGTAAACGAATGAAAGAAACACGGCTGATCTGAACAGCCCTAGTTGTAAAGCTATACACCGAGTCTATGGTTCGGTTTCCGTCTCCTAGAGAGGTCTTACGTTCTAGCAGATTACCGTCTTGGAGTACGACGTGTTGTAATCGTTTTTTTTTTTTGCCCTTTTTCCCTTTCCCCTAAATAGTCGGCGATCTTGCGGGAGCAAGACGGAGAAATAATGAATGCAAAGTTTTGTGCCACATGCTCTCCCTTTTCCTTTCGCTTTGCCTTTTACATTCCAAAACGCGTCCGTACACCCCGGCCGGCGCCGGCTGAAAGGCGGCAGCCAATCAATCAGAGAGCCTTGTAGATCAGAGCAGCAGCAGCGGCAGCAAAGTAGCAGTAACGTCAACACATCGACCACACGGCGTGTGGCGTATCCCGTCAGATTTAATTTGCCTTTCGATCGTTCCATCCATCATCCGGTGCGCTCCGCGCCACCCACGGTGCGCGTCGCTGCCGTTGCTGCCCTTAGCCTTAGCGGTAGGCGCGCATCGCATCGCCTACATGCTACGGCCCGAAAAAAAAAGGCGGATTCCCCTGTGTTTTCTGCAGTGCGTCCTACATGGACGGATGGTTGGGGCGCGTTCGTTCGCTCAAAGTGGCCGGTGGACGGGTACGTAGGAATAGGATGCGTCATTTTATTGCAGACCCATATATGCCTGTCCCTTCCCGCCATCGAAGTATATTAAGTGAATTCTCTATCTTTTTTTTCGTTCAGTTTACTCTTTTAGATGAATTAGTTGGTACAAATAACTCAATAGTATATGCAACTTAAAATGATATTAGAGTCAAAAGACTTTGGATTCAAGACTCGGTCGATGCAATTAAAAAAATAATTGTAATCCATTTCTATTTCATGTCTTAACCTTGGGTGAGTATACACTGAGAAGTGTTAGTATAAATAGATTGTCAAATCAGTTTAAGTTTTTGAATAAACTAATCGATATATGCAACTTAATATCCCCAATCATCACATCATGCAATAGCTCCTCCTTTGCCTATGGATCCATGCGTCGCTTTCCGTTTGCTGTTCCACCAGAAAAAAAAAGTCGGCTTTCGCACGCAGCTCACATTATTCCCAGGACTTCACAAGTTTACACCTCAATACCCCCAATCATCACATCATGCTATAGCTCCTCCTTCGCCTATGGATCCATGCGTCGCTTTCCGTCTGCTGTTCCAGCAGAAAAAAAGATCGTCACAAGCTATGTTGTAAGTTTCAAACTTCTGGAGCGGCCGTGCGTCATTGCGCTAGGGTGATGTTAGACCATGAGAATGGTCATGATTAAAAATAATAATAGATAATTAATATTTGAATTGCTTTAAAATTTGTGTTTGTAATATTATCGGGTGATCGCAGTCAAAGATTTTGGGTTCAAGTGTTTCGACTAGCTCGAGTGGTTTTAATTGAGTTCGAGTAATTCAACCACGTCCAGTTTTAGATCACGGCCGGCTTCAACCATGTCCAATTTCGACCATGACTTGTTTCAACCACGGCAATACAATTTCGATCACGGTAACACGACTTCGACCATAACAGATCGACCACTGAAGGTAATCTAGTATCTCGTGTTGGTTTTAAAGTTGTGTATGTTGCTCCTCTATATAAGGAATAAGAAAAGGACGTAGACGTATCGCATTGCATTGCGTCGCAAAATTTGACTTATGTCTACTTGTATTCGAGTGTGTGTGATCATAAGAGGTTGACAACCATTACTCGTCTAGACTCTCTGGGCAATTTACCCAACAGCTGATTCAAAGGAAAAGCATGAATTGCCCCAACCAGGGCAGGCAGGATCTCCAGTCCAGGGACAGTGACATGTCGATATCTCTCTTTGAACGAATGAACAACGGTGGCTCAGTATCAGCAAGCGTTGCGATGAAGATTTGATTAGTAGCGATCTGTGTTTCCAATGTTTCCAAGTCAAAATGATAGATACGTACCAAGTACTCCCGTTGCTTCTTAAGAGCAAAAGGCTAGATGAGCCTACGACCGGACCAAATCAGCTTGCGATTCCAATGCAAGGATCAAGACACGTTCATTTTGACCTCAGTTTTTGACTTATTTTTTATTATTTATAAATTTTATTTTTTTTCTAAACTTTTGACTTTTTTACCAGTTTTTTTTCTCATATTCGTTTGTGTTGTCCATGATAAGCTAGCATATTTTTCTATTTTTTAATTTTTTAAAATTTAATTACGTCAAATAAGTCATCTTCAGCTACAGTAAAAGATTACAACTTTATACTACGAGCAGACTGGGATGCACGGCCCAGAATATATACTCTCAACGTGAAAGTTTAATGGGCCACAGGGGGCATTACTGCTGGCCCAAGTTGGCCCAAGCATGTTGCTTGTCCTTCTTAGGAGCATACGGTGGTGGTAGAACCGAATTAAAAATTCCTCCCTGTCCTTCTCACGTATCTGGCTCCGTATTTCTGCATTATGGAAGGCTCAACATGAAGCATTTGTGTCCATCATTCCATGATCTGTATGCATCCATTTCTCTACCGTCGTTCGACACAGAAATTTTTACATCTTTTGGAAGCTTGCGCAAGTCTTGGATCCGCACCGTACGTATATATGACAGTACACACCAATATTAATACTTCAGACGTATGCGGCTAGAGCGTCCGGCCAAGCTGGTTTGGCTGAAGGCAGGTCGCCTAATTAATCGGGCTGTCAGGCTTAAGAGAAAACAATCTGATTCGATCATAACGTAGTATGTGGAGTACTAAATAAAAGTGATTCATATTATCAAACAATGATCTCAAATTAAATATTAAACATCAATTTTATCTTTCAAAAAATATGTATCAAACAAGGCACACATATACAAACTCATAAAAAAATTATATTAGAAATAGATGTTGTTGATATTATTTCTTGTGCAACATGATCAAAAATAAAATACATAAGATATCTAGGACGTAAGGACATCTTTGTAGATAATATTTTTGGTAAATGTATCAGCAGAATTAAAACACCGACCGTCTTACTGTAGCTGCGACCGTAGCTTCGATCACGCATCGAGCATGCCTTCCACCGTGGCTTCGATCACGACATCGATCAGGCCTTCGACCACAGCCAACGCACACATCTGCTACAGCACACCGCTCCTTCGACTGCGTCTTGTCGACCACATCGCCGACCAAGACTTATCGATCACAGCACCTCGACTACATCTCCGACCATACAGATCTTCCAGCACCGACTGTTGACTATAGCTACGACCATCAACCACTATAGCTCTGTTTCCTGTTCAGTGCTCTGTTACTCCCTACTTTCGGGCACTGTAAAAGTGCAAGCAGGCTTCGTTTCCTTTAACGGAAAGAAGGGTGAAAGGGTTGGCGAGGCTTGACCGCCGTACGCACTCCGGGGCGGCGAACTGTTCGTGTCGCCGGCCCATGGCCCTAACCGGAGCCGAGAGAGAAACCAACAACGTCCCGTGCTCAACACGCTTGCCGGTTCGTTAGAGGAGAGAGCTGTTCATCCATGGCGAACAATGGTACGCTGCAGTGCCATCCACCATACACCGTGAGTTGGCGACTGAGCAGCTCAGGATCGCGAGGCAGATCGACGGGCCCGCCCACTAGCGTACAAATGTGGCAGCCCATCCTCATGCTCTCCATAGCTCGTTCTGCTTGCCTGCCGCCAGCCCACCCACAGGCCACAGGCGACTCGTCACCTGCTCTCTCTCTCTCTCTCTCTCTCTCGTTACTAAAGCAGAAAATGCTACACACAAGCAATTCAGCCTGTTTTGTTATGCTACAACTAATAATTTTTATCTATATTTTTGAGACGACATCGAATAATAGAGACGCCAACGTGAATAGCATACACAGTTTTGAGTTCAGAAAGTTATTTATAAAATCCATTTTAAAAATCATTCTATTTATTTTGATTTTCGAAGAAGTCAAAACCAAAACTAAAAGGGCTAAAAAAAAAGGACATAGCCTATCTGTAGAAAGCGAGCGCCACGTGTGTTTCTAAATTAATCTGATTCGAAGGACCAAATTAATCAGGTTTCAATCAATTCATATATATATATATATATATATATATATATATATATATATATATATATATATATATATATATATATCCATCTTTAGCGTGGCATGCGGCAACGGATGCCATCACATCATATTTCTGTGATTCACAAAGACGTTTGCTACATCCATGTGACTCAACTGCTCAGCTCCCCGTAGTTCTCATTTGGAAAGGGAAAGTAGTACTATTTTGTTTCCCTACTATCTGTTACATTATTTATAAGTAAACATCACAATTCTTCATTTGACGTCCTGCAGTACTATCTCCGCTCGTTTCAGTTTCAGTTTCTGACTTCTGGCTTATTTTTTACTATTTATAATTTTTGTTTTTTTCTAAACTTTTGGCTTTTTTACCGGTTCTTTTTTTCCGTATTCGTTTATGTTGTCCGTGATGAGCTAGCATATTTTTTCTATTTTTAAATTTTTTAAATTTAATGACGCTAAATAAGCCACTTTTAGCTATAGTAAAATTTCAGTCGCTACAGTATAATTTTAGCCACAAGCCACAGCTTTTCAGCTCAACCGAGCAGGGCAAGCTAGCTAGCTACCTTAATTCAGTCTAAAAAAAGGGAACACGCAGAAGGACTACTAAGTGTTTACCGCTACGATGCACATCTTTCCCTGTCTTGAGTCAGCTTATGTACAACAATTAATTCAGTAATTTCCTTGACAGTACTAGATGGAAGAAAACCTGGAACTAACTACAAATGGCTACAAAGGTAAGCCAACATGACAAATCCGCGGTCCAAAAAGGTTCAGATTCTCGAACAGTGACACATATACATCACTCACTGTTGATAGTTGTACAACCTGCAATATTCGTTTGTTCGATCGTAATTACCCATGTTTACAGCTAGTGTTGCATCCTGAGTTTTGGGAGAGGGCATAAAAACGGTAAAACCCTAATAGCCTTTAAACTAATTAATCATCTATCTAATCAAGGTTTAAGGCGAAATAAAGTGCTTGTTATTCCTCCGTAATCAGGCTCCATCCCCCAAATAGGTATATCTCTTTCCATCTACCTCCCTCACATCTATTCCATATCTCTCTCCCCCGTGAGGCAGGTCACGACAGGTGGCGGCCTTGCCACGGCAGGCGGCGACAGTGGTCTGTGCCGCCACGGCGATCATCGGCCTTGCCACGGCAGACGGCGGCAACGGTCTACGCCGTCATGGCGGTGGCGTCGCCTTGCCATGGCGGCGGTGGCATTGCCTGCCGCCACCACAGCGGCAGCGGTGGTCTGCGCCGCCACGGCAGACGTCGGCCTTGCCACGACAGGCGGTGGCGGCGGTCTACGCCGCCAAGGCAGGCGGCGGTGGTGGTCTGTGCCGCCACGGCAGGTGGCGGTGGCTGTCTATGATGGCGGGCTGTGCCGCTATGGCATGCGGCTGTTACACGGGCCAACATGGTTCGGCTAGCTGGGGCACGGCTGAACTGGGGTTCACACGGGGATTTGGCTAGCCTTGCAGCGGGACGTCATTCGTGTGGCCGGATGAGTGTTCAGTCAGTCGAGCGTGCTCAAGGCAAGTACCTCGTGGCCGTGACATTTCCGTTTCGTATACCATATATTTCCATATTACTTGTCACCTTGCTATTGAGTACAATTATCATAACACTCATGCTTGCCTGGCTATTATCGTATCACTCAAATTATCTAGCTAATATCATATCACTAAATATTACCTGGCTATTATCGTATCACTAAAGATTACATTGCTACTATCATATCACCAAAGATTACCTGGTTAATATCATATCACTAAATATTACCTGGTTATTATCCTATCACTAAGGATTACGTGGCTACTATCATATTACCAAAGTTACTTGGCTGTTATCATACCACTAAAGTCACTTGGCTAACATCATATTACTAAAACTTACCTGGTTGTTATCGTAATACTAATATTTGCCTGGTTATAGACATCCAATATTGTATTCATGCCATGATGTTCTAGGTTATCTTAAGTCACATGTCTTTAGGTTTATTAGAATACTCTGTTAATAATGTTTTTATAATTCATGCTTTTAATTAGTCTTAGCATTCATGCTTAAATCATTAATAGAGATAGCATATGAACATATTTCAAATGTAGGTTTAAACCACTAACAATCTGTTAACATTATAGCTGCTATGTTTTTTTTCCTGATAACATGATCCTTTATTTGTATGATTTCATATGTGTCATAGATGACATTTAATAAAACTTGGATGGTTGTCAACCCTTATGTGAGCTATGTTATAATACTTCCTTAGAATAATTCTTATATCGCTATTATCATATTATCATTCCACATCGCCCTCATATCAGGAATTTATGTCTCTTCATTTCCAACCTTAGCACATCCTTCCACTTCTCGTAACTTTATCTTAGTCTTTCCTTAGTTCCCTTAAATTCATACCATATAACATGTTAACAATATAACGGTTACTTAGCCTGGGGTTATCCACGTATAGGGGAGATTTCCACCCACCTGGTACATACGGGGGGCCGTACACTCTCGTTACTCAGGATATTACACACTGTCTATGGTTATACAGTCGAGGACAGTGCTGTGCCTGACTATTCTCGTATAACCAGGTATGTGAGAGTAATCGCCAGTGCCATTACCATAACTTGTTAAATAACAGTTATCTTGATTCCACTGTTCCTGTTATCTCGTTTCTTAGGATAGCATGTTGACAATATAAGGGGTACATGGCTTAGAGTTACTCACATATAGAGGTAATTGCTATTCACCTGGTAACGTACGGGGAGCCGTACACTCTCATTACTCAGGATATTACACTCGTCTACGGTTATACAGTCGAGGACAGCGTTGTGCCTGACTATTCTCATATAACCGGGTATGCGAGAGTAATCGCCAGTGCCATAGCCATGACTTGCTAAATAATGATTATCCTTAATTTCACGGTTTCTATTATCTCTATTTCCGATCGGTATCAGTGTTTCTCATAACCTAGTTTTATTGTAATTAATCTGTGTCAATTACTTGCTTGCATTACTTGTCATTTAATCACCGTATTGCGATCGTTATTGGGTACTTGCTAAGATTTTCAAATCTCATGCTTGCTCTTTCCATTCTCAGGTGAAAGCCCAATGGAATGATAGCATCATGAATATTGGGAGCACTCGAGTTTTTAGCACCGTAGCTTACCACTATTTATGGTATTTTATTTATTCCTCTTTTGGTTAAAAGTGAATCGGTCCCATGTTTCAAATATTTATTTCAGATTCCGTTGGTTCTCTATTAAAATTTTAATTTCTTTGTGATTTTCAATGTAGCGATGATGTTCCATACTAATATCTTATATTGGTATATAAGACGCTACATCTAGCACCAGTCGCCGTTCGTCGCAACGATGAACGTGACGAGATTCTGTTGGTAAAGTGTTCGTCCTTAATTCGCATGACGGGCATCAATACTCCATACATGTCAGGTTTTCGGCTACACTATTTATCTGTTACGACATTGCTCACAAGGTAGCCAGTAGGCACAACATAATCTGTTCATCTTATTGTTCATGAAATCACAAAGTACACTGCAATCAAGCATAGATAATCGCTGGTTCGATCCTGATATTATTTGGAGATACGAACAGTGCACGTAGTAGTGATCCTGATATTATTTGGAGATCGATGTGCCCTATACTGTACTTCTCTCCCTAGCTACCTGTACTGCCTGAGCTGTTGCATGCCCACATGCATGGGCATGGCTGAAGGCTGTTGCATGCCCAAATGGGGGGAAATGGAAGCATCAAGATGCGGCCCAACTGTTTAGCTGGAGCGACCATAGGCGGGCAGGCCCACATGTCCGGCTGGGAATCGCTTGACCGCATCGCAGATTCACAGCGAGGGGAAGCAAGTGCAAGTCGCATCGACGGAGGTCGCACCACCTCGTCCGCCGGGTCGGTACTCGGTACCCACCCGGCCGTCCCACACCGGCATCGTCTTCTTCGTGGGCACCGCCATCACCACCGCGCATGCACCTCCTGTCCGTCTGTGGGCCCTACCGTGTCCCCTTCCTCCTCAGTCTCCCCAGCACCATGCTCCCGCCGCCGCGCGCCGAAGAGCCGCCGGATCTGGAGCCGGCACTCGAGGGCGTATCCCGCGCGCACTACGAGGTCGAGAAGGGATACTTGGAGTACTTGCCGGCCGTCGCTGCGGGCAACATCTGGCGCAAGGATCGGCCACAGGAAATGACCTTGCTAGAGCAGATCTGCATCTCCATCTTGTCTATCAATCACGCGTTACTTTTGGCTGAGTTTTTTTTCACTCGTGACTTATGATTTATACTACAGTATCGATTTTTTAAACGGTGTATTTTTTAGATGAGATTAATAAAAAAATTATAGTAAAAAATATACTGAGTTCAGCTGTACCAATCAAAATCATATGCAACTATTCTCCTATACGTACTGTCTTTCGCGAACAACCAGAATTCAAAATTTTAAGCCATAAGCTATAAACCACAGTGTAAAAGAATCCACCTTTTATCTCTTGTTTTTTTTTTTTGCTGCTGCGTCACTCATCATCTCTCACGAAGCAAAGTCTTTTCTGGGTTCTTACATTTTTAAAAGATTTTCTTTGGAATTTTCCAAAGCATTTTACTCAATTAATCAAGATTAGTACTGCTAACTGCACATGCAAATTGCTTGCGGGCTCAGGCGCCAAGCGCACGAACGGCATGTGCATATTTCCTTGCGGGCTAACGGCAGCCGCAATCGCCTGGCAAAAACAGTAAGCCGCCGGTGCGGGTGGGTGCCACGGCACGCCTACTTGCATCTAGGGGTAAAAATGGACCGGATATAATTAAATAGTCTCAAATACGAATATAAATCTATATTTTTAAAATAAATATAAATGTGAATTCAAATATTCTCGAATACGGATACGAATATTCTCGAATATGAATACGGATATATTCGAATACAGATTTTCTCGGATACGAATATCGGATAAAACGAATTCCTAATAGTTTTGCCGATTTTTCACCGGTTTTTAAACACCAAAATTCAAATTTTGAATCACAAAATTCGTACGAATTTTTCATGGGTTCTAGAAACGGATCGAATAGTCTCGAATACGAATACGGATACGAATATTCTCAAATATAAATGTGAATACGAATACGAATATTTTCGAATACGGATACGAATATTCTCAGATATAAATATGAATACGAATATTTTTAAATACGAATATGAATATTTTTAATACGGTTTTTACTTACTATATTTATGCTTTCTCAGATACGAATATTAGATAAAACGAATTATTTCGCCCCTACTTGCACCCCTGTCAGGACACTGCGCGCGCGGCCGTGGGCCTCGTAAAACATCACACGGCGCGCGACACACCACATGAATGCACCACTGGCCGCCTGTGCCTCATGCATGAATTCTCCACCTCTGGCCGCGCGCGCCAATCCGATGAATCATTTTTTTTTGTCTCCACCTCTAGCTTCACACAGACTCTGAGTTAGTGCCGCGCCAAGGGCGGCGCGTTGCATGATACGCTTGCGTGCGCCCGTGCGTGTGGTATCATGCGATGCGAGGGCCGGCATGCAGAGACGACAGCGCGTTAAAATCCTCGCGATTCTCTAAGCACTAGTAGCTTTAATTAACCTTTGCCTCGTTCTTTCTCCCCGTGGCAGAGCGACGCAAGCCAGCAGTAGCATCGCAGCGAGCTAAGTCGGTGACACTGGGACTTTCCTTTGTCCTGACATGAAAGCGACCACTCGAGGATATACTGTGGCCAGTAGACTTGGTACTGTTGAGGGGCTTGCATTGTAATGTGTTTTGTCTGTCTCTGTGGGTCCCTGCAGAGAGAGAGAGAGATGGGTGCAGGAGATGCAGGCTGCAGCAAGCAGGAAATGGCGTACGTGCGCAGGGTTGGTTCGCCACGATCGTGCATGCACAGGCGGCGGGGTGTTTAGTTGCTAGCCACACTTTGTCAATAAAAATTATCATATTATCTAAGTTGAGGTGTTTAAATTCTTTGCCACATCTTAGCAAGTTTAAGAGAATCTTGCTATACTTTTTTGAGTCATTGACGTGTGAGACCTAGTTTGCTGAAAGAGAATCTGGCCATAACTGTGACTGCAACCAAACAGCTCTCTGAGTTGATCAAACTTATCTAATTTTAAATATGGTAAATTACGGCTGGCAACCAAATACCGTGGTAAATCCATCGGCCGGGTAGACGGGTTCTCCTGTCTTTTGGCTGTCTATATATGGAGGGAGGAGAGCTAACACCGCACGCACAAGCTAGTTTTGCAGTTTCAAGACGTCTCTCCCACCAAGGATCGAGGGTTTAGTTATCAAGTTCATTCATGCTTCCAGAATAATTAAGACCCTATGTATGACATGTCTTGTCTTGAACACGACAACTCCGATCTTGACACATGACAGATATAGCTCTCACGAAAAGAGATCTGCATTGCGAAATTGTGGTAAATGCATGAGACAGTCCTGGTTCGTAGAGCATGCATGTATAGTCTTGTTCTTTTTGACTTCTAAAAATTATTTTTCTACAGTAACTAGATTTTAAATAAAGTATTTTTTTAATATATTGTCTACTAGTTAATTGTAGTACATATTGTATCGACTTCATTTATATCGGCAAAAATCACACATGAGTTTCTATTACTCTGTAATCTCTCGCACGAAGACAAAAACCACAAACCACAACCAAAAACCACAAACCGCAGCAAAAAAAAAGGGCGGTATGTCTTATCACTGTACTCCTGCGCTGTATGAGAGCTAGGTCAGGACCCGATAATTAATCCTATCACCGGATTGGGTGTCTATACAGTGGGCATCTCATCTTTTACGTAACCAAAGCACACACATCACACATGCATGTCCAGGCACATGTAACGTCCAACAAATTTTGCTTTTCTAAAAAAAATTATCGCTTCATAATATATAATTAGTAAATGTTGGGGGTCATATTTTGTTTAGCTAAACATGAATAAGAATGTTAAGCTAAGTTCACTGGTGCTAATTAACCTTCCTAGTTTGGTAGGTTTCTCGTAATAAGACTGTCAAACTATGATCTGGTAACGCCTCTCAACAAGTTGGAGATGCCTCCACTACATCGACGGCAAAGTCAACATGCAAAATACTCTCTCTATGATTGAAGAACTTTTCTTGCAACATGTAAAATATTCTCTCTATATATTGTGTCCAAAACCAATCGCAACCCGTAGATTACGTCGACCTACAAGTCAAGTTTCTATCCTGCAACAGAGATCGATGACACTTGCTCCAAACGATAGAGGATACGCTAACACAATAATTACAAAGGTGCGATAGGTGCAAATGTGGATGGTGGCTTGGTAATATCGATGTGGACATGTGGGATCGGAAAGGATAGTCTAGATACTGACCAATGGCAATGCTGAGTCATGAGTGGTGGTGGACACAAGAGGTGGAGGCTGAACGGCGTGGCTATTGCAAGAAAGGTGTCACGACCGGACCACGAGAGGATCAGAACAAGAGGAGTCTAAGCTCCTCGCTGTACTGGAACAAAGGATATTTTATTGGGCAAATGCGTTGGTTGTAAGTAGGGTGTAAATGAGGCGGATAATTTTTATCTCCCGCGAATGTGAAAGTGGTAAATGGGTATCTAACATTATCTGTGTTAGACTCTAACTCCGAGAAAAAAATAGAATAAGATAAGAGATGAGTGATATCCGTATGTCAAATGATACAAAAAATCCGTTTCGACTTCACATAGAAACAAGATAACATATATACGGATTGTCACATGTAGATAGGTGGGGAATATTAAGTGATCTTCCTTCGATATCTCGCCGATTAGTCTATTCGTGTTCATTCTGACTACACCATACTGTCTAATGTCCTGTGTAGAGGTGCAAAAGAAACGAATAGTTTTTTACTGACCGATCGTCCGAAAACTTATGGAATGAATACATAATAAAGAAATGGGTATCCAGCATTATCCGTGTCCGTCTCCGACTCTGAGAAAAATACGAAATATGTCATAGGATGAGCGATATCCATCTGTATCTGTTCTGATTCACTAATACAGAAAATTTTATCACAGATGGTTCAAAAACTTATCACAGACGGTTTCGTGAGCCGTCTGAGTTTATGGGTCAATAATAATATCAAGTCATTACCGATGGTTTTCGAACCGTTTGTGATAAGCCACAACATAGACGGTTCGTATTAAGAACCGTCTGTGAAATATACTATCACATAGACTTTAACCAAAAATCGTCTGTGATAGTTCTTCGCAGATGGTTTATACCACAAAATCATTTACGATAGTTCATTTTATACCTAAATTTTTTATTTTTCAGCTAGCCTTAGGAAATGTTAGCTATGCCCTTTGAGAACAAGCAAATACAACAGCAAACATAGCAGCGCATTTTATTTCCATTAAGATTAGAATTCACCATTACAACATTACAAGATAACGAGCAAGTGATCTATCTAACACAGCAAGAACATGGTAAGAACACATCTCATAATCCTACGAACCCAACTCTTAAATATGGCAAGAACATAGAAGAAGCAGATATCCTAATAGATAGTAGAAACTCAACTGCGCCGACAAGGCCTCTATGCTTAGGCCCTCTCGCCCTGATACAACACGCGAGCTGGATGTCCTTGATTCTCACTATCGCAGGCACCGACTTGAGCGTCGTCTTCGTAGCCAGCTGCTTCCGCGGTGCCTTGTCGCCCGTAGACTTGCGTGTCGTCTACTTCGTAAGGGCCATCGAGGTCGGGGTTGAGGAGGATGGTGAGGAGGCTGGAGAGATTTTGAGCGCATGCAGTAGGTAGGAGATGGGTTCGGGTGAGTATTTATAGGAGAGAGAGAGGCGGAAGTTCGAAAATTTTTGGTGCGGGGATGGAGAGGTGGAGCTACAATCCATGGGGTGGGGGCTGGTGTGTTTCTATTAGCTGGAATTGGGTTGGGAGGATCGATGGGCCCAGCGGTCAAAGACATAATTATCACTAACGGTTTGAACCACAAACCGTCTGTGATATATAATTATCAAAGACAATATATATACATATACATATACATACATACATGCATATATATGTGTGTATATGTACATACACATACATACATACATATATATATATTAGAGGTGGGTGTAACTACACCGGTGTAGAAGGTATTTTTCCTATATATATATATATATATATATATATATATATATATATATATATATATATATATATATATATATATATATATATATATATATCGATGCAATGTAAACAATTAGTCTCAAAAGATGAAATAGCAAATTTCTATACGGCTATAGATGCTCGTTTGTAGCCCTAGCAGCAACACAGACGGTCTCTAAATCAAAACCGTGTGTGATTGTATTTAATATTGACGGTTTTAGTTAACGGTCTATGATAAAACGTCTAGTATTAGCCTTTTTATAGTAGTGATTGCACCCCCATCTGTAAGATCGCAATGACTGTTTAAAGAAATTGTTTTCTTCCTAAATAAAGGCCCATTTTCACAGTGAAAAAATTCAAATACCCTTTTCTCCGAAAGCTTCTGGAAAACTTGTGGGGTTGCATTGTAAATCCACCGCTGTCCTACGCTGGTCACTCTCGGGACGTCCTTTTGATCGATTTTTTCTACAACGTACTGTTCGATAAAAGATATTCTCGTGCGTAACACCGTTCTCCTTTGGTAAAATTTATTTGAGCGCGTTTGTTAGTTCACGCGTGTAGCAGTGGAGGAGGGAGAGAGAAGTGGTAGTACTCGATCGAGCCGCGGTCCCCTGCCTTGTACAAAAGCTGCCGAAACCAATTATTGGGACGAGCCATCAACTGGATCGTCATCTGCAAGGATGGATTTCCCCAATCGAATCAAGATTTTGTGGACTTCGAGTGGCACTGTGCTGCTCTACCTTCATTCGAATCAGAGCAGCTAGCTGCGTATATGCATGTGCATTGCCTGTCTGAGCGAAAGCTCAATGGAAATTTTGTTGTTCCGCACATTTATAACAGCATAAACCTAGCTATAAAATCTCCAAGAAATAAATAAAAGGAAGTTAGCATTTTGGAAGCCAAGCTAGCCAGGCTAGATCGATCATGCTCAATGGGACTTAGTTTGTTTTGACTAGCATGCAAATCTGCTTGAAAACAACTCTCAGCTACAGGGAAAATCATAAAATTCGTTTGACAATTATTCAATCAATTTTATTTGACAAATTATAGGAGGGGGGAATCAATGCGATGTTGTACATCACGCGGAAGAAATTGCCCGTAGTTTTCTTGTTTAGTTAAGCATTACCATGTGCTCTTTTTATTTTATTTTTTTTTTTTTGCTTGGATGATTCTATGTTGTAATATATTTTCGAGTGGTATATATGTTAGGATTGCTCTTTACCCACTAACCGGGATGAAGACTGTCGTCAATACAAGATCGGACAGTAAACTTGTAAGCACCCCTAGTTACATTCGCGAACCGCCGAGGATGCAAAGGGACTCAACGAGAATCACACATAAATGATTGAACAAGTCTATTACATATGTGTGTCAAGTGTTACAAGTGGTATTCCCCTCTATTTACAAGGTGTCCTATTTATAGAGGAGGAGGGGGAGACGAGTGAAGTTACAAGTTCGCCCCTAGGTCTAGTTCACTCCTAAGAGTAGTTTCGTCCATCACATCAGGTGGGCCCCTAGGCCCGAGTTGAACTCCCTCGGAGCTCCTTCTCGACATGCACGACGCCTGAAGTATCACGCCTCGCTGAGGTTGGTCTCCGGAATCGTCTTCGGTTGACTCCTGGACCTCGTCCAGGGTAGTGCGAACCTCGCCTGGGATGGAATCCGAACCTTGTATGTGATGGACTCTGGACCTCATCTGGGATGGACTTCGGACCTTGTCCGGGGTTGGCCCGTGGGTCTTGCCCAGGAGGGACTCTCCGATGTGTGATGCCACGCCGAAGTAGTCGTGGCACGCTTCAGCGCGCCTTGCCTTGCTAAAGCCATCGTTGGCCCGAGGTAGCACGGGGACCCTCCCTCATTAGTATCCCCTCGTCAATCCGAGCGATCATCGATCACCCGCCTGGGCCGGCGCACCGATTGGAAAAAGGGGTCGACGCACGGCCTTGGGCCAGCGGCTCTCCTGATAACCTGCAAGGCACTCCGAAATGTTAATGTACCTTGCTCGGTGTGGATTCTAGGTGGTAGATCACTATCCGTAGGGCCACAGAATTTGGGCCACTGAGGCCGGTTTAAGCCATGCTGGGGATAGCGCGCATCACAAGGGGTGACGTTGCACTACGAATTGCACTGTGAACTGGATATACACCATGCCACAGGCCAGGTGCACATGGCACTGCGGAACCGGGCCCATCTATGTTGTGCTCCTACCCGGGCAGAGTACGTTTGCACCCCTTGGGGAGTTGGTGGACTTGGTCCACCATGGACCGCACCCTCTTGGTTCTTAGCTTGGAGGGCTTCCTGGGCCTAGTTCACACCTAAGAGTAGTTTCGTCCATCACATTAGGTGGGCCCTAGGACCGGGTTGAACTCCCCCTGAGCCCCTGGTCGACGTGGCTGGCTCCCGAAGTACCGCACCTCGTTGAGGTTAGTCTCCGGACTTCATCTTGGGTTGGCACTTGGACCTCATCCAAGATGGCGCGGACCTCGTCCAGGGTGGTGCGAACCTTGCCCAGGATGGACTCCGGACCTTGTATATGATTGACTCTGGACCTCATCTGAGGTTGGTCCACAGACCTCGTCTGGGATGGACAAGGGACCTTGTCCGGGGTTGGCCTGTGGGCCTTGCCCAGGAGGGACTCTCTGATGTGTGATGCCATGCCGAAGTAGTCATGGCACGCTTCAGCGTGCCTTGCCTTGCCGAATCTATTATTGGCCTGAGGTAGCACAGGGAGCCTCCCTCAATAGTAGCCTACACTCCGAAGACGCACTTGTCTAAGTTGAGTTTCATGCTGGCCCAACATAGGTTGTCCAAGGTCTCTTGGAGGTCGGCCGTGTGTACTTGAGCAAGGACACTTTTGACAGAATTTCATCGATATAGGATTCCACATTGCGGCTAATTTGAAACGTGAACACTTTGTAAATGCGCCTGGCAAAGATGGCATCGACATTCTTCAACCCGAACGCTATCTGGACATAGTAGAACATCTGGGAGGGTGTGATGAAGCTTGTATTCTCCTCGTCCTCCTCGGGAGCGGGAAGCATCAAGGAAGCTCATGAGTTCATACCCTGACATGGCGTCGACTAGCTGATCAATCCCTGGGAGTAGGAAGTTGTCCTTCAGACATATGTGGTTTAGATTGGTGTAGTCTACGCACATGCGCCACCGCCCGTTGGACTTCTCAACAAGAACCGGGTTGATGAGCCATTCGGGGTGCACGGCCTCACAGATCACGCTGGCCTTCCAGAGTTTCTCGAACTCTTGCCTTGCTGTGATCTGGCACTCACCCGACATCTTTCGGAGCTTCTGCTTGATGGGTCTAGCGTTGGGCCTCATGGAAAGTTGACGCTCGATGATTTCTCTTGAGAGACCAGGGTGGTCTTTGGGTCCCCATCCAAGATATCGCTATTGGCCCATAAGGTCGCCAAGATCGACTTCGCCACTCTGGCCGAGATCGCCAAGCAAAGACGGTCTTGATGGATATGCCTCGGAGAGGGGCTCGGCTCTTGTTTCCCCATTGGGTTTTAGCTTAGGAATCCACTTGTTGGAGGAAGGGGCCTAGGCCCCCAGCTCGACCTGTGCAACTTTTGGGGCGATGGTATGCACATATTAGATTGCCGCTTGGATATTTTCATCTATCATCCTTGAAAGGTTTTGGTTTCCACATACTATGATGACCCCTTCAGGGCTAGGCAATTTCATGCAGAGGTAGGCATGGTGAGGTATTGCTCCAAAGCCATTGAGAGCTACTTGACCAAGGATCATGTTGTATTGATATGGGATATCAACGACGTCGAAGACAATGCTCTCACTTTGGGCACAGCCCCCTTGCCTCGAACTCCACTATCAACTTGCTCCTGCCAAGGGCTTGGACTGGTGCGCCACCAAAACCAAGAAGAGGGATTCCTAGATAAGATAGAAGCGACCGCGAGACCCTGAGCTTGTCAAAAGTAGAAGTGAGCAGGATGTTCACGGAACTTCCTCCGTCCATGATCACATGCCTCACTTTACATCCAATGATGAGGGCAGATATCACCAGGGTGTCATGATATGGTAGGCTGACTCCGAAGGTGTTCTCGGGTCCGAAGGTAATGGGTATGTTGACCCACTACGGGAGCTCGATCGGGGGATGTGCCGATGTGGTGCACTTGGTGGGTGTAGGCACAATGTTGCCACTTCGATGTGAAGGTGTGAGATTTTTCGCCAGTAATCACATGCACCACATGGGGTCACCAACTTGCCCTGATGCCTCAAGGAGGAGGGGACAGTCAGGGGTGGGTAGCGCAGCAACCGCCATCGACACAGGGGGTGGGTTGCATTGTGGTGATGAGCTTGCATTCCGAAGTGGAATGATGAGTCCATCTCTGGATGTCACAAAAGAGGCGGTTGTTGCCGTGATTGGGGTGATGAGCTCACATCCCTCGTGCTCGCGCCCATGTTTGTTGTCATGGTGGTTGTCATGCCGGCCCTAATGCGACTAGGGGCCTTCAGGCTTGACATGGTTCACTGACTGGTGTCAATGATGCTACCTATTAGTGGCCTAGGGCTCAGGATCAGGTGAGGGCGCCAAGGCTGCAACAAGTGAGGCCTTCGATTCTCTGTGAGCCCTCCTCTCCTCGGACTTAGAGTATTTTTCCATGATAGAGAGAAGCTCTACCATGGTCTTGGGTTCCTTCTGGTCTAGCTTATCGGCTAACTACCCCTTGTGGATAACCCGACGCGTGGCTTTGATTGTGCTTGTATCGAGGACACCCTGGACCAGGCAGTGAATGGACTCACCCGACATCTGTTTGAGCACGTGCAGATCAAAGGACGCCATCGGCTTGCTCCTGCTTCCTTGGAAATGCTTGCTCAACTTCTCTCGAAGTTGCTCCCATAAGTACACCAAGCATGGCAGGAGAGCGAAGTTGTAGCACCCTGAAAATGCAAACGACCACAGTGATTCAAATCCATCTTATATATATATATTTCTCTCTCCCCAATATATATCTTTACATCATTCTCTCTCCCATCCATATCAATCTATGCCCATATCTCTCTCTCACTCTCTCGTGTTCCTTGGCTAGCAGTGGCCTGGGCATGGCGACCTGGGCACGGCAAGGCTGGGAGGCGGCGCATGGTTGGTGGCGGCACGCTGGAGAGTGGCGCATGCCTGGTGGCGGCGCATTGGCCGAGCGGCGCGTGGTGAAGAGGGCTAAGTGTAGCTCAGTTGGCAAGGGTTGCCATTGAACATTCTGTCTACCCGTGTTTGAATATTGGATTCGACGCACATGTTCACTAAAATAAAATGAGTACACATGTGTACACTGAGAAATAAAATGAGTACACATGTGTACACTGAGTGGGATAGCATGTGTCTGTATTCCAAAAGCTCTGTAGCTTTCGATTAATGGTTATCCGTGGGCGTGTATAATATGCACAAACACGTATGAACGCATACGAGTGGGTGTGAAATATGTGCTGAGTGTGTAAAGAAAAAATAGAAAAAGACAACCAGGTAGATGTCCAGTATGCTACCAAATAGTCGATTAAGAAAAGGCACTGTTTGTTGTGACTATTGCCCTATTTGCCTCGATATTCAACCATTCCATTCATGTGAAAAATGGGTGAATTAATCAACGACGATTATTAAACTGCCTGGTGGGCCCCGGCCTCTTTGTCCATTTGGATCAGTTACTATTTACCAGCTGATTTTACACCGGAGCAGCTCTGTTCACCACCAAAGTAACGCATCCAGACAGGTCCGTACGCCTCCCGATGGACAAGCACACGTGGTCTTTCAAGCCACTGCCAATTTGTACGGCGGTTTGCGGCTACACTGGATCGTTTTGTGTCACATACGGCCACTCTAAAAAGAGCCAAAGTTAGGACCTATTCATGTAGGTTTTTTAAGGTTTAGCTTATAAATAATAGCAGTTTATAGGAAAAATTGTAGGGACACTGTTTTGAAAAGATAACTCTGTCTAAAAGTTAGGTATTGTAAAAAAGTTATTTACTATAGAAAAACAGATTTTAAAAGATAATATGAACAGTGCCTTAGACACCTAAAATCTCTTACAAGATATCAGTAGAAATGAACTCGCAAATATAAAGATAGAGCGGACTTTTACCAAGATAGCTTTGAATTTTGAGAGCGTATAGAGTAACCATGCGATTTTAATGAAAGATCAAAAATGCGACTTTTAAAGGCCTGGTCCAAAGGGCTTATAAGCCGGGGCCTATGGTTTTTTGTATGCATTGTGGCTAGAGCTGGGACTTGGGTCGTGCTTTTTTGGTCTAGTCCGAAGCACGGCCAGCACGGCACGGCCCAAGCACGGCCCGGCCCGACATGTGGCGGGCGTGTGTCAAGACGCAACACGAACGATGGGCGTGCTTTTTGGCTAGTCCGGCACGGCGGCCCGAGACGCAAGACGGCCCAAGCACCCGGCCGGGACACGTGGCGGTCGGGTGTCAAGACGCAAGCGAACGGTGGGTCGTGCTTTTTGGGCAAGCCGGCACGGCCAAGACGCAAGACGGCCAAGCACGCGGCCCGGCCGACACGTGGCGGGCGTGTCAAGACGGCAAGACGAACGGTGGTCGGGCCTCAAAACCCAAGACGGTGGGCGACGCAAGACGGCAGATCGGGCGGTGCTCGGCCAAGACGCACGACGACGGGCTCGGGCGGCACGGACGGGTCGTCGTCGAGCTTGGAGAAGATGAAGGCGCAAAAATGACACAATCACACAAGCAACTAAGCAAACATACGCATACATACTAAGACACATACAAAAATACACACTAACACACATGACGCCGGTCAGAACGCCGCAACGCGTCGAGCTCGGGATCTTCTCGTGCCGCCGCCGCAACGCCGCCGCCGTCGGGGAGGGAGGCGCCGGGAGGAGGGAGGCGCCGAGCCGTCGGGGAGGTCGGGAAGGCCGGGAGGCCGGGCGGCGCGCGGCCGTGTGGGAGGGTGGTGGGAGTCGGCGCGGTGGTGGATGGGCGGTACGAGAGAAAGGAAGATGACGATCGCGCCACCGCCACGCAGATAGTAATTTCAGTGGGTTTGGGTGGCACGACGATGGGCTTTGGGCCGTGCTTGGTCGACCAGAGGCGACGCGGCCAAGACGATGAGATGATCGGGCCAAGCCGACACCAAGACGAAGCGAAGACGAAGCATGATGGGCTCGGTAGTGCTTGCACTGACTGCCAAGTCCCGCTCTAATTGTGGCTGCAAAAGCACTGTAGCGACTATTAGCCTTTTGTGAGTCAAAAAAAAATTGAAAAACATCGCTAAATCTTTTAAGACAATGCAAAAAAGTAAAAGGAAGACAAAAACAAAAAAGCCAAAAAAGCCTAGAAAACTGAATTTTAGAAGCCAAAAAGGTAAACATGTTTAGAACAGAGCCTTTATTTATATCTTTTAGTGGATACAAATACAGAAACAAATCTATTTGATCATTTCATCATGATAGTAATACGTTTGAAGAAAATAAATTAAGCTGATTGGTTACGATGGTCGGTTACAGACCCACAAAAATCTCTCCACCTAATCCATGTTGCGATATTTAATGCGGGGAGGTCCTTTCCAGCACTTCAATTGAGTTCGCAGCCCCTCTGGGACACGTCCTGGCGGTAAACTTATTAGGGCGGCGCAGAAGATCCGAGGGGTCAGTGGACCACACGGCAGGCAGGCTATCCCACAATCGCGGGGTCTGGTGACACGAGCCACAGTCCTGGGCTCCTGGCCCAACAAAGTGACGTGTGTCGCGTCGAACAGGCGGCCCCCAATCGCTTCCTTTGTACCGGTGCTCTCGCAAAGCCGTTCCGGTCTGCCTGCCAAAAGCCAAATGTTGTGCGCCCACGGCTGGACCTCGATCGATTCGACGTGCTTGCGTATGTACCGTATATTCCTGGTATACGATACATGTAACACGCATGTTGAATACATACACCTAGCTAGGTACGTATTGCTTCTCCTCAAAGAGACAAGAAGAAGACCTATTTGGTAAGAGCTTGCTTCCTAACAAGGACTCTTAATGTTGTTCTGCAAATTATCCTCAAAAAAAGTCACCGACTTTTCGTATAGCGATTGGCCAACGGTCGAGGCAGCGCTGCTGATGCCGACAATGACGCTGTGCTGAAGAGATCGGGATGCCATTGGTGATTTAGACTAGATTCTTTTGGGCCACCTCTCATGATTTATGTCTTAAATTTTTTAGTTCTGTCAAAGCCGGCCACTGTATTTAAAATTTTTTACTAAAATATATGTAAAGCCAATTCATTGAAGAGATTTGGCCAAAGCCGGCCACTGTATTTAAAAGTGTCTAGACTGACTATATGAAAGTAGTTTTGTTTTTGAAAAAAAAAACTGTTACTTTCATAGAACGGTAAAATTCGAAGCTAGTGTCGTCAAACTGTAAAAAAAAGTTTTTTTTATCAGTAGCAACAATTTATTTATCTGAAAACAGATTCACCGTACCGTGGCATTTATTATCCATCCCAGCATGATTCCAGTGTAGGTAAATATATAGTGTACAAAGATTTATCGCTCATTGCAGTGATGTTAAGACTGTTATGCGTTGGCAACAGAGTCTAAGCCTCTAAATGAACCCAATCGAGCGAGACATTTTGGACGTTTCCGATGCTAGTCCCCTGTCCCGAGTATGAGTTCGTTTAGGATCCGTACGGTTAAGGCTTTAAATCAGGATTATTAATATATATTAAAGTATATAAATTACCCATATAAAAATAATGTTATTGAATTTATTATGTAAAATACTTTTATAATATATTGTTTTTATTATTATATCATGACACAAAAATCACACCCAAAGCGTTAGCGTTTAAGACATAAAAAATAAAGTAAACTTATATTTTAGGACAAAAGGGGTATATAAGAAAAAAACCGTGTCAAAGCTTGTCCTCGTTCTGGTTACACGGCCACGTTCACTCCACCATCCTCATTTTGATTACACGGCAACGTTCACTCCACAATCACATGGAAGCAAGATGACATAGTCCAAAAGGGGGTAAATACCATACAGAAAATAGCCAAGACGGCACGACTCGAGAAGAGAGGTTTTAGGAGTGTCGATACTTTAATATCGATCTTACGTATGATTTGTTTGGATTCGAAGGAACTCTTAAAAGACTCGGCGTATGCGGCTGCGAAGTAGAGACACTGGAAATTTTATCCTGGTTCAGGCCTTTTTCTAGGAGAATAACAACCTTACGTCCAGTATGATTGCTAGTTGCTAGAAAGTGGTTTACAATAGAGAATTACACGAATAGTTAGTGTTATCTAGCGTGAATGATCTACCGAATTGTCCTCCTCTCTCCCTTTAACGTTAACCTTTAAATAGCCAGTGAAGCGACGATAGTTGTCCCATGCCGGAAGACGCCTTGCCGCTTCGGCTGATAGCCACATGACGGAGGTTGTTGTCAGAGAGACACAAGAGACCGTTCACCGTGTAGCGGTTATTGTCAGAGAGAGATCGTGTGCAATTAGTGGACTAACACACATTCTAACTGCCTTGTCAGATGAACCGATAATGTAGTTCATTGTCGTAGATAAGTCAGTTGAAGATAGACTCGTCGTAGGAATTCCCATAAACATAGAGTGGTCGTAGTTACGACCTCATGGTCGTAGAGATAATCGCAGTAAGACTTAATGCTTTTAATTAGTGTTTTAGAATCTATGCTTAAATCCTTAATGGGGGTAGCATATGAACATGTTTAACTTAGTTTTAAATTGTTGACACTCTTTTGATATTAGGGCTGCTATGCTTTAGTTTCCTAATTTTATGTTTCAATAATTGTTTGATGTTGTATTTAAGCCATGAAGGATGTATGTATTAAACCTGTTAATCTGACTAATAATCACTTCTCACATAATAAAACTTGATTGGTTGATAATCTTGCGTGAGTTATATCATAATACCTCCTTAGGATAATTCCTATATCACTATCACCTTATCATTATTCCACATCGCTCTCATATCAGGAACTATCTCTCCAATTTCAACCCCAGCACATCTTTTCACTTCTTAGAACTGTATCGTAGCCTTATCTTTGCCATCTCTTAGTTACCTTAAATTCATATTACATAACATGTCTATGATGTATCAGTTACCTTATTACCATAGTATCATCCCCTATCATCCTTATATCGGGAATTATGTGCCTTCATTTCCAACCTTAGCAAATCCCCTCACTTATCCTGGCCCGGGGTCATCCACATATAGGGGAGATTACTACCCACCTAGTAACATACGGGGGGCCGTATATTTTCGTTACTCAGGACATTACACCCCGTCGGCGGTTATACAATCGAGGACGATGGCGTGCCTGACTATTCTCGTATAGCTGGGTATGTGGGAAGTGATCACCAGTGCCACTGTCATAACCCCGTTAAATAACGTTTATCTTTGATGCCACTATTCCTGTGATCTCTATCTTCAGTCTGTATCAGTGTTGCCGATAACCTAGCTTCATTGCACTGAACCTGTATCAATTGCTTGCTTGCTTTGCTTGTTCTTTATATGTCTTGCTTGTATTACATGTCCTTTGCTCGCTCTGTTGTGACTATTGTTGGGTACTTACTGAGATTTCCAAATCTCACGCTTGCTCTTTTCAGTCTCAGGTAAAAGGCCACTGGGGTGATAGCATCATGCATAGGTGGGAGCACTTGAGTTTTCAGCACTGTGGTTTACCTTTGTTTTGTTGTTTCATTCGTTCTTTATTTGGTTAGAAGTGGACCGGTCCCATGTTTTAAACATTTATTCCAGCTTTCGTTGGTTCTCTATTAAAGTCTTAATAAAGTTTTAAACTCCTTGTGATTTCTTTTATTGTTCATATTTATTCTTCACTTTGGCGATGACGTTTCATAGTAGTATCTCATATCGGTATGTGGGGTGTTACAACATCGTGAATCCTTCGCGCAATGTCTTCAGCGAAGCGATCATATCCTGGCGCCCGAGCAAGCTCTTGAGTTGGGTTCTCGAGCAAGTCATTGATCCGTCGAAGCTCCCACACCTCTTCGGACTGGTACTGGGCCCGCCCAAGCAAAGCATCCTAGGCAGCAATTCGTCTTTGCCAAGCAGTCTCAGGATCTTTGACCCTTGAAGCAAACTGGGCTGCCTCAAAGGAGAGCGAGTATTTTTTAGGATTTCTCCCACGCTCACCAGAGTACTGATCAGGCTCATCCCTTGAGGTCTCGTCACCATCCCCACGAGAGGAGGGAGTGTGATCGCTGGGGAGCATCATCAGGTCTTCCTCCGAGAGGGTGATGAGAATATGAGGGCAGGGCAAAATCCTCCTATCTAGAATCTCCACTTTCGACGGGGGGCCCCTCGCTTGAAGAATCATCCAGCGAGAGCGCATCGCGGCATGGAGTAAACCCCGCCAGGTAGGGGAAGTCCGGGTTATAACTGTCCCCAGCCTGATCTGCTCCCTGCGAGAATGCGGACAAACATGAAGTGTGCCCACCCATGGCCTTCGCTGGGTCGTCCGGAGTGTCACCACTAGGAGCTGGCGATGCGCTTCCCGATCGGCAGAGTCTGGGGCTCTGTGAAACTGCGCAGGGCGATGCCGTGGGACTCAAACGCTTGGGGATGGACCCACCATCGCGTTGCGAGCCCTCATCATGGTCCGATTGACCCTTGCCGCTTGGGGGAGATGGGTCCTTCGTTGGGCGTACTGCTGTGGGGGATTTTGATCCCTCATTAGCCTTTCCGGCGGCGTAGTCTCTAGGATCACCGGAGGAATCTCCAGGGAGACATTCACCATTGGAAGCAAGCAAGACTTGCCCGTTGTCGTAGCGGGCCTCCATGTCGATACTCGCGTAGTCGGCCATGTCGAACTGGTTCTCGTAATTCCATTCATCTGCCATGAGGACATCAGAGGAAAAAAGAAACTTGCTGACAAGGAAATTACCGGAGTCTTAGAAGAATAGGATCCCCACAGACGGCGCCAACTATCGATGCTTTAATATCGATCTTATGATTGATTTGTTTGGATTCGAGGGAACTCTTAGAAGACTCGGCGTATGCGGTTGCGAAGTAGAGACACAGGAAACTTTATCCTCGTTCTGGCCTTCTTCTAGGAGAATAACAACTCTATGTCCAGTATGATTGCTAATTGCTAGAAGGTGGTTTACAATAAAGAATCACACGAATGGCTAGTGCTATCTTGCATGAATGATCTACCGAATTGTCCTCCTCTCTCCCTTTGACGTTAACCTTTAAATAGCCGGTGAAGCGACGGCAGTTGTCCCGCGCCGGAAGACACCTTGACACTTTGGATGATACCGCCTAACGGAGGTTGCTATCAGAGAGACACAAGAGACCATTCGCCGTGTAGTAGTTGTTGTGAGATAGAGATTGTGTGCAGTTAGTGAACTAACGCACATTCTAACTGCCTTGTCAAACGAACCAACAATTTAGTTCATTGTCGTAGATAAGTCGGTTGGAGATAGACCCATCGTAGTAGTTACGACCTCATGGTCGTAAAAAGACTTACAACTATGTGGTCGTGGAAAGACTTATGTCTATATGGGTAGTCCGAGTAGGACTTACGACTACATGGTTGTAGAGGATTTTATGACTATATGGTCGTAGAAGTGCTTACGACCATCCTGCTATATTTACCTCTTATCGATAAGGGGTATAATGACGTAATAATTTGAGGATTATTCTATCCTCATCAAGAAGAAAGGAGAGATTATGGACTGGGGAGAAGAATTTGGAGAAGAGACTAGAATAACTCTTTCTTCTTGCTTAATGAGAATAGATGACAATGCCATCCTTATATAGAGCTAACCTTGACAAACACAATCTAAATCTTCCAATTACTAGTGATAACATTTCAACTAATAGAGATATTATTCCATCTTCTAAGGATATCAACTTGCTAATCAAGTTGATATTATCCTAATATAATCAACCAACCTTAGGAATGTGAAGCTGCTATTTCCATGCATAAACAGTAAATATGCACTATTTATGTGAATAGTACCACTGCACATGACAACTTCTCCCTCCTTTCGCGACAGCTCGTCCTTGAACTGTGGTTGTGGCCATATCAGCAACCATTAGAAGCCCCACTGAGATGATCGGCCACGACGCCTTACGCCAGTGCATAGTAGGTAGCCGATAGCGGTTGATAGCGATGGCATATGAACCTTAACGCTACCCGATGTTGACGAAGACACCGCCAATGAAGACAACGAGCGCAGGGTAGTGCTGTTGCCCTTTCTACCACCAAATGCAATGGATAAGTGAGGGATACGAAGATGTCGCGACCTCCCACACATCACTCGTCGTATTCCACACCTCCAAAGGCATGATGTTGACCGCCCGCGTGAAGAGACTGGCCGCTGGACAACGGCCTTTTTTCTCCTTGGCGAGGGCGCCATTAGCTCAACCACTGGCAACGAGGTTGAGAAGCGTTGTCGATGGCAGTGGAGGTGGTGCTGGTGGTGTCGACGCCGATCGCATAGCAACAGTTGCTTGTGCCTTCTCCTCCTCTGTTGCTATCATCTTCTTCAACATGCTCTTTACATTCTTAAGTCCAGCGAAAATTTCTTTGTAGCCAGCAATGATCTTGCCACATGTTAAGTCGGTAGCAGAAACCATGGTGTTGGCTCTGATTCCAAGTTGTTATGATGTTTAGATCATAATGGAGTAAATACCGTACAGAAGATGGCCGGGACGGCACGGCTGAAGGAGAGAGGCTTTAGGAGAAAAGGGATATCATGGACTGGGAGAAGAATTTGGGGGAAGAGACTAGAATAACCATTTCTTCTTACTTAATAAGAATAGATGACAATACCGTCCTTATATAGAGCCGACCCTAACAAATACAATCTGAACCTTCCAACTAATAAAGATATTATTCTATCTTCGAAGGATATCAACTTTTTAATCCAGTTGATACTATCTAATATAATCAATCAGTCTTTGAAAGATATACCTGCTATTTTTATGCATAAACAGCAATCGTGTACTGTTTATATGAATAGTACCGCTGCACATTACATCCGGACACGTGAGTACATAATAAACTATGTTTGCGTGCAGATCTCCTCTAGCATCAATGTGATGCAAAGATGTGGTACGTACGTCGTACCCTCCAAGGCGCAGGAGCCGCTAGCTAGCTCACCCCAGCTGGGTAGCAGGTAACACGACGGCCGGCCGGACGGATCCAATGCTGTGCGTGCAGCCGGCTGAGGCGGCAGTGGCCGGCCGGCGACCTGCATGTCTCTCGATCGAGTTAATTGCGACTGTTCGACCCCCACACGCACGCACGCACGGGCCGGTGCCTCGTACGGGCGCTGCTCGTGCACGCACGCAGCGCAGACGCGACGCGCCCGCCCGGCCCTGGCCTGCACGCTGATGCTGCCTGCAACCATCCAAATCCACCGAAACAACGGTTTCAGGTGGCAGGTGCTCTCCTAAGCCACAGCGATCCGCTTGTTCACGTACTGTAAAATACTCAAAAACCCATGCATGCATGCATGCATGCGCGCGTTGCCTCCGTCGCTCCGCCAGCGCCCTGTCCCCCCGATCTATCGACTGGCTAGGCTAGTAGCTGCCTTCTTTCTGCTGAATTCTGAATCTGATGTATGCCTTGCTATGCATGCGTACGTGAATCTCGATGCAAGCCGGAATCGTCTCTGCGTTCGCGCCGTTTTTAATTTTCGGGCGGCTGACGCTGGACATGCAGTGCTAACGCACCATTATTGGACGGCCATGCTTGTATAGTGCAGCTAATAAACCAGCTATATCTATATGTGTGCGAATGGGGCATATATATATACGAAATCTCGTGAATCTGGATTGTTCAAATGTGGATAGCGACCTGACAGTGTCGATGTGTACACGTGCAGACAAGTTATTTTTTGCGGGTGTTTTTAATGTGCACGGATGTGTGAGATCCTGCACTCTGCGCGAGTCAATGCGAATGATGCAGCCACAGTGGAGTTGGATAGGTGGCCTGCCGAGATCAGTTCTGCGCTGAACAATCCCTGCTGCGCCCGGGCTCGCCACTAGATCTGTTCATCTGATGAGGCCGGAGATCGAGCCACGCATGCATTTCCCCTAATTAATGTACCTCTGGAAGACTTATTCTTATCAATATTTCAATATTGACTTTACATATAATTTATCTGGATTCAGAAAAGCTCTACGAGACTCAAACTATGAACATACAAAGTAGAGATTTTTATACAGGTTCGAGTCTTCTCCTAGGAGAATAATAACCCTACGTCATGTGTGACTATTACTCAGAAAAATTGATTACAACTGAGAGTAATGTGAAATATCTAGCATTATCTCCTGATCCAATATGGTCCGATCCATCTCCCTCTGGTGTTAATCTTTATATAGTTGACAAAGCGACGGCCGTTGTCCTGCGCCAAAAGATGTCTCAACAGTTTGGGAGATAACCACCTGGCGGAAGTTATTGTCAGAGAGACATGGTGTCTCGTTCGTCATGCAGCGGTTGTTGTCAGAGAAAGATCGTGTACGGTTATTATGAATTAGCGCACGTTCTAACCGCCTCGTCAAATAAACTCACGATATAGTAGGTCGTCGTAGACAAGCCATTGGAGACAAATTGGTCGCTAGAAGACCCACGACTAAAAGGTGGTCGTAGAACGACTAACAACTATATAGTCGTAGAAGAACTTACGACAACGAAAGGTCGTAGAAGGACTTACGACTAGATAGTCACAGAAGTACTTACGACTAAGGAGTGGTCGTAGAAAGACTTATGACTACCGTGAGAAATCTCTCCTTTATGGATAACAGGTATACTCGGAGAATATAATAACGTAATAATTAGAGAATTATTATATCCTCGTCATCTAGCCCCCAACTTCAAGTGAAAATAACTTACTTGAAAAAGTGAGGTCATAAGCGGGAGATAGTCGAAAGCAAATCCTTTTTTATTCTCATCGACCAGGAGCGAGCTTGGTCAATAAGATACTTTCGCTTGAATTACGAATACAAACGGGCTTCAAAAAAGAAGAATTCCAATCGATTTATACCATCCTATTCACCGAAGCGGTTCCCGAGATAGCCGTTCGGTTCCCAAGATAAGTAATCGATTCGCACGGTTATAAAAGCTTATTGTAGGGTGACTTTTAGTCTTCTTACTTTCCCCTTCTTCTCCGATCCACTTCGAGCTTTCCACCGCCGACTAGGTCATGCTTAATTTCTTCCAAATCTCAACCAACCACTTCGTCAAATTGGCCAATTTGGAGATGATAATGCAAAATTAAAGGCATGGAGGATGCTGAGAAGATTCCTTCGTGGAGATTCATCAAGTGGATCAAAACCGCTGGACAACATTGGCCATCAGAACAGATTGGAGAAATTTAGGTGTTGAAGCGTATTGTGAGTGCGACCTTCGTCTCCCTGAACATCCCTTCCTCACCGTCGTACTCGAATACTTTGGAGTCAAATTAGTGAACTTGGTTCCCAATTCTATTACCATGCTTAGCATATTCGTATATTTATGTGAGATGTATCTAGGTATTCTGCCGGACCTCGAGCTCTTTTAGTGTTACTACGAAATGAGCCAACAGACCGAAATCACTGGGAGCTACGGTTTGAAGCTGCATGACGGCAAGACGGAACTGTATATTCAAATGTTCACTCGGTCTTTGTGGTCAAATTGGAAGAAGAGACGGTTCTACTGGGAGACGACTAGCGAAGATAGTCTTTCTTTCGTGAGGAAGGCTACAGAGAAGACAACTTTGTGTAATTCGGTCCTGAAAGACCTTACTCAAATAGCCCCTACTTCTTAGCCATCAAAGAGCTAAGGGACAAAGGGCTCACCGGCTGGCACATGGTGAAGGATTTCATCACCCATTGTATCAGCCCTTTGAAGCGACGAGCGCATCCCATGCGGATTCGACCAGGGATTATGAGAATGGTAAATAACAATTGTACTCATAGTAAGATTAAATTTTGAGCACTATTTAGTGACCTCTTCATCTCTATGAATAGATCTTGATTTGGGGGAAATTAATTCCCAGGTCAATTCTATCTGTGAGAAGGCTCCATCACTCGAAGTGGAGGCTCCTCGTATTGTGGTGGATGTATCCGCCGAGGAAAGAGAAGACTGCCTAAAGGTAACTGAATAATCGATCTCATCTTTAGGACTACATAATCGTAGAAAGCGACCAAATACTTATTCTTATTCCTTACAGAATGTAAGAGTAAACAACCATCAGGACTACCAAGGGGTGAACTGATGGTCGCCGGAGGAGGGGTGGAGAAAGTTAAGACTCCTCCGGCCAAGAGATGTCAATTGACCAAAGTAGTCGATAAGGACAAGGGGAGCACAAGTGTTGTCGTTCCACTTGCCATTCTTCCCCTTGCTGCTCCAAGCGCCCCCATCGACCAATTCCTCGCGGACAAGGCTACCACAAAGGAGATGGGAGTCGCTGTGCTCGAGCAACCGACTCCTAAGAACAAGGTACCCTTCTACTACAATACTGAAACTCAATCAGTAGGCGCTTCTTAAGGCTTTATCAAGCAACTCAAAAAGGAAAACTGGAAAAGTTTTATATCTTTTGTGAAGGAGACTGTTGCAGCAGCACCCGTAATCGAAAAGGAGACTACCCTTCAAGTGGTCAAAACTGGTTTCAACCACTAGGTAGGGCAAGAGGGAGAAACATCAATAACTCTTGCTCAAGACCTTTGATCAGACATGGTCAAAGGTACACAAGACTCTCGACTAGATACAGTCGAAGAAGCCCTTATTCCTCCGCGACCAGAAGTGGTCAAAGAGAGGAAATCGAAGAAGCTAATCTTTGGAAAAGTTTATTCTAAATTCACACTCAAGGCTACGACATCGAGGTATAAAAAATACAAGTATAAATATTTCATTTTACCTCTAGGTCCTATTAAATGCCAACTTACTTCTTTGCGATCTCAACCCGACTTCTCCACTTCTCAAGGATACTTGTGTCGATAAGCCCCCTGCGGCTTTGCCCGCAGTCAAAAAAGTGGTGGAGATGGTGGTCGGGGGAATGACCACTGCAGCAAAAGAGGCTGCAACTGAGGCCGAAGACTACGACCATGGAAATGGTCGTAGCAAAAGAAGTTCAAGCGACAAAAGAGAAGGTAGAAATACTTGGTCAGCAGGCTGGAGATCCTTCCAACCGCAATGGCGAGGAGGAATACATCGGAGATGCACCCCCTCATTCTCGAGAAGGTATAGCTAGAGAAGAGGAAGATCAAACTAACTTCTTCTCTACATTTTTTTAACCCTCCATTTGTAGAGGAATCTTCTTCTGATCGACCTTGGAGCTAAGTTCCATACCCCAGAGACATACCTGACATGGGAAACATCTTTGACGATGGACGTCTTGAGAACGTGTGGTGGAACAAGGTCGATCAACTCAATCAACTTGGAGATTCCTAATTGGTACTCGCTACATTTGCTCATAGGTGCATGAATGTAAGTATCGAGTACTCAAACATTCGTACTATAGACAGCTATAGAAGATATGGCAACTGTGGATGAGTACTCGCTACATTTTACTTGCTTCTCACTATCCTTCTTTGTTTAGAGAGCTATAGAAGATATGGCAACTGTGGATGAGTACCATAGACAGCTCACGCTTCTACGACGAGAAAATACTGAGCTTTCTAAGAAAGCAACGACATTGTAAGTTACCAGTCTATGTAGTCAAACTCTGTCTCGACCACTTTATCAGGCTTTTCATGTTTGCTTTGAACCCTTGTAGGTCCAAGTTCGACGTAGAGTTCTTGGCTGCTGCACTTGACAACGAGAAGGACGATTCACGGAAACTAAAGATGGATAACGCTGACTTATCAATAAACCTCATGAATGCCAATTCTACAGTCAAGGATTTGTAGGGGAAAATAAGCAGTACACTCTGAACTTAAGACTGCTCATTTATATATCTTTATCGCTTTCCTTTAACTCTTTTTCTTTTGACAGAACAAGAGGCTTAAACGAGTAAACTTCGTACTAAGGTCGAAGAAAAAGCCAAAGTGATCAGAGATCTTACTCGTATCAGTATAGAAAAAGACAAGAGAATAAGGCTACTTGATACTTAACTATCAGGTAAGAAAAATTTTACTTTCGTCTAGTTCTTCTAACCAATCTGTTAATAAGTATTACCTTGACCATTTTCAGCCCACTTGCAGAGGTTGTAGTCGAAATAAAGCGTCTCTCAGAAGCCTTGACTCATAGCCAAGAGGAAATGAAGTCGATGAAGGCAATCCTCCACGACAATGTTGTACTTCTCAATAATCTACTTGGTGGGTTTGGTGCGGAGAAAATGAATCCTTCCGATGCACCATAACCGCCCATGCAAGTATGATTGGACTTCAAGTCGAAGCTTTAGAGAAACATTTATCTACCTTGAAGACCGGTCAGGTAGAGTTGATATGGGATGAGGTCGTAGGCGCTATAAACTATGCCTTGGCAAAACTTAAGGCATGCGACCAGAATCTCAACGTACACCCTATCGACCACAACTTTAGGTGCTCATTGGAAGAAGCAACCAACTGGTTGAAGATTACAGAAGAGGTGCAATTTGGCTCTCCTTCTTCAAAATAATTTGTAAATAGAAATTTTGTAAAGACTTACCTTTGAATAATGAAAGAATTTCTTCCTTTTCCTGCAATTCATCTTGTTGAGTAGTTAGTACTCGTAAGACAAAAAAGAAAATGAAAGAGAAAAACTTATGACTAGGAAATAAAGTTGTACTGATAACTCTATTCTAGCCCCCCAATTATTTACTTAGTTTATGCGAATAAACAATGCAAATAGTACAAAGCAAAGTATGCAGAGAGCAGAGTAGTTCATCAACCATCATTGTCGAATTCGATTGTCATGTTCTGACAGCAAAAGTTCAGATGAATCGACTCTAGGAAGCTCCTTCTAGTGAGCAGGACCACGTGTAGAGAGGAGAGACTTCGACTAGGTGATGTTACCTCCATTTGATCAGATTAATCAAATCGAAGACAAAAATGATAAGAGGATAAATACTCAGAGTTTCTTCCTGTATGCCTAATCAATGTTTTCATAGACAACTCAATCGCTATGCTAATAGCAAAGAGTTAGGAACAATTCATCACTAGGAGGCTCCTTCTAGTGGGCAAGACCACGTGCAGAGAGGAGATACTTTGACTACTGGTGTTCCCTTCTCTAACCAGCTAAATAAATTGGATGCACTAGAAGTGGTTGAACAAACATAAAAGAAGCTCTATTGAACATACGACAATAAAGATTGGAAAAACTAATAGCTTTATTAAAAAATAGAAATGTTTAGACGTAAAATTTATGCAGTTGATTGATGTTCCATGAGTTTGAGAGAATCTGACCATCCTCCATAACAAGTCATATAGTCGACCCGAGGTAGTGTGGGGACCTTCTCACAACAAATTCTAATGCCTTTGGAAATATAGTTGTATTTGTTATACAATTATAATAGTTTTAATATCTATATATGAATAATCTATACCGTTATAATATGGTCCTGCTGAAATAAGTGGTGCAAATCTTTTTCTCTCTCGATTAATAATAGAATTTCTTATCTATATATGATTAATCTATACCATTATAATTTAGCCTCACCGAAATAAGCGGTGTAAATCTTGTCTTTTTCTCTCAATTAATGAGAGAGTTTTTAGGGATTTTACTTTTTCCGATTTAAGGATTGTTGTGGGAGTTTCTAGTCCTCTAAAGCGAAGGAGTAATCTTGAATATAATCAGTTGTACGGAGATATATAGATTGCATGAAATTACACAATTCTATATGCTTGCGTATGGTTTCAGGAACGAGGAAAGGAATGATCAATCGGTCTACCGCAAGCTATTCATACTAGAAATGTAATTAATTTGTATAACACCTCCAATTTGTTTCAAAAAACTAAGAGGGATGGGCCCAAGTATATCCGTGAAACTAAACATCCCGTAAAAGCCTGATTACAGCGCATGAATTTCGTAGGAAATTCATAGGAAACGGTTTGACTTGCGCAAGAATTGAAGGGAATTCTCACATTCCAGTTGGGCCTAAACGGTTAATATTTTCTGAATGAACTACGTACATTTATATGCATTAATCGGGTGGATAGATTGTCAGATTTGGTGAGACATCTTATCAATATGTTTGTACTAGCTAGGATATTATGTAAAACTATAAGCTAAAAAGAAAAGGATTAAAAGTACTATCCAATATTAATCGGAACTTTTTTCTTTTGTTTCTTCTTACATAGAGCCGATTAGATGAACATATATATATGAGCATGAATTAGGGTCGAAAATTCGCTAAATCCCCAAATTGGCAAACCTCTAGACTTGGCCCCAAGTTGATCGTGGCATGGCTACTGCAAGCTTGCAGAAGCCTACTGACAGAGGTAGCATTCTTCGATTCGTTCGTTTTCTGCGCGCTTAATTCTGGGTCGGCAAGCGTTTTGCATGCTTATACGTAGGCCCTCTTCTTTTGCACTTTTTGGTTTCTCATTTCTGGCTCCTCCGAAAGTCTAAACAAAAGATGGTTGTTTGAAGCGAATTCTCTAAACGGCTTTCTGAATCTAAAACCATGTGCATCCTCAACGTCAACGTCTTCATCGTCTGCTGCCGTATCAAAAAACGCAGACAAAACTATCAGCCGTAGTAAAAAAAACAGGGCAGTAGTACTTTCTTACAAGTGGGGTAGCTAGATTCAAGCCATATTCTAAAGTGTTGTGACTTTTGGCTATGTCATTTGATTGAAATGGCACTGTAACGGCCGCTAGCTTTTTCTAAGGTGTTCGATTAAAAAAACTAAAGAAAAAATAGAGAAAAACACCGTTATATCTCACGGATAATACAAAAGAAAAAATCCACGTTAAGAAACCAACACATCTTCAATATTTTTTTGCTTCTAAAAATCAGAAGTCGTCATTTGAAATGGGTTGAAGCCAGAAGCCATCCACTCCCCTTTACGTACTCTATGACTCTGTTTTACAATATTACCCCGCTCGGTTGGGCTGAAAAGCTGTGGCTTATGACTGAAATTGTACTGTAGCGGCTAAAATTTTAATGTAGCTGAAGGTGGCTTATTTAGTGTAATTAATTTTTTTAAAAAAAATAAAAATAGAAAAAATATGCTAGCTCATCACGGACAATGCAAACGAATACAGGAAAAAAAGAACTGGCAAAAAAGCTAAAAAACTAAAAGTTTAGAAAAAGATGAAATTTATTAATAGTAAAAACTAATCCAGAAATCATAATCTCAAGCTGAAACGAGTGAGGTGAAAATCTACTGTATGCCGCCGGGCCTTCCCCCGGCCGGCTTGCCACAAATTAAAAAAAAATCCCGGCCTGTACAAACCTATCTAAGCCTTGTAGTGGACTGAGCCTAGGATTACCGCGCACATGATCCAGTACGTCACGCCACCGGAAATTTGGGGCAGGACGTTACACCACTTGTGTATTGCACCGAACGGTCAATGACCGCGAAAGATAGCCAGGCCGGTGGACGACCATGATGGGAGCTCCCCGCTAATCTTCCCAGCCAACCTCGGCGCTCGATGAGCCGCGCGTGCCGTCCCCAACCGGCGCGCGCGGCGATTGTCCGGCGCGCCACCCGCCAACCTCGTCGCGTCCTCGCCGCCCGCCGTACGCGCGCGCACGTACCTTCGCCGCATGCTCCGGCGCCGGACAGGCAGACCAAAAGCAATATTTGGTCTCTTTTCCACGTCGACGTTCAGCCGAGTACCGGTACGCACTTAATTTATATGCAGCAGGGGCATGTAGCTGACGCAAAATTTTCTTCCTAGCTGTTATGTACAGGTGAGTAAAAGCTAGCAGGTAAAATTTGCTAGGACTAGGCGTGAAAAATTCATGACTTCGTCGATCGTTTGACCCCGAATGTAACGGGTAGGGCTAGCTGTCAATGAGCCAACGAGAGCGGGCCCGGCTAAGGAATATTGCGTCCAGCTTGAAGGTTGAAACTGGTTCGAACTCGGCTCCGAAAAAGCTCTTGCGATATGCTCAAACTGAGCTTGAACAAGTCACACTCACACATGCGATTCCATATCACAAGCCACGAAAGACGATTTGACGTTGGACCCCGAGCTTAACTTAGTTACACTACTTTTTGTGCAAATTATATATAAAAGCATAAAGCCGATCTCATACAGTTGCAAATTATATATAAAAGCATAAAAGCATAATTTAGGAATTGTCGTAAATTCCTAAATTATTTTAATAAACAATTTTTATATTTTATATTTAAAAACCTGTCTCAAACTTATTTAAAAAAATAAAGTCCTAAATTTATTTCCGGATCTAAACCCCTACTTGCCCTTGCAATGCCACGGGACGTACATTGGGTTGCAAGGGATCCATGCTTTGCAGCGACACCATGCACCTATGGCTATGGCTTTGGTTCACTCACTGCAAGAGGTTTTATTTTTACAAATAAGTTCAGAAGGCATTGATTTTTTAAGCGCTATTTAAGTAAAATTCTAAAATTGTAATATCTACTACTACTTTATATCTAAAATTTACATTGTTGTAATTTGGACATACAAAAAATGAGCAGTGTAGATCTCGTTTTTGAGATGAATGTAAGAATTTCTATATATATCCTCTGATTCCTCTCAGATAAATAGAAGCTCCTGTTAGCATCGTTTTAGTTGTTTGAGCAAATTCATGTGTGTGTTTTTTGTTGTTGTCAAGGAGACCTGATCGTTTTAAACTCAAGATTGGCTCGAATTTCGGTCCCAGCTGGGGATCGATATGATTAGGCTAACGGTCATTTTAATTTTGGCTCAAATTGATCCCGATTCTAACAGAGCGCAAGTAGCTTATGCAAGCTGCATGCCTAAGCAATTTTGACAGCCCAAAATGCCAGTAGTGCTGCGACGCGCAAACCTGATCGATTAATTGCCCAAATAATTAATGATGGTATTTGTTCCGTCGATCAATCAATATTTACACACCTGGATGGACGTACTCGCCCATCTGTAAAAGGAATCACTAGCCGTATAATATGATAGGTACGTACGCACGTACGTACGTATCCACCTCTCATTACGCAAATACAGTTCATCGACGCCTGCCTCCTGTACGTACCTGTCCATGGGATCACGTCTCATGAATGGCAACCGTCCGGGCGTCCCCGGCGTCACGGAGCGTACGTCCGTCCATCGGCGCAAGCGCCATGTACGTACCATGCCTGCCATCTTCTCCGCTAGCTCCTCTCCTCTCTAGCTCACATGCATTACATATATACAGCATATATACCATCTTCTTCAAGGCACACATGCAACAGCGTCGTACTCCACGTTGCGTTGAAACAGCTACTACCCGCCTAATATACGGACCGAAGCGAAGGAAAAACGGTGGCCAAACATAAACCACCACCAGCAGCAGCAGCAGATATCACACCTCACCAACTCCAATTAAACAGCTCCCGGCTCAGCCCCCCTCTAGCTCGGGACTGTTCTTTTTAGCTGCGACTTGTGGCTTTTAGCTGCAACTTGTGACTTTTAAGCTGTTTGTACGAGAGATTACAGAGTAACAGAAACTCACATGCGGTTTTTGCCGATATAAATGAAGTCAGTAAAGTATGTACTACAATTAACTAGTAGACTCTATCTTAAAAAAATACTCCGTTTAAAAGCTAGTTACTGTAGAAAAACCGAAAAGCAGTTTTTACAAGCTGAAAAGAACAGAGCCTCAATAGATTGCTTCTCTCTCTCTACTGGCCCTAGCAGCGAGGTGGCTAGATATAACCCAAAACTCACTCCACCCTTCCTCCTCACCAATCGTTCTTGGAACCCTAGATGAAAAGTACATCCACTCCACCCAGCGAGCAGCGAAAAGAAGGGAGCTAGCTCTTGTGTGCGCATATATTGTGTCATCGCCATCACCCATGGCGCACACATGTCCCCAGAGCTCGATCCCCGTAGTGTAGCGAGCGAGTGACTGAGCAAGCCAAGGGCGGCCGGGGAGAGATAAATGTCCTTGCCGCGTCCTCTCGTCCATTCCTAACCCCTTTCCGTGTGCTGTGTGCGTGCCGCAGATAAAGCAAAAGGAGAGGCTGGGAAGATGATGAACGTACCAGCTGCAAACTCTTGCGACGAGTTCGGCTATGTCCATCCCAATCCGACTCCGCCGCCGCCGCCTCATCCTTCTCTTCTCCCAATCATGGATCAGGAGAGCAGCATCCAGAGGGAGCAGCTCGGCTACAACCTGGAGGCCAGCTCCCTGGCTCTCCTCCCCCCTTCCAACGCCGCCCACCACACCACCATCGCCCACAATCCCCATGACATCCTCCAATTCTACCCTACCTCGCACTACCTCGCCGGCAACACCTACAGCCACTTCACCGGGAGCACCTTACAGTCGTACTACCAGCAGGCGCCGGCCGCGCCGGAGTACTACTTCCCCACCTTGGTCAGCTCGGCGGAGGAGAACATGGCGAGCTTCGCGGCGACGCAGCTGGGGCTCAACCTAGGCTACAGGACCTACTTCCCGCCGAGAGGGGGGTACACCTACGGGCACCACCCGCCGCGGTGCCAGGCCGAGGGATGCAAGGCCGACCTCTCGAGCGCCAAGCGCTACCACCGGCGGCACAAGGTGTGCGAGCACCACTCCAAGGCGCCGGTCGTCGTCACCGCTGGAGGCCTGCACCAGAGGTTCTGCCAGCAGTGCAGCAGGTTAGTAGATTCATTGGTCTGTTTTCGTAAAGAGGTCGAGTTGCATATTTGATCGATTGGTTCAATTAATGAGATAGATCTTGTAGAGATGTGTTTAATTGGAGAGTGTGATTTCTAAATTGATGAGTTGCATTATGTGATGATCGATCTGCAAGTTTCATTCAGTTCAGTATTGTGTAGGTTGGAACAGCGAGGTATATATATATATATATATATATATATATATATATATATATATATATATATATATATATATATATATATATATATATATATATATATGATCAACTCATCTTATTCTGACACAAAATTAGTCTTCTAAGCTAGGATTTATTAGTAGAAGCTTTTGAGACAAGTAATTTTAGCTCGTGTTATATCACCTATTCACCTCAAGTAATTAATTTTAGTTGGAAAAGTCAAATAAAATAGAAGATGAAGATTATTGCTTTGAACTTGGATGATATCATCTTTACCTTCTTTTTCTGACCTTTTTGCGCTGCATCTTAAAAGAATCTGCAGCAGTTGACTGTTTGATCTACATTTTAGCTAGATTTCCATTTCATAGATGTTCCTACAGTTATTCCATGCTTAACTGTGCTGCTGGATTGAAACAACTAATATTTCTTGAGTGAAATATTCGCATACCTGTTCTCACACATTAAATTCCCATGGAACTATACTTAGCAGGCAAACTACTGTTGTACTATATATGATACAGCAAGAGACAAGGCTACTTTCTTCCTAAGTATTGCAAGACTTTGTACACCCGCGTACGTACAAACCAGCACAAGTTGCAATTGCAAGCAACGCTCTCTCTCTCTCATATTCTTTCCCCTGCATGTGGCTGGTAGTAACAATCGATTGGCCATCTTATACATGTCTATCAAACCATTTTACCTGCCCTCACTGAGATGAATTGGATCCCAGAATTGTACCATCGATCTCTGTTCAAGTATATATGTACGTGTGAAGTGACCAGAAATGCATTTAAGGGTAAACAGGATCTCTTCCAATATGACACACCATAAGGAGACACTCCATATGAGTCAGATGCAAAATTTCAAGCTGTCTGTGGGACAGAACAGTTTAGATATATGTTTCTCATGTTCAGGATATTCATTAGCTACATATTGGTCCCCAGAATGTTCTTTCAGTTCTGAACTGAAGTTTGATCATGAGTCACCGATCATGCACTGATATGTATATTACGCAGGAAATTACAGCTAGCTAGTGCTGCTCCTAGAATGATTACGTCATGTCTATGATTATACCTTATTAGTATTTCATGTGTATGTCTTTATACAGCCCTCTCTTTCTCTTTGCTTCCTCCAACCTTTTTCATTCAGATTCCATCTACTTGATGACTTCGACGACGCCAAGAAGAGCTGCAGAAAGCGCCTCGCCGACCACAACCGCCGTCGAAGGAAGTCAAAGCCATCCGACGCCGATGCCGCCGACAAGAGAAGGGCGCAGGCCAACAAAGCAGCGACTACTAAAGAAAGTACGTAGGTGATATATATACATACTCTATTTAATCATGCATTAACATGCATGCACGCACGCACATATCCTAGCTAGCTTGTGCAATTCCCAGGTAATTAACATCATTTCCTTCGAAATAAATCTCAACAGAAGCAGGAAGTAGCAGCAAGAACACCAGCATTGGAGATGGGCTTGAGACACAAGAACTGGGAAGTGTACACCTGCCCAAAGATCAAGATCATACCATGGATCTTGGAGAGGTGGTGAAGGAAGTGGTAGATCCCAAGGGGAAAGCATCAATGCAGCAGCAAACACACCATGCCCTTCATCAGCAGATCCACCATGGCTTCCCTTTTCCTTCGTCGTCTGGCTCGTGCTTCCCTCAAGGCCAAGCAGTCTCAAGTACTGATAACACATCAAATATAGCTCAAGTGCAAGAACCAAGCTTAGCCTTCCATCAGCACCACCAGCACAGCAACATCCTTCAGCTCGGACAAGCGATGTTTGACCTCGACTTCGATCACTAGTACAATTAATATTTAATCTTCTTTCTCTCTCTCTCTCTCTCTCTCTCTCTCTCTCTCGTACGTGTGTGTACGTTCCGAACATTTCTTTTTCTATCTTGTCTGTATTAATTACTGCAATTTGGATATAATAATGATAGTTTATGCATTGCCAACCTTCTATATAATTGATGAGAGGTATAAGGTTTTTCAATGTTCTCCCCAAAAGTATTACTTATTCATATATATTAGTACTTTTTGCCTCATGTACTTGCAGTTTAATTTGCTCTTTGGAGAAGCTGGTTAATTAGTGGGTGCATCGAATTAACTTAGTTTGGTATCAGAGAAAGAGATTCATGTTATCTTTTGTTGAAGACCCGTCAATTCATTCATTGGAAAAACCATTCTTGCACTATTCCGAAAGATCGAACGCATGAGAGAAATCTTGTTGAATTTCTATGTCATAGCTAGGTCGCGCTAAAAATATTCTTTTTTTGCGAGGGAAAGAAATATTCTTAATTGAATCAAAATATTTAAGAAATTGTTTAATTTACACAACTAGTGTAAAGCTGCACAGCTACGCAGCTAGATGTTATAAGACATCTATCTTGATATATATGACGACTGAAAAATCCGACTTTTTTTTAAAAAAATAGCTAATTGTTTCATACCACGTCTCCTTTTCTGATTTATAGTACATACATATGGTAGTAAGCAGTCTAACTCTTTATATATTAGAGTTGGCAAAAATCAATTTTGTGCATTACGGGCAATGGTACAGTATTGAAACATGTTTTCTAATCAGTAGAAGGCAAAGCATGCCTACAGAAATCAGTGATTAATTATTTGTTCTAAAGAATCATATGTGAAGGTCTAGAATTATGTTGTGATAAATTATTGCCATTTTAGAAAGTGAAAGTTTAAATTTGCAAATTTGTCAAATTTTCTGGACTGCCTGTAGACTAGGCAGTCTAACCGACCAGAGGTGGCGGTCAGACCGCCCCCTCGTAGTCTGACTAGCCACCGCTAGCAGTCGGACCAGCCAGGGCAGGTGATTTGACTAGCATGTTTGTTTTCAGTCCGGCTAATTTTGCGATTTTAGAAATTTTGGTTATGGGATGAGTTAGGTTGACTAAGGTTAGTGTATATACGTTGCATAATGTATGTTACAACTAACGTAGGTCAATTTATGAAAAACTTGTGTTGTATGATGCATATTACAGCTAACGTGGGTCGAGTTGTGAAAAACTTGCGCCCGAAAAAGATTTCTTAGTCTTTAAATGTGCAGAGTCGTTTAAAATTAACCATGGTCAACGGTAGGGATTGGGGTACGCTCATGGAGGAGCTAAGACCCGGAATTATCAAGAATGCCAAGTGAGATGGCACGAGAAAGGCGAGAAATATTGAAAGGAAGTTCAAGCGATAAGTTACATCATGTGGTTTGGTCGTTCCAAATGAAGCGTGGTCCGGTGAAACTAGAATGTGAGAGACTTGCAATGCTTGGCAAGCCAATGGTGCATCTAAACATGGTAAGCATAGTTATTACTTGCAACGAAAAATGAAGACTAAGTCAAGAAATGGTACTTTAGTAAGCTGACCAAAATATCAGAAATTGTCTTGGATCTAAACCGTGTCTCTTAAGCAACACATGGGATAGTGTTTTAGGTCAAGAATCTGAGAAGATTGAGTTAGATCAAGTCTAAAGATATAGCGGATTCGAACTTATATGCCTTAAAAAGCGTGCATAAGTGTAGTATGTGAATAAAACCCATGTTGTGTAGCGTTAACAGATTTGTCCCATATATGCTAAGTTAATAATATCCACTATAGTTAGATATGTATTGATTGTCTATCTATTTAACCGGTTAGGGTGGATACTAGCTAGTTAACCACACAACCTTTGCTCTTTGCTTATTGAAGCCAAATGTTTTAGGGTTAGGGTTTAAGAAGTGTAAGTGTTGTGTGTGCTCTCTTGTTCTCCAGGTGGAATTACTATAAAATTTTCATTCTCAAGTAGCTATACATCAACTTTGTTTATCTCCCATGGATCCCTCTTGTTTTAGTTTATTTGTTTTTCATTTGGTTGATTTGATCTCCCCCCCCCCTCTTGATCTTACTAGATACCAAGGATGAGTTTGTGATAGAGATATTCCATAGAAATCAATCCCCATCCATCTAGTCATTAGGCTTGGCAAGTTCTTCAAATTGCCCTTATTGTTGGATTTGATTCTCTCGAGTGATTTCTTGATTCAGTCATTTTTACATCGATTCTTTTGATGTTCTTGCTTGTTGTGATATGTGGAATACATTTAGAGCTATCTTGGCCATCATTCACCCATGTGCAAGTCACATTCACCTTTTCTGTTTTGTCCAGTTTTGGTGCAACCTTCCTTCAGATTGAAAAAGGTCGTAACTTTGACAACTATTTTCTCGATCATTAGTTAGGATAGATTCGTGACATCCTAGTGAAGATGTATGCCAAATTTTATTTTATTTGAATATACGGATCAAAAGTTTCATGGATTTTTAGTTTTGAAATAGTGTTATTTTTTACTATTCTCGTGTTGATTTTACTATAGTGGTCTGACTGGTATTGTTCATCCAGTCTGACCTCCAGGCATGTCGAGAGTCATTTTCTTAGTTTTCGCTTGGATTTTTTATGTGGTGGTTGGTCTCTTATCTTCGTAGTTTTTTATAGTTATTAGAATGAGGATTGACGAATACTTGGAGGAAATTCGAATGCACCATTCATCTTCTCTCTCTCGCCAAACCAGTCCGACAAGTTCACTGCCAACCCGAATTCAACTATTTTTGGTAGTTTCAGAGGCACAGGTGCTTATTAGATTTAAAATAAGTGAATTTCTGTAGTATGATCGACTGAAAAAGTAGACAGTATACTCGCTTCTTTAAACAGAAATTGGTTTAGGATTCTGTGGTTTTTTTTGTTGAAGAGTTTGGAATCTCTTGCGGAAAGAAAACTGGAAGCACAACATGTTTTGATCGATATATCGATTATGTTTTTTCCCAATCCATTTTGTAATTTGATGCTTTTACATTGGAGGAAAGAAACAAATTAACCTGTCAAAGATATGGCCCCACTTTGGTTTAATTGAGTTTGTGAAAAATAAGGCCAAGTTTTCAGTTATGTCCACTCAACATCACTCTAGAATCTGGATACAATATTCCACCTTTGATCAGGATTTCTCGACCGTAACCGGCCTATTAATAATCCTCGGTTTGAGGACCATATAGGATGGAGATTGATCGTGGGGTACAACTAATACGCATGCATGCACTCTTTCACGTGAATCTTAGCCATTTTATGATGAAACATCCTTAAAACTAACAATTTGTTGATGTAACTTTTCTTATAACACATTGACATATTAATCCAAACAAAATGCCATCCTTGACCTATGGGCTATACATGGTGAAGCTAGAAGTTGGATAGATGGGGAAAATACTGATACATGGATTTATGATCATCTTTTATAATTTGTACTATAACATACTACTTTATTAGTAAAAAAAGAGGAGTGGTAACAGTTGCATATATATCAGACCATGAATGTCAATGTCTAAAACGGCATCGATCTTGTTTTCAAATTAATGAGTACTGCATTACAGGATGTTTGGCATCGATCTTATTTTCAAATTATTGAGTATTGCATTACATGATGTTTGCTCGCTCTTATTAACTGATCTGTGGATCTGACATTGTTTTCTAGAAGAAAAAGGTGGAACCTATTGTTTGGCCCATCAACCTAATCGTGGAATTATACCCGATGAAGCTAATTAAGTTACGGTACCGGTTGTTGAGAGTTGACTTATGCATGCAACTAACCCCGGGTGACTTAATGATCAGCTCGGCCTTATTTATTAAGCGAAGCAAGGCATGCATCAATGCCAGACAGTAATACTGCGTTCTATACCTCATTTTCTGGTGGATTTACTGCCATTATTTGTACACGCTCGGTGTGTTTGCAAACTGAAAGGCACTGTGGTTTGTGGTACAGCTAGCATGCAAGTAGAACTGATACCTACTGGGTACGAGATCGAAGCAAGTCGATCCCCCGTTTGGAAAGAGATCGAAGCAAGTCGATCGAGAGAAGAAGAGCAGGAAGAGTCGCCATGTGAAATGTATCGATAGACGAGTTTCCCCCGGCCCGCAGAACCCTAGCCGGCGAGCCCCAAACCAACCTCTTCGCTAGCTGGCTTTTGTTCCTTCCGCGGATCCCGGCACATCTACGCGCGGGGAGCAATGCCCGCAAGCCGGCGATCCGAGTCACAGAAATCCAAGTAGATATTTTTACATGCTGGTTCATGCATGGGATCGTTCCCCTGACCTCACCCGATACCCAAGGCAGAAATTATATACAGGTCTGTTCTTTTCGGATTCTAAAAACTGTTTTTTGATTTTTGATTTTTCTACAGTAACTAACTTTTAAACAAAGTATCTTTTAAGATAAAATCTACTAGTTAATTGTATAACATATTGTACCGACTTTATTTATCGGTAAAAACCATACGTAAATTTCTGTTACTCTGTAATCCTTCAAATGAATAGTCCAAAAGTTATAAACTATAGCCAAAAGAATAGGCCCATAGATGGCCTGCCAGAGAGGACCGATGGAGGAGGCGGCTGTACCTGTACGTTACGTGGGGCGGAGCCTGCAGCACCGTATAATCCCAGTGGGATTACGACGTAAATGGGCCTGACGATCCACAAGGGACGTACCTATGTCGGTGATTAATTGCTAACCTGTCATGTTGATAACTAGAATTATAGGCGCGGCGGCACGCCGCGCCAGCTACTGTACGTACTAAAATAAAAGAGACGATGATTCGTGAGAAGTTCCTAAAAAAAACGGGGGCAAAAACGTATTTTTGGAAAAGGCAAAGGGGGTATTCGGGAAAAAGGAGGACCCATTTAAAAAAACCGGGGGTGAAAACGCATTTTCAGAAAAAGCAAAGGTTTTTTTTGGAAAAACCCGAGGACCTGTATGCGAAAAACCGGGGACCCGTGCGCAATTTTCGAAAACGCGGGGGGCCATCCCGCAAAACGGAGGGGTTAAAAAAAATTTCCAGGGACCTAAAAAAATTCCAAGGATTTTTTTGCGAGAACCAAGGACCTGTACGTAATTTCGAAAAAACCGGAGGTAATCACCTCCTCCGGCCGTACGCAAATCCCCCCGCCACGCGGCGACCGCGCGCGCGCGCGGGGGGACGTGGCCTCGCGTGGGAGCCGGAATCCCTCCGGACGTAATGGGTTAAGTATTAGTTACCCCCCTCGCGCCGTTTCACGCAGGGTGGGGCTAGCTGACTGTTCCCCAGTGTCGTACTACGTCCCTTTTCTGCTCACAAGAAATATATAGGCGTGTTAGCAAAATCAACGTCAGAATTCATGTTTTCTTTTTCTTGCCTTACCGGAGCTTTAAAAGTAGGGATGAGTAGTGTATTGTGACAGGTGATTAGTAAGTTAAGATACGGCTTATAACTTTTGGGTTTAACATGAGCTTTTGTGCAAATAAACCGAATACCGATAAGACATTTTAAAAAAGCTACCCGATAAATCATTTCGAAACGACAACGAAAAGGACATTCTATTTGTTTATTCGAGAGAAAACATAAACCACAGAACGTAAACCGAAAAAACAGGGACAGAATGGGGACATGGTATAGGGCATGTTCTTTTTGGCTGGAGTTTATGGCTTTTGGCTGCGGCTTGTAGCTTTTGGGATGTTCGTGTGAGAGATTACAGAGTAACAGAAACTCACTTGCGATTTTTATCGATATAAATGAAGTTGGTATAATATATACTACAATTAACTAGTAGACACTATCTTAAAAAGATACTTCGTTTAAAAGTTAGTTACTGTATAAAAATCGAAAAGCAACTTTTTTTCAAAACTGAAAAGAACAGGTCCAGGCAATGGGCGAAGAGAGCTGGCACATCAACTGTGCGGTATATGCCGCAACGCTGGAGAATGGTCTCGTCGGCCGGCGGTGCCGTGCGCGGTGTGGCCGCCCACAGCGAATATTGGGCCGAGAGGCCAACCGCGCTGCGCCGTTGCTTCGCTGCACACCCGCGGCCCTGCCCCCTAACGGTAGGTGGATTTTGCGGCTTTTCGATGGGCAAGGAGGGCCGCGGGGGAGTTGCCCGACTTGGACCCCCATCTCCGGATGAGACTGGGCTGGCATGGGGAGCAGCACTCCACACCAACTGCAGCCGATGGGAAAGTTGCCTCGCATCTCCTCTTGCCACCGGCCCAGAAGGGGCCGTCCGAAGAATCTTGGACCACGATGTGAGACATTCTACGGGCTCGACCGTTGATTGGAATGTAGCTGCCTTGCGATTTTTTAAAAAAAATAACTCATTTCTTTATTAATACGACAAAAATAATTGCTCTTGAAAAAGTTTATAAAAATAATACTACGTCGTCACATGAATTAACGATAGAAGCCCTGTAGTTGAATGAATTGGCAACATGAGCCCTATTGTCTAATGAAATTGCGATAGACTGACAACGCACCTCCTGTCGCTATTTCGATTGGCGATAGAATCTATGGCCAAATCATTTGGCTACAGACGCCTTTCGGTCAAATTAACTTGTCAGTGAAATTAATCAGCGAAATAAGCTTGTTGGCTAAATAACACTGTCTCTGAATGGTTTGAGGACAAGACTGCTGTCGCCAAATGAATTGGCGACATGCTGACGGAAAAAGCTTATTGCCAAATCAATTAGTGACAGGGGTTACCACATCAGCCTATCGCTAATTCGTTTGGCTACAGAATTAGCAACAAAGTATTATTCTTACAATTTTTTTAGAAGTGCCTTGCCGAGGAGAACTGCTGGATTCAGGTCACGTTCCCGTTCCCAACCCGTGGAATGGGGCATGTGACATGTCCCCATTCCTGTTTACATGTGACATGTTCTGCCCAGGAGGACTAGTGTACTACGAGTCTGCGTCAACTAGTGCTCCATCTGCAATTCTGCATCCACGACACTCTCACACAAGAACCCATTATCCATGTATCACGAACAAAGAAATCTCCGTTGATTTGAGATCCAAAATCGCCATCGTTTCTTAGAATGGCACTAGGCTGTTACTGCGTGTTCACTTCGCAACGAAAGAGTGTAAGTAGACTGTACCTGACATCTGGGACGCCAACTGCACTCCGAGCCGCAGCAATGGCGAGGACTCATGGTTCCTCTGGACACCAAGGGTCCACTCGGCGGCTTGTCTGCCTCGGCTAGTAGGGGACATCAAGGCCACGCTCGTCGATCAGGTTGTGATTTGCGAACCAGGTAAGGATGAAGGATCAATATCGTTTTTGCTTGATGATCTTGCTCCTCAATTAGACTGTATTGATCGACACGAATGAAGAATGGAATACTGATTCTTTCTGATCTTTGTCTCGAAGTGAATCCCAGAAAGAAAGGGCCAGGCGTTGGCGAATGGCGAAGGTGACGACGTTGGCCAAGCAAACGAAGATTTCACCATGACAAATATTGGATAAGAACGCATTGAACATGCATTTGATTCAGCGTAACCAACTAACCGTGTGACGCCCGACCGCCGATCGCCGCCACATCTTTCTATCGCCCATTCCATCCCATAGCTCAAAGAATGCTAACGAAATCCCACCACAAAACGTATAAAAAAACACACCCTGCATCCGCGCAGCAATCGTAGTCTTTCTAACGTATGCAGGCACGCGCCCAGGCTAGTTCACGGCCGTGCACACGCGCCGTATCTCGCCGTCGCTACCGGTCTTCACGCCGGTCCTGCCGAGCTTCGTCACCGCGGCGATAAACGCCTCCTGGAACGCGGTGCTGTTGGCGGCGAAGAGGTTGACGGTGGGGCGGGAACGGCGGTCGGTGAAGAGCACCTGGTCGGAGCCGAGCACGCCCTTGTTGTAGCGGAGGTTGTTGAAGTAGGCGTTGTCGAACGTGCGCGGCGTGGACACGTCCAGCATGGCGAACGCCGTCGGGCCGTAGTTCATGGGGCACACGCGCCGCAGCGACCGCAGGAAGTCGAGGTTCATCGGCGGGTTGTACGCCAGCCGCTGCCTGAACGTGTAGATCCGCCGGACGAACTTGTCGCAGTGGGTCACGCCGATCGTGTGCGCGCCTGTACATAAACAAGCAAGGTTTAATTTTGTCAGCCCAACAGGTTGGTGGGAGATTTGATGATTTGCCCTATTTTTTTTTTACCACTTAATGTCTTATTGATATGCGACATGTCAGTGAGACATCACTTAACATTTCAACAAAAGATGGCACGAATAATTGATTCATGCACAGGTTGGGTGGCTGCATTTGGTCCACCGACTATTTTCTAACTCGGCCCTGGTCTGTTATTGGGCCAAGCTACAGCTAACTAGGACTTGCTACAATCTGTTTTGGGGCAAATAGAAGTTCAGAATTGACTGCTATGCCTGGTGCGCTGAGTGGATTATGTTTAGCAATGAAAAGCATTGATATTATTTTGGCAAAATTTCATGAAAGCATAGCTCGATAAATAAGTTAGCATCCGAGTATGACGAAATTTGACGCTGAATTCAAGAGCACGCGGAGTGAGTTCTCTCAAATATTTCTCTTTCCAGTTGAAAAGCTCTCATCTATTCGCAAGACATGTGTTCCTGCCTGCACAGTTGATTTTACTTCTGCGTGGACAAAAATTGACTAGCTCAGTCAAAAGTTACCGCTAGTTGTTTCGATTTTGTCGTAGCTCATAAGGTAGGGATTCTTGTGCCCAAATATAAACCCTATGTTTGTTTAACTATGCTTAGGATCTGGTATGAAACCAAGGAATTTTGGACACATCTGACCCTGTGATACCATAAAATTCCAAATTTGGCTCTCATTGCAAAAAAATTCCAAAAATAGCCCCCTTCCCGACCGCGCGTTCTCCCGGAGTTGACACGTGGCCGGTCGTGCGGTCCGGGACCGCACGACCTCACTATTCACTGGTCGTGCGGTCGGGCCGCACGACTCTACTGTGCAGACGAATCTCGCGGTCGGGAAAACGAATCGTGCGGTCGACACACGGGGTCGTGCGGTCGGAAAAACGAATCGTGCGGTCGACACACGGGGTCGTGCGGTCGACGCGGACAACAGTTGAGTCGTGCGGTCCCCGACCGCACGACCCAGCTCTGATGCGGTCGTGCGGTCCGGGACCGCACGACCGGGCCACGTGTCGTCCCCAGGCGAACGCGCGGTCAGAAAAAGGGCTACTTTTGGAATTTTTTTGCAATGAGAGCTAAATTTGGAATTTTGTGGTATCATAAGGCTAGATGTGTCTTTCACACGAAACCAAGAACATTCAGACAAAATGTCCTCTGTTCTCATGCACTATAACTGAGATTTTTTATACTGCCACTATAGAATCACAGACAGAAACAAGCATAAAAAACTTAAAAGGGGACCCCCTAAGTGTCAGAAAACAGCATACTAAAACCCTCCATTGTACCTGAGCTTCTCTTAAAAGTTGCTTCGGCCTGTTACTGCACAAAATGTCCTCTACTTTATCACTTTGTGTCGGTTTTCACGTCTAGCTGCGGACTTTCCTGCAAAGTACTCCACGCTTGTGTTTCTCTACTTTCTAACTTCTAAGCAAACAAAACAAAGGAGCTTTTTTTATTATTACTTTCGAAAAGAACAGAGGGAGCCTAGCCCCGCTCATTTCGGCTTAAACTTTTAATTTATTTTTTACTATTTATAATTTTATCTTTTTCTGAACTTTTGGTTTTTTTTAGCTTTTTTGCCGGTTCTTTTTTTTTTGCCCTATTCGTTTGCGTTGTTTGTGATGGGCTAACATATTTTTTATATTTTTAAATTTTTTTTAAATTTAATTATGTTAAATAAACCTCATCATTCTGATGTTTTTTCAAAAATACAGTGCTTTTCAACCATAAGCCATCAAAAATAAGCCAAAATGATCACCCCTAAAACAGTGAACCACTTTGTCTTCTGTTGCAAACAGGGGATATGTCACGTGAGCTACAGAGGCCACGAGAAAAGATGCTTGTGCTGCGAACAACCTACGAAACAAACATTGCAACCCTAACGAGGGACTGTTAATCTCTGTGGCTGTTAGGATTGTTAATTTCTGTGGTTAACTTGCAACCATGTTATTGTCACATCAATACTCGCCAAATAACGAGCCCAAGCATGTAGATTTTCCCTGTTGCTATGGATGTTCAGACAGGAATAAAAAAAACGTACCGGAAAGTGCAATCATGTCGGTCTGCGTGAGCCCATTGCTGGCGAACAAGGAGTTCAACTGGTCCAGATCGAAGCCAGGGCCGGGAAGGACGTGCTTGACAATGGCTCTGTTGAATGTCTTGCCGTCAAGCCGCCCGAGCTCAACAGGGTAGCTCGGTCCGCCGGTCTACAACAGCAAACAAAAAAAAATTATTGTCAGCATGCATGATAAATAATTCGTTGGAGAAATCGTAGGAGTTCATAATCCAAGTTCCAGTGAGGCCACTGGGAGGAGATGGTGCCTTGCTGGGTTATTTTTTCAGGTTCTCTGAAAAGCTTGTGAGCTACGTTGTCCATACCTCGCAGTGCCAACAGGTCTACGCAATGGAAATTTTGTCTGCCTGCTGGGCTTGCAGACGGGACGCTTGCAAGAGCGTTTGCCTTGCAGCGTCACGGGCCTATCCGGCCGAAAGCTATGCAAGCGTCACGGGCAACACACAGACCCAGACTGCAGCAGTAGGAGTCCTAGTGGTGTAGCAGTGTTACCAAGACAAGTTTTCATGTCATGTCATGTCATGTCACGCTCCCGAAAATCCAAGCTGCGGAAAGCGTAGTTGGTTCAAGCTGTTGACATCTTAAAAGGAGCGTCCGGCTTTTTTAAAAAAAATATTATGTTTCTGGTTTATAAATTATACGGTAATAACTTTTAAATGGTGTATTTTTTAAAACAAAATTAATAGAAAGATTGTATTAAAAAATATACTGAGTTTAGCTTTACCAATTAAAAGGTCTATTCTTTTCCTCCAAAACTGACGATTTTTAGCTTTTGCTACAGTACCTAACTTTCAAACGAAATATTTTCTTAAGACGGGTTTACAAGTTAAACGATGTACACGTTACAAGTCCAACATTTGTACTATCCAAAATCGTAAATGTGTATTTCTCTCATTAATCTGTACCGTAAACAAGAAAAATTCAAAAATTTCAGCCAAAACACATAAGCCGTAACCGTTGGCAAACAAACCTAAAATCTCATGGAATTATTTTTATTTAGGTATTATCTCCCACGAAAAGATAGAGTTCAAAATTTTGAGTTATAAGTTATAAATCACAGATTAAAAAACCCAGGGTTGTGCATGCTCAGCTGGGATGTTCGCCTCGCACGTATGTTCGGGCCTCGCACCGCACGCACGGGGTGGCGTACGCCACGAGTCCCGACGCACCCGCGCATCCGGCCGAGACCGACACGCATCACATGTCTCCGTAAGCACCCTTTTTTTTCTCTTTGGGAGGGGCCAAGAGACCAGAACGATTCGGCGCACTGCGTCTCTGTGCATGTCCGGCCGTTGAGCATGCATGGCTAGCTCATGGGCTCATCGCTGGATGGTGCGTTGCATAAAAAGTCACTGACGCGGGGGTGGCCCACCACGCGGACTTGTCTATCAAAGTGGGGTCCGTCCGTGCCTGGCGACTGGCCAGGGGGGTGTGACCTACAGGCTACAGGCGAGCCGCGGTGCATGCACCGTGCGACGGTTCGTATGACGGACGGTATAGCGCTGCACTGTACAGTAGGATGACCTAGGTAGAGGAGTCGGACGGTGTTTATTTACCAGAGAGACGACGTCCCGTGCGGCCATGGCGAGGATGTCCGCGCAGGAGACCTTGCCGTCGCAGCCGGGGAGCGCCTCGACCGCCGCCTTGGCCTTGTTGATGGCCTCCACGGCGTCCGGCGACAGCGTGGCGTCCGCGCCGCTGTGGCTCTCGTCGTCCCCGCTCGTCGCCATCAGCATCACCGATGCGTCACACCCCTGTAACAAGTCACAGCAGCAAGGTTGACCTCAGCTATGTCTCAGCCGATACGGGGCACGGCACGGTGGTACCAAGACCGGCCGGTGACCGGAGTACGCGCTTACCCTGACGAAGCAGTCGTGGAAGAAGAGGCGGAGGGTGCCGGGCCCGACGGCGAAGCTCTGATGGAGGTGCTGCGAGATGACGGAGCGGACGGTGGACTCCGCGCTGGGGCAGGTGCTGGCGTAGTAGTTCTGCCGTAGCTGCGCGCTCGCAGCATCGATGACGCACGCGAGAGCGACGACTGTTAGGAGAGCGGCGCGTAAGAGGAGGCTGCAGCTGCCGGGGACTCCGGCCATTGCCGAACTAGCTCGGCTCTCGGTCGTCTCCCTCGGTGTGGGCGTGTGTGCGACACTGTGATTGACACCAGTACACGGTGGTTCTAGCTTAGCCAGTGTGTGCTTGGGTGGGGGCGCGGGAGCGAGGAGAAAAGCGCGGGAGTTTGCGTGGATTTATAGGAGGGTTTTTGTGTGGTGGACTGGTGGTTAACTTGGCACGGCACTGCGCGCGCGGCGGTGATGTGGGGAAGGAGGAATCGGGAACATTACGGCGGAGGAAACGTTCATATAAATGTCACTGTAATTATTGTTTTAAAAAATAATATCTAAACATTTATTTTTTATAAATCTAATCCTCTTCATAGGCCTATCGAGTTAGAGAAGCTTCACAAACAGTCTATCGAGCTACAGTAACTCAACAAGCTCAGCAGATGACCTGTCGAGCACCCCCTACACGGCAGCAGGTCGACCGCCTTTGTGGATGGTTACTTTTAGCGTTTTAATTAGTGTTAATCACATTTAATTATGTGCATAATTGATGTACTTAATTATATAGTATTATCCACAAGATTCAGTCATACAAGTCATATAACTTTGCCCATTATAAAAAAACCTAATTATTACATTTTATTCTATCGTCCTGAGACTTTCAAGTATCAAACAAACATACAATTGTCTTGCAACAATAATATCTAAAGAAGATCGGTACTGATAATAATAATGCACTTTACAAATGTTGGAATCACTGACAGTTAAAAATATGCATGTGTTTGCCTCCTAATATTTAGCTAGTAGCTTTGCAATAAGTATTAACTAGCGTAACGGTTACCGAAATCTTTGTGCTAGGATAAGGTAGCATGTCTCATTGATCAACTGCATGCACTTGATCCATTGAATTCATAACTAGCGTTAGAAAAAATCTCCTCTACTTGCTGATTTGTTCTAATAAGTTACAGCTTAAATCAGTTTAGCTCTAGTTCTTGTCCTATTATGGGGACATTTGTATTGGCTTTTATTGATGCATTTTGACTGAAAATAAATAGTAATGCCTGGAAGATATGGCTTTTAGAAGGAGATCAGCGGTGAAAAAAGTAAGGGAGAGATGCATGCACGTGATGAGAGTGAGAGGACTGGGTGCGTGATACACCCATGACCCACTACCAGTGGCGGATCCTGGAATTTCGGAATGGGTATTCGAAGTTACAAAAATATTGTTCAATAAAAAATATAAAGGTCTATAATAGCAAAAACTAAAGTACAATTGTTTGTACTACAGACAACAACTGAAATAATACAAAGAAATTATAAAATAATTAAGAACTAAATATTAACGCGACGACGCTTCATGCCTTGAAAGCGAGATATAATATCATCCTTAACTAAAGCGAAAATCAGAAGAAAAACTAAGGATTTACATGCAAAAAGATAATGTGCACTATCTCTGTTACTCCAATGGCACACCAAGATTCACAATTTACTACAATTCACAATATCACATGGCCAATTCTCTTAACTACTGCAGAAACTGAGAAACATATTGGCCAATTCACAATTGCATAACCAAACATCCATAATCCATTACTCCATTTCCAAGTATTGCCATATACTCATATACAGAAATATTGTCATACTCATATACACCAAGTTACCAACCATTCACTGCTCCACAGTCTACAAACTACACAGATGACAGCCGACAGGATAAAGGAGCTAAGGAACTAAGGAAGCACCTCGTGAAGACAGTCCATGCGTGCAGATTCAGTAGGCACGGAGACGGAGTAGAGCAGATCCGCGAGAAATCACCATGGAATCGAGTAAGAAATGATGACAGCACAATTGCACAGAGCTATGAAACACTTCAGCAGCTGGAATATCCAAACAAAAAAGCAAACAAAGCACCATCAGACATCAGTGACCTCGGGCAAACATCCCCAACAAAAATTAAACCAACCCGCACGGCCGCACGGCCACGAACGAGGGATCACTGCGGTCGGGCGAGTCACTGAGGTCGGAGGAGATGAGCCGACGAGACGAGGGAGAGCCGAGAGGGATCACACTGCGGCCGCCGCCGATTGCCGGACTGGACGAGCCCGAGGAAGGAGCGGGCGGGCGGCTCATAACACCGCCAACAAGGCCACCACCGCCCCCGGCCGGATCCGAGAGAGAGAGTTAGGGTTGAGTCGCTCTGTAGCTGAGAGCAGGAGAGATGAGGAGGAACCGAAGACGGAGGCGTGAGGACTGAGGAACTGAGTCGACTCGAGACGACGAGACCTAATCAGTGCGAGACGCGAGTGGGCCGTTTGGGCGTGGGAGGCCGGAGGCGCACTGGGCCGTTCGGGCGTGGGAGGTATCAGTCGGCCCGAGCTCCTTTTTCACTTCAAATTTCATAATTTAAACCCAATTACTAATATATACATATACTATACCTAATATATAGCAGATTTTTTGCAAAATTTTTTGGGTATTCAGTTGAATACCCATGAATTGATGTAGATCCACCCCTGCCCACTACCTTATCTTCGGAGCGAGATGAGTAAATCCTAAATTTTATCCCGCGAAAGACTTTTAATTTTATGTGAATAAAATATTAGTGCTTACATGTACTTTCAAAAATCACAGTTGTAAATCGTAATATTAGAAGTGAGTTCTTAAAAGAAATATTGGAAATGCATATATAAACTACGATTTTCTTATAGTACTACTTATTTGTTCAATCATTATAAAATACTTTTAAATCTAATTAAAAATTTATTGTGCAAGCTGTGATGTGAGAGATTCATAAGATTTAGGTACCACCTTACAAGTGCAATATAATATTGTACACCTTCAATTAGCACTATTGTAACTAACGCTAATTAATTGTGATTAATACTAATTAAATATGAATAGGACTAAATAAAAATACAACTAGTTTAGTTCTCTTATCATCACTAATTAAAGTGCAATTAGTATTAATTAAAATGTAATTAGCGCTAATTAATACGATCATCACTAATTAAAAATGCTACTTTAATCACCACAGCTCGGCCGCCCGCCCTGCTGCCGCGCAAGGGGTGCTCAGAAGGTGCCTATCGAGCTCGATAAATCTACAAAGAGAGATATATTTGCAAAAAACGAATGATCAAATTTGAAAAAAATAATTACAATAATATCTGTGTGAATCGTTCGGAATCGAAAAGATAGCAGCAGCTATAGGTTCTGTTCCTATTACCTTCTAAAAGCTATTTTTCTACAGTATCTAGGGCATGTTCTTTTTAACTGCGGCTTGTAGCTTTTGGATTGTTCGTGCGAGAGATTACAGTGTAACAGAAACTCACGTGTGGGTTTTTGCCGATATAAATGAAGTTGGTACAGTATGTACTACAATTAACTAGTAGACTTATCTTAAAAAGATACTCCGTTTAAAAGCTAGCTACTGTATAAAAACCGAAAAACAGCTTTTAGAAACCGAAAATAATAGTATCCTAACTTTCAAACGAAGTGTCTTTTTAATACGGAGTTTACTAGTCTATTATAGTACATATTTTAGTAATTTCATTTATATTAGCAAAAATTATATACGAATTTCTCTGTATAAAAATCTCTATAAACTATTGCTATTTATAAGATAGAGTAAAAAATTATGGGTAAAATCTAATATGGACAGACTCAGATATCGGCGCAGATGGGACGGAGTATCTTTTTCCTTTTCCGGTTATCGATGAACTGAACATTTTTTTAGTGTTGTTATGCTGGGATCAATCAGCCTTGGTGCAGGGCTGATTCAGCGCTTGGGATTACTACACTTGCTATTGCTACTTTTCTATTCAGCACAGCAGTGCAGCCAGTGCTCCCCAGAACTGTAGTCGCGTTGTGTGTAAGGATTACTGAAAGATTATAGGTGCCTGTGAAAACCTAAAAAACTGCATCGTTTGCGTGCACCACGTCTACACTATGGTGTCTAGCTAGGTAGCATCCTCAGCTCTGCGCTGAGCTCCGCCTGCACGCATATTCAGTAGCTACCATCCAAAGCTTTCTCACATGGTCTCGTTGCGTCCAGCTTGCGGCCAGCACCCATGGGTCTGGTAGCAAGACCGCCGAGGAAAACAAGATTCACGGACATGGTGCAGAGAAACACGGCCACTTTTCCTAGCTAGCTAGCTGGCGAGGATCATCTGTGACCAACATGCAACTGTGTGCCATGTACTAGCAGTAGTATGTCTCAAGTACGTCTCCGATGAGCTTTTGAATTAGAGGAAAACAAAAAAGACGAAATTAAAAAGATATAATCTAAATTCATTTGGAATGGAGCTAACAGTTAAGACTAACCCACTACATCAGGCTACTTTACCATCAACCCATACCTAGGATGCAGAAAACAAACCCACGTAGTATCTCAGAAGACCAACATGCAGTGCAAGTGGTGCAGAGCGTAGTTCTTTTCTTGGGGAAATGGGAGTACGCAGCAATGCACGCATAGGGGCTGGAGATTGAAGAAGCAAATGTTACCATGGAAGCAACTTGACAGTGTAGATTAATGCTATAAAACACCTATTCTGGAGCGCATTGGACGCGTTTTTTTCTAATGTTTTTGAACAGGTGCATCTGCCGTCTGCCTCCTCGACCTATCGTGAGGAAAAGCAGAGCAAAAACTTTGTTTATTTCACCGAGCAGAACACGATGGATCTTGGACATTTCTGCTGGAATCGTCTTGCGGCAGCTGGTATCCATGCGCTGCGTTGAGTACTGCTTAGCCTCTTTTTTTATTGTTTTATTTGCGTGTGACATTTTCAGATCTTGTGAAGTATTCAGTTCGAGCATCTCTCTGAGCAGCGCACCTAGAGATTTATTGTCCCTCGCATAAAAAAGCTCAATATCCATGTTGTTACTGCTCAGTAAATCTCCCGTTCTCTTAACCATGTCTCATGCCGCTATTCCTTTGCACTATAGCTGCAAAGTGTGAACTTTTTTTTTGGAGAGGCAAAGTGTGAGCATATGGTGCGTAGTGTATCATGTTAGAATTCAAGATTCAGTAAAAAGAAAAGGAATATTGCATTACGGCTAGCTGTTTCCCTTGTCATAGCCTTAAAAGCAGGCAAAGATATGAACCTTCAATCACGGCGAAAAGGTAGCATCCGTGTCGACGAAGAATACGCAGGAAACGAAGGGGGGAAGTGTAGCTAATGGGAGGAGGGAGGGCGTATATATCGGGTGCTCCTGTGCATATCTCATCAAAATACAGTGCAAATCGTGATGAAAATAGAAGGAAAAAAGGAACCAGAAGACGCATCCAATTGCAGCGAGCTGTTTCCCTTGGTTCCTCCAAGACAAGAAAGTATGAACCTTCAATCACGGAGGAAAACATTGACATCATCCATGATCATAAGATGATAAGAATACACGATAGAGCTCATGCGAACCATGCATATAGCTATTCGCTAGCTGTGTAGCGACCATTGGGAAATATATAGATTAAATGGAACTGACAAATCGGACAAGAGAAATGTGTCTTAGGAAACTAGCATTGGGAACCCCAAGCATCGTCTTCGTCTCATCTCCTTTTTTCTGAATGTTTCAAAGGATATGGCGGCGAATATTATAGCTTAGGGATATGACTGTGGATATTATAGCTTCTGAGGATAGATACATCTCCTTTTGATGTAATCAGAAGCCCGTACAAATCATAATTGTGCATTAGCTACTTTTTCCTTTGATGAATTTTCTTCAGAAAGGATTTCAGAATCTCCTGCGCTGCACGGTCTTGTTGAGCTTCGATAGACGATACCAAGTGCTTGTAACATCGACGTTCAAACTCGGAGAAGATATCCTTGGACAGGAGAAAATTAAACTCACCGTGAGCCAAATCAAGAACACACTTGCATGGAGATTAGATCTAGTAATGCGAAATGAGATGAAGAAAAGATAACATCACACCATCATACATGCAAATCAAGCGCCGCGTAAGTGCTCTTCACTTTGGAAACAGAAGTTGAATCCTTCTTCCCGTAGTTGTTCTGAAAATGCACATGTAAGCTACTATTACTACTGTTCATGTCCATTTGCCTCAGCCAGAAGAAGATGACGACTTACATGTAGTGCTTCTATCTGATTACTGTCAGCGTGGCGGAGAGCTTGTACAATTAACCAGGAGCACTTGTGATCTTCAATGTCAGTTCCAATCTACAATGCAGAACAGTATCAGATGTTAGTTGTTGCATCAGTTTCCGAAAATTATTTTGATCCCTGTTGTTACCTTGCCTATGGCATTGGGGTCAGCAAAACAGTCCAAATAGTCATCCTGCAAAGGTACCATAACTGTCAAAGCAAAAGTAAACCGACGTCGACATAAGGTTTCAACAAAGAAAAGCATACCTGTATCTGAAAATATATGCCCAATTCAATAAGAATATCCTTCAGCCCACTGAAGTTTTCCTGCTTTGCACCAGACAAGAGCAATGCGCAGGCCACCTAAAGCCAATAACCCGTAGTAGAAAAGGTGAACATCTCAGTTCACAAGAACTGAGGATATGCAGATTACCAAGTCTAGTACTGTGCTTCGCAACTATCATCTGAAGAAAATAGTTTCAGTGTGGAAAGATTTGTGTAATGACTGAGGATAGGTATCAAGTTCAGAATTCAGAGTACATCAGTTGAGGAAACTCCATTCGACCTGAACAATTTTTTCCCATGCAAGTTTCTCAAGAATTTGCAGCAATGCTACTTCTAGTGTTTGGTTCATCAGATATCAAAAACTTGCAGAGCTTAGGCTTGCAGAGTTCCATAGCCTATTATCCTTTTCCATGGGAGTTCAAAAGATATGGATTCTTTATAGAGTTATTTCAGATATATGACAGTATTGAAAAGTATGACTGCATCTTGATAACCAGGCTTACTGGAAGGTAAAAGGAGTAGCAGGATGTCTTGTACTTGACAATGCGACGGTAGCTGCATGGCAAAAGAAAAGCAAATTAGCGTAACCAATCCTAATCATTGAACTAGTCAAATCAATCACATACCCTTCAATACTGTATTTTTCAAGATCATCTGCTCCAGAATGCGTGCCAATAAGATCAAGCATCTGTCCTAGAGAAGTCTGAAGAGCTATCTGAACAAGACATCCGAACAATACTATTGACTATGAAAAGTTATGAAATCATTCATTTTTTTGCTGGTAATTCAGAAGGAGGCTGACCTCGTTCCATAATTCCAAGAGATCGACGAAGTAAGGCTTTTCTCTGAAGTACTTTTTGATCATCAGCAGGACGTGGCATTTTAGCAGAATACCGTCGTTTATACCCTTAAGACCAACCTATAAACAACAAGATAGGTGCAAGGACTACGTAATCCCATTTATGTCATAACTTATTGAACAAATCGTATGAGTAAAATTGAAAATCGAATAACACAAAGAAAAAAAGCGCGTCAATTGAAGAACCTCAGGTCGCCGGTACCAGCAAATCTGATCTCTCCTCGTATGTGAATTGTCCATGATATCATCAAGTAGCAGTGCGCATGCTTGAAACTACATGAATTGTTTTTCACATGGACATAAGTCAATTAGTATCGATCTAAGCAAAAGACAAACGAGGATGATTAGCAGACGGATTAGCAACAGTACCCACTCAACACACCAACCAAGCACGCAAGCAAGAAAGAAGTCTTCCTCAGTAACCTCACTTCCTTCTTTCAACAGCAGGTAACTGTCAATCACTGACAACCCCCGATTCAACTTCCCTTCAGAGAAAAAGGTGATTGTGTTGGAATTTTCCGTGACTTTCAAACATGATCAAAGAGTTTGTACGGAAACTCATCTAGCTTGACTGTTTAATATGAATACAGATGGTATAGAACCAGCATTTGTGTTCACACAAATCCAAATTTCAGTTCAGACATATGCAGTATTGTTTAGACTACGGTGGTGCAGAACCTCAAGCCAAATATCATGGATGCATCCTCACCTCCAGGTACATTGTAGTCGATCATCTGTCCAAACAAGAGAAGATATAATAGTTATTTCTATACTATTGACGCAAAATATCTAGTAAATTAAAGCAAATTTCTCTTCACAACTGAAAAGAGAAAGTACACGGGCAAATAAGGAATATTTAGCTAAACTAAACATGTCCTCGGCACTAAACGAGATCTCGAACGCACGTGACACATGAAAAGCATTGATGCGTATCAAATTTATAATTTGTTATTTACGTCAACTTCTAGTGTCGTATCAAGGTGAAGAAGGGAATTAGTTGGCCAATTTGAGTCTTGACGCTGTACATTGGCGATTTTTTTTTTTTTGAGACGGAGGCGACTTGTTGTTGTTTAAAGCTTATTCTGATCTCGCCGGTTGCTAAAATCAGCACCTCCTCGATCTCGATAATATACACCTCCAATCGTAGCAGATCGATCTGTGTTGACCCTACACTTGATCTGCATAATTCAATAGACCTAATATCGTGCATTCAGTTTTTTGTCGAGTAATATTTCTTATAGCGAGTTTCATACGCTAACTAATCTATCTATTTTACCGATTTAGTATCAATAAATCCTAATTTATTTCGATACGGTATCGGTGAATACTATTTTTACCAAAATTAACATAAATTACGAATGATATAGCAACTTAGCGAGTCTGCAACTGTTAGTTTGTTACAAATACCATCATGGCAACCATGAACTGAAATCCGCAATGAACAACAATATAGCGAGTTAACCATTAAGCGATAGATAGCGACTATGAAGTTCATGGCATGAACAGTTAGTCTGTCTATGTTACCATCATGGGCAGCCGAATGGCCCAATGCTGATGGGCCAGCCAGCGAGTTAGCAATAGATAGCGAGGATCGCCAAGAGCCCAAGAGGAGGAGGATCGAAGGATGGGCCGCCGAATGCCGATGGGTTGTGTAGCGTAGAGCGTAGTAGTATTTGGTTTTTTTTTTTCGTTTTTTATCGAAAAACTAAACCCCAAAATGACCTAAATTTCAGATCTCGTATCGAATATAGTCAAGCCGAGTTGACTGACAGGTTCTGATTTTTAATACTGTTATTTCGGTTCATTTAAAAAATGCACAGCCCTAGCCTTCCTCCACCTACCGCGCCGCGCCTTCGTCCTACCGGATGCTGCCTTCGTGAAGGTACGTGCAGACTAGAGAGAGATGGAGAGGTGAGTGAGAGATGGGAGAGAGAACGGTATAGGTTCGTAGTTTTTCTCATGTGTGCATGCTAGTTCACGTACGTACGTACGTACCTGGGCAACCCACCGCCTCGCCTCGTCCGTGAGGTCGCACGAGTCGTCACGGAGGAGCTCGTCCCTCAGGCGGTCGTACGCCCGGACGAACCTTTCGCGGTTGCCATCGTCGACGACGCCAGGAGGCCGCCGCGGCTTCTGCGCCGCGGCGCCCGTGGAGCATTTCGTCTGCGCGTCGTCGTCGCGCAAGAGGAGACTCTTCTTGAGCTGGCCTTCGACGGTACTAATACTACCGTCTCCTCCATGGGACGTCTCTTGGAACTTCATTTTCCTCTCGATCTTGCTGTCTTCGATCTGGTACCGGAATCTGGAGGTGTAGCTAGCCCGAGGAGCGTTATATATATGTAGCGGCCGGGCCGGCCGGTGCCGGGGCCTTGCTGGTGCACGCGACTGTTTAATTAATTTTCTGTAGGCCAGCCCCATGTGGCGCGAACGTGCACCCTCACTGCGTTTCTTACTACGTGTCACTGTCACGCTGCGGATTCGAGGCCAAACAACAGACGTCATGCATGCACGGCTAGTACATACCAGTCTAGGCTAGATCGCCACTGAGAAAGAGAAACAAGAGGCGCCCAAGCATCGCCTAGCTAGCTTTTATTGAACACTGTTGCATCAAGTTAGGCGCTCTGTTGATGCAACAGTAGGCAAGGAAACCGGGAAGCTCCTGAGCCAGCACATGCATATCGTATATAAACTAGGAATTGAGCAATTTTCGAGAATAAATGCAAGCAAATGCAGAGCAGGAGTTTGTTTTCTTACAGAGGGAGAGAGAAAGGAGCTGTGTGAGATTACGTGGAAGTCATCATGTATTGTGTGATGATTATTTGATTTTGTTTGTGCTTTGTTGTCGAAATTGAAGTTTGATTTTGTGTTATTTTCTCTCTGGTTTTTGCTGTCAGGTGGGAGCGGTCTAACCGGTCTGCAGAGTCGATCTGACCACTGTGCGTGTGCGGTCTACCCGGCCGTATGACGGTGGCCTGATCGGCGGTCCGGTGTGACTGGCCGTGGGCAATGGTCCAACCAGAAATACAGTGTGACCGATTTTTAGTTGGTGGTGCGTTGTTTCATAGATGTGCTCGTCAAGTTGCAAGGAGTTTTTGAGAGCAGTGCGATTGGCCATATAACGGCGATCTGATCGGAGGTCGGTGGGTGATTTGGCTGGCATAGGTGCCATGGTCAGACCAGTCCCCTGTTACTGTGTTTGACCTAGGTTGACTGGGGTGGTCAAACCGACCATTGGTTGGCGGTTAGATGGGTTAATGTCGAGTTGAGTGAGTTGAGTTAGTTTCAGTTGGGTTAGTTATAGCGTGAGTACATGCAAGTGTTAATTATGGCAGGAGTCCATGTAAGTGTTAATTATGGCAGGAGCATGCGTTGCGGGAATCCTGACGTGTGTGTCAAGTCACTACTACAGAAAACCGTATTACATACGGTTAATAAACGTCATCACAGACGGTTTTGTGAGCCATCTGAATTTATGGGTCAGTAATGATACGAGGTCATCACAGACGGCTTTCGAACTGTCTGTGTCCGGGCCAAATTCCAAGTATTATCGCCATGATTACCAAAATAATTTAAGAGATACATATTTCAAGTTTACTTTACAGTTTACACTTTATATTATTTCAGTTTAACAAACATGAAGAAACATATAAATTAATACATACATACATATATATACATATATATATATAATTTATTCTTATTACTATATATATAGTTGTGTCGTCGTATCGGTATTTTTTAAAAAATAGTGTATCCCTATGTCAGTGTCGTGTCAATGTATCCGTGTCTGTGCATCATAGATAACCCTGCAAGGACTACGCTACAGGTATAACTTGAGCAAAGAGTAGTGACAGAATGCCTCCGTAAGATGACAGCCCAGTTTCTCACAAACATCAATTACCTGCAACTAACAAAATCACCATTGTTCTACACTGACCATACATGCAAAAATTCTACGTGATCAACTATAACTTACTCTTCTTGCATTGCCAAGGGACAACAACGAATGTCATGGTCTGGTTGACGACATAGACTGGATAAACTCTGCCCACGCTCATGAATTGATCTAATTCTCCTAGGTGCACCCTTGGTGACTGCACATGTGGGATCGGGAACTGAACATTGAGGCTTAGAAGATGTGTGGTCATTCTCACCAACATTGGACATACTCAAAGGTACTAATTAGAGGTGTGAATATGTAAAGACATGCGCGAACACTAATACACTATCATCACCAATTGTCATCACAGCATAAAAGGAAGCAAAGTTACTACAGTCAACAGCCAACAATATCATCCATAAATACTGAAGAATCTAAGGATATTCATCAGGCAAGGTGGTCTACTGGACACTAGTTCATCAAGGTTCTATCTAATGGACATTATTTCATCAAGGTTCTACAAAACAGCTATTGCTTTATCTTACTGAAAATTTCATTACCTTTCTAGAATTTTAAGCATGTAAGAATTATTGCATAAGAACTATGGATCATGGTTTTCAGTAGACTAAGACCTCTTCCTCATTCGAACTTAGTGTCGAGGACAGGAGTAGGCACACGCAGTATATCCAGAATTCCAGCATCGAGCTTGACGGACACATGCGGGGTTGCGGGGGGTTAAGCCACCGGTGGCTGCTGGAGACCCTCGAAATCAGTCACGCAGAAGAGGAAGCCGAGCCCTCAGTCTCCAAGTCGCGCGGAGGATGCTCTAGCGGACGAGCTCGACGGGAGGCACGCGCGCAGCGTCGACGGAAGGCGGCTCTGGTGCTGGCGACGGGGAGCGAGGAGGCGGCGATGGGAGGCATGTCAGGCAGAGGAGGGAGCGGCGATGGGAGTAGGAGCGCTGAACGCGGGTGTTGGGAGGCAGCTCTGGTGCGGGCGACAGGAGGCGAGGCGGCGGCTATGGGAGGCAGGTCGCCGCCAAGGGCTGGAGTACGGCTTCAGAGTAGTTGAAGTGCGCACGCGCGGAGCGGCGATCGATGGGAGGGGGGGTCGCAGCGGCAGTAAAGAGAATCGTGGGGTCGTGTCGTGGCGACGGAGAGGAGTTACGGGCCTGGACATGGGCTTTAGATCCACGCAGTTCTCATTGCCACCTTGAGTTACTAATTTACCCCTAGGCTTAACTAAGATTAAGGTGGTGCTTAATTGGGCTGAATTTTAGTGGCTTATAGTTGAATTTTTACTGTAGCTGGCTAAAATTAAACTGTAACTGATGATGGCTTATTTGACATAATTAAATTAAAAAATAGAAAAAATAAGTTAGTCCATCACGTATAATGCAAACGAATACGAGGAAAAAATAACCGACAAAAAACTCAAAATAAGCCGAAAAATCAGAAAAAAAAATGAAATTTAAGCCAGAAGCTTAAACTCAAATTAGCAGGACCTAAGCTGCTTTAAATGCGTGCAAACTTTTTCCTAGAAATCACCCAAGCACATCTCTTTTTTCCCCCAAAGTGAGGTAGCCAACCAGTAAATGGCACTGTTCTTTACGGCTTCTAAAAGCAGCTTTTGACTTTTGCTACAGTACCTAACTTTCAAATTGAGTATTTTCTTAAGATAGGGTCTACAAGTTAATTGTAGCTGTATTAACCAAAATCACAAGCGAGTATTTCTCTCCATAATCTCTGTCACAAACAGAAAAAAATCAAAAATTTCAGCCAAAATTCATAGACCGCAGCCATATCAAACATACACATTAGCTGATCTACAATGTCAGGTGAATTCCTGAAACCAAAAGCCCACTTCACCACATTCCAGAGGAAGATAGATGCGGGTGATCTAACCCCTACTGAGTTCTGGACTTGTGCGTCGCTCTGCAAGCCAGTGCATTAAGTTTCATATTCTGAGTTCAGAAGTACGAGTGCTTAGTTTTTTCCCTCGATTGCGCGATCGCTTCCCCTCACCTCAATCATCATCCGTATTGACTCGGTCTGTTTGAAACTCCCAATTTACCGTAACCTTCTCTGTTCTTTCCCGACCCATCGATCGGGAGTACTATAGTAGTACTCATCTATGTTTAATTCTACATTAGAGGGTACTTCTCAGTTCTGAACCTTCACGTCTGAATGTACCCTACCTGCCTGCAGCTGAAGGATGGACATGTCGCGTGCCAATTCTCGCTAGGATCGTACTAGTACTACGGGTCTGTTTGGGTGCGTATTGCCTTATGCTTTTTGGCTAAATTTTTTAAATTTTAGATGTTTACGGTACAGATTACGGAGAGACAGATACTTATTTATGATTTTGGGTAGTACAGATGTTGGACTTTTAACGTGTAGATCGTTTAACCTGTAGACCCCATTTTAAGAAAATACTCCGTTTAAAAGTTAGATACTATAGTAAAAACGAAAAGCCGTCAGCTTTGAAGAAAAAGAACATACCCTACGTCTACCTCTGCATTGAAGTCCATGACACGGGGCACACCAACACGCGTAACACTTCGATCAATCGAGGAACACGTTTTTTCAAGTTGAGCTGCACATAAATTGAGCACAAATGGACCCTCTTTTTGAACAGGCCCATCTAGAAGTTATAGGATGCTCCTATCAATTTTATGTGCATCTCTCAGTCGGCGAAGCCTCTAGATAGCACTATCTACTTCACACTTTCGCTGCTTCACATAATCAAAAGAGAAGGATCCAAAAGTGATTCATGTACGACGGGAACCTACCAACGTTTGAAAACCACATGAAAGTTTCAGGAATAAAAAATCTCCGAGCTGTCCCGTATACTTTTCTTGGGGTTTCTTACGAGACACCACATAGGTTTTATGTGGATGAGACCAGCAAATCTCACTCACCATTGCTACGGGGACCCAACGGCATAGGCTAGCAAAGGCGAAACGTGGCATTGCTCAAACTGTCAAACATGGTCACCTCTCTGTTTTTGAGCTTATTACAGTTCGGTTCTCAGTGGGTAAAATCAGTTTTATTCTGAGTTCTGACTAGTGATAATTGAATTTTGGCCAAAAGAAAGAAACCACCAACCAGAAAATTAAGTTGGAAATGCATATAAAAGCAAGATGTCACCATTGCATTCTCACAGCCATAAAAAAACCAAGCCAAAGTAAACCACAAATAGCCAGGCATATATATATATATATATATAAGAGATGTGCCAAAGCCAGTAAAATATGAGATATTTTAATGAGCCAAAACATACAGTTGGTGCATATCGATGGAGACAGAATAGCCATCCGATTCCAGATGCGACATCCTCCGTGCATGCACATTTGGCGCAGTCCACGACTTTGTTTTATGCAGATGGACCCATTTTTTTAGTTTATGATTTATAATTTTTTTCGAATAAATAAATAAGATAATTACTCTGTCGTTATTTTGAAACAATTTATCGAGATAGTCTTTTCGAAGCGACTTATCAGCAATCTATTCATTCACGTAAGCACTCGCAACAGGGTTAAAATCTATAAATCACAGCCATAAGTCGCAACCAAAAAGAACCCATCCAATATTACACATCCCAAATTTATGGTACTTGCACTCTACATGTCGAGAAAAAAATAAACCTGCAGCTCGTTTAAACATCAAAAATATGTTTTTAGCATTTTACTTTTTCCCTGTGGTATTCATCGAATTATAACTTATACGAACCCTGTCTCCCCTCCTGCACAGGTAGAGTTGCTGTTGCTTGCGCCTCCTAGGCCCTAGCTAGACACGTCTCGCCCCGCCATAGCCGGTGACAGTTGAGCAGCGGCTGACCAGCATGAGCAAGCTCGACTACTGCTTCAGCAATGACTACATGGTGCTGCGGCCGGACAGGGCCGGCCCGTTCGATCTCCTGCACCTCCTCTTCTCGCCCAAGGTCGGCCGGAACAGGGCCGTCGACTGCTTCACCAGCACCGAGATCCGCAGCTTCGGCCGGCGGCTGTCCATCTTCCTCAACCTCCTCCTGCAAATCGTCCTCCTCTCGCTCGCCACCCCCGTAGCCGCCCTCGGCGCGGCCGTCGAGTTCGTGCTCAACCTCAAAAGCAACATCCTCCACGGTCAGTGCATGCGTGTTTTGCCTGCCTTGTCTTAATTACAATGCAACGAACTTGTGTTCCATTGCTCTACGTACTGTTATTAATCGTAGGGAGGATGGAGTATCCGGATAAATCGTCGGCGACGTACCGATCGATAACCGGGTTCATTGACCAGAGAGTCGATCTGGACAGGGACGTCAAGCCGGCGGACAGCCGGTACCACGCCGAGCTCTGCGTCATGGCGTCCAAAGTGGCCTACGAGAACGAGGCCTTCATCCGCGACGTAGTCACACGCCACTGGCACGTACGAACCGTTTGTTACTTCACAGCGTCAGTCGATATAATTAGAAGGCGTTTAGTGCTGGAAAAGCTGAAACGTATCTCCCGGCCCTGTGGCGAATGCAGATGGAGTTCGTGCAGTTCTACAACTGCTGGAACGGTAAGGACCAAGAACAATTAACTGTAGTTTTGTACAATTAACTCATGCCATGGCTGTGTTGTTCAGAGTTTCAGAACGAGTACAGCGCGCAAGCGTTAGTGTTCTGCGACAAGGCGGTGGACGCGGACCTGATCGTGGTGGCGTTCCGCGGGACGGGGCCGTTCGACGTGGCGAGGTGGTGCGCCGACCTGGACCCGTCGTGGTACAAGATCCCGCGGCTCGGGCGGGCGCACGCAGCCTACACCCACGCTCTCGGCGCGCAGCGCAGCATCGGCTGGCCCAAGTGGGTCGAGCACACCAAGGGCAAACCCCAAAAGGTCGCGTCTCAAGTCTGATTGTTCAAGTATATATCTATTTTTCTTTGTTAGGTTAGGCTTTTAAGTAAATTGATCGGTGCATGTAACTCTATATGGTATTAAGATAAGAGATCTCGAGTTCAAGATCTGATTTATACATAGCTCAATACTTATGCATGCACTTCATCACTGGATGTACGTATGTGTTCATGTCTAGTTGATAATGAACTTTGTGTTTTTTTGGGGGGCAGGTTTACGCGTACTACACTATCTGTGACGCGCTGAAGGAGTTGCTGGAGGCGAACAAGAAGGCGAGGCTGCTGGTGACCGGGCACGGGTCCGGCGGCGCGCTGGCGGTGCTGTTCCCGACGATCCTGGCGTACCACAAGGAGAAGCCGGTGCTGGACCGGCTTGCCGGGGTGTACACGTTCGGGCAGCCGCGGGTCGGGGATGCCATGCTCGCCATGTTCGTGGAGAGGAACCTGGACCGGCCCAAGAAGCGGCACTTCCGGATCACCTACGGCGGCGACTCGCTGCCGCGGCTGCCCAACGACAACTCCGCCGTCCATTTCCTGCACTTCGGGCTATGCCTCCACTTCGACAGCTCTTACAAGCTCAAGGTGATCACGCTTCTCTTCTCCTGACTACCTGTTTCTGTCCAGGGAACATTACTTGTTGCGAGTTCCGTTTTCTCTCACTGCATGCTTCTGCAAGTAGAGAAGTCAATTACTACGGTTTCAGAGTCTGAAGCGGATTTAACTAGATGAAGAGCCAAATAAAAACTATAAAAACGTCCTGTGTTTCATCAAACGATGGGTGCTATACATGCATATGCAGTACATTTTTAAGAAAAACACTTTTGAATTTCTTCTCATTTTACGTGGAACAGTAAGCACACCAGAACAATCCAGAATCCAGCTGAAAGGGAACCTTGTTCAATTCTTATGCTATTGGTAGTTTGGTACTAAACAAATCCGCCCAAGTCTAGATATCGATCTTTCTAATCTTTGACGATGCAAGGTCACAAAAATTTGGCTTTATGCTTCTAGAAGCGATTAGATAGATGAAATGTGGCGGAAACGAACCGAGGTATCTGAATTCATTGAGAACCACTGAACTGTGTTCGTTTGCTCCAAAACTGTCTTCGTCGAGATGAAAGAAAAGGAAAGACGTACGGAACAGAATCTACAGCGCCATTTTAGCGCGGCAAGACGCGAAACCAGTCGTTTTACAGTTTTACTCCATGGCCATAGCTCTACATGTTTTGTTAACCTTGCACAGGCGCTCATGGAGATACCGGGCGAGACGAGCTCTTCCTCGCCGCAGGGCTTCGTGACGAGCCGCATGAACTCGGCATGGGAGCTCGCACGGAGCGTTTACCTGGGCTACTGGAGGAGCGCGTACTGCCGAGAAGGGTTGGTGCTGCTGTTCATGAGGGTCCTGGCGCTGGCGCTGCCCGGTCTGCCGGTCCACAGGGTGCAGGACTACGTCAACGCTATTGTGCTGGGCGCGTACATTCCCAAGGATGACTGATGCAGAAATTGCAGTCATGTATGCTGAGGTTGCCAAACTTGGAGGGCCCTGCGGTGACGTCAACTGCATCGATCAAGCTACGTGCTGTGTATGCCATTTAATGTGGTTAGGGATGGTAATTGTGCCTGTTTATTCGTGTGCCCGTCGGTAAATACTTTAATGGAGCCGGGTATGAAATGTTTTCTTTCACATGGGCATAAAAATAAGGGGAATTCTCTGTCCATCGGGTAAACGGGCACGGGTATGGATGAGCTCCACCCGTATCCGTCTCACTCATTTACCCGCGATATAGACTAACATGTGGGCAGCCAACACTCAACAGTAGCACTAGAAATATAAAACCCTAGTCTTCCTCCCCAAGACCCAAACCCAACTCTCGAGCCGCCACCAACACTCAAGAAGCACCGAAGCCCTTCCCCAAATCTTTACATCCACCGCCCTCATCCTCCTCAGTCCTCCCCTCATCCGGCTACCTCCCACTTCCTCCTCCCACCGGCCGCCCGCCCCTCCCCGCCTTGCCACGACTCCTCATGCCAACTGTTGTCCCTTACTCCCTACTCACCTCTAGAGTCTGGATCCAGATCCGTCCTCCTTACAATGGATTGTCGCCCTCGTCCTCCTCCTAGCCGCCGCTAGTCCTCACGGCCTCCCGCCCGATCTCCTCCTCAATGCCGGCCCAAGCCCGACCCCTTCTCGCTCGGCCTCGTCCTCAACGCCAGTCGTTGGGCCGACCCCCTCCTCTCGCCCGTCCTCATCCTCAACGTCGGCCCGACCTCCTCCTCCCACCCGGGCGCCGCCCCTTGCCCCTCCAGAGTCCAGATCCAGAATCATCCTTCGCCCTCCCACCACCTAGCCGCATGCTCGTCCCCACTGGCCGTTGTCTCTCGGCCCCTCACCCGATCGCCGCCCCTCAAACCCCACTCGGCCGCTGCTCGGTCCCACCTAGCTTCCACCCTCATCCCCACCCGATCGTTGCCCTCACATCCCTCGTCCCCACCCGACCGCCCCTCACCTCCCTCGTCCCCTACCACCGCGGTTGCTCGCCCCAACCGGCCGCCGCCGCCCCACCCAACCGACGCCTCACCACCTCGACCTCCCACCCGGCCCCTCGCCCTCACCCGACCGCCCCTCCGGCTCCTCACCGCTCGGCCCTCCACCCGCCTTTGCTCACCACCAACCGACCGCCTGGTCGCCCCATCCAGCCGCCACCCTCGCCCCGCCCTCGGTCCTCACTCCGATCGCTTTGCTCACGCCCTCGCCGATTCTTTTCTTTAAATCAACTTTTCGTTGCTACTTCTTGAAAGCCGGCGCCTTAGGTATGCTCCATATTCATCTTTCCTTAATGTTTTCTGTTCTATTGTTGCATACATAGTCACATGTCTATCCTCTATATACTCATGTCTTTATATGTGAACAAACTCATTAGAGTAGTTACAATTTGTTGACGTGTAAAGAACTTTGTCAGTTTGCATTCACATTGTAGTTGTTGAATGTGTGATGCACTGGTGATGTGTGAATCTGATGCACTGTTATGAAAATTATTTTATTAAGGACATATATATTAGATGTGAATGTGATGCTTATATGTATCTATCAATGTGAATGTGATGCTATTATATTTCCTAGCAATAACTGCTGCTTATATGTATATGTTATTAGTTCAACTCTCATATGGTGACTCTCAGCTCGCGGGTAAACGAGCATGCCCACAGGTACCCGTGGGCGACGGGTATGGGCGAGGTTCTTCGTCCGTCATCCTTCGCGGGCATACCCGTGGGCATAAATCAGAGTCGCGGACATGAGTATAGGCGAGCACTACCCGTGCCCGTCACGCCCGATTGCCATCCCTAAATGTGGTAACGTAATAGTAGTTCTTACTCATGCAACAATAATATGAACATGTCCTTTTCGGTTTTTGGCTTCTCTCAACAATTACTATTCATTAGTTTAATAGGCCACATCTCAAAATAACATGCCCTATAGCGATAAAGCGTCTGCTGGCTAGCTGCTACTAATGTGCATCACACATGAATGAGCACTTGCTGTTAGTGGCGAAGACATGAACAAAATCAAGTGTGGGCTCAAAACATCAAAGGACTAAACTAGATTGTCACAAATATAGTATTTTACTCTTGTACAATTCAAATTCACACATAAATAGAAGAGAAACAAGCAAAAGAGAGAGAAATTTAATAAAGTACCTCAGTAATAGAAATCACATCTTGAAAATATATAAATGTGCAAACAACAGTAGAGATCAGTCATCTGCATATCAAAAATAGCAAAATTAGTGATACAATAACTAATTATAAATGAACATGAACATTCAAGAAAAACATAACATACTACTAACACGCAAGCTTAAATCATGAGACAAATTCATTCTACGAGATTTCATACCTTAGAATCGTCTTATGACTTTATCATCATCAATGTTTTTAAATATCTCTTGCTCAATACAACACACCATCAAATAATTGACCCACTCATCAGCTACATTGTTGCGCAGATCTATTTTGATGATATTCATTGTCGAAAATATTATCTCAACAGATGCCATTGTGGCTGAAAGGATCAATGCCAACTTGATAAGACGATATACCAATGAAAAAGTTCTATCTTTTTCTAGACACACTTGACCGTTGATTTTTGAAGTCATCACACTCACCCCTTGCGATGTTATGGACGCTATTTGGACCACCAACATATTTACTAAAAGCATCTATAGCCGCCTTCCAACAAGAGAACCCAACTTTTATAAATACATTACTCCCAAATGTGTTGGGTTGTGCCGATTTCTTGAAAAGAAAACAAGAGTGGCATATTTTCATACTATATTCCAACCAATCAAACTTATTAAACCATGATTCTTAAAAGGATTGCCACAATTTGCCATCCGATGTCTTTGGAAAGGCATACTTAGTTGCTCGAGTTGGACCATTCAACAAATATGCGCTTCTCACTTGATCTCTAATTTCATTGGTGCAATCTTCTATTGGCGTGCGATGTGTCAAATCAGCAATAATGTCATTAGGATTAAAACTTCTTTGGTGAAGTTACGCTCCCATTGGTTGGGAGAATACTACTATAATTGCTTACGAAATAGTTACGCAAAATTCGTTTCTCCATTATAGCAAATCTATCAACAAAATATGACACATTAATTCTAATTGGAACACAGTAATCATAATTTTAATTTTAATCTCTAAGAATTCAAGTTGGTCATTGTCAATGATGCTCAACATAATCTCTAGCTAGGAATAAATAGTTAATAACTCAATATAAAGAATAAAAGAACTACAAGACTAGAAATTTACCTCTCTAGCTCGGCCTCGGCCAGTCGGGCTCTCGACAGTCGGTCAACGACAAAAAAATGGCTCCTCAAGTGACCAAGTCCCTAGTTAGTCGGTCCCCTCTCCTCAAATCCAATCACTGCCTCCCCTAGTCCCTTCTTCTCTTGCTCGCTACTCGTCAGTTCCTCCCCTACTCCCCCACGACGTGCCCCCTACCCGGCTCCTCTTGCTCGCCTCCTTGCCTCGGTCGCCAGCACTAGCTCCTCGCCCGTCGCCACCATGCTAGGATCTGCTCAGCACCTCGAACGCCGCCCGGATTTGCTTGGCCAATGCGGTGTGCCCGAATCTGCTCGGCAGCCACGTGGGGAGCCAACTATCGCACTACCGAGTGCCGCCACCGCTAGATGAATGAACGTGCTCTCTGCCTCTCTCATCTCTCGTGCGTCTATTGATCTGTGTGTGTTGCATCTATAGTCACTGGTGTGTGTCTGTGGCTTAGAGGTGGTCGGTGGATGAACTCATCTCTGCTGGGGCGGTCCATTCAGGGGGTTCAGGGTGGACTGAAGTCTGACAAAACTCACTCGATGGCTTCACCCTTGTACTACTACTGAACTGTGAGCAAAAAAAAATAATAAGAAGTTAAATATACTTTGCGCGAATTAACTAGCTCTTGTGTATAAAGCAACTTTGCAGGCAACTGCACCTCTGGAAGTTCGAACATAGGAACGTAAGTACATGATGACTGTATGCGAGAAATTGGGATTGGCACAGAAATATCTCGTTTAGCGGGGCGTAGGTGTAAAAAGGAACACAAGCTGACGTGAGTATTTGGATAGGAGCTGGTACTGGTTGGTCGAGGACGAGGGGAATAGAAATCAAGGTGGTCTTTCAGCCTCTCGGTGCAGGAAGACAGCAACCTATGGAAGGTGCAGCCGCCCAATTCGCCGTTCCAATCCTCGGCATCGTCGCCGCCGCCGCCGCGACCTTCTACGCTGTCAGCTTCATGGAGCTCCGAGAGGTGCCCTTTTTTTTTTGCTGCTGTTCCTTCCCTCTTCCATATACATATTCATTATTTTTCTTTTATTATAAACGTCGATGGTGCAGAAATCTTTCGACGAGCTTGACGACAAGTATTCCGAGTTTGAGGAGACCGGCGGGCGGCAGCGCCGGGCGAGACGGAGGGCTGAGCGCGGAGCAAAGAAGCGAAATGACTGACCTTAGCGATGATCAATCTGAGGGGAAATGAAACGGATGCCGTTGCTACTTTGCTAGGAAATAATCGAAAAAATCTGCTCATGTTTGTCAGTGACGTGTTGTTTAGCTAATGGAATATACCTTCTCCCAGGAGAAGTTGTAATATTAGTTCGCTTATTGTCAAGTCCTTCTGTTCGATCGTCCAGTTCGATACTGCTGAAGATATTTTGCCTTGTATTTGCATAATATTAGTTTGCTTATTGTCCTTTTGTTCGGCCAGTTCGATACTGCTGAAGATATTTTGTCTTGCATTTGCATCCAGTGGTTATGGTTGCGCAATTGAGTGCGATGAGACATGCATTGTTAGACATCCTGACGTCTCATGGAGATTGTGATCTGATAAAATTGATTGGGAAGAAACAAGAGAGTTCCGACCAAATTCTAAGTCTCGTCCCTCTCAAAAGCCAAAAACAATGAAAAGCAGTAACAGCAAGTTTTTTTAGACCACTAGAGAACAGCATACTGTTGCAACGATATAGCCACATGTTTCATGAAGTTTCATGAAAATGTTTGAAACAAATTCCAAACAAGTTTTGATGACTTTGATGTTTTTGCCGCTGCAGATGTGTGCGTTCACCACAAATTTCAAGTTTTGATGATGACGGTTGGGGAGGGGAGGTGCATGTGCTGGAAGTGAGATGTAAGGGAGGTGTTCTGATCATATGCATGAGCATTGGATTTTGTCAGATAGAGCGACAATGTCCTACTCCGTCGCATTGGTTAGAAACGGTATAGCATACCATTTCTCTTTTTTGAGAGAAGCAGCAAACAACAGTTGGGCCTCTCAGTGTCCGGCCTGGGTGTTGAGGATTAACATGTTGTCACTTGTCAACTTTGGACGGTCCATGTATTGCACTCTTGCAGCCCATAGTTATATGCGCCAATGTAGAACGTGTTTGGTTTGCATCGCAGGACCGTCTCGGGATCATCCGAACCAAAAGCCGAACCTAGCCTGGCCGTTTGGTTAGCGTCCCCAGGACCAAGTGGTCTGTTCCCCACGAGCCAGTCCCCGTGATAAGAGTCGTTCCGCGAAAAGCGTCGGACAACGCCATCCTCCACTACGCAGAGCGACGGGTTCCCCTGCGGCCACTGTACCGGTTGCCCTCGCCGCCGCTTGAGCATCACATGGCCGCCCCATCACCACCTGGCTTTTGCTGTGATTTCTGTTACGAAACATAGAAATTACGGTGTGCATAAATATCAGAACTATCTTTAAGGGTTTAGTCTATATGTAAATAGATATGAGAATTCACAAAGACTTCCTGATGTTCTCTCTCATTGATGTCTCTTATGTTTGATCTAATGTGTTACTATGTTTCTTGGTGATTGATCTCGTAGATTGCGTTGCCGTTCATCGATTCTACGTTTATTTCACAACATATTATCAACACGAATCGCTCTCCAAGGTGTACGATATGTAAATCCTGAACCAATCTATTACACATTACTGTTTATGTTTCAATCTATATTGATTCCATATTATCTTAGCAGTGTCATAATTAGATCAATCTTATGGTAATTGTTTCTAGCAGTAGATTAATCTGTAATTTATGTTTTAGATCAAGAATCCAGTAGATTATTTATGTTCTAGATTGGATTGGCAAAATAGATTAGAATTGGATTTGATCGATACCCAAATCATGAAATCAAAATCACACCCAATCCTCGGCATTATGCGGCCGCCATGACCAATGCTTGAAGCCGCCGGCTGCCGTACAGCCATTGACCACCGCATGACCTCAGCCATTTCGGCGTCTCCATCAGATCCCAGTGTCGCTGCGTAATGGCCGGTCGCCTCAAGGCCTTGGACGCCGCCAGCATGCAGCCTGAAGCCTCGCCGGCCGCCAGACCACTACCGCCCGAAGCGGACGCCGCCGCCACCTGAAGACTTGCGCCGGCCCGGAGCCACCGCGCCACCTCCAGATCTGAGGCCGCCGGCCAGATCCACCAACATCGCCTCAAAGCGCGGCAGGCGTAACGCCGTGATGAATGTCCGGCTACTAGCCACCGGCGTTCGAGGACACCAACATGTCGCTCTTCTCCGCCTTAAAGCCGCCAGCGCGCGTCGGCCATCCGAGTTCGCACCCATCGCGCTGCGCCGGCCGAATCTCGCCGCCGCCGCGGCCACCACCGATCACCGCCGCGGTGCCGCGCCGCAGCGCATGCCGAGGCCGCCCACCGACCATGCCCATATCGCCCACATCACCGGCCGCTCTGAACGGTTTTGCAGCCGCCGTTAGTGGGCCACCAGTCAATATAGGCCGACGCGGGATTTGGGCCGAACGGGCCTACTTTCGGCCCAAAGTGAAAAAAGGAGGAAAGAAAAAGGAAAATTCGGTCGGCGGTAGTTTTGCAAATAAGTCCATGGATTTTCAGTAAATTAATTAAGCATGCTGGAAAATTGAAAACAACTATAAAAAAATTGACCCTGAAGTTTGTCATAATTGCAATTAAGTCCACAGACCAAACTTCTTCCCGCATGATTTATTTCTTAGATTATTTAAGCTTCATTATAATCTAGTGAGCTTGTGATATTTTTGTTTTATATTTCTGGAATTATTTTCCTAAGTATATTTTTTGCTTATTTAAGTAGTTCAGAAAATTGCTTATTAATTAGCAGAAATTCATGAAAATTACTAGAAAATTCCAGAAAATCCTAGAAACATGGTTTTTTTAGGTATATGAGCTTTCATAAATTTGTAAAACCTTAGACTTAGTACACCTTGAAAGCATCATATTTCTTTTATGGTTTATTTTATGGTATTATGTGTTTGGGGATTTATTTAATGGGCTAGTAATTCTAAAAATTACTTAAATGCCTTAATAATTATCAAAAAATCCCAAATATTGCTAGGAAAATATGAGAAATGGTAAATTATCTGTGAATAGATAAATATAAATCTTTACTATTTGCACTCATTCATGCACTTGAAATTACTTATCAGAAGTAAGCATGCAGAAAATTACATGAATATTGTAGGACTTTGGGAATCACTAGGTGGATATTCGTGCGTCCCGAATGGCTGCAATTATATCACCTAGGCTTATTTTATTGTCATATAGTCACACCATTGTCAAGCCTGACACTGACGTAGTTGTACCCTTTTTGTCGCTGAAAGGTAAAAACTTTGTAGTTTATTGGTATTGACTCTACTCTACCCTGAAAAATGACTATATGATTTTGATCCATTGGGCATAAGTGCCTTCTTTGAAAGAATGCCAAACTTGTAAAAGGTTACTGGTGTTCTGTAAACACTTTGATAGGATCTACTTCTATTTCTAGCACTAGAAATCCACAAGCGAGTATTGCTCCACCTTGCACCATTTTGTCTCTAGATTGAGTTTAGATAACCTATATGTTACTAATAAACAAGTGTATTCATAGGCAAGAATATGCCTACGGTGAATAATATGGAGACTAATAGCATTTTCTCAGTTATCTCTTAGCTTCATTTAGATGTCATTTTCCCTATATGAGTAGCATCAATAGTATAGATACAACTATCGAGTTTTATCTTACTCATGAAGAACACCTCTTATCTTTTTGTCTTAGGTTGAAATTGGGCATTAGATAATTATTTTTTCAGATGCCATA